>CM052713.1:43889639-43911145 GCA_028551405.1 Uromys caudimaculatus
GATGATTTTTTGAATTTCCTCAGAATCTATTATGTCTCCCTTTTTATTTCTAATTTTGTTAATTTGGATCCTGTTTCTGTGCCCTCTGGTTAGTCTGGCTAAGGGTTTATCTATCTTGTTGATTTTCTCAAAGAACCAGCTCCTGGTTTTGTCGATTCTTTGTATAGTTCTTTTTGTTTCTACTTGGTTGATTTCAGCCCTGAGTTTGATTATTTCCTGCCTTCTACTCCTCTTTGGAGTATTAGCTTCTTTTTGTTCTAGGGCTTTCAGGTGTGCTGTTAAGCTGCTATTGTTTACTCTCTCCAGTTTCTTTTTGGAGGCACTCAAAGCTATGAATTTTCCTCTCATCACTGCTTTCATTGTGTCCCATAGGTTTGGGTATGTTTTACTTTCATTTTCATTAAATTCAAGGAAGTCTTTAATTTCTTTCTTTATTTCTTCCTTGACCAAGTTGTCACTGAGTAGAGCATTGTTCAGCTTCCATGTGTATGTGGGCTTTCTGTTGTTATTGTTGCCATTGAAGACCAGCCTTAAACTGTAGTCATCTGATAGGAGGCATGGGATTATTTCAATCTTCTTGTTTCTGTCAAGGTTTATTTTGTGTCTGATTATATGGTCAGTTTTGGAGAAGGTACCATGAGGTGCTGAGAAGAAGGTATATTCTTTTGATTTTTGATGAAATGCTCTATAGATATCTGTCAAATCCATTTGGTTCATTACCTCTGTTAGTTTCACTGTGTCTCTGTTTAGTTTGTGATTCCAAGATCTGTTCATTAATGATAATGGGGTGTTGAAGTCTCCTACTATTATTGTGTAAGATGCAATATGTGCTTTGAGCTTTAGTAAAGTTTCTTTTATGAATGTGGGTGCCCTTGCATTTGGAGCATAAATGTTCAGAATTGAGAGTTCTTCTTGGTAGATTTTTCCTTTGATGAGTATGAAGTGTCCTTCCTTATCTTTTTTGATGACTTTTGGGTGAAAGTCGATTTTATCCAATATTAGAATGACTACTCCAGCCTGTTTCTTGGGACCATTTGCCTGAAAACTTGTTTTCCAGCCCTTTACTCTGATGTAGTGTTTATCTTTATCACGGAGATGTGTTTCCTGAATGCAGTAAATGCTGAGTCCTCTTTACACATCCAATCTGTCAGTCTATGTCTTTTTATTGGGAAATTGAATACATTGATGTTAAGAGATATACAGGAATAGTGATTGTTGCTTCCTGTTATTTTCAATGTTACTTTTAGGTTTGTGTGGCTATCTTCTTTTGAGTTTGTTGAAAGATTACTTTCTTGCTTTTTCTAGGGTGTGGTTTCCCTTCTTGAGTTGACGTTTTCCATCTATTATCCTTTGTAGGGCTAGGTTTGTGAATTTGGTTTTGTCATATTATATTTTGGTTTCACCATCTATGTAATTGAGAGTTTTGCTGGGTATAGCAGCCTGGGTTGGCAGTTGTGTTCTCTTAGGGTCTGTATGAGTTCTGCCCAGGATCTTCTAGCTTTCATAATCTCTGGTGAGAAATCTGGTGTAATTCTGATAGGTCTGCCTTTATATGTTACTTGACCATTTTCCCTTACTGTTTTTAATATTCTTTCTTTGTTTTGTGTATTTGGTGTTTTCACTATAATGTGACAGGATGAATTTCTTTTCTGGTCCAATCTATTTGGAGTTCTGTAAGCTACTTGTATATTCATGTTCATCTCTTTCTTTATGTTAGGGAAGTTTTCTTCTATAATTTTGTTGAAGATATTTACTGGTCCTTTAAGTTGGGTATCTTTACTCTGTTCTATAGCTATTATCTTTAGGTTCTGTCTTCTCATTGTGTCCTGGATTTTATGGATGTTTTGGGTTAGGAGCTTTTTGCATTTTGCATTTTCTTTTACTGTTGTGTCAATGTTGTCTATGGTGTCTTCTGCTCCTGAGATTCTCTCTTCTATCTCTTGCATTCTGTTGCTGATGCTTGCATCAATGACTCCTGATCTCTTTCCTAGGTTTTCTAACTCCAGGGTTGTCTCCCTTTGTGATTTCTTTATTGTTTCTATTTCTATTTTTAGCTTCTGGATAGTTTTGTGCATTTCCTTCTTCTGTTTGATTGTGTTTTCATGTAATTCTGCCTGTTTGTGTAATTCTTTACTAGATTTTTGTGTTTCCTCTTTAAGGGCTTCTAGCTGTTTGCCTTTGTTCTCTTTTGCTTCTTTAAGGGCGTTATTTATTTATTTCTTAAAGTCTTCTATCATCATCATGAGACATGATTTTAAATCTGAGTCTTGCTTTTCTGGTTCATTGGGGTATCCAGGGCTTGCTGTGTTGGGAGAGCTGGGTTCTGATGATGCCAAGTAGGCTTGGTTTCTGTTCCTTATGTTCTTGCCCTTGCCATTTGCCATCTTGTTAACTCTGATGTTAACTGGTCTTACTCTGTCTGGCTGTGGCTTGTCTCTCCTGCAGGTCTCTGTGTCAATACTCCTTGAAGACCAGTTCTCTCTAAGAGATATTTGGGTTTGGAGAGTTGTGGCGCAGAGTCCGCTCTGGGGTGCAGACAGAAACCAGAAGGATCTTGTCCCCAGCTGTCCCTTGGTTCCTGTGTCCTGATGGCTCAGCAAGGGTCCCTCTTGATCCAGTGAGTTTGAACAGAAGTGATGCTTTTGCCTGTGCTCGAAGGTGTGTTGGCACTCTTGGGATACCAGCTCTTTCCTGCGGCCCTGTGGCCCAGGCTGAGGTCCCCAGCCACAGATGGAAACAGGAATTTTCCTGTCCCTGATTTTTCCTCAGTCCGTGTGTCCCACGGGTTCTGGGCAGGTCCCGGTGAGTAGTGGTCCTTATCTTATCCCCCTCATCACTTTTCCACGCTCCTGGAAGGCTAGCTTTCTCCTGGTGCTACTTGACTATGGATTCCTGGTGGCCCAGGCAGAGGTCTCCCGCCACAGATGGAGACCGGAAGTTTCCTTGAAACATTTATGTTTTTAAATCTCATTTCATGGATTAAATATCATAAATATTAACTAACTAGTGTAAGTCTGTGCAACTTATAAAGGTAGTTATATAGCTCATCTGTATTGAACCAGAATGCACTAAAGGTTCTTCCTCTTACATATAATGCTATATACTTAATCTTCATGAAATGAAAACTTAACTGATATTTCTTAGATGAAAAAACTGAAACGATATTTCCTGTTTGATATTCTATAACCCATTTTAGTCTGAGTTTTTCCCTCAGGACTGCCATTTTCTTTATTTTCCAGTGACATGTAAGACACTAAATATTCACTAACTCTTTCTTCCTTTATGCTTCTTCATCCTGAATTCTCAAGAGGCTAGAATACATATATATATAACATGAGAATAAAGGCACTGGGTCAGGTTTAGAGCAAGAGACCATGCTTCGACTTGCACTGGCTGATAACAAGGTATTTGTTTCTTTCTTTTGTGTCTATAGCTTGATATATAACTGTAAAGGAGCTCCTCAGAGTTCCAGGATGATGGAATCTTCTGTACCAAGATTATTTCTTTACATGCTCTATAACCTTTTTGAAGTTTACACCATTAATTGTTAATTTCTTATTCCACTGCCATGTTTTTTTGGGGGGTTACTTTTTACTCCAGGATCTGTAAAGAATGATTTGGCATAGTCTGTAGATAAAAATCTCAAATTTGACATACAAATTGAATCACCAGGGTTCAGATGTAGACTGCTAGACCCCTACTCTAAGAGACACTAGTGTGTCAAGTTGGGTAGGGCTGTGAATTGGTATTTCCAACAAATTCTCTGATACTTTTCCTAAGATCAAAGCACAAGGACTGATTAATGATGCTCTTACAAAGCACTACTTTGCCTCCTTGTAATACTCATGTATGAAATAAAACTGCATCTTGCTTTGGATAAATCACATTAAAAGCACTTACATGCAAGGTTTTTTTTCCCAGAGACTCTTAAAAGTATCATTAGAATTCTGGATGCATTTCTTATTAAACTTTGAGTTGTTGGTGACTGATCTTTTCAAAAGTTTTCATTTGGCAGGTTCTACCACTGGCAGTTGTAACAGAAATCACACAATCTTCTCAATAGATAAAGAAAGGACCTCTGACAAAGTCCAACATCACTTCATGATTAAAATCACCAAAGGAACAAAAAAAGAGAAGGAGCATGTCTTAACATAATAAAGACCACATATCACAAAAGTGTAGCTGAGATATACAAAATGGGGCAAAACTAAAAACAGTTTTAATAAAATCAGGTATAAGACAGGGTTTTCCAGTTTCTTTAATTTTACTCAGTATGCACCTATGGTGATGCATGCCAAATGTGTTTAGCTTAAAGTGTTAGCTAAAGCACTAACCCAAAAGAAGCAATATCCAAAGATCCGTGGTAAAGGGAAAGGTCAAACACGCTTATGATGAAATAATACTATACAGATGAGACAGCAAGGGTTCACAAGTAAACCTTTAAAACTTATAAACAATTTCAGAAACATAGAAAGATGCAAAATTAGCATAGAAAAATCAGTACTTTTCTTTATGCTGGTAATTATGATGTAAAGGAATTAGAAATACAGTTAGCATCCACCATAATAACCTTAAAAAAAATACCCAGAAATAAAACTAATTGAGAAAGTAAAAGATATCTCTAATGGAGAATTTTAAGAGACTGAAGAAAAATCAAAGATTATGAGAGGTGGCAAGATCTCAATGGATTGCCAGAATTGAATGAATCCTACCAACTGATAAAAAGTTGGATACAAAAGGATATACTGCCAAAATATATTGTCTATAGAATCAAGGGAAAACTTATAACATTCAATGACATTCTTTACAGAAATAGAACGATAAGCCTATAATTTATATGGAGGTACAAAAGAATTATGAGCAAAATCAAAATGCAGAAAGTACACAATAAATAATTTCGAATTTTACAACAGAGCCACAGTACCAGAGCCTGCATTGGACTGTCACAAATCATACACGTGTGTTCATTAGCAGGTGATTGAATAAATAAGATGTAAGAGTTGTTTGTTCAAACTGTACTTCTAGTCATCTATGAAGATTAATGAGATGTTATTTGCCTGAAAATGGTACAAGCTGGGGATCATCACATTAATTGAACAAAACCAGACTCAGTGAAGACAAATATAGCATATTTTATTAGATTCATGTATCCTAGATTGCATTTGATATATGAAACATGTAACATAAGACCAAAAAGAAGATTTGGTGAAGGAAGGAAAAGTATTGGGAGAGGATGGGACATGGAGGAGAAAGGGAAGGCTGTGAAGCTTAAATATGTCTCAGTTACATGATACACTAGAAAGACATTGTCATTATGAGACCCAGTACTATAGATACTGCCTACAAGCCCAAAATAACCAAACAAAACCAAAGAAGCTATGAGTGCTGGTTCATAAAGGTTATCATGGATAGGCAGGTATGTGGTTGCTTGAATCAATTTGTAAGTTCAGACCTGAGAATGAAATTTAGTTTTAATTTGTAAATGAAGTTTAATTTAATTTTAACCTACTATAGTAGTATTGAAAATGTATAACTTCCTCAGATCCTAGATTACTATATTTTAAAGTAATATGAGAATAATGTTCAATGACTCAAATGTTTCTAGAATCATGTAACATTTAAAGAAGTTAGTATCAGATAGTTGCTCAGTATCTAGGTAACATCCAGGTATGAACTTAATCAACTCTTTTGGTATTTGTAGACTGGTTGCATAGAGATCCGTGTAATCTGACTTTTCTGTTTTGCTCAGGGTCTCATAATGTCGAAACTTTCTGAGTCAAGTAGCAAACATCACACTGAAACTGCCTGTACCTCTCTTGACATGTCCACCTAAAGTCTTGTCTGGCTTTCATTAAGTTTAATGCTACCCTTTGGAAGCTATGTCTTCTTTCCAGTATGCTGAGATAAATCAGCACACTATTTCCTGATAAGGTCAGAGAAGTTAGCTGACAGACATTAGAAAAATCACAGAGATTCTTGGTTCCTGGAGAAATCTAAGAAGTGATCTATGCCATCACACTCTTTTGGAATGGCTACTGACATTTCATTAAAAACATCTGTCAACAAGGAAATTATTTCAACAATATTATGGTTTTAGACCTAAGAAGTATAGTAGCAAGAACACCTAGATTATATTCTTTTCATACTCTGATAGTATGAAGCAAAAGGCAGAGCAAAGGTTCACAGGAGAGGCAGCGGCAGGTGTATCTCTGTGGGTTTGAGGTCAGCCTCATCTACAGAGTGAGAAAGAAAAAAAATTCTGCCTTATCTTCTGCAATGTTCCCCTAGCCACAGATGCCAAAGCTGTGATGTAGATTTAACCATTGCAGACATGTTCTACATGACCCATTGATCTCTGTGTTGTCTCCAGGTGTGGTTTTCTGTGATGGTCTCCTTTTGCTATAAAGAGTAGCTTCTTTGATGCAAGGCAATAGCTACACTTATCTGTAGATATAAGGTATTTGGAACTTAGTTAGGAATTATGCTGGTCTAGCAAAGTGGTGACAGTAGATGATTTTCTCAGGTCCATGAGATCACTAGCTCAAGGAATATGGCTAGGCTTCCAATACCAGGTATCATTTCCCTCCTGTTTAGTGGGTTCTATGTTCAAATAAGCAAGTTTTGGTTATCACCATGTGAGGAGTGACACTTCTTTCACCTTTATTTATATCTTAACATTTTGGTAATTGTCATGGTTCATAGGTGTTGCGGCTGAATAGGATTATTTAAAACTGCTTTTCTCCCTTGGTGTCTTAAGTAGGATATTCCAGAATCATGAATTCTAGACTGCAGGAAAGTGGCTATCAACTTCAATGGGCATGGGAGGGATTTGAGATTCAGTAACTGGGAGGAGATGGTGAGGAGAGAGGGGACGGAAGTGATGTAATTTTATTTCAAGTAAAATACTTTTAAAAATCTTAGGTATTGTTGTTATTTTTTGATACTTTATTTACATTTCAAATGTTTCCTGCTTTCCAGATTTCCCCTTTAGAACCCCTCTATACCCTCCCCCTCCCCTGCCTCTATGAGGGTACTCCCCCACACACCCACACACCCACTCTCGTCTTCCCTCCTTGGCATTCCCCTATACCTGGGCGTCTAACACTCTCACCCCCCCCCAAAAAAAGAAACACACACAAAACAAGGTAATACCTTGAAAAAGTATTAATCTTACAAAAGTGGTATCTGGTGTGAGTAGGATAAGTGTTGGTGGAGTTTTGAGGAAAGTGAACACTTCTGAACTGTGGGTAGAAATGTGATTTGGTGCAACCATTATGGAAAACAGTGTGTTGTTTCTTCAAAGAATTAAAAACATAACTAGCATATCAAAAAACAAAAACAAAAACAAAAACAAACCAACCAACCAACCAACCAAACAAACAAACAACAAAAAAAACCTGGACTGCCCTTGTAACATGTTGCTATATTTGTATTCTAGCTGTGATTACATCCCTATGTATGATTCAAAAAACAAAAACAAAAACAAAAAATTTAAGGTTTCTTGAAAGAATTCTGAGGCAGGGTCTTGGCTTTCTTAAGAAACCAGAACTAGCAAATGAAAAAGGAGAAATTGGAGGAGAAAAAGACTGAGAATCAGTGAATTATTAAGTTGTCACTATGGATATTGAAGCCTGGTTTTCTAGTAGTCCCTCCTGCCCCCCCCCCCCCCGAGGCATGAGAATACCTCTTTCCATAGATTGAGTAAGAGAGATTCTGGCTAAAATATTGTACAAGAATTATCCTGGGACCTTTTTCTAACACTTTGGGCTAAATTTACACATGGGTTATTTAAACTCCCATGTCCTTGAAGAGTCCTTTGTTACAAAGCAGAAAAATCTCCTAGGTCGTCGTAGAGATAAAACATTGTAGGAAAGCATGACATTCTGAACTACAGTGAAGGTCAGGGGTTGGTTATCCCTACTGTCAGGTAAGATCAGAACTCCTATGTCAAGGAAGTAGAAAGATCTGCTCTATACAGAGTTGTGCTTTCATGTTATAAGGCCAATACTTCTGTTGTTTTTAAAAGCATGATATAGCTAGAATAGATCTATATTTTCTATTTCCAAAATTCCCTAAAGTCATTAATCTTCATGTTCACTTCAATAACTATTGATTTTTTTAAACACAAGCTAAAGAAAAAATTTACACTTGACTTCATATGTTCTAAAGTACAGCAATGCCCCTAAGCATAATGACCAGTCTAAAGGACATCTGCTAGACAATTGTTTTACATGATGTGGATCTCCGATTACCTTAAAGAGAATTTAGAAAAAGATCAACTACATTAAATATCTCTTAGTATTTTTTATTTTTAATTAAACAAACACTGGAAATTCAGAAACAATTACAGAAAATTCTTTTCAGCCTGAGATCTTATATGTATGTTCAATGCCTTAAATATTTTTCTTACTTTCTTAAATAAAAGGAGAGTATAATTCTGGGTTTTGTTTCCTATATATTAGACAGAAAAAGCATGAGACTATTGATTTTGGTTATATTTGGGCACTGTAGATGAAACATTCATCATCTGCAATATTTACATCCTCAAGATAAGCACTGCCAATATAGCCTTGCATAATTGAATCATTCTGTCTTCTAGGGGAAAAGAAGGATGGTAGGGCTGACTATATTGTTATGGTAAATAGAAGTTCCTAACATTTGAGTGCTTTCTTTCAGTTCAGAAGGCAAAGCTTTACTTGGGTTGAGATGAGAATCATATTTAGTGCCGTAATATTGTTAGGACAGTAGCTGTCTGGAAAGCTGGCATGGTAAGTGTCCCATAGGTTTGTTGTTTCACTTTTCACAAGAGATAACAACTGTATATGTTTTTTAGAAGAGTCTTTTCTTAGACAGCCTATAGTTTTCTTTTGAGACATTTTATAAAAGTACTTCATCTTGTTGGTCATGAACATTGATATCTATACACAGCTAGCTGAGTTAAGGCAAAGGACAGCACTTATACAATTACACTCACACTCAAGTTCTCTATTACTCTTCTCAGCTGCTATCACTGTCTAGCTTTATGGAGCATTTATACAGATACATGCAGTACTAATACAGATATGCCACTGTAATGCCTGGTGGACAAATATATGTTCTGTGACTTCTAAATTTTCTTCTTTTAAATGCCCTCACCATGTCCTTTTAGCGTTCTGTTTCTGAGACTCAATGAGTTTTCCAATATGATTAGAATAGAAATGAACATTGACTTCTGAGAGATCTTGTGTCTTTATTATACAGGTGGACTGTAGTATCTTAAGATAGAATTGCAAGCTTGTAGTTTCTCTGCTTTTAATAACTCCTCATTCTTGATAATGGCAGTGTAATGGCAATAGAAAAAGCTAATGATTTTAACACTTTATACTTCATGACCACTACCTGTGATAGATCAGACCACAAAAGCCTTTATTATGACATAAATGGGTATTAATATATTTGGTGATGTAACTGACTAGATAAGTGGTGTGGAGCTAGGAGAACTAAAATTGGTAATGGTGATGGTAGGGGTATCTGGTTAAAAGCAGCCTCGGTAATAATACATGATAATTAGCCTTTATACTAAAACCCAATTCAGCTTTTGTAGTAGATCAGAACCCAATCTAGAACTTAAACGTAAAACAATTAGAACCTGCACTCATAAATATGTGCAACATTTACACTTGTGCGGCAGTGTGGGAATATAAATGATACCACAGCTTTTTTGAGTTCTTATATATGGTAAATGCAGTTTTCCACACCTGTTCTCTAGATGCATACCATGAGCAATTACTTTCTTCTCAAATTAATTTCCATTTCTGGAAAACACAACCGTAATAGTCACCTTATTAGTGGATGTGACCATATTTAAATATACAAACATGTGTCTCTGTAAACTAGTCTAAGGATAGTTTATCTTATTTTACATGGAATTCCACTAATTCCCATTATGCATTTGTCTACAAAAAGTTAGTGATGATATTATTTTATTGAGGTAGACATAAATATTAATTCTAATATTATTAATAATAAACATGTAACTAATGCTATACTGTGTATTTAAACAGAATAGAGACTTTGAAATGTTTTATAAATAAACCAGTTTGCTCTTTCAACCTGTTATGATGTGGTTGTGTTGATTTTTATCTTATGAATCAGAAATCTATAGTAGAAAGTATTAATTCCTTACTGAACAACACTGAGTAATAGAGACCGAGCAATTAAAAGTGTCTATTCTATAGTCCAATGAAGCAATGATGAGCAGTCATCTATCTTGTTGAAGTTTCTATTACTGATATCTGTAGCTGACATAGTGTGATGACCAGATGCAATACCTGAGACCCATGATAGCAGTTCTATAACACACTAAGTGCAAGAACTCATTATATGCAATATTTAAGACAAAGAAGATTCTAATACATTTCAAAACTGATTTTGCTCGAAATAATAATTTAAAACATTCTGGAAACTCCCCCCCCCCCCACCTCTTACCTCCTGAGGTTGCCTGCTTCCATTCTTTCTGCTGGCCCTAAGGACTTCAGTCTTTTTCCCCTACCCAATCACTGATCATGTTCCCCTCTTTGCCCCTCCCCTGTCCCCTTTCCAACCCAGGTCCCTCCCTTCCCCTTTCTGTGATTTCTTTCTTCTTCTTCCCAAGTGGGAATGAGGCATCCTCACTTGGGCTCTTTGGCTTATTAACCTTTTTCAGTTCTGTGGATTGTATCCTGGGTATTCTGTACTATTTTTTTTGGGGGGGGATAATATCCACTTATTAGTGAGTACATACCATGTTTATCTTTTTGGTCTGAGTTACCTCACTCAGGATGATATTTTCTAGTTCCATCCATTTGGCTGCAAAACTCATAATGTCCTCATTCTTAATAGCTGAGTAGTATTCTATTGTGTAAATGAACCACATTTTCTGTATCCATTCTTCTGTCATGGGACATCTGGGCTATTTCCAGCTTCTGGCTCTCACAAAAAGGTTGCTATGAACATAGTTGAATACATACCCCTGTGGCATGGTGGGGTATCTCTTGGGTATACAGCCAAGAATGGTATAGCTGAATATTTAAGTAGATCTATTTCCAATTTTCTGAGGAATCTCCAGATTGATTTCCAGAATTGTTGTACCAGTTTGCAATCCCACCAGAAATTGAGGAGTGTTCGAGAGACCTGGGAGGTGAGAGACTCTCAGGACTCAAAGGGAGGGACCTTACATGAAATGCCCTACAGTGGTGTCTTAGTCAGGGTTTCTATTCCTACACAAACATCATGACCAAGGAGCAAGTTGAGGAGGAAAGGATTTATTTGGCTTACACTTCCAATTGCTGTTCATCATGAAAGGAAGTCAGGACTGGAACTTAAGCAGGTCAGGAAGCAGGAGCTGATACAGAGGGCATGGAGGGGTGTTCCTTACTGGCTTGCTTCTTTGGCTTGCTCAGCTGGCTTTCTTATAGAGCCCAAGACTACCAGCCCACAGATGGTACCACTCACAAGGGGCCCTCTCCCCGTGATCAGTATTTGAGAAAATGCCTTACAGCTGGATCTCATGG
The DNA here is from genome assembly GCA_028551405.1 of Uromys caudimaculatus. Lineage (NCBI taxonomy): Eukaryota > Metazoa > Chordata > Mammalia > Rodentia > Muridae > Uromys > Uromys caudimaculatus. The sequence continues at coordinate 43,901,171 of CM052713.1, forward strand.
AGGCATTTTCTCAACTGATACTCCTTTCTCTGTGATAACTCCAGCTTTTGTCAAGTTGACACACAAAACTAGCCAGTACAAGTGGGGAAAGGGAACTTGCAGAACCTCCCTCCAGCAGAAAGACAGGGCATCAAGTGAGGGATGGGTTTGCCATTCCACAGTCAAAACTCTGACCCATAATTGTTCCTATCTGAAAGAACTGCAGGGATGGAAACGAAGAAGAGCCTGAGGAAAAGGAGGTCCGGCAACAAGCCCAAATTGGCATCCAGCTCAAGGGGTGGCCCCAGGGTCTGACACTATTAATGAGGCTATGGTGTGTTCATAAAAAGGGGCCTATCATGATTGCTCTCCCAAAAATCCAAGAAGAAGCTCAAAGAGTCAGATGTAGATATTTACACACAACCAAGCTGCTGACTCCTGTGGTTGAATTAGGGGAAAGCTGGAAGAAGCTGAGGAGGAGGGCGACCCTGTAGGAGGACCAGCATTCTCAACTAATCTGGACCCCAGAGATCTCTCAGACACTGGGCCACCAACAAGGCAGCATACACCAGCTGATATGAGGCCCCCCCAACACATATAGAGCAGAGGATTGCTGGCTTTGGACTCAGAGAAGATGCACCTAACCCTCAAGAGCCTGGAGGCCCCAGGGTGTAGGAAGGTCTGGTGGGGTGGGGATTGGGAGGGTGGGGACATCTTAGTGGAGATGGGGGGTAGAGGAGGTATGGGATGAGGAACAGTCAGAGGGTGGATCAAGAGGGGGATAAAATCTGGACTATAAAAAAAGATTAAAAATTAAAAAAAAAAATTAAAACATGCACAGTAGTAACAGTTCTGACCCTCTAAATTGGGCATTTCAACTGGAACCAGAACCACTCAAGGACCTGAGGAACTATGCCAAAACCACACAGTGAAGCTGGGTTCCTTCATTCAGATCCAGCAGTGCCAAACAGCCATACCAGACACCTTCTTGCAACACATGTGCCTGTGCACTCATTGAGGCCCGCAATACCCATATCATTTGGTACTGTTGGTCCTGCATGCCAGTCTGCGGATGTGCAGTGTGAGATGTTTAAATCTGGAATGATTGTAGGTTATCTGAACTTCATTCATGGAACTCAAGAGTATCACGTAGAGACAATTAAGAATGTATGCACATCCAGAGGGAGCTTTGCATCTAACACCATTCTCTACCTGCCTGTTAAGGTAGTTCTGTACATCAAGGGACCTCAGATCCAAATTGGATCCATCAAGTACAGCAGCACTGTGGAGACAGAGTGTGAGGAAGGGAGATACTTTCCGGGCTACTGTAAATAACACCTATATGGAAATGTTTGACAAGGACATTCAGAGGCCAGACTACGCAAACATCTGCTAGGTGTTAGGGAAAGGCAACAAGTTGTACAGAGATGGAGGTGGGCTCATTTCATTGCAGTGAAGGAGAAAGGTACTGACTTCCTGGTAACCTAGGTGAAGGATATTGGCTCATAGGGCAGCAAAAAAGATGAGACCCTTACAGGGCTTCTTGAACTCTCTGCTGTGTCTGATAAAGACATCTGTATATGAAGTTCAGAATAGAACAGGATATAGACACAGGGTTTGAAAGTCTTTCCTCTTCAAGGCGACCAATGTACATGAGGTGGGAGAGAAAAAGACACGAACCACAAGATCATCAGCACCATTGAGAACCACGAAGTCCAAAGGTTTGATGAGATTTTGGAGACAAGCAATGGTATCATGATTGCTGGTTGTGACCTAATCCTTGAGAATACTGCATAATGTCATCCTAGATCAGAAGATGATGTAACCTTGCTGGCAAGATTAAAGGTGACTATCATCTGGTGGCTGTTTGCAAGGAGTACTTAATTGTCAGTAAGGTAGAAGCTTCTATCTATCACTTGCAATTATTGGAGGAACTCTAACACCTGGTGCCCATTACCAAAGACCCCAGATGTGCCTGCACCCTGGGTGCTATGGAAACCACCCTCAAGTGTTGCATTGGAGTCATTATCATGCTCATCACATTTGGCAGGCATTTCCATCAGGTGACCTGATGCCACTCACATGTTCTCATTGCTGTGACACATAATCCTCCAGACAACAGAGCAGGTCCATCTATACCATGGCATCTTTTCTGTCTGTATAAGAATGCAGTCCAGGAAGACTGAGTTGAGGACTTAGACCTCTGGTGAACTTGGCCATGAATGCTGGCCCGGCCTGAGGTTTGTTCAAGAAGAGAGATGTGCTCATTGTGCTGATGAGCTGGCACCTGCCTCTGGCTTCTCTAACACCATGCTTGAAGCACCTGTGTGGTCATGGATCCCTGGAGCCCCATCCCATCCTTTAGGCCAGCAACACATGTTATACTCATTCTCTCTCACAGTGTGGCGATGGTGGGCTGGGACGGCAGGGAAAATGAATGCCTAATGCCGCTGACACATGGAGAAGAGCTCAGTGGTCCTCTGTGTGGCCCTACCAAAGCTAGAGGTTGAATGAGGATGCAGGATCAGAAATCCCATGAGTTTATCACTAGAGGACAGCAACAACTCTATGTACTTTGCTCTTGTAGTTCCTGTAGAAAATGTGGCTGGTAGAACTCTCTGTTCTGGCCTAGAGTCAGGTGACAGAGAACAAGAGTAGGGGTTGAGGGCATGGGCCTTGGTCTCAGTGTAGATTCCCTTTGGCCTTGGTGCTGAGTGAGACACACACTCTACCTCCATGTTCCATTCCCCTACTGCTGTAGCCATCTGTAGGCCTGTTATCACAGCGCGCACTTGTATGTCAGGAAACAGCCGCCGAAACAAATGAAAAGAGGAACATAAAGATTACATTGTTTGGTATTAAAACATTGAAGAAAATATCTCCCTTTAAGGGAAGCATGTGCCGATAAAATATTTATTTTAGAGCTATCATAGTTTAGAAAAACTGAAAATAAAGGACAGCATATCCATAAGGAAAAAAATGTATGAAATTTAAGAAAAAGTCTGAGACTTCTTGTATTAATACTAGGACTATGGACTTAAAAATCAAGTAACTGTCATGTTTCTTCCCCTTCCTATTACAACCAGAGCCCTGACACCATGTCAGGATTTTCTATAGTCACCCATTCTTTACTGTAAACTCTTATAAAAAGATAATTCACTCTAGACTGATTGATATTTACTTCCCTTCAAGTTAATAACAAAATGTGTATATACTGGGTTTTATCTGCTCTGATGATCTGACAACAAGGGGAGATTTCAAGTCATAATATGTAGGCTTTCCCCAACAAATGCCACTTACACATCTAAAATGAAGCCAAGGCCTCTCAGATGACCTGATTTCAGCCATGCACTCCCCCCAAGGAAAAAAAAGACAACATTAATGTACCCAAAAGAACAACCATAGAAGAATATACAGAGGGAAGACAGAAGATATTCACAATATCAGAATAAAGCTTGAGACATAAAAGTTTAGAAATTTAGAAACATTTTGGGAACAGATTAGTTGAGAAAAGAAAAGTCATGTAATGTCTAAGACTAGCAATGGCATAATATAATGGGAGCCAATTGTATTGCTCTCAGAAATACACTCTGGGGAAAAGAGCAATTGGCTGTATACAGTGAACTTAATTTTCTTTCTACAGAGAATCCTAATTGATATATAAATCCCTTCAAAAACTGCCAAACTGTACACTTGATATGAGAGCATGCAGTTCAAGAATTAATATACAAGCTCTAGTGCCCAGAGAATGCAGTACTGATATAACACCACATCAGGAAATACTACAATAATACTAGAATCACAAATATTTAATGAATTGAATACAGGCAAACAATCATCTAGTATGATCATACTTGAGAGATAAAAGGGAAAAACCCATGTTCTATGCATTAAAATATATATTTTTGGGAATAGGGGAGGTAATTTTAAAGCAATTGATTCTTGATGGTACTATCCTGTTGCTGAAGACAACACATGCTTGAGTCATACAACACATAGAAATCATGCTGGTGCTCACTCAGAGGCTTCATCTCTTCCTGCTAGTTTTCATAGTGTCTGAAGATGAACCTTACTCGAGGAGAAAGATAACCATCAGACTTACTTATCTGCAATTCCTGCCTGCTATAAGAACAACTAGCTTGGTAAAACATACACACTGGTACAATAATGGAAAGAATGTCATGGTAGTAACTAACTGATTTCTGTATAGACTTAAGGCCTGTTCTACAAGTTGAAATTCATATCTTACACTGATACTGGGACCAAGAACCTATGACTAGACAGGCCATAAGCCCTAGGGGAGAAACTATGTCATTACTCTGCAAAGTGGACATATTATTAAGCTATCTCCTAATGACTTTTTATTATACCCTTATCAGAGTACTTTTTTGTGCAGCATATTATCATATGATAACAAAATGACCTACAATTGATCAAGATATGGGGAGAATAAGAGTCTACAGACCGCTTACCCTAAATGGTACATCTGTTTGCACCTCCTTCTCCTAAGGCTCAAGGATAATTGAAGAAAGTGATGGAAAGAGTATAAGAACTAAAGGCTGTGGATGAATACAAATTAAGAGTGTTTTCAAGAAAGAGCAGGGAAGTTGGATATATTAATTCTCAGCTGTTTAGACAGCATGCAGAAAACACATACTTTTAGGGAAAATCAAGCTAAAATCTCAGCAGGCAGTAGGGACATGCACATGGAGTTCCACCCTTAGCTAAGGAGCAATTCACTGCTGACAACTGCTTCAAGAGGGAACGGCAGTTTTACTTTAAGGGTGTGGCCCTTGGTAGGTTCGTCATTGGCTGTATTTTTGTCAACTTGACACAAGCTGGAGTTATCACAGAGAAAGGAGTTTCAGTTGAGAAAATGCCTCCATGAGATCCAGCGGTAAGGCATTTTCTCAGTTAGTGATCATGGGGGGGAGGGTCCCTTGTGGGTGGTACCATCTGTGAGTTGGTAGTCTTGGGCTCTATAAGAAAGCAAGCTGAGCAAGCCAGGAGAAGCAAACCAGTAAGAAATATCCCTCCATGGTCTTTGCATTAGCTCCTGCTTCCTGCCCTGCTTGAGTTCCAGTCCTGGCTTCGTTTGGTGATGGAATGTGGAAGAGTAAGCTGAATAAACCCTTTCTTCCCCAACTTGCTTCTTGGTCATGATGTTTGTGCAGGAATAGAAACTCTGACTAAGAAAAATTGGTACCAGTGTAGTGGGGTATTCCTGTGACAACTTGACCATGTTTTGGGGAGGACTGTGGAAGGACTTTGGAACTTTGAACTAGAAGAGTCATTGGGATGTTAAGAGCTCTGTGGAATGTTGTGTAGGAGCTTGGAAGATAATGTTGAGAACAATGCAGAAGATGGAGGCCTGGCTTGTGAAATTTCAGAGGGAAGATTAAAGACTCTTATCAGGGTCATTGCTAGTTTGATTTAAGATTCTGTGATTTTGGTTAGCTGTGACTGAAGAAATCAGCTGTGATTAACAAGATACCAGAACTACTAAAGCAAAACCATTGTATTACTGGGACTATTGATGCTGGTTAGCTGGAGCTGAGAAATTTGCTGTGATTGGGAAGAAACCAGCATCATTGAGGTGAAATCTTTTAAGAAATGTTTTCTGAGAGCACAGAGGCTGCATTACAGAGATAGCCAGGGTTGTACCTTGTGCTGTGGCTGGACTTGGTAATGTGTAAGAGTCACCCAGGTGGTACTGGTTTTGAAGGCATGAAGGAGTCATAAAGAGCAACTGAGGCTTGGCACTGTGAGAGGCCATGGAAAGCCATTGGTGAAGGTGCATCCTCAGTTGCAATTGATGGCCCAGGACTGAAGGGTTCATGTAAAGGAGTTGAGGCTTGGAACCATGAAGGGAGCCTATGCGAGATTGTTGAAAAAGCCTAGTTGCAGAAGAAGACAGCAGTGCTTTGGAGATGCCAGTATCATGAGATGACCACCAAGAACAGCAGCAGCAATGGAGTGCAGGCATCTGGAGCCTAGAAAACAAGGTGTATGCTCAAAGGGCAGAGCTGTATAAGTGACTCAAGCCCTTCTAGGAATCCAGAAGATCGTGAGTAGATCCCAGACATCAGAGGGTTGAAGTTTGCTTTTGCTTTTGATTGTGACTGTGCCCTGATATATTTTCCCTCCTGAAGAAAGAAGATATTTTAGTTGAGCCCACAGTTAAGAAACTTTTGATGGTAAACAAAGACTTTGAATTCTAAGAGATTGGATATCTTTAAAGGGATTGAAATTTTAATATGTGAATTTGCAAAGACTGTGGGATTTTTAAAGTTATTTAGATCTTGAGGATGAATAAGGAAGTAAGGGTAGAGACTTAATAGTAATGTATTTGTGTGTCAAGTTGACAAGGGGTCAATTGAACTGGCTAGTTTTGTGTCAACTTGACACAAACTGGAGTTATCACAGAGAAAGGAGTTTCAGTTGAGAAAATGCCTCCATGAGATCCAGTGGTAAGGCATTTTCTCAATTAGTGATCCTGGGGGGAGGGCCCCTTGTGAGTAGTACCATCTGTGGGCTGGTAGTCTTGGGTTCTATAAGAAAGCCAGCTGAGCAAGCCAGGAGAAGCAAGCAAGCCAGTAAGGAACATCCCTCCATGGCCTCTGCATCAGCTCCTGCTTCCTGCCCTGCTTGAGTTCCAGTCCTGGCTTCCTTTGGTGATGACCAGCAATGTGGAAGAGTAAGCTGAATAAACCCTTTCCTCCCCAACTTGCTTCTTGGTCATGATGTTTGTGCAGGAGTAGAAACCCTGACTAAGACAGTCATGCTCTCATGCAAGGCCGCACATCCAATAGTTCATAGGAATTACAAGGGGTCCTGTTGGGTTTTATAAAAGGTTTGAATATGATCAAAATACATGTACGTATGCAATTTGAAACGGACCAATAAAAATGAGAAAATAAAAGCAAGTGATCACTATTCAAATATATTATACAACTAGAATGAGTGTATATATATATATATATATATATATCATGTTTTTCATGTCTCAGAAATGAAACAAACCTCCTTCCATCTCACATTTAGGAATGGCCTCAGACTGAAGGGTCAATTTTGAAGGGCACTGGAAATCAGAAAAGGAATTTTTGTGATCTATGGAAGTTTTATTTTATTTTTAAAACATTATCATAACCGTAGTTCTTAAGAAACTTCTGACATCACAGACATTTAAAATCTTTAGTGATATGAAAATAATGTTGGCCTAGCTAATTCTTTTATTACTTGTGTAGCCTTAGGTGCCATGACTTTTGATTGATTGCTAGTATCACATGCTAAAATATAGCATGTTTCTGGTGAGATAATTAACCTCAGAAATACCAGATTAAGTGTAGGCTTACCAAAGACCGATTTTAGTCAGGTTTGAAGTTTAACTATCTATGCTTGCAGTGGAAACAGCTGTTTTATTTTAAAACATATCTAATTTAATTTTACTGTTTTCTAGTTCACGAAGTTTCCAGTTTTAATTATGGATTGGGCATTCTTAGCAAGTAATATAAGTTTAGTAAGTGAACCTTTTGTGAGCTAATTATGACATTCAATTTTTAAAAATGTGAAACTTTAGGAATGCGAATGGGCTGGAAGCATAGCTGAGGGGGCTCAATAGAGGGAGGAAAGCAACGTGTTCCCCTGTAACCTGCTTAGTCTCTTGGATGGCCACAGAGAATTAAAAAAGGAGAAAATAGGGAGTCTGTTACAGAGCCCGGGATGAGACAGGGGAACTGAATTTAGAGTAGAGGCATAGGTGATGATCTGCAGTTAAGCTACCTGCTTCCCTGGTGGGCATGGCCGTCGGGTTCTCAGAAATTGCCTCTTGGAGTTGGGGATTGGGATAAGATATTGGGGTCAGGACTGGAGGAGAAGGTGATCTGTGTCATCTATAGGAGATTCAGTGTATGTTTGTGTGTTTGGGTCTGCTACACAGTTGGGGTGAGGCTGTGGGATTGGGTCTGGAGGAAATAAGGGCAAGGCGAGCATGCAGCCAGCCTGCCCGCTTCCTGCCTAGAGCGGCGAGGAGGTTCCCAGGGATTTGTATTTATTTTTTAAAGCATGAGTCACTTTTATGTTTTTTATGAAGACACACGTTTACTTGTGATACAGAGAACGTTAGAACAGCAAATTTTCTTACTGATTTGAAATATTATTCTTTGGGAATTTCCTCATATATTTGACTGTTTTTGTTATCTTTAAAAACACATAAACAAGGTATCTGCGTTATTCTTCCTTTAGGGTAGGTTCGTTTCGTTTGTGAACAGAGGGTGTGGGTGGGTGGGAGGGCATTCATGTATGACACACTTGTCAGAAGGCAATCTTGGGTGGTGATACTCAACTGTACCCTAAGTATGTGGTAACCTTGGAACTTTAACCAAGGCCACATTAGCTTTCCTGCAACCTCCTCAGCATTTATCTTTCCAGCCTTCAGATCATCAGTGGGATTACAGTTGCCACTCTGCCCCAGCTTTTTAATACAGTTCTGAACTTAGGCCCTCATGCTTATAAGAAAGGTGTTTTATTGATTGAGCCTTCACCTCTTTGTCTTCCCCTTTGAGACAAGGTGATGTGGTGTAACCCAGGCTGGGAATTTGTGATTGCCTTGCCTCAACCTTAGCAGTGATAGGAGGTAGAAGTGTAGGTGTATGCCGACACAGAACTAAGACGAAATATTTTTAATGTAACTGTAAAAGAACTAAAATTGAATATTAAACAATCCAGCATTTCTAATATCTGGCACTAGTTATCTGAGAATTCTTATGATATGATTTATACAAACTTCAATTAAAATTGATTTAACTTTAGAATGAATATAATGAGTAACTACACCCTAACTTCACGAAACTGTCTGACACAATGGAATATTGTTCATCAAAACAAATGAAGTATCGGGTATAAGACAAAGTAAATGTAATGCTAGCATCAATTTTCCCAAATTGTAAGATTATTGATGTTCTCTAATGTTGCTTCTTATAAACAGCTAGCCACCTGATAACTGTAGATGCTCCATCTTCAGCATGAGACTCTCAGATGTCATTAAAGCATGTGCTTCTGTTTACTGGGTAGAAATAATAAGTACATGAATAATGTTATGTGAAAAGTTGAAACAATGGTAACACATTTAAGATTACCTTTAGGGAGATAAGGCATGACTAGATCTACACATGCACACTGAACACAAACTGAAGAATTGGGCAGCAGTGACATTTGGGAAAAAAAATTTAGAAGTTCAGCTATTAACATACATAGGAAGTTCACAGTCTTGCTCTAATAATTATATTGTCTAAAAGAGAAGTAATGGGATGAAGGAGAAGTACACAGAGAATCTTGCAAAACTTCACTGAACATCTGTAGCCACTGCCAGAAACAAGCTGCCTAGGGTGAGGATGAGTGTCAGAAAGGGTTATAGCTAATTTTAAAAAAATACTGCCAGCAGAAACACTGATGACATGCCTGAAGGTATTTTATTTTTGACCAGATTACAAAGATCATGGCACTGAATAAAACTGACTCTGCTGCAGTATGTTGACAAAATAGTAAATTTGGAAGGCTTACTCTCATCATTTCTATAACTGAGAGAAGAATATCCAGTTGCTTTAGTTTGTTCCTTCAGATAGGGTATAATATAAAAACTCTGTTGGTAAACTGTGTGTGATCTAAGTTTGTTTTTCAAGTAATGAGTGATGACAGCTCTTCATTGTCAATCTTGTACTTAAGAATGTAAACCCTAAACTATTGTTCAAGATAACTAGAGTTACCTTTATTTTTGGACATGGAACTAGAATTACATTTTCTCTGTGACATGGAACACAATAATTTTCAATTTATAGCTTTATGTTTATCCAAATGTTGAAGAATTTATAAAGTTATTCCATAAAGGGTAAAATACATTTTTTTTTTGATATTTTATTTACATTTCCGATGATTCCCCTTTTCTTTGGAACCCCCGTGTCCCCTCCCCCTCCCCGCCTCTGTGAGGGAATTCCTCCT
>CM052713.1:43911645-43981098 GCA_028551405.1 Uromys caudimaculatus
ATTTATAATAGCCAGAAGCTGGAAACAACCCAGATGTCCCTCATCAGAGGAATGGATACAGAAAATGTGGTACATTTACACAATGGAGTACTACTCAGCTATAAAAAACAATGACTTAATGAAATTTTCAGGCAAATGGATGGAACTTGAAAATATCATCCTGAGTGAGGTAACTCAGTCACAAAAGAAGGAACATGGTATGTACCCCCTGATAAGCGGATTTTAGCCCAAAAGTTCAGAATGTCCAAGTTTCACTTAACAGTAACCGCTGGACTGAGAATGAGGTACCAGATGAAGGGGTTGGAGAAAGGTCTGAAGGAGTGGAGGGAATTGGTAGCCCCATGGAGGGAGCAAGAGCGTCAATGGGCCTGACACTCCCCCTGGTCGTCCTGGAGTTCAGACCACCAACCAAAGAATACACATCTATTGACCCGTGGTTTGGACTACATATGTGGCAGAGGAATCACCTCGATGGCCATCAGGGAGAAAGGAGAGGACTTTGGGCCTGAGGGTGCTAGAGGCCCCAGTAAAGGGGAATGTCAAGGTGGGAATATGGGAATGGGTGGGCAGGTATGTGGGAGGAGGAATTCTCTCACAGAGGCGGGGAGGGGGAGGGGATAGGGGGTTTCCAAAGAGGAGACCCAGAAAAGGGGAAACATTGGAAATGTAAATAAAGTATCAAAAATTTTAAAAAAATTAATAAAATAAACCTTAAATAAATTATCAAAAAAAAAAAGTTCCAGAAAATTCTTGGATCTTGGTAAGTATATGATATAGCCATTAATTCAATTGCAATGACGGTGTAAAGGCCATTTTCATGTGTTCAAACTTTTAAGTTGTATACATTAGTAGACATCATCATAGTGTTTGTGTTCTAATTTATTTTAATCATTCCCCCAAAGTTTTCTAGTTCCTTTATTTGTTCTGAGAACAATCTGACATAGAAATGAACAGCTTTGAAATAAAGGAAACAATCTTTTTTTCCTCTATCCACAATAACGATTTTTAAAATGTCAAGGACTAATAATGCGTAGGATGGATGTCCATAATCTAACCTAATGCTCTCTCTAAATCAATTTATGGGTAAACTTTCTCTTGTATTTATCCTGTGAAACAGTTCCCATAACCACAAAGTCCTAATAAAAAATGAACTCGCTCAGAAGTTTCCTATTGATAGTAATATATTTGTTTTTCTGAATTCATACCTTGAAGTGAAACAGTGCTTTCATTCTAGCCCAAAGCAGAGCCCTTTCAATGTGACACCAATCTTGGTACTCAAGCCTATAAATGATTATCTCAGCCACAGGCTACATAAAATAAATTAAGTTTTAAAGATCATAAAAATAAAACCATGTGTCTAAACATATGGCATGCTCACTGGCACAGTGAACGCTCATCATGCGAGCAAGCTCATCCAGTTTGTTAGGCAAACGAATCAAATATTTCCTGTCTTGAAAGTCAGAGAAATGAGAGCAATGCTCATAAGGCTTACAACTGAAACAACCACTAAGGTATCTACTCCCATTTTAAAAATCTGGTAAAGGCTCTCTACTTCTCCTTGTTCCAGAGACAGCTGCATCTTCTTGTGCAGTGCCAGCCTCGTCCCGTAGACAAGATGGTGAAGGTCGGTGTGAACGGATTTGGCCGTATTGGGTGCCTGGTTACCAGGGCTGCCTTCTGCTTTGCAGTTGGCAAAGTGGAGATTGTTGCCATCAACAACCCCTTCATTGACCTCAACTACATGGTCTGCATGTTCAAGTATGACTCCACCCACGTTAAATTCAACGGCACAGTCAAGGCTGAGAATGGGAAGCTTATCATCAACGGGAAATCCATCACCATCTTCCAGGAGAGAGATCCCGCTAACATCAAATAGGGTGATGCTGGTACCGAGTATGTTGTGGAGTCTACTGGCGTTTTCACCACCATGAAGAAGGCTGGGGTCCACTTGAAGGGTGGGGCCAAAAGGATCATCATCTCCGTCCCTTCTGCCGATGCCCCCCTGTTTGTGATGGATGTGAACCATGAGAAATATGACAACTCACTCGAGATTGTCAGCAATGCATCCTGCACCACCAACTGCTTAGCCCCCCTGGCCAAGGTCATCCATGACAACTTCGGCATCATGGAAGGGCTCATGACCATGGTCCATGCCATCACTACACTCAGAAGACTGTGGATGGTCTCTCTGGAAAGCTGTGGTGTGATGGCCATGGGGCTGCCCAGAACATCATCCCTGCATCCACTGGTGCTGCCAAAGCTGTGGGCAAGATCATCCCAGAGCTGAACGGGAAGCTCACTGGCATGGCCTTCCGTGCTCCTACCCCCAATGTTTCTGTTGTGGGTCTGACATGCCGCCTAGAGAAACCTGCCAAGTATGATGATATCAAGAAGGTGGTGAAGCAGGCATCTGAGGGCCCACTGAAGGGCATCCTGGGCTACACTGAGGACCAGGTTGTCTCCTGTGACTTCAACAGCAACTCCCACTCTTCCACCTTCGATGCTGGGGCTGGTATTGCTCTCAATGACAACTTTGTAAAGCTCATTTCCTGGTATGACAATGAATACGGCTAAGGCAACAGGATCGTGGACCTCATGGCCTACACAGCCTTCAAAGAACAAGAAACCCCGGACCACCCACCCCAGCAAGGACACTGAGAGCAAGAGAGAGGCCCTCGGTTGCTGAGGAGTCCCTGCCCCAACTCGGGCCCGAACACTGAGCATCTCCCTCACAATTTCCATTCCAGACCCCCCACAATAATGGGAGGGGCCTAGGGAGCCCTCCCAACTCTCGAATACCATCAATAAAGTTCTCTGCACCCCCCCAAAAAAAAACTGGTTAAAAAAAAAGTAAAAACTAAAACCATAAATGTGTACAGATTAAAATTCTAAAATGAGTTTCAAGTGAGCTTAAGCTTTAAATACATATTCTTACCCTACAAGAAAACACAATGAATGATACTGTACTCTAGAGATCAGATGGAAGTTAGAATAAGGGTGCAGAACTGAACATCCTCCTTTTAGTGGATTTTAAAAGGTTTAAAACCATCTTGTAAACCTGTCCGCCCAGAAGAGAAGCAGCCTGTAGTTCCACTTACCACTTCCGGAATGTGTCTACCCTGCATAGAATGCACCATGCTTGCTGTTCATGTCCTTACCTAAATCAGATCACATATGATTTCTATCTTCTCATACATTTGAAGCAGAATAAAACGGGATATCGATGTATTGGGTAATGCTAAGAGTAGATAAAAGTTTAGGATTGTGGGATTCAGTAAGTCCACATCCTTCTCCTTCCCTAAGAACTCATGGGAGGCACTTTTTTTTTCTTCTATTTTACTTTTTTTTTTTTTTTTTTTTTTTTTTTTTGGTTTTTCCAGACAGCGTTTCTCTGTGTTGCCCGGACTGTCCTGGAACTCCCTCTGTAGGCCAGGCTGGCCTCAAATTCAGAAATCCACCTGCCTCTGCCTCCCAAGTGCTGGGATTAAAGGCGTGCGCCACTACTGCCCGGCCTATTTTGCTTTTTTATTAAGTAGGCACATTTTTTTATTAAGTAGTCTGAGTTTAAAAAAAAGACTGAGTTTAAGAGTCTAAGGTCAGAAATAAGCAGCATAGCAAAACCAGGTCTTAATATGAAAAACAAAAAACAAAACCAACAACAAAACAGCAAATGAAACCCAAGGAACAAGTGAGAATAACAACCATGAAGGTGAATACCATGATCCCCACAGAGAATCTCCATGCCTGGTGATCTACAGCATAATTGCATAAGAAAATGGTACAAATTCTAACCTTCTCTGGGCAAGTTGTAGAAGAAGCCTATTCAAAATCCAAGATAAAATTAGTCTGAAAAGATTTATAAAACTCTCAAAATCAGTGTTGCTTCACTGGCCTTATTTTCTAAGTGCAAAAGAACAAAATCAAGCTATTTGAAATTCACCAAGATAGATAAGTAAACAAATAAAGAGAATGATCGGTAAGTGCTAATTTTTTGCAGTCTTGCAAGCTTTGGGGTTGAATCTATGCTCTCTTGGCATAAAATTCAATGATGCAAGCAGAATTAAAATTATTCTTCTCGTACAATCATAAATAGCTTGATAAATCTGTAAGCCAATTCCAGTTTTTTTCTTCTTACAGGCAAAAAGCAGTTAGGAATGAAATAAATTGATAGTGTTTCAGAAGAAAAGATCAAAGGGAGAAAAAAGCAGAAGAAAATAACAAACATCCAGCACAAGCTATAGTTTTGGTTGTTTGGTTGTTTGGTTGATTGTTTGCTTGTTGGATTAGGGTATCATTCTGTAGCACAGGCTGTCCTAGAACTCTCTATGTAGGATAGGCTAGTCCCAAACTGAAAGCAAACCTCCTGCCTCTGTCTCCCAATTGTATGCTTAGAGGTGTGAGTCACCAGTGCAGACTTTTAAATGAAGAGATTACAATGCACTCAAGGTTATTTTGATATATCATACTGATAATGTGTCCTTGTTCTATTTAGGATGTTTATATCACTATTGACATTTGAAAAAGTCTTTAGAAAACATGGATGCCTGTAATTTCATAGTATTTTATATAAGTGGTTAGCTACTGAATTAAACAACGTGAATGAAGATTAAGATTAAGAGGTAATTGGTTTAGTTTATGATTACTATTTTCAATTTTTTTCTTGGAATTACACTGATTTATTTTATTACATGTCATTGTTAACACTATGTTTTCTATGTTCTAAAGGGAATAAATGTATTTAAGTTAAATTTCTAAGATTTAAGTCAGATATCTGTTAGGGCCTCTTGACAGTATCCTAAGTGTTATCTCGGAAAATCTTCTTATCCACTGGCCTTTCAAGGCACATAAGGTAATTTTGTGAGTTAAATTTCTAGAAACAGCCAAGATGAGTAGCTGAAATGTCTTAGAACTTCTGTCAGTCAAATTTTCTCTAACTTAAGTTACTTTGATAAATGCTCTCTTTTATATTATTATTTTTATTAATTCTTTCAGAACTTCATATAATGTATTTTGATCATATTCACTTCCCACCCTTCCCAAAACCACCCCTAAAATTCTCAACCCACAGCTTCCTCTTCTTTTTTCTTTTAATAACTCATCAAATCCAATTTGTTCTGCCCATAAACTCCTGAGTGTGAGTTCTACTGGAGTATCGTCAACTTACCTAGACTCACACATTTAAAGAACACTGACCCATTTAATCTTAGAAAATCTAGAAGTTGACCAGCCAAGGGTGACTTTTTTTTATCTGTCAACCTGCATTGTACATCCCAGTGCTGTGAGAGATAGTCACCAGGGAGAAAATGTTGGGGATTGGTTCTAATGCTTTGACTCAATCAAGAATTTGTGTGTTCAAAAGCTAAAAGTCCTTGTTCTCAATTGACTTTTGATCTATCAATAAAGATGCCAGTGGCTAATGGCTGGGCAAAGGGAGACAGGGCCGCACACTTAGAGTTGTGCAGGGTAGGATGCAGGAGGGAGGAGAAAGAGAAATTACCATGAAGTGGTGGGATATGGATGGATGTAGAAGCTGCAGGAGATAAAGCCAACAAGTCATGTGAGATTTCTGGTAAGTGGCCACAAGCCACTTCCTCAATTGGGCCTAGGGTAGCAGGCAGAGGATTAGAAGTGCCCAGTCATTAAGCTAGAAAGTTTATTAAAAATAAGCTAATATGAGTGTGTCTTTCATTTGAAGATCCAAAGATTCCCTGGTGGGTGGCTTGAAGTGTGATAGCAGGTATTGAGCATAAAGCAATGTAGCTAAAAACTCAGCGATATGAGGAAGTAAATTGATTTCTTTATGTCCGTGAACAATGTATGTGATATTGTAAGGGTCCATAATTTGCCAAAGAGTGATACCCCAGACTCAAATAATATGTAAACACAAAGAGTTTTATTCTGCGGGAGTCCAGCATGCTGGGGTTTTCCACTACCAAGATAGGGACACAGCCAAGTAAGCTCACAGGCCTGATTTATAGCACATTAGGGGATTCCAGGACAGGTGACCTTTATCTTGCTCCATCCCTAGGGACATTCTCAGGGCATCAGGGTTAGAAACTGTTACCAAGGAAGTCTAGAAACTGCTGTTGACCCATTGTCCTTGCCTCAGGCAAGGTGGTGGAACAGCTTCTGAGGCCTGGACTTGCCTAGACTTGCCCAGTTCTTAGAAACAGAGATTTAGGCCTAGTCTCCTGAACTGCCAAATCCAAGCCTATCATGGAATCAGCCTAGCCTTCTTAGTATCTTTAACAACAGAATATTACAACAAAGTTCTAGTGGGAAATCAAGACAAATGTCAGTAGACTGTATTATTTGGAGGGTTCTCTAGAATACCTCTGGTCTGCAACATAGGAGGCATTCCATACATAGCACAGGACTCTGTAAATATTTTCTTTATTGCCTTATCTACATCTTATCTCACACCACTCTTTCTCCCTACCCCTGCCAATTATTGATTTCACTCACAAAACAGTTTTAATGTAGAAAAGACAATGAAGGAATTTAGTATTTAAGGATATGTATGCCTGAACATGTTCAATAAGGTATGGTGATTCCCCTGCAGGTTTTACAGCAGGAAGGGAAAAGCACTCAGGTGTGGTAAGAATGAAACTTCAGTCAGCCCAATTTTATTGCAACCACCCCTAGACCAGGGCTTCTAGAGTCTGGCCTATATCATTTTAGTTTAGCCATACTTAAGCACAACACAATTTTGAAAAAAGTATTCAGATAACAATTTACTCAGCCCTGCGAATAGAACAAAGCTTAAGACATGTTTACATTGAAGTTCTTAGAGAAGAACACATGGCTTCATCCATAAGACGGATTCTTGACTTAGAAACAATGCTCAAGATAAGAGTCTACAAAGAATGACTGAGATAAACATAATGCCTGTAGGAGTCAGGATTAGCTTGGCCCTGAAGTCACTTAGGCTACTGTAAAACACAAGCATCACTCATAATGATGAGTTTCATGGCCTAAAAGTAATGCTCAAGATTTTAAGGGGAAAGGACATTGTTTAAAAGGAAAGGGTATTATCTTCAATAAGTAAATTCTGGGAGATCTGGGCAAATCCTATCTCATCAGACAGCAAAGGATCATCAGGTTGGATAACTACATCATTCCTGGCATAAGAAGAGCTGTAGTTGACCCTATTTAAGCTTATCCCCAACTAGCATACAAATAAATAAGACTCAGATTATGGTTATTTTACAATTACTTGGGGTAACCCCTAATCTACTTTTCCACCTCCTGACCAGGCTACCTTCTGCGTGGTGTTCCCCAACCACTTGCTGTTCCTCCTGGCCATGTGTTCATGGTACATCTCCAGCTCATGGTGGCCTCTCTCCTCTTGTCCACTCCCTTCTCCCATGCTCAACCAGGTAACTCAAAAAACCCACCTACCTCTACTCCTTCCAGTAATTGGCTGTAGCCATTTTTATTTCATCAGTAGCTGTAAATTAAGGAACAAGGTTTGCACAACAAAAGCTGGTAAACATTAGAAGTCCCTCATAGGCCTAGACCTTCAGGTACAGAATTTAGCATTGCAATACATAGCAACAGACCAAACCTCATCAAAGAGCAGCTGCATACCTTATTCCATTGAAAAGGTTGGCTGTGTGTTTAACTTTCCTGGCTTCTCCAGTGCTAGTCTGTGAGCATGAGGCCTTTTTGCCATCTACAATAAATAAATGAATGAGACTTCACATACACACACACACAAACACATACACATACACAAACACACACACACACACACACACACAGTTTAAAGATACAAGGGAGTCAACATCTTCCACAAATTACTAAATATAATTGAAGGTCTTTATTGATTTTTTTATAAGTAGATAACTTTTATTATTCTTTCTTTTACTTTGCTACCTTATCTACGATAGACATGTAATACATGTCTGAGTTGGGAAATTTAGCTTTATACTTCATAGCAGCTAATTTTTAGCACTATTTATTACTGCCCATGAAGTTTCTACTTATATATCTTATTTGTAAAGTTATTTTGAAAATACCATTTATGGTGCTGAGCTGAATTACTTCTATTTAATTTCCTTGGTCTTGAGTTTTCATAATTTTGTGTTTGAATCACTGAATTTTCAAAGCCCCTTTAAGATTTTTGTGTCCTTGCCATTGCCTTGGGAAGGGATGTTATTTGTTAGAATCTTATAAATTATTTCACATCTAAAGTGCTAAAAATCTTTTATTAGGCCATGGGTCCAAGTTAGTCACTCAGACTACATTTGATTTCAACAAAGAGGAATTTCAACCATTATTTCTATGTGATTGGCTGTTAAGTGTGAACTGTCTGTTCCAAAGAAATCGTGGATGATGAGATTGCAATGGAACTGTGGCAGCCATTGTAGTATGAGAAGAAGTCCATTCAAAAAAGTATTGCCCATATTTTCAAAGGTAATGATTGGGAATCTCACACAGCTGACTTACACTTTACTTAATCTCATTATCTTCTTTGACTCCAGTGAGATTGTCTTGCTCTCAGCTGACATTTCCCACTTTCCCTTTCATAAGTCCACAAGAAATGATTCTGTGTATTTGCTATAAAACAAAGCCTTCAGCCATCAAACAGTTTCAATTTCACCATTATTTCAATTCTGTGAGCTAAACTTACTGTTGATGAGGACATCACACACTTGCCTTGAATATTCTTAGCCTAAAGTTTACATTCAGTTTTAGTTCAGTGTTAAATTAAAACTCTTGGAATCTTTATCTTAAATCTAAAAAAAGAGGAGCATTCTCATTTGAAACAACTTTTCTATCATGCAATTCTCATGTTCAGATTTGAATGCAAGCAAATAATAATACACTTGTCTCCTGTACACAGGAGAGCGTTAATGCTGAAGGGAAAAGGGAGAACAGATTGTCTATTCTTGTTCTAAAAACCCCATATGTCATCATCAAATACAACTTATCTGTCTACTTTAGTATTTTAGAGACCAAAGAACCATGATAATTACAGAAACAAATTCAATAGGAAGAAGTTAGACTATAGCAGGATATACCACAGACACTGTCCCTGCTGTTCTGCCTTTCCATGACCTCTGCCACAGATCCAATTATTATTTTGTCGATCACTGTGTAAGTATGCAGTATGATGAGTGTCCTAGTTTTCTTTTGTCTGCTGTGATGAATACCATGACCAATAAAGCAACTTGAGGAGAAAAGGCTTGATTTTAGCGTATAGGCTACAGTCCATCATCTAGGGAAACCAAGGCAGGAACTGAAGGCAGAAAACTGGAAGACAGAGCTAATCAGAGTGTACACAGGGCACTAATTGATGGCTTGCTTCCCATTACTTGCTCAGCTTGCTTTCTTGTACATCACACTCAAGACCACCACTTGCTCATTGGTGGCATTAGCCTCTGTGGACTAAGCCATTGCACATCAACCAATTCCCCCCACAGACTTGCCTACAGGCAATAGTATGAAGATAATTCCTCAACTGAAGATAAGTCTCCACCTCCAGGTGACTATTTTGTGTCAAACTGACAAAAATCTCATAACAGACTGAAAAAATGGGAATCTGTGCTCAGAAAAGAAAACGTAGTCATGGAGAAAATTGAGCAATTATCTCAGTGTACAATAATCTCAAGCAACAAAAAAAGTTAATTCTCTCTCTCTCTCTCTCTCTCTCTCTCTCTCTCTCTCTCCCTCTCTCTATCTCTCTCTCCAATTTCTCTTCCTTATTCTATCTCTCATTCTATGCATCCATGTCTCTGTTTTCTCCATATATTTTACAACCTTTCCTTCTAACAGTCTTTTAAAAGGTAAATATAGTTCGTAGTTTTCCAGCCATACAAAAGCAAGCCATGTGCTATATAATATGTTATTTTCTATTGCTACAACAAAATATCAGAGTAGATTTTTCATAAAGAAAATATATGCAACTTGAGTGAATGAAAGCTCAAGATCAAATGTATCTATCCATTTGCTTTCTAATGAAGGTTTAGTGGTCTGGCATCATGACAGCAGTACTAGTGAGATATATCAGGCAAGACAGGATAAAGAGAGCAAAGGCCAAGTTTACTGCATTGCAGTATTCAACTCCTGCAAAAACTAATCAAAGTCTCTTGAGAATTACATGAATCCCTCCGAAAAGCATACTCTTGATGTTGAAATCACTCCCTACTATCTCCAATATTTTGAAGGTTTCCTCGCATTTCACACCATGCACAAAGCATTACAATTGACCAGCCAAGAAGTCAAGTCACATCAGCTCATTTGCTGACCTCTGTATTGACCATGATTATTTCTATTCAACTTGTTTTCTTTCCTACCTACCAAGATTATCGATACTTACTGAGAACCTACTACTATATGCTATTAAACAGTAACTGATTTCTCATGCTTTAAGTCTGTAAATATATTCTAAATTTATATGTGTAATTCATCATGATGTAGAAACAAGTAATCTAACTGTTCCATCATCATTTATCACATATAATATTCTTACATCACTTCTCTGGTAGGAATTCTGAGAAAGTTTTGTTCCTGGTGAATTTAACCATTCTATAGAAAGATTAGATACACCATAATTCACAGATGATGTGATTATGAAATATATCTGTTTCTAGAACCTGCTTAAAACATTGTAAGGTGCTGGGTGTGTTAAAACAAATATAACCAAGTTTTTGTTTCCAACAAGCAGATCCATGGGGAGGACAGAAACGTAAATAATTGAAACAGTTTTATTCAAGAGTTTTAAATTTTCTTCTAGACGTGGTAGAGACAAGCAGAAAGCTGATAGATACAACTACCGAAGACCAGAAAAAAGATATAGGCTGAAAGGTTATATTTGAGACATGTTTGTGATAATCAGTTGAAAACGTAGTCATACACAGAAGACTTTAAAGATAGTAACAGGACATTGCATGGAGATGGGAAACGACAAACGGAAGAGAAGAAGGGGATAAAGGAAGCCTTGCAGGCAAGCTCAGAGGCTTTATGGAGATCGATCAAGTTGGCTTTCTGCATCAGTATTGGCAGCCTGGTTGAGATATTTAGGTGTGAAACACTAAGCTGCCAATACTGATACAGAAGACTTGGAGAGAAGTGTGGTGATCTTCAGGGAACTGGGATCCAAAAATGCAGAGGCAAAACAAGTATCCCCAGTAAAATAAAGTATTGTTTTGTATGGTTTCTTTCTGTAAGAGTGAGAATTTAACTTTATGAAGAAATAAAATAGGAAGTACTACAAATTACTAATTTTCTCACTGACTGTAAATTTTGACTTTGTGGAAAGTAAAAATAATAATAATAATAATATAATAAGACCTCAGCTGAATACGAAATAATAGTCCAAGATCCAGAATATATTTGAGACACATATATTTTTCTTAGAAATTTAATTGAATTGAATTGAAAATAGGGTGTGTATCTTTATTTTACCTTCATAAGGTTACAGTAATTGGAAAGAATAGCACAAGAGTCCTATCCTAGTATGTCATGGGACATGCAGGCTTATGGTAAACTCCACACTGCAATCTAACAAACTATTTAAAAGTAGAAATGCTATTCTGGCTCCTCTTACTTTAAAACATTAACTCATGTTTTCAGCCAAGAGACTGCACTGGATGTTCTATGATTACGGACATTCAACGTCCTACAGCCATTTAAGTACCTTCAGCCTCAATTTTGCAGCTGGCAAACTACTGCTATTTATGTTTTCAGTGCATTTGAAATAATCTAGAAGTTATTTTACTTCCATTAGGCATTTAGAAAAGAACCAAATGTAAAATCATTACTTTGCCAATTTACTGTGGAACCCAAAGGAAATATCTCAAATGTATCATTTATTGAATGGAACTAGTTAACATTTTGGTCAGGTAAATTTATCAAATGTACATTAAAGATTCTGAGACTTTTTCCACTTGTTTTGCTGTAAAAAATAGAAGAGCTGATTAAAGAGCTCCTATATGTTAGATCCTACAGCCGATATTTTACGCCTTATAATCCTGCAAACAGCAAATTAAAAGTGAGCTAAATTCAATAACAATACTAAGATGTAAATTTATTAAATAGCAAAGGCAAGTAATTAAAAATATTCAAAATTCCAGTCCTTTTGCAAATGTGTGTGTGTGTGTGTGTGTGTGTGTGTGTGTGTGTGTGTGTGTGTGTGTAGTGTGTATGTGTGCAACCCTGGAAATAATAGATAGAAAATATAAAATCTAATAAAAATAAAGCTTTGGTTTTATAATTGCATCTCTAGTTTTCTGAACTCATAGTGTTTGCGGATGTGGCAGAGGTCCCATCCTTGATCACCCACATCTGGCTTCTTTGGCCATTCATAAGATCCCTTCAAACCGGGTCTCACCCCTCCATCTCTGCTTTCCTCAGGCCGAACATATGTTAGAACCATGAAGATCTGACCTGTTATATATTTATCTTATTGGGCATTACCAGTATCTTAAGTATTGCAAAAGTCATCAATGGCAGGCTTTCAAAGTTTTCCTAAGGCCCCCAATTATCATTAGCACTGCTTGTCATGTGGAATTTCCCTTCCACATCTCTTCACCCTCCATTGTCTCTTTCAGTGAAATTGTACTCTGGGCTCCAACTTTCACTTTTACCCTCTATTTCAGTACTTCAATAGGCCTAGATCTCTGCTTAAACTACTTTTTTTCTACATTTACAGGCAAGACGACTTGTCTCTCCTAAGCCAAGTTGTCTTGGCCATCATGCTGCAGCTACATGTTCCTCTACTTGAATGTCCTCTTTCAATAACTCAACCTTTCTGTCTTTACTGAGCCCTTCTGCCTCAGTTTCTACACAGGTTTGGGTATTGTAGCAGGCAGAACAGATTTCCTAGGGATCTTCACGTCCTACTTAGGAACTAATAAATGTTACATTGGATTTAAATTTAAAAAAAAGACTTTATAATGTGATTCATATGAAGAACCTTGAGACAATAAGTTTATTCTGCCCTGTCTTTTCATGATAGGAAGGGAGCTTTAAGCCTGGGAATATAGTAAAAGGCGTGGAAATGGTTCCTTCCCCCAGCCTAAATACAGGACATCAGTTCTAACAAATGTTAATGTTACCTGCTTAAAGATTCTGATCTATAGAACTTCTAATGATGGTTGGACATCACAAATTTGTTATTATGTGTTACAGAAGCAGTAGCAAACTAACAAAGGCTTCATCTATCAAGAGAATATTTATGGAGCTTGCTGCTTGCAGTGTTAGCTATGTCTGTCTCTACTTCCTTCCACACTCTGCCTCAAATATGCAACCCCTGTCTACTACTATCACTAGCTATTGACTGATTCGCTGTCTTAGTAATGTGAACTTACTTTCACAGGCTTACGAACACTATTAAGAAGGCTTTAAATAATGCCTTCCTTCATAATTCCTAACTGCATCTTAAACACATATCCTTACACCCACAGATAAATGTAGCTCTCCCCTCTTGTTAAATAAGCTTCCATTTGCAGCAGATAGAGAGCATCACAGAAAACCACAACTGGTTAAAGCGCAGAGAACATGTGACTCGGGACTCCTGCCACAGCTGACACATACATAGTACAACTTCTGCACCTGAGGCTTAGAGAACATTGCAGAAGAGAAAGGTTGAAAAGTGCAAGTATCAGGAAATCTGCTATGAGATTGTATACCCCAGAAATAACAGGGATGCTACACCCGTGATACCGCATCAATATGGCTCTCTAAACAAGACCCAAATATTGACTGCACTAATAAACACGCTGATGTGGAAGGGGGGGGGATCTCACAAGTCCCCATCCCTAAACACAAAACTACAGGCAACTAATGAGTTTTGAGAGAAAGGGAATTAGTCGACTCCAAGGATAAGCTGCCTATTTGGTTATGCAATACCATATGGTCAGTCCTGAAATTACATATGCATAAACAATACTAAGTGGACTCAAAAGATTGTATTTATAACTGTCTGTGTGTATGTGTGTGTGTATATATAATCTTAATTTAATACATATTTTGCATATATTATAATATATACTATATGAAAGGTATATTGACATATTTCAATTCAAGGTGCATTTTATATGACTGTATAAGTATGTGTATTATTGTATATATTGAAAATAAGTAGTAAACAAAAGAGGTTAGAGAGAAGAAAGGAGAAGGAAGAAATGATGTAGTTATATTTTAATTAACAATAAAACAGCAGCTTCCTTATTAAATATACTGGAAGTCTCTTTTTATTTCTTCCACAACTTCAACCTACCTGATCATCTTGACTTTCTCTTGTGTGTTTAAATTCCTTCCTTCTTTGGGCATTATCTTTGCCAAGCTAACATTTTCCTTAACCTGATGCACAGCCTGCTTACATGATTTGAAATGTACAATTCTCTTGAACGTTATCTGAAAGGAAGGAGGATGTGAGAGTTCTCTCAGAAACGCTGAGACCAGCAGTCCCTCTTTGAACAACTGCTTTACTCTTAGGTGATGAGACAGTCTCTTGGCCCTTTGTGCCCCAGGAGTAATGTCTTTGACCTTCTGGCACTCAGGTGCTTCTGGGACAATTAAGACTTCTTGTCTGTAACTGTGAACCCAAAAGTCTAGAATGAGTAAGAATCTGAGAATTTAAACACAGTTTCCTAAATGCATTCAAATTTCCATTTGAAAGAGTTGGGACACCTAGGCTATACAAGAGAAAAAAATTCTACCCATTTAAATTCATCTTTCTTGTTTCTTAGACTACAATTGGGAAATTTTGAACATTAAATCTTAAGCTACATAAATCCTTAAATCTTTGAGTTAATCATATAGTCATGTTAGATTTTGTTGACAAGCATATAGTCAGTAAAAATTACATTTCTAAAGATTATAAAGTAATTGGAAACATGCCAGGTCTTTAATGCCAAAGGAAATAAGGAGAGCTGAAAATATAAATGATCGGAAAGATTTAAAATAAACCTAAAGATATTTTTAAAATAGAAAGTAATTCATCATAACTATTTTTAACAACTAGCCATTATTCTCTATTTGGTGGTTTTCTCTTCTAAATGTGTATGTGTGGTGTGTGTGTGTGGTATGTGTGGTGTGTGTGTGTGTGTGTGTGTGTGTGTGTGTGTGTGTGTGTGTGTGTGTGTTGAAGTTCTGAGGCAGGCTCTTGTTATGGATGCCCAAGCTGAATTGAAAAATCTTAATCCTTCTATCTCAGAGCCCTAATGTTAGAATTATAAAGTAGGCAGGGAATGCAAATAAATACCCAGCTGTGTTTTCGTTTCTATTCCCACATTTCTCTGGTTTGAAGAAGGAAAGATTAGTTTTAACACTACTTCATTATTGTATGTGTACGATGTGTGTGAAAGTGTGGAGGGGACATATGCATGCAAGTGTTCAAGTCAGAGGACAATATTATATAGTGGACTGAGTCCTTCTACCTTTTTATGAGTTCTCAGTGTCAAGCTAAGGTCATCAGAGTTAGGCAGCAAGCACCTTTTCCCCTTGAGCCATCTTACTGACTTAGATTGGTTTTAAAACCCAAAACTCAAAATGAATGTACAGTCAGGAGGCTTACCCTCAGCTGGGAAACTCTGCTGCCCTTCCTTCATAGACATGACTCTTAGTATGCATCACTCATTTCATTCTGCAAGGTGAGTTAAGAACAAATTCTGAACAGACATCATGGAGATTTATCAGCATAGTGTTTATTCTTTAGGAATCAAAGTACACATAAAATTGGGTTTTAACTTATGGAGACTAATTTCATGCAATTCCATGTCATGTGATGCAAGCTTATAAATAAGTAGCCAAATTGTTAGTTTTGTGCTTAAATTTAAACAATAACAGAACCTCAACAATGTGCATAATAAAGTAAAACTCAATCAAATCATTCTTTGACTTTTGTACAGCTACAAAGGCATGTAGACGTGGTCATCTTTGAAAGAACAGCATTTAAGTTTCAACACATGAACCACATAATCCCTAAATAATAAGATGTCACAGGCATTACTGACAAAGGAGATCTATCTTCTAAGGAAACAGCCCACCATCGCCACTGAAATAACATAAGTATGTGCTAAATAGCAATGACAGATGCAGGCACTTTTTAAAATAATACAAAATGAGGGTTTCTGGGATGCGTAATTTAATTTGCATCCCTGGGGTACATTTTCATCTTCTTGTCAGAGAATTTACATTCATAACTTGCCATGCATGAATTACAATAAAAAGAGATCTGGGATGTTTTTGTTTGTATTTTATCTTTTTTTTTCCCTTCCTAACCAAGAAGCATAGAACAATAACTTCAGAGTGCTGACCAAAGTAAGCAAATCACTTGGAATGTTTATCTTGTTACTCTAGCACAGTAATTAGTTCAATTTGCAAGTTCCAGAGATTTCTGGCATTATAGTGGCTCTAATGTTTTAGGCTGTAGGTCCCTGCTGGCTCATTCCTTTTCAAGTCAGCATTTTGGTAGTAACTACCCCTTTCCATGTAAACCCTTGCATACAGTGAATCCATGAGCTCCTGACACAGACATGGGTCTTCTTCTCTGCTCATTTTTGTTCTACTTCTGTTCTTCACTTAAATGGCAGAAAAGGAAGAGGATTTTGTTTGGGTTTTGGATTGTTATTTTTTGCCTGTGGATTCTTGGCTCTTTCACCTTCCAAAGAATTTTTTTTTTTCTCTTTTGTCTTCATATTGATATGGCTTGCAAAAAATTTACATATCCTTTGAAATTGTCTTTTCAGTTTATTGTGTCATTGTGTTCTGATTTTAGTACTCAAATTTGCATGCAGTCTAAGCATGATCCACAGGTTTTCTACAAGAATAGTAGGTTACAATATTATCCAAAGTTGAACTGTTCTCATTTATTGCAACAGATTTCTTCAGTTAAACCTTCTCAAGTGGTTGACTTTTGATGTAACATAAAATGTGGTTATTATTACCGTATATTGTCTAAATGAGAATAATTTAGAATTAAGTAATTAGAAATAAATACAATTTTTAAACTTAACTTTTCGGCCATATACTCTTATTCTAAGAGTTCAATCATTTGGAACAGCACAGATATCAAAGGGCATTAAAATCATTGTACAAAGTTATATTAGATAGTATCATACCAGTTTACATGAAGTCTTATTGTCTGAGACAAAAGAACTCTAATGTGGCCATGTTAAAGTGTAAGATATGGAAGATACACTAATAGGTATTGTGTTCTCTGAATGTGGTGAGTGCAATATAAACCAGATAAAGCACACAAATTAGTGTAAATTAGCCAAACTTGACTAACACATTAGTGTTTATGTACCAATACGGCCACTTTCCACACAAAACAAAGCATTTTATGTATAACTCTGGATCCTGTTCCTGACTGAAAGTCTACTTTATTGTTGCACCTGGCTAATAAGGTTGTAGTCTACCATGTCCGGACAACTTTTCTGAGCTGAGTGCAAAATGAAAGACTCCCTTTTTTAGCAGGGTTTCCTCTTCTTCTCCTGATCTGGGGAGCCTAACACACACTGTACCTGAGGAATGTCACATAATCCCTTATGAAATTACAGGTTTAACTTCCCAGAATGCCTCTCCATGCAAATGAGATCTCCGCAACCTCAGCTAATGAAACTTCACCCTAAGAAGGAAACCTTTCCACTCTCCAAGATTTGTATATACTGCCCTGTTTCATTCCGAATAAGGTATATGTGTACAAGCCCACCCCAAATAAAGGTTTGTGCACAAGCTAAGATTGTGGCTGTTTCATTAAAGATCGTTAGAGAAGTTCTCCATGGCCTCATCTCAGTCCATCACCTCTCATGGCTCCAGCTCCTTGCCTGAGTACAATGGGAATGAGTTTCTCAGCGTGGAAATTTGGGGAGGGAAATGCAAAAATCCAGCGATAACAGGTGATGCCAATATTTTGGAATGAAGTAATAATTACAAGGGCATAGAAACAAAGGACCAATAGAAAGTGGTAAGTCAGCTAGAAGACAGGAGATTTTCCTGCCTCAATAGTTCAGTATCATGAAGTGTTCTACCAGTCATGATGTAAGTAAACCAGGAACAAAGTGATAAAAATGGAAAAAGTGTAATTATTATAAGAAAGTAGCCATATGTTTCTTAACCCTTTATCCTGATAATAAGTATTTGAAATAATCAAATCCTTTATCCTTTACCCTTTATCCTGATAACCAGTATTTGAAATAAATTACTGCATTCCATAATCTTATATTAAATTATTCCCAGTCTATAAAACAGAATAAGTAAAATGTCAATGGATTTCATTATCATTGAAGAACATGAAGTGCTACTTGAAAACAGCTAATTCTAGTTTCTCATGCCAATTCTACTCAGACCTGGGATCTCAGCTTTCATTGAAAGGTGACTATTGAGTTTACGTGGAATCTCAGTAATATGCTCAGGGCTCCCCTGGTTCTACTACAAATTCTGTTTCCTCCGAAAAATGATTATTGTTATGATTTTTACTGAAAGCACTTATAGTCAAGAAATGGCACAGTCTAGGGATCACAATATTTCACTAGGAATCTTTTCTATGTATGACTTATATCCTATGACTCCAGAATGTCATCATGCCTTGCCTTTTTTTTTTTGAGCTAAATGAGCAGAACACAGCTCAGTTTTACTTTTTCCATCCCTGATTTGAATTTCCCCTATAAAATGAATATTCAATCTAGTCTCCAAATCCATATATGGCATATATGATATGGGGTGTGCGATATGTGATATGTAATATATAATTGATGATTAATGATATAAAATATGTGATAAATGATAGAGGAAATATGATCTGTTATATGTGATACATGATTATATATGATATTAATATTGTATATAATATATACTTATAATTATGATAATATATGATTATATTGATATGTGATATAAAATTGTGATATTGATATGTGATATTGATATATCATATGATATAGATAAACATATAGGTAGATAAATGGTAGAGAATACAAAAAGGTAAATGAATAGATGACAGAAAATAGACATAGAGATAAATAGATGATAGATAGATAGGTAGATATTTAGATAGATAGAAAAGAGAAAAAATTAATGGAAGAAAGAAAGAGCAAGAAACCCAAGGGAAAAAAAGAGGAAATTTTCCAGTTAGCTTAGTAAATGTGAGCTACAAGCCACATATGTAGCAGAGGATTGCTTTATGGGGCATCAGTGGGAGGAGAGGCCCTTGGTTCTGTGAAGGTTAGATGCCCCAGTGCAGGAGAATGCCAGAGCAGGGAGGCAGGAGTGGGTGAGTGGGTGTGGGAACACCCTCATAGAAGCAGGGGGAGGGGGTATGGGATAGGAGATTTCCGGCGGGGGGGGGGGGGAGAACTGAAAAAGGGGATAACATTTGAAATATAAATAAAATATCCAATTTTTAAAAAAAGAGGAAAAAAGAAACATGAGCTAAAGAAACAGCTACTATTCATAAATTATTCAGTCTTACATATTGTGTTATAGTAATGGATAACGGATCAAGATATCGTCTCTCGCTTCTTTTCCATAAAGGCAGTTTTTCCTTTAATATCAAATGTAGGGAACAGACTATCTCCCTGTACCTTAAGAAGTCTTACAGCTTTTCAAGCATCATCCACTAATATCTTCCCTCACATACCAGCTGATTTAATTAAAAACTCCATATGTATAACACAAGTGTGACATTTCAGAAAAAGAAATATTAGTAGTTAATACTGAATAAATATTTACCATGTGACAGACACTGCCCTGACAATATATATACACACATATATACATATATATAAATATATATTATATATATTTGATCACTATATATAATAGTGATCAAAATAGTCCAGTGAACTATGATAGAAGGTGGTAAAATGGAAATGCTCATTGGAGATTAGGTTCTAAAACAGTAATAGTTTTAGTTTATGTGGAATCTCAGTCAACAATTTGACCCTCTGCTGGGTCCTAATTTAGTAGGTGACAATATAGGAGACCATATAGATTCACACAGCTCTGTGGATCTGTGCATTTATGAAGACAAGTAATTGAAAGGCATTGCATATCATTGTGACTAACTTACAAAATCATTTGGAAATACTGATTATTTCCCACAGGAGAACATGAACTTAAATCCTTATGTCAAGTAAAACCAAGTTCACAGTTCATAAAAGAAGAGGAAGTAATGCCCAAAAGGGACTTAAAAGTATTTTCCATCGCTTGCAGTCAATGAATCACACAAATGGAAATCAAATCTGTAAACAAGTGGATTGGCAAGTAATGAGAAGCTGGGTAAGCCAAGGAAAGAGAGAAAATAAAATTTTAAAAACCTGGATTGAATCATAAGTTAGCCCAGCCAATATGGCAAGTAATGAGGGATGATTTTAAATTAGAAATGCACAAACTGGGAGTCAGCAATTCCTTTTTTAACATATTGACATGGGATGGCACAACAAACAAGCACAGAGAAGGGTGAGCCTTGAGAACTTGGTCTCCAACATCAACAATAAGGAGAGAATATTTAGTAGTTCTCTTGGAAGGAAGTATGCAGTTCCTCTCCTGTGCTAACATTATCATAAAGTATTTCTGTACTTTAAGAAAGAATCTATATTCCAAGTTTTTCTAGAATTCACCATTTAGCCCAGATATTCCAAAAATTGCCATCCTCAATGAGATATAATGACATGCCTTTAGTCTTTGTACTTGAGAGTTGGAAGCAGGAGTATTAGGAGTAATGAAATAGGAAATATAAAATACATAGTGGGGTTAAGACCAACTATGTGAGATCTTATATCAATCAAACAGAACAAGGGCTATGGATACGGCTCAGTGAGTAAAGTACTCATTGTACAGGCAGAAAGACGTGAAAATGCTGGGTGTGGATGTAGTCTGTGCCTCCAAAACTCCAGTTCTTGCCAAGGATACAGACAGCCAGATCTGAGTTTAAGTGACTAACCAGTGTAGTCAAAGTGGTAAACTTCAGGTTCTGTGAGAGACTTTCAGAAATAAGATGGATGGCCCAGAAAGATAGCTCAAGGAGATAAAAGCCCTTGCCACTAATCCTGATCACCTGACTCCAGTCCCTGAAATCTATCTAAAAGAGAAAAGAACTAATTCACGTACTATGTCTTAAACACACACACACACACACACACACACACACACACACACACACACACACACACACACACACACACACACACACACACGAGTTGGGGAGACAGAGCCAGAGCCAGACAGAGACCATTCAGAGATGGAGACTAGGGCAAAAGAGTTAGCTGTCTGTCTTGTGGGTTTCCATAAAGTAATTACATGCATCCTTCATTTAGTTAACATACACACCATTCCTTTCTTTTACTCATCCCTCCACTTAGTATTTGGTCCCCATATCCTTTTATATCACACACATTCAAGTATTCTTTCAATTGTATTTTAATTGTTTTATGAGATAATATGCTTCCATATGGTGATTCACACACACTTCCCTCAGGCTAGCCTACCCTAGCTCCTTCATGCTTCTTTAACTTGCTTGGTTAGAGTTATACCAGCATATTTTATACTATTCGTAGCTATTGTAAAGGGTGTTATTTCCCTAATTTCTTTCTCAGCTAGTTAATCATTTTTATAAAGAAAGGCTACTGATTTCTTTAAGCTAATTTTGTATCCAGATAATTTGCTGGAGCTGTTTATCAGCTGTAGAAGTTCTCTGGTAGAGTTTTTGGGGGTCACTTATGTATAGTATCATATCATCTGCAAATATGGATACTTTGACTTCTTTTTTTCCAATATGACTTCCATTGAACTCCTTTAGTTGTCTTATTGCTCTGGCTAGAGCTTCAAGTACTATATTGAATAGACAGAAAGAGAGTGGAAAGCCTTGTCTTGTCCCTGACTTTAGTGGAAATGCTTTAAGTTTCTCTCCACTTGGCTAATGTTGGCTATTGGCTTGCTGTATATTGGTTTGATTATGTTTGAGTATGTGCCTTGTATCTCTTATCTCTCTAATACCTTTAAGATGAAGGGGTGTTGGATTTTGTCAAAGATATTTTCAGCATCTAATGAGATGATCATGTTTTTTTTTCTATCAGTTTGTTTATATGGTGGATTATGTTGATGGATTTTCATTTTTTAGTTTTTATTGGTTATTTTATTTATTTACATTTTCAATGTTATCCCCCTTCCTGGTTTTCCCTCTGCAAACCACCTACCCCATCCACCCTCCCCCTGCTTCTATGAGGGTGCTTCCATACCTACCCACCCACTCCCACCTCACTACCCTAGCATTCCCCTACTCTGGGGCATCGAGTCTCCACAGGACCAAGAGCCTTCCCTCTCACTGATGCCAGATGAGGCAGTTCTCTGCTACATATGCAGCTGGAGCCATAGGTTTCTCCATGTGTACTCTTTGGCTGGTGATTTAGTCCCTGGGAGATTTGGGGGATCTGGTTGGTTGATATTGTTGTTCTTCCTATGGGGTTGCAAAGACCTTCAGCTCCTTCAGTCCTTTCTCCAACTCCTCCATTGGGACCCCATGCTCAGTCCGATGTATGGCTCTGTGCCATCGCATCTATATTGGTCAGGCTCCAGCAGAACCTCTCAGGGAACAGCTGTATCAGGGTCCTGACAGCAAAACACTTCTTGGCATCAGCAATAGTGTCTGGGTTTGGTGTCGGCAGATGGAATGGATCCCTAGGTGGGGCCGTCTCTGTATGGCCTTTACTTCAGTCTCTGCTCCACTCTTTGTCCCTGCATTTCCTTTAGATAGAAATAATTCTGGTTTAATAATTTTGAGATGGATTTTCAAATACTGAATCATCCCTGCATCCCCAGGATGAAGCCTACTTGATCATGATGGATGATGTTTTTGATGTGTTACAGGATTCGGTTTGCAAGTACTTTATTGAGTATTTTTACATCAATGTTCATAAGAGAAATCCGTCTGAGTTTTTCTTTGTTGAGTCTTTGTGTGGTTTAGGAATCAAGGTGACTGTGGCATCATGGAATGAGTTTGGCAGTTTTTCTTCTGTTTCTATTTTGTGGCATAGTTTGAAGAGTATTGGTATTAGCTCTTTGAAAGTCTGGTAGAATTCTGCACTTTTTTGGTTGGGAGACTTCTGATGACTACTTCTATGCCTTTATTGGGATGTTTAAATACTTTACCTGATCTTGATTTACCTTTGGTAGGTGATATCCCTCTAAAAATCATCCATTTCTTTAAGATTTTCCAATTTTGTGGAGTACAGGGTTTTGAAGTAAGATCTAATGATTCTTTGAATTCCTTCAGTGTCTGTTAATAAGTCTCTTCATTTCTGATTTTGTTTATTTGGATACTGTCTGTCTTATGGTTAGTTTCTCTAAGAATTTGTCTATCTTGTTGATTTTTCTCAAAGAATCATCTCTTGGTTTCTTGATCCTTTGTATTGTTTGTTGTTGTTGTTGTTTTTGTTGTTGTTTGCTTGTTTGTTTTTAACTGATTGATTTCAGCTCTGATTTTGATTATTTCCTGCCTTCTACTCCTGTTTTGTGTGCTTTATTTTTTCTAAGTTTTCAGGTATATTTTTAAATTGCTGGTATGATAACTTTCTAACTTTTTAATGGAAGAACTTTAGTGCTAGCAACTTTCTTCTTAGCACTGCTTTCATTTTGTCCCATAAATTTGGGTGTTGTACCATCGTCTTTAATTTTTTCATTATTTCAACCCTGACCCAAAGATCATTGAGTAGATAATTGTTCAATTTCCATGAGTGTGTAGGCTGTGTGGTGTTTTTATTGTTGTTGAATCCAGCTTTAATCTTTGATAAGATACAAGTCATTATTTCAATTTTCTTGTTGAGGCTTGCTTTGAGACCTACTATAAGATCAGTTTTGGAGATCCATGAAGTGTTGAGAAGAAGGCATATTCATTTGTGTTTGGGTGAAATATTCTATAGATGTCTGTTAGGTTCATTTGATTCATAATGTCTGTTAATTTCATTATTTATCTGTTTAGTTTTTGTCTGGATGTCCTGTCAATTGGTGAGAGTGGGGTGTTGAAGTCTCCGACTATTAATGTATGGGGTTTGGTGTACCATTTAAGCTTTAGCAATGTTTCTTTTACAAACATGGGTGCCCATGTGTTTGAGCAATAGATGTTCAGAATTGAGAAATCATCTTGGTAAGTTGATTTTTCCTTTGCTGAGTATGAAGTGTCCTTCCCTGTCTCTTTTGATTAATTTTGCTTGAAATTCTATTTTATTAGCTATTAGAATGGCTACTCTAGCTTGCTTCTTGGGTCCTTTTGCTTGAAAAACTTTTTTCCAGCCCTTACTCTGAGGTAATGTCTATCTTTATTGCTGAGGTATGTTTCTTATAAGCAGCAGAATAATGAATTCTATTTTCACATTCTTTCTGTTAGCCTGTGTCTTTTTATTGGAGAATTGAGTCTCCTGATGTTGTGAAATATTAATGACCAGTGATTGTTATTTCCTGTTATTTTGATGTTAGTGGTATGCTAGTGTGCGTGTGTGTGTGCGCGCGTGCGCGCGTGTGCGTGCGTGCGTGTGCGTGCGTGCGTGTGCGTGTGCGTGCATGTACATGTGCTTTCCTAGTTTTTGCTTGTATGGAATTATTTTTTTACTGTGTTTTCTTGGATGTGGTTTTCCTCCTTGGGTTGGAGTTTTCTTTAGGGTTGTATTTGTGAATAGATATTGTTTGAATTTGGATTTGTCTTGAAATGTCTTGTTTTCTCCATCTATGGTGATTGAGAGTTTTCCTGAGTATAGTAGTCTAGGTTGGCACATGTGGCTTTTGAGAAGTTGCTAGATATTTATCCAGGCCCTTTTATTTTTTAACTTTTCTGTTGAGAACCCAGGTGTAATTCTGATATGTCTGATAGGTTACATGACCTTTTTCCCTTGCTGCTTTTAATATTCTTTCTTTGTACATTTTGTGTTTTGATTATTATGTGGCAGGAGAGTTTTGGGTTTGTTTTTTTTTTTTTTTTTATTTCAAGTCCAGTCTAATTGGTGTTCTATAAGATTCTTGTATGTATATAGTTATCTCTTTCTTTAGGTTGGGAAAGTTTGATTCTTCAATTTTGTGAAAAATAATTTCTGGGCCTTGGAGCTGAGACTCTTCACCTTCTTCCATTCCTATTATTCTTGGGTTAGGTCTTTTCATATTATCTTAGATTTCCTGGATGGTTTGTGTCATAAATTTTTAGATATAACATTTTCCTCAATTGATTTATAAATTTCTTCTATTGTATCCTCTACACTTGAGATTCTCTCTTCCATCTCTTGTATTCTGCTGGTGATGCTTGCATCTATTGTTCCTGTTTTCTTACCTAGGTTTTCCATCTCTAGGATTCCCTCAGATTGTGATTTCAATATTGCTTCTATTTTTACTTTCAGGTCATGCATAGTTTAATTTATTTCCTTTACCTGCTTATTTGTCTTTTTCTATATATCTTTAAGGAATTTATTTGTTTCCTCATTATAGACCTCTACCTGTTTGATAGTATTTTCCTGTATTTCTTTAAGGGATTTATTCATTTCTCCTTTAGAGTTCTCTATCATATTTATAAGATTGGATTTAAGGTCATTTTCTTGTGTTTTGGTTGTGATAGGATATGCATGGCTTGCAAGAGTAGGATAGCTGTCTGTGAATGTGTCATGTTTTCTTGACTTTTGTTGATTGTATTTTTCTTTAGGCCAAAGCTATGGCTTTGATCCCTGGATATTCCTGTTCTAGTAAGTATTGGGAGGTAGACTAAACTCGATGTTACTGGTGTGACAGTCCTCTGATAGGTATTCTTGTGTTGTATGGTTATAGATGGGTAGGTCTGTATGTTTGAGAATCTGCAGGTCTGTATGGTTCAGAAGCCACAAATCAGATGAAGGTGGGCAGAGAAGTGATAAGAAAATAGAGGTCTACATGGGCTAGCAGGCTTACTCCAGAGGACTCAGCTAGCAGGGAAGATCCCACTTCTAGCATTCAAACCCTCTATTTTAACTTGATATATATATTTTCCATCCTTTAATATGAGCCCCATCAAAAGCCCCATTTTTGGTTACAGTTCCTATTTCTGTATCAAGTTAAACACAGAAAACAGGAGATTTGAAACAAGGATACACATATGAGAGAAAACATATAGTGTTTGTTTTTCTGTACCTGAGTTA
This sequence comes from Uromys caudimaculatus, assembly GCA_028551405.1. Taxonomy (NCBI): domain Eukaryota; kingdom Metazoa; phylum Chordata; class Mammalia; order Rodentia; family Muridae; genus Uromys; species Uromys caudimaculatus. The sequence continues at coordinate 43,937,745 of CM052713.1, forward strand.
CCTCACATAATGTAATTTTTTTCTGAATCTATCCATTGACCGGCAAATTTCAAATTTTCCTTTTTCATTACAACTGAGTAATACTTAACCATTCATTTGTTAATGGATATCTATGTGATACCATTTCCTGGCCATTTTAAATCAAATTTAGATGTGCAAGTGCCTCTAGGGTAGGATATAAATCCTTTTGGATGTATACTCAGGAGTGATATAACTATCATATTGTAAGTCCATTTTCAGCTTGGTGAGAAACCCTCAGACTGATTCATAACATGGTTGCACTAGTTTACACTCCCACTCACAATGTATGAGTTCCTCTTTCATCATATCCACTTCAGAATTTGCTGCCATTTGTATTCCTAATGATTTCTGTTCTGATTGTGGGGAGGTAGAATCTTAAATTAGTTTAAATATGCATTTTCTCCACTTTCAATAATAGGTTTTAAACCTATTATAATGCAGAAAAAGATAAGTTTACGAAAGTGTGAACATGTTACTATTGCCTGTTAAGTTTTTAAAAGATTTTAGTGCATAAAGCATTCTCATTTATATGTATGTTAGTGCATATAGCTGGAATGGTTCTTATTACATCTACAGAGTGGCTGCTTCTGTGGAGATGAGAGTAGAAATAACACTGAGCATGAAAAACAAGGAGGCCTTCGGATTTATATTTAAGACTGCATTAGGGGAAACCTTTAATGAAATGCATATATGTGTTTGTATACTCTAACATATCTGTGAGAATTGAGACTTAGAGTTTATGGCTTGCAAAAGAAAACAGAGAATACCAGAAATAAAAAACAAATTTAGCGTATGATAATAAAATGAAATGTCTCAATTTTCCCCCTGATTAATCAATTTAATCCTTAATTCTTGCAATAACATTATAAAACAACTTTGTACCAATTATTAAATATAAAAATGTGGATTTCAATTCTAGTGGATAACAAACTTATGACCCCAGGGCTTGCTACGCCACAGCTTTCACCATCATCAGCAAAGGGCAGCTGAAAGGCTAGCAATTACTCATTGTTTGAGCTTCAGAAAGAAAATCTCTATGTCAGGAAAGAAATCATCTTTACATATATCAACCCTCTTAATAGTATAATAATCATTTCAAGCATTATTATTACTCCTATTCTCTGTAATTGTATAACAATAATAGATCTTCATTTCTGACTCTCCAGAGAAAAGAGGAAAAATCCACTGGGAAGATGATGAAGGAAATTAGACCAAATGGTCTTGATAAATTCTCTATTGTAATTTTAAACAAAGCCCTAGATACCATCTGACTAATTGCAGATATTTCTGGAAAGCTTGAAGGACTCCAAATAATTAGGTTGAGAAGAGGGAGAAAATCGGTTAGGAGCCCGATATCTCCCTGGACACTTAGAGCTGGCAACTGGCCTACAGAGTGTGGTGGTGCTGACGGTGTGGGCATCAAGCAGCCCATCTTGGAGGCTAATTTAGTCCCAGAAGCAATGGTGTGTCTGTCCAATTTAGGGAAGCATTTTGGCCGTGAGAAGCATTCAGAAGCAGAGGTTCATATGGAAAGAAAAGGAGAAACTTGAAATTAAATTTAAAATGTATTTGTTATGAGCTGAATAAACAACAATTTTATAGGCACAAGCTAAAATGCTCTGTCATTCTTCATCAGAACCCGTTACATTCAAATTCCTTTACTAAGGAATAAAAAGTGTCCAGGGGACTGATAAATCTTTATGCGCCTCATTAAGTCTACACAAAACAAAACACAAGCAAACTTGATAGAGGCATCTTATGAAGATCTAGTTATCATTATGATTTCCATCCAGCAAAACAAATCACACACACAGTAAAAGGAACATTAATAGAAATATTTTAAAATTTAAGAACAAGATAACAATGAAGTTATGAATATCTGTGTTGGCAGGCACGGAATGTCCACTTGTTTGTGACAGCTAATGAGAAGGATGTTCTCCTTCACAGTCTTCATATCTTTAAGTGAAATTCTGACTTTCTTACACAGATCTGCTCATTTCTGTTGGGGAATTTTATGGAATGAAAAATATGGCTGCCACCCTTTGTAGAAAACCATGCACAATAATATAAAAATCTAGCTTTATTCCCCAGAGTTTCCAATACATACTATACACAACACTCTAGAGATTTTAAATATTTCAGTGCAAGCTTATTAGTTTTCTAAGGCTTTAGTATCAAACTGCTACAAAGTTGGTATCTTAATACACCAAGAAGGCACCATTCATTCACAGTAATGTGAACTAAAAGTCAGAAATAAATATGTAGACCTTGCCTTTTCTGAGGACTCTGGGAAGCATTCTTCCTTATATTTTCATTGTACCTTAGAATTCTGGCTAAACCTTGGTATTATAGGCTTCTGACTTATAGCTACATCAATCCAGTTACTGCCTCTATTGTAATAAGCTTGTGTCCCTATCTATCTTTCTTCCTATATGCATATTACATACTAGGTTTATGAAAATCTAGTATGACTTAGGATAATCTAGTATGGCCTGATTTCTATTTAATTGTATCCATAAATATTTTATTTTGAAATAAGAATTTATCTAGAAGCACCAGGGGTTAAGGCTTGATGATGTCTTTTTAGATGAGACAATTCACTTCATTAAGTAGGTAAAAGGTATTTGGGAAGCACAGAGAGTTCTGAGTGAGTGTGTGAGGATGCAGATGAAGTACTGAGTAAATTTGTGTCATTGACATGGGCACAGCCATGTTAAAGACCCTAATGTCTAAGATCTATGGAAATGGCAGAGCCTTCCTGAGTCATGATCAGAGAATTGTCAAAGCCTTTCTCTGGTCCAAGTACAAGTGTTTAAGAAAAATCAACCTGTGTTTACAGAAACTGTCAAACACTGTCTCCTCCTCCAGGATGACCACAACCTGAGACCACTCCCATAGAGAGACTCCCTAGAGAGACTAAGTAAACTTGCCTCCTTATTTAGTGATGTACAATAAACCCATTTCCTTGATTCAAATTATAAACTAAACATGCTGAATTTCCAGGTTACTGTTGGTGATAATGCATCTCCATCAAAGAGCACATGGTTCACCCAATCTCAGTATTTTTGGTACATGTGTCTTCATGTCTTCCCTTTTCTTCATGTCCTCAGCATTCCAATCAGGTCCACTCCAAAATCCTGTAGAGACTGGCAAGGTGTATCTGATTATCTATAGCTGGAATGCAAAAACAGACACAGACAAGACTTTCTGAGTAACTGCAATCTTCTGAATTGAGAAATTTAGTCATGGAAGAAAATCCTTCCACATAGTTCAATAGACTAATAACAGGCATGGGATTCCAGCCTTCCTGACCAGATCATCAAATGTTCTATCTAGACTTTGGAAACAAAGTAGAGGGTAGCAATGAGAAACAGTGAGCAGACTTCAAGCTTCTTTCCATGTTTATTTTTATGGTAACCTCTCCAAAGAGGACACATCTCTGAATTCTCCTCTTGTACTTGGAAACTTTTCTCCCTCTGTCACCATAGTATCTCTATTTTTAGAAGTCTACTTACATGCACAGCTGGTGCTGTAAGAAAACCCATGGTTCTTCTCCCATCCAGAGAAAACAAAGTCACTACTCACCTTAAGTCACTTATGTCCAAGCCCAAACACTGCAAATACATTATAATTCAGAAAGATGAACTATGGCTCATTTGGAGGTGAACAACTAAGATGTCTACTTTATGATTTACAGAATATTCACTTTTTACTCATAGTTTGCTTCCTTCTTTCTGCTTCCATTGTTATTTGTTTAAAGAAAGGGAGGAAGGACAGAGGCTATTTTGCCTTCTAATGTTCTAAGCACTTACTTCAATGTTAGTTTGCAAAGAAAAGCAGTAATGTCACTAGCCAACAGTCTATAGTGATTGTTTCATGTAAACAATCCTTAGAAAGTACTCCTCCAAGTGTTTTAATATGTGACAAAACATTTAGTCTGTTAGTAAATGTTAAACAGGCATCTTTTATACTCATTTCACTGAAAATTAACTAAAAACAGAAAAGTTACAGGAATTGCCCAAAACTGAGCACGTCAAAAGAATCAGGATTGGGAATCATTTTTTTCCCCTTTGAGACAGTGTCTCTTTACATAGTCCTCATCCTGGCTGTCATGAAACTCACTATGAAAATTGGCTGGCCTTCAGCTCAGAGATCCACCTGCCTCGGCCTCTAGATTGCTTAGATTAAATTCATGTGCTACCACACACAGGCAAGGATACAAATACTTTGAGCTGGGCTCTCGAGTTCTTATTTTCTTTTGAAGAGCATTTCTAAAAGAAATGATTAAAATGAAACTGGTTACTCACAGCAATAGAGTACCAAGTATTCTTTGCTGACTACAAGTATGTGTATACAGCATTCCCTACTATCTCATTCTCTGGGAAATATCTTAGCCAAAACTCAGTATGTCTATTTCCAGAGATTTCGAATATCTTTGAAATCAGTAGTCTCTTCAAAGTTTGCTATAGATATCTAGGTAAGGCTCTGCTACAAACAAGCTTCCCCCACAAAGCTCCATGCTCCACAGATTTCTCAAGCTCTCCACTTCTTTTAAGACATGTCAGCCTTTTATTCCTTCCTTCCAAGACTCCTTGAAGAATACCTCATAGCTCTAAGCTATATCTAAAGGATTATTCTCACCCATCTATCTCCTGATCACCTTTGATGCCTCCAGCACAACTCCCCTTTCCAGAGACTATGCTTACAATCTACAGTGGAATATATTCTTAACTTCCAATGATTGTTTCAAACTTTTTTTCTTCAGAAAAAAATCCAGAAGTTTCTCAAATGACCAACTTGACCTATAAGTATAAACACTTAGAGAAAGATGGTCTGCTTCCTGCTTAAGAGATGCACTTGTTATTTTGTTCCCCCTTCTATGTAGGATTGAAGCATCCACACTTCGGTCTTCTTTTCCTTAAGTTTCCTATGGTCTGTGAGTTGTATCATGGGTATACTGAAATTTTGAGCTAATAGCCATTTATCAGTGAATACATACCATGTATGTTCTTTTGTGTCTGGTTTACTTCACTCAGGATATTTTCCAGCTCCATCCATTTGCCTACGAATTTCATGAAGTCACTGTTTTTAATAGCTGAGTAGCAGTACTCCATTGTTTAAGTGTACCACATTTTCTGTATCCATTCTTCCACTGAGGAACACCTCGGTTGTTTTCAGCTTCTGGCTATTATAAATAAGCCCGCTATAAACGTAGTGGAGAATGTATCCTTGTTATATGTTGGAGCATTTTTTTGGCATATGCCTAGTAGTGGTATAGCTGGGTCTTTAGGTAGAACTATTTCCAAAATGGAGCAGAGACTGAAGAAAAGGCCATCCAAAGACTGCCCCACCTATGGATCCATCTCATCTGCAGATATTAAAATCACTATTACTGATGCCAAGAAGCGCTCACTGACAGGAGTCTGGTATGGCTGTCCCCTGAGAGGCTCTGCCAGTACCTGACTAATACAGATGCAGATACTCACAGCCAACCATTGGACTGAGCCCTGGGACCCCAATGGAAGAGTTAGGGGAAGGACTGAGTAGCTGAAAGGGATGGCAACCCCATAGGAAGAACAAAGTCAACTAAATTGACCACCCAGAGCTCCCAGTTAGACTAAACTACCAACCAAAGAGTACACATGGAGGGATCCATGGCTCCAGCTACAAATGTAGCAGAGGATAACCTTATCTGGCATCAATGGGAGTGGAGGTCTTTGGTCCTGTGGAGGCTTGATGCTCCAGCTTAGGGGCATGCTAGAGCAGTGAGGGTGAGGTTTGAGTGAGTGAGTGAGTGAGTGAGTGAGTGAGTGAGTGAGTGAGTGGAGGAGCACCCTCATAGAGGCAAAGGGGAGGGGGATGGGATGGTGGATTTGTGGAGGGGAAACTGGGAATGGGGACCATTTGAAATGTAAATAAATAAAATAACCAATTCAAAAGGAGAGAGAGATTCACTTGACTTCTGTACGGGTCCATCTAGCTCTACCCTGGCATATAACAGTTTAGTGTAGACAGATATTAGGAAGACTTTCTTAGTGCTTCTACTGGATGACTCAGAAACCAATAGTCTGTCTGGACCTTTGGGGATTCTCAAATAAGAAAGTGAACTCCAGAGCTAAAGTAGCCATCCTCTTATGAAGCTAAAGATAGAGCAGAGTCATAAAAGATACCAAATCCAAGATAATTGAGTAAAAACTATATTATGTATCAAAAAATGTTGGTGCACACATGTAATCCCAGAAATCAGAATGCTGAGGCAGGAGAATTAAATGTTCAAGACCAACCTGAGCTATCTCATAAAACTATGTAGTAAATAAGTAAATAAATAAGACAAATAAAAATTAACTTTATAACACTAAATTCTCAACTTTTGGTCTGTTGCTATAAATGCCCTCATATAATTTTTTTTGCATAACCCATCAATAAACTCATTTTTATACTTTTCCATCTACAAGTATTTGAATGACAACCTTCCCTAAACATATGTTATAAATATCTTTAAAAACAACTTTCAAATTTGTCACTTGTCATGTGCTCCTTGGGGTCAGGAATTGTGTCTTTGTTTTATTCTTATTTCCAGAATCTAACTCAGACATCAGGCATAATATAAGTGATTTTTATTTTTTATGACTGTATCAATTTAAAAAAATAAATGAATATATAGGTGAAATTACCACTAACTGTTCATAAAGAACAATAATTAAAATGCATTCTTCAAGAGAATTATATTCATCAGCTTGGAATTGGCTCATTGGGTTAAGTGCTCACTGTTCAAGTGTAAATTTAGAGGCCCCAAATTATGTAGATGCTGGGCAGGTATGGTGACCCACCTGTAATCCCATTGCTTGGGAGGCAGAGAAAGGAATCTTCAGGGCAAGTTGGAGAGATAGACTATCTGAATCAACAATTCTGGGCTCAAGTGACAAACACTGAATCAACATATAAGGTGAACAGAACTTTATCATGACTCTACTGCTGAAAACACAGCATACTTTAGGCCTAGGCCAGAAAGAAATCAGAATGGAGCAGAGCTTGCCGCTTCCTCCCTCCTGGCTAACCTTCATTGCGATAGAAGGTACCTTTCAGGCTCCTGGAAAAGAAAAGTCATCAAGACTTTTACCCAACTGTGAATCCAGCAAGCTGCAATAATGACCAGCCAGTCAAACTGGTCCCTCTAGTATAATCATGGCATAAGTGCTATGGGGGAAACAAAATGCTTTCTGCACAGGGGGGAATTCATGCATGTTTCTGTAAACCTAATCAAGAGCCTATGTCTGAGGAGCTTATAGGCCCAAGCGGCAACCTCCTAGTATAACTTTGCTAAATAGTCATGTGGTTGAATTGACTTCTAAATATTCCAATTTATACTCACAGATTAATACTGTGTCCAGCTTTCATCAGAGAAGGTTTTAATTGAAGCAGGCTGTAGTTAATGGAGAAACTCATAGTTTGTCAATGTGTTTGGAGTGAGTAATGCTAGAAAGCTCTTGCCTAAATAGAACACCCATATCACCTTCTGCAAGGTTCAGGAAACATTGTGGGAATGGAGACAAAAGGAATATAAGAGCCAGAGGATATGAAGATGTCTAGAAAAAATAATGTCTTCTGGACATGGTGTAGGCATCATATCCATGAAATCACTGCAAGTATGACTGTCTGCATAAGATTGGAACTGTCGATATTACATTATGGATGAAGCATCCATGTCAATATTACATCATGGACCATTAATGAGGCTTCACTTGTACTTATAAAGCATTGGCAATTAAAAGTTTGTTGCATGAGGTTCAACATCTTCTTCAGTACTGTTCTCGCTAGTGCTCATGGGAAGAGCTGTAACTAAAGTCAGGGGGTTATGCCTGAAAGTAGAGACAGAAATAGGAGGAGAGGGAGAAATATATATGTGTGTGTGTGTGTGTGTGTGTGTGTGTGTGTGTGCGTGTGTGTGTGTATTATACTATATACATATATGAAGAATAGGGCTCCAGGTGGGGAGGCAGATGAAAGAGGAAAATGGAGAGTAAAAATGATTTATATTCATTACATATTTCTTTTTAAATTCATTACATAAATGCATGAAATTCTCAAATAATGAAACATTTTAGTAAAGGGAGTGGTAGTGGTGTGTGTGTGTGTGTGTGTGTGTGTGTGTGTGCATGCATGCACGCGCACGTTTCTATGTGTTTATAATCTGAGAAGACACCAGATAGCAACTACTAGCCTTCACATGCACACGTACACAGGTTCTTGCACATGTTCCCATTCTCATACATGTGACCACACATACATGAACATATCATACACACACACACACACACACACACACACACACACACACACCCCTAAATGGCCAAAGATATCAATATATATTTTAAAGAGGTTAATAGTCAAAATGGAAAAGGTATCCAAATATCAAAAAAAAAAAAAATCTGAAGATAGTGGTTTGAAAGCACTGCCCTTTAATTTTGGTCATATAAAATCAGGCACCTATGTCACAAGATGGCAGTAGAGGCAAGCTAGAAGACATAGAGTTTGGTTCAACTTCAGATGTAGCTGATAAAACCCACTGACAAATTATTAAATGTCACATTCTTAACTCAGGTGGAAGATGAACTTTCAAGACTCTTGAAAGGAAATATAAAGGAAGGTTTGTGTTCACAGAAGAACACCACTATGCAACCCCAAAAGGGGACAGAAAAACTACAGAGGAATACTAGGAACTCCAGGAACGCATGAGTTGTTCCTGTGTTAGGAACCACATGCTTTCCTAAAGCAGAATGGAGAGCATTTAAAATGTTTCCCCAAAAGTTTGTGGAGAGAGAGATTCTACAGGGATGTGGATGTACTCAGGAGGCCACTGAAGAGCAACCAATAAATCATACCTTCAAAGTATAGAGAGTGAGGTATACCTGGGCTAGCTGTCTAAGAGAGATGTGTGCTACAGTTGGAATTAGTGTCCACTTTCAAGGTTCTGCTAAGCAAAGGACTAGATCACTGAAAAGTTAAAAAGAAAATAAATAGAGGGAAAAATTGCATGAGTCTGCCTATAGGGGTCATGAGAATTCAGAAGGAAAATGCTTCATTTCACCCAGAGGAAAAGGCCACTTGCACACAAGACTGCATAATCTAGGGTGAGCCACTCAAGTTCCTCCTTTTCTTCAAGTTGTTCTCTATTCCTTTCCTTACTTTTCCCTCTGTACCTCATTGCCTCTCCTGAAACCTCTGTCACCTTCTACTTTAGGGGTTTCACAAGCTGTTCCAGCCATTTGCAGTGCGATCCCTGGACTTCCTTTTAACCTTTCTAACATGTCAGTGAGTAAGCTGCTAACCCCAAAAGTCTATGGAATGAGGCAACTAGTATCTGTTACTGATGAATGTCTGAGTTGGATTTTCTAGTATTCTTGGAAGCAGCTTGAGCAAAGCTACATGGTAAACCATCTCACACAAGTGGTCTCCAATCTCGAGTGTAGATAAAAATGGTTGAAAAACCAAAGACTTCATCTTTGCACAGGAACTCTCAATCTACAGACCTTCAACTTTGAGGCAAAGCAAATGGAATGCTCTTTCCCTGCCTTTTCTTTGTGTGGTACCTATAACAAATAATTCATGGCCATAGCCAGAGTCAAGGCATCAGGAGAGATTCTACCTCCTAGGCTGTAGAGATAAGAAGACTGCCAAGTAATTCTCTCAGTTTAACCTACAGAAATTACCCTACTCAATTTCAGATTATCCTACAAGAATCTCTAGTCATTCTTTAATCGCTTCTATTTTTTTCATGTTTCCTTAGTAGATGTCAAATATATTTTTTCCAACTCATTATGTTTATTGCTTTTTGTCTTCTCCTTTAAAATGTATGTGCCTGTGAGAGGACAAATCTTTTAAATTCAGACTCCATTTTAGAGAACTTGAACTTAGGCAAACTAACAGGCCGGTAGCTAGCATTAGTTTCCAAGTTATCCCTCAACAAAACCTGAACCTAGCTCTAATCTCTAGGCTAACCCCCAACAAGGCTGGCATCTCCAGGTTATAACCCCAAGAAGACTAGTATCTCCAGGTTATTCCCCCAACAAATCTACGCCCCCACGTTACAAGCCCACCCCTGCCTGACGACCACCAGTGCAGAAGGAGACAACAATTAAGTTTATGATTTGACTCCCAGCACCCAGACAGTTATGTTAAAGGCTATAGTAGCTTTCCAATTAGATGCTTGCACACTCACCACCACCCCTGTCCTGCTTGCTGCTTTCTATTAAGCCTTGCCTGGATAAATGTTCGGGGCTCTGCTCTACCAAAAACTGTCCTGTGCGACAGTGGTGAGCTGAGGGCCCCAAGCTAGCTCAAATCAGCCTGTCTGTTTTCTTGAGATCACTAACACTTCCCTGGTACTACATCTAAGTACATATAAACCTTCTTTCACTAATCCACTTAGAGTAATTTCTGACATACATTGAGAGTTCTATAAATACTCAAATAAGTGAGTGACTAGCCTGTTAATACTCTTAGCCAAAGAAATCATCTCATTCATAACAGAACACTGCAGAATGATGGAGTTGCATGGGAATGCTTTCTAAAGAATCTACTAAAGCTATCCTAAAAATAAAATTACATCTTAGATAAATAAATATTAATTTACATTTGTAAAACATGATTTTATTAATGGGATTATCATTTTCTTGACTTTTACATACTAAAACAATCATGAATGGGGTTGAGATGAAAGCAAATATAGTCTTATTTGGGTGCACAAAAGCATGCAAATCAGAACATATAGACTTAGTTAGTCCAAATATACAGTCTCCTGAGGGAAACCAGACTGGGGCTTTAATAAAAAGTGTGTCCATATAGCTAGCATGCTTTGAATGTAACCAGCAGGACTGAGACAAGTTCAACAGTAAGAAATGGATGCACATCAGGGTGGTCTAAAATGCTATAAGTCCATTGGAATGTTCAGGTCAAGAGGCAGGCTAGTCAATATCATATTTTTCAAACCTTGCAAGGTACTGTTCGATTTCGGAAAATTGTTCCCTCTGGCAGATTCAGTTCTCCACATGATGTCTGCATGGCAATCTGCCCCCTATCAGCAACTCTCTAAGGCTCAGACAGAAATTTTCCTCTTATTTTAACCATTCTTCAGCCTTTTAAACTTGGTTTATACAGTCAGATGCCCAAGTCAAGGAAAGACAAATGAAGCTAGGCTCCTCCTCCACCATCTCATTGTGAAAAGACTCAACAACACAACTGAGCCAAGAAAGGAAAGTAATCACAAGTCAAAGGATCTCTGAGCTTTTCTTAACATAAAATAAACCCTTTAAGTAGATGATTGGAAAATTTTGTTTGTTTGAAGTTGATGTGAAAATAAATTCCAATTCCTCTGGGAAATTTTCAGAAAAATCATAGGCTTTCTTTAAAATTTCATCCTGGAGAAAAGAGAATTTTAGTTCAATTGAATAAATTGGATGAACGGGCTGGAGGCAGGTACAGCGCTCTACGACTACATTCCACAAGCCATGCTTGTCGGATGTCTTGGCTGTGTGACTTTGCAGTGAGAGACACAGCTGCAAAATGACTGGCTTATTCTTAAGGATAAGAAAGAAGGTAGGTAACGTTCATTAAATACATATAAGCAGGTGGGTGCAGAATATGAGCTATTTCATGATATTTTTCTTAAGTGTTATAACCCAGGCATGATCACTGCCCATGATATGCATGAGGAAACTGAAGCACAGGAAAAAATAATGACTTACAACAGTTCAGTGAGTTAGCTTGGCTTCAAACTGGGCTCTCGCTGACTCTAGACTCCGTGCTTCTCTATTATAAGTGCTGCCTTCCTGACTGAAGCAGAATCAGATATAAATCTTCTACTCAATTAGTTTATAATCTCCCAAGATCATAAGACCCTAGAGACTGTCTGTAAATCACTACAAGATACTAAATGCTTTTAAGAGAGGCACTGGAAGTGCAAGGAGGAGCAAGGAACTGCTTCCAGCTGAGGATCAGGAAAATTTTCCCAAAGGCATTGGAATTTTATTTTCACATTACAAAGCTGAACTACTGGTTAGTGCTGCTTGCCTCCCTTTATTGTTGAGACTATCGAGAAATGCACCTTTATTGCAATTGCACCAATGTTTAAACAATAAAGAAATCTAATCTGGGACCTCTCCCCTCTCTCTCTAAATTTATATTTATTTCTTTTTTATGTATTTCTTAATATTTAAAACATTTTTTTTTAAATTTAATATATCTGGACCATTTTCTTCCCCTTCCTCATGTACTTCCAGATCCTCACCCCCTCTTCCCACCCAGCTCTTAAGTTCCCTCAAAAAATCAAAAATAAAAGAACCAACCACCACCCCCCAAAAACAAATCCTCAATACAAAGAAAATAAACCACACCCAAAATAAAAACAAAACAATCAAACCAAACAAACAAAAAAACCAACCAAGCTGTAACCAAATAAAAGCACCCACAAAATATCTGTGGACACAGGTCCTTTTTATATGTTTGTCAGCTACCCCTGAACATAAGGCCTTTCTAGCAGTGGATGATACACTCAGTATCACTCTATTGTTGGAGAAAACTAATTTTTCCTCTCTCAACAGGTATAGTGTCAGTTTAGTTCTTAAAATTTACCCTAGTAGCTAGGTATTCATTGATTCATTTTTTTTAAATATAACAACATAAAACACAACAAGATAAAACAAAAACTATCACATCAAACTTGGACAAGACAAACCAACAGGAAAAAAAAAATGCATCTCAAGAAAAAGCTCAAGAATCAGAGACTCACATTTTTGCACACTTGGGAGTCTCTTAAAAACAATAAATTGGAAGCCATAATATATACAAAGAGGACCTGGTGCACACCCATGCAGGCCCTATGCATGCTGCTTCAGTCTATGTGAATTCACATGAGCTTTACTCACATTGATTTCAAGGCCTTGTTTTCATGGTATCTTCCATTCCCTCTGGTTATCTTTATTTCACAGATACAGACACACACAGACACACACAGACACACGCACACACACATACAGAGAGAGAGAGAGAGAGAGAGAGAGAGAGAGAGAGAGAGAGAGAGATCTAACATGAAAACGCCTCAGTACAATCCATACACAAATACATACACATGCACACACAAACTCATACACACACACACACACACACACACACTGAGAGAGAAAGAGAGAGAGAGAGTGAGAGAGAGAAATCTAACATGCTAACATGAAAACAACGCCTCGGTAGAATACACACACAAACACATACACATACACACACATAACTTAAAAACAGCATCTTGATAGAATTCTCCACTTTCTGTTTATTGTATATAATTCAAATATCTACTTTTTTAACAAACTGACCTTCCAAGTACTATTGCAATAATCTGAAAGTAAATATGAGTGCCTAAGTCATTATAAATATTATTAATTTATATCTACCTATGATTTGACAAATATACGTTTCAGAAATTTTCTCATTTTATGTTTCTACTTTATTCTTGTTGTTAAACTAGCAATACCAGTTCTATTCCTACAAACTAAAAGAAAGAACAAATGTAGTAAACATCCTCAGACATATCATAAATTACATTTCACAAAGGATACATATCAAACTTAAAACGACTTTTAATTATAGAGTATAATGTGTACTTTATGTTTTATGAAATATTTAAGAAATATAAGTGACAATAATAATCTCCTTAGTCAAATGCTATAGGATTATAAATTAAAATACATGAATAAGAGAGCACATTGTATCATATCAAAAATAACTGTGTGTAACTTGTATAGATTTTCATTAATCAAGAATTTCAGAGCCCACTATGGAGTACTAGACCAAGTCTGTCTGTGTGAAATGATCACATACAGAATCCAAAATTCTGTTTACCCAGCCTAATTCTCCTCCAGAGACTAATGCAAGAGGTTTTAAATTGAGCCCAACTGAGCAATGAGAATCAGATGATGCCAAAACTTTCACCTTGCCCAATTTGGATATAGTCACATAAATGTGATTTATAAATCACATAAATGAATATTTACCTCTTTAGTTGGGGTAATAGTTAAATAAAAAATAAGGAAAACATTTGTTTGACAGTATATGCCACATTCATTTAATATATAATTAAATTAAATTGCATTAAATAATAATGGAGCTGAATTTTGAACTTTTATGGGCTGTCTTAGAGTTGAACGTTTAGCTACTAAATAGGTCTGCTACTTGATGACTGCTAAGCTTTTATAGCTACCAGTTCTGTGACATTACAAGACTTGGGATTATTGTCATATGCTTTACTTTAAATATTAATAGTGTTCCCTAAATATCCATGTATTAAAGGTCTGATTACCAGGACAGCATTATTGGGAGGTAAATGAGCCCAGTCATTAGAGCTTTGTCACCATACTGTTGAAAAAGACAATGTGTTTCTTCTCTGTCTCCCTCTCCCTCTTCCTATGCCCTCTACTCCTCCACTCTAGTCCAGACATGTTGCTTTTTTAAAATTAGTCATAGAATTAACAGATTTTATTTCTTACCTGATATCCTATTGCCAGTTCCCCAACCTTAAAATGTTCACAATTTTTTCCCAGGAAGCTTATTAACTGAATATTAGTGGTTTTACTTTTACTTGGCTTTTTTTTTTATTGGTATGCTTTTAACACCTTTTTCTGTTACCTTTTGATAGCACTCAATGTGATATTCAAGGAAACCCTTGAACTGAGTTCTTTGGATTCAAGTTTCGTTTATTTAGATTTTATCTTTAAAAATTATAAATTTCATTCAATTTTTATTTAGTCCTTATGACCTCGAGATTTTCTTTTATATTTCAGTTAAGCATATTTGAAATTATTAGTCTACTTGTAAGAATTCTATTCCTGTGACATAATATTTAGTTGTGGGCCTCCCCAGTCTTGAGGATCATCAGCCGATACAATCATGAGGGCAGTGTGGCAAAGATGCTGGAAACCCTGTGAGTACATTTGGTGAATGAATCATACCTAGACTCGCAGTCATTAAGTAGATCAACTTACTTAGGGTGATTGAAGGCTTATAAAGTTTTGGGGGACTGAGAATAGAAACATCTAGGATGGGCAAAGATCTTTGGATGGGAGCTTAGGGTACCCGGAATGCCTCATTAGCATGAAGCATTTCAGGAATCTCAGGTGCTGGCTGAACCAGTTTTGTCAGGAGAAAGTAAATTGGTCCTATAAAGTAAATGAGGTTACCTGACATTCCTCAGGTAGAGGCAATTGTGGGGGCTCAGAGGCTATCCAGTTATGGTGGACTTCGACCTTTATTAGCAGAGTTTTCCTACATTTAGTAACCTTTTTATTAAAGGTTGTCCTACTATTGAGATGTCTTTTTATCTGTAAAATCATGACAATTACTGATTCTATGAATTAAAGAACCTAGGCTGTAGCTGGGCAGTGGTGACACAATGCCTTTAATCCCAGCACTTGGGAAGCAGAGGCAAGTGGATTTCTGAGTTCGAGGCTAGCCTGGTCTACAGAGTGAGTTCCAGGACAGCCAAGGCTACACAGAGAAACCCTGTCTCGAAAAAAACAAAAAACAAACAAACAAACAAACAGAAGGACCTAGGCTGTATTCTGACTAGTCATTCTAAATAAGGAGATGGTGGTGGTCATCACAGCACCAAAGAAGATCTCCCTCATCACTTCTGTCCCCTTTCATTCCAATAGTCAATCTGAAACAAGCTTTGACGATGACAGAATCACCTTAACACAGAACCCATTAGTTCTAGCATTTAATGGAAGGTAGCCAACATCTATTTCATTTGCTAAGGATTATCCAAATCTTTGGCATTGCTAAGGTTTCTTCAGTGAGATTAATGAAGTAAGAGTAAACCCTGGGGGTTGGGGCGAGCCCCTGGAAGTGAGGGAGAGGGGATGTTGAGACCAGCAAGAAATAAGAAACTAAAATACTTCCCCCAAATGGTCTTCCAAGCAACCCCTGGGTAGGCTTTTCTGGGATTCATTAGTTACTTCCGGAAGATTCCTGGGGAGACACAGCAAGTTCTCCACTTCTTAGGAACATTGATCCTCTCTTCCAACTTCTGTGAAAGAAGGATATCTGTCTTGGTGACTGCTGACTCCTAAAGCCCCTTCCATAGGATTCAAACCTTGAGCTGCCTAATGGGCCAGCACACTTCTTCAGATCCCAAAGATCATGTTTTAATGACCTGCTGTGTGCAGTTTTAAAAACACACTTCTGCCTTTGCCCAGGAGCTGTTGCACGACTGGCCCATTCATGGCTTCCTTTTGTTTCACCCGGCTTAGCTGGATTGGGCAGCCACCAGCTCTGACGTGGCTTCCTTTTATAACTGCCTTTGCTCCAGCTTGGTTCCAGGATCAATCGGCTGCCACCAGCCCCAACCAGGCCGCTCTCTTTATCCACCTTATGTTCAGGGAGTTCAACTGCTCCACCAGCCCACTCCCGAGGCCCTAGAATCTGTGAATAAAAGACAGCTTTATTATTTTAGAACTTGCACAATTGCTGGGCACAGAATCTCTTGCCTGGAAAGGCATGAATGCCCTCATCGATTATTATCTCCATTTTTTCCTCCTGCCCAAAACTTGGTGGCTTTTATTAGGGAGCCTCTGTCAATCTCTTGAGACTAGCCTGTAGCAGAGGCTGCAGGCCCTAACTGCCCCGAGACCTTACATGACTGCTGCTTTCTTCTCGTTCCAAAGCATGGCCTTTTCCTCCTGGGACCTGGAAGTCCCACCTGTACTTTCTGCCCAGTAATTGGCTCCTGGCCTTCTTTATTAACAAATCAAGAACCAATTAGGGAACTAGACCTTAGTATCAGCACCTCCCCTTACAGTGATTTTTGACTTCCTCTCCTTTTCTTAAAAGTTTATAGAACTAATTAATAGTTTTTAAAATCCTTAAGTTGTTCCAGATAGGTGACATATCCCAATTAGCAATTTAAAGCCTGAACTTCAATCTGACATACTGAACTGGTTATTTTCTCTTTTTCCTTTCCTTTTATTGAAAATACATTCTTTTCTCACATCTTATATCCTGATTACAGTTTCTCCTCCTTTTGCTCTTCCCAGTTTCTCCCCTCCTCCAATTTGAGTCCCCTTGCTTTCTGTCTCTCGATGGAGAAGAACAAACTCTTAAGAGATAATATTAAAATATAACAAAATAAAATATTATGAGATAACATATTGAAGTTTGGCAGAACAACTCAACATGAGGAAAAGAGCACAAGACAAGACACAGGAATCAGAGGCCCATTTGTTCCCACGCTCAGGAGTCCCATTACAAACACCAAACTGGAATCCATAATATATACACAGAAGACTTGATGTAGACCTGTGCAGATCCTGTGCTTGCTGCTTCAGTCTCTGTGAGTTCATATATGCTTTGTTGACTCTACTTTTCAATAACAAAGTCCCGTAACTTATTCAGTACAACAGAGTATCCCTTTATCTCAACATTAAAATAAAAATAAAAGGTGCTTCACAAAATCTCCCATACTAGTAAGACCGATCTTTTTTTTTTTTTTTTTAAATAGGGAGAACAGAGAACAGAGAAAATACACGGGATCCAAATTTGTCTAAGGAAACTGCAAATGTATGCCTACAACCTCTGCTCTTGCAAATTGAAGTTCAGAATAATCTGAATTCAGCAACTCCTCCTTCAGAACATTCTTGCTGGTGATGACTTGCACAGACAGCAGCATACCTTCTGTGCCTTTTCATTCAGAAGGAGAAAAAGCTATTTTATTCATTTGGAGCAGAGTCTGTGATTACGAACCAGTTAATTAAGGTGTCTGGTATGGAAGGAATGATGCCATTTTCACTTCGAGCCCCTTTGTCTTCCATATGGAAAGGGTTGCCACTTATAAATGCTGCAATTGCTGCTGTATAAAAACTTGTTCTGAGAATTTGCTCTAAGCTCATTTCTACACCTATCACTAAGCTCCCTTGGCAACAGGGGAATATTTTAAAAGCCAGCTAAACTGAGTTATGAAATTGAATTTCCACATACTATTATTAATAAAAGGCAGTTTTCCTTCAGCATTTTCTGAGATCCTTTTCATCTTTTAATATTTTTATCAAATACCACTGTTAGTTATTAAAGCAAATATGGCATGGAAAGAAGACACTCCCGATTATTTATTCCCAGAACTATGTAAGATAAGATTAAGTCATCCAGAGATCTTCAGATGCCCTGTGGAGTTGGTTCATTTTGTCATTTTGCTAAATGGCTGATTCCTCTCTCACTAAATGATAACACCCCACCCTTTATTTTGATCGATTAAATGTTATACTTGTTCATAACATAGAACTTACTGAAGTGAGCACCATTTAATTTATAATAGTTTATAACAAAAGTTTAGCAATAAGCTTTGAATCTTTTATAAAGAAGCAAAAAAGAAAAGAAATACAATAGCATGCTTCCATTGATCTAGGGGAAACTTGTTCATGTCAGATATAGATAGACACATATATTTCATCTACAAGAATAAGTGACAATTACATTAATATTGACAAAAATAAATTGCTTTTCAAGCAGGGAAGCATAGGATGTAAGATGGCACCTGTGATATATAGTACACGAACTCAAACTTAGACCTAGTACATAGGGTATGTCTGCTGATTTATAAAATGCCTTTACTACCTGGAGATCAAATGCCAGTAAGTATTTAAGATCATCAATACCACCATCCTTAATATGTGCTTTTGAGAGCATTAACCAGCGAGTGTAGTATTTCATTTATGGCCACTCTGAATCTGATTGCTTTATAGCCTTCTTAGGCTCTAAGAAAGGAGGAGGAAGCTTGGAGAGGTGGTTTAGTATGAATAGGAAATGGAATATTTCTGATACTATTTGTCCTCTCTGTGACCTTGAGGAACTCTCAAGAAGTCTAAGGTCTAACACAGACCTTGTGATAATGAATTCTGGAATCTCATCCCTCCAGAGTCATGTTCACTTGCCTAAGAACAGGTCTAGAAATTTATCCACAACATTTCTGATCTCTTTTTTGTTTTCAAATGCAAAGGTCAATTCTCAAGTACTTTTTAAATCGAATTGACAATGTAGCTCCAAACTTTTCAACACTTACTAGACACTGGTACCATTTCTCTCTTTCTAAAGCCAGGTTCATTGAGATCACTGACAGTCACAGTCATTGTCCCTTACATATGAAGTTCTCCTGAGTGCGTCATAGCAACACAGAAATATAAAGTAATAAATCTGTCTTTCAGAAAGTGAGTCCATGAGATGTCTTCTGGACCAACAGATCTTTGTTATGATTCTTCACACCTAGGTCCCAAGAGGTTGATTTCTATAGATTATTTTACCCAGCTGCTGGGTCTGTCTGTTAAGAGGCCACAGAAATCCAAACGTGGAGGAAGAGAAAGACCAGTGTTGACGTCATAGGATAACAATGGTGCCGAATGGAAAACCAGATATTGTCCTTGGCATTCACAGCTCTATCCTCACCTACAGTCCTTTTGGGTCTCTAACTGTGCATTCCTTTGAGACCTGGTAGTGATAATGGATGGCATCGGCTCCTCTTATCCCAGAGGTGACACATCATCTCCTTTTGGTTTCCCTCAACATTTCCCACAACTTTTTAATTAGTACCTTTTAAAAATTGTCTGTAATTACCCTGTGTTTGCCATCTGTTTCCTGCCAGGAACTCAACTAATAAGTGAAAATAATGCTTATAAAAATTAAGTAACTGCTAATGATCACCATTTATATCTCCCTCATCAGATAATAAATAATCAGCGTCTTGAGCACTCACTGTGTTCTGTACTATTCAGCATACATATGGCTATTTGAAAATGAATTTATCACTTAAGACTATTGAGTACTAAATATGCTATTTAGTCTTTCTAAGTTTATATGTAGCCTGAGCATAACAGTTGATGTGAACTTTAGGATTTTTTAAAAACTAGTACATATCTCAATGGGCTCATATGTAAAAGAGATGATAATGTCAATTCCATAGATTTGTTATCAAGTATTTGACCTTAACCCTAACCCTCACTCTAACTTTGTCCTGATATAAATCTCAATCAGTCCCGAGAATCACGTTCTTTTCTGTTGAGTCACCACTACATAAATACAAAAATACATAAGTAAATGAACAAACAAAAGCAAATTTTTAAAAAAGTCAATTCCCAAGAAAGCAAGCAAATAAAACAGTATGCTCTAGTCTACTCTCAATTGTGTCTAACTTTCCACCTCTGTAGTTACTTGACTCTTAGACTGTAAATGCTGCTGAGATGTCTCGTGAAATGCTCAGGCATTTTAGTATGTATTTTCTTCCAACCACCATAAAAGCAATGCATTTACATCTGCTTTCCCTCAGATGTGCACTGTGTATTAAATTTCAGTATCTAAAAGAGCATCAAATAAAATACAACATAGAAGGAACAATGGCATTGCTGTGAATAAAGAATAGCTAACAAAATTAACTTTAATTAATCATAAATTTTACAAAATTGGCAACAAAGATGTCCTTAGAAATCTTTAGGCCATCTCATCTGATAGGTACTTGGGAGGGCAAAGTGAAATACAAAGAGTACTCAGCTGGACAGGAACAATCTGGCTCTAAGAATCAGGCTTCTTCTTTTTTTTTTTTTTTTCCGAGACAGGGTTTCTCTGTGTAGCCCTGTCCTGGAGCTCACTCTGTAGACCAGGCTGGCCTCGAACTCAGAAATCCACCTGCCTCTGCTTCCTAAGTGCTGGGATTAAAGGCGTGCGCCACCATTGCCCAGCTAGAATCAGGCCTCTTAATTAAGCATGTACTGGCTTGTATTCTAAAGATACCTATCTTCTTAAGGACACCATACAAATATCAATGTAAATGATTTACATATATTATTTCATATTTTCTGTCCACATTTTTCTATCATCATCTATGAAAAATTATTACAAGAATAACATTTGTGGTTTTGGTAACTATAACTTCTGAGAGTATTTAAATACAAGATAGACACCATGACACAAATTAATGCACAGAACTCATCTGTATCACGGGACAGTTTTAAATAGAAATCCCTATTCTTGATAATTGTATAGGCTGGAACTTTAATTTTAATTGAGCTGCCCATAAATAATTGCTGTATCTTAATTTTTTCAAATAGTCTGTGTGCATGAGCCTTTTTTTATTTAAAAACTCATCAAAAACTTTTCTTAGACGAAAATGTGATAAGATCAAAAAGATAATTGTCATCCAGCAATATGTCACTATTTCAACAACCAGCTATCCCCAATTCTTATTAGTTCCTTTTTATTAACCATAGCAATGAAAATAGCAGTTAATGCTGATTCCCAGCATATTTTTAATTTTCATTTGCCTGATGGCTAAGAGTATTGAACATTATTTGTATAATTCTGGCTGTTTTTTATTTTATCTCTCAAGAACTGCCCATTTCATTAGCCCATTTACTGGTTGTGCTCTTTGTGCATTTAATACTTGATAATTACTTTTTAAGGTTCTTTATATATCCTAGCCATCAAACCTTAGTCACATATATAGCTAGAAAATATTTGCTCCCTTTCTATAAACTGTTTTGTCCCTTGATTTCTTTATTGTGCAGAAGCTTTTGAGATACGTGCAAACTAATTTGTCAGTTATTGGTCTTATTTCCTGAGCCACCGGAGTCCCTTTCAAAAGTTGAATTCCTGTATTTTGAAGTGCTTTCCCATGATCTTCAGATGGCTTCAAGTCTTTCATTACAGTATTTCCTGACATTTTGAAATTATTTTTGCACAGGATAGAAGACAGATTTGTGGCTCCATTGATCTCCACCAGGATAACCAGTTTTCCCTGCACTGTTTTCTTGAGGCCGTCCTTTTTCTCCAGTGTATGCTATGATGTTTAATTCTGATGGTTCACGTGTTTTAGATTCACTATGGAAACAAATCTCTATGTATGTCTGTGAGGAAATTTTATTTAAGAGGGAGATAGGATGACCTACCGTAGCTATGTAGCTATGGGCAGCACCATTCTAGACCGGGGGCCTAGACTAAATTCAAAGAAAAGAAGTGAGCTGACAAAGCTCCTCACTCTCTCCCTGCTGCAGGTATGCTCCGTTCCTGACAGCACACTTTCACCACTGCGACAGACAAACCTGTCTTTCCTTCAGATTCTGTTTGTGGGGCATTTTGTGACAGCAATGAGAAAAGAAACTAATGTGTGCATTAGGAACCTTTATCAAAAATCAGGGTTGGTATTCACAGAGGCTCAACTCTTCATCTTCTATTTCATTGATTCATTTTTATGAAAGTAACAAGCTGGATTTCTGTTAGAATAAAGCCAGATAGTTCATGGTGAATAATCTTTTAAAGATGTTGTTGGAATTGATGTGCAACTATTTTGTGGAGAATTTTTTTTTAATCATGTTCATTTCTCTGTATCTTAATTTGAAATCAGGAACTGTGAAACTGCCAGGACTCTTCTTTTTTAGATATAGTCTCTGTGTATATCTGGACTGCTACAGATATCTGGAATCCTTTGTAGATACATGTGTCTATTGGGATTGCTTTTTCTGTTCTGTGGGGAAATGTCATTTAAATTTTGATGGAGATTGCATTCAATCTATATATAAATTTTGATAATATTAATTTTCACTGTATTAATCCTGATGACCTCTGAACATGGTAGGTATTTCCATGTACCTACCATGATTCTTTCCATGTACCTAGATGATTCTTTTAATTTCTTCAGTATTTTACATTTTTCCTTGTTAGGTTCTTTCACCTACTTAACTAGGAATATATAAATATATATATGTATGTATATGTGTGTGTGTGTGTGTGGTGTGTCTGTGTGTGTGTGTTTTGAGAATGGAACTATCATTAGAACTTTTCATATATATATATATATATATATATATGCTATATATACATATATATAAGAGACATACAGTGAGTAAGACTAATATTTATATATAGATTTTGTATACCACAGCTTTTCTGAAAGTGCTTCTTAATTCTAATTTTCTGGTGTAGTCTTCAAGTTCTCATATGTACAAAATCATAAATCATCTGTAAATAGAAATAATCAAGTTTTTTATTTGCATCCTTTTAAATCTTTTCCTTTCATCTTAGTTATGTTATTTAGAGGTCAGGGACCATATTGATGGAGAATGGAGAAAACCACCTTGTTTCAGTCCTAGTATTAGGAAAATAGGCTTTTCCACAGTTAATGTAATGAATGGGCTTTTCATTAAAGTAGTTTTCCACCTTTGGTTTGAGGCATGGTCCCTCACTGGCCTGGAACTTCACCATATCAGCTAGGCTAGCAGGTCAGAGAGATCCAGAAACCCCAATTTCTAGTCTCTAGTTTGATCCCATCAAAGACAGGTTTTCTGATGACTTTTTTTTTTTCTATTTATTGAACATTATCTCTCAAAATTTCAATTTCAACGTTCCTTGTTTTCTCTTTGAATCCATTCAGGAGCTTATGCCCTCTCCTTATTTATATAACTATATAATTAGTTATATAATCATTCTTAATTTTTTTTTACTATTAAGTGAACACTGATGCATTTTTTCACTTAGCTGACAATTAGCTTAACTAACTGCAGCTATTATCTAATGAAAACATTACTTCTACCATATTTTCCATTTCTGGGTACTTTATGCTAATTTATCTAACCATTTTTATTTATATTTAACTGAAATTGTTCTGTTTAAATTTCTATGTCTTTAGAATACAATTTAATCATGAATTAAAAAAACAAAAACAACTCTGTTTTTCCAGGAGCATTCTAGCTACCTCTTGACAGTTTGGTTTATTTCTAATTGTAAAGCATTCTGTCTAGTTTCAAATTTTTTTTTTTTTTTTTTTTTTTTTTAGTGTGAAGAGAAGATTCCATCAAAGGTGGAAAAAAATCACCCCAAGTGAATTGTTATAAATAATAATATTTCCTAAGTGAAATGCCAGTATGTGTTGAGGTTTTGTTTTTTACTGTCTAATGTAATGCTAAGTGAGACACCCAAGACCTGGAGTATGCGCGTACTCCCTGGGCCCCTGCCCCTCCAATTAATTCTGATTGGTAAATAAAGATGCAAACAGTCAATAGTTGAGCAGAAGAGTCATGGTGGGGTTTAGGTTTGGATAGAGAGGAACATGAGGAGGGAAGGCAGAAAGAAGTCACCATGGAAGAAGAATATGAAGGATACGGAGAACAGCATGGGCTAAGGGCCAAGAGAAGGTGGCCCAGAGGGCTGTCTAATTGGAGTTAAGAGCAGCCCAGATGGAATATAATAAATAGTAAGTGATAACATGGGCTTTTCAATAAGAAGGTAGATTCTAACAGCCTGGGGGATAGGCAACTGCCCAGCTGTCATGCTGCCTAAGGCTATTTAAAATTTTAAGTCTTTGTGTGTCTTCCATCCTCGATCATAAATGGTCAAAGGTGGGGAAGAAGCCTCAGGATGGGATTTTAATATTTACTACTACAAGTAAACATAAAAGATTCAACAACACTGAAAAGCTTGCTCACCAGAATTCAGCACTCACTTACAATCTTGACTTTTGTCAGTTTTCTACCCTACCTGCTCATTTTGATGCTGCTTTAATCTGTAAAATCAGCTTCATCAATTAGATCGTTTGGAGCCGTTGAACATAATGACAACAGAAGTACCTGGGAAGGCTGTTTTCTAATTTCTAATCTAAAGATTTTAATTAAATAGAGATTCATATGAGAGGAAGAGAGAGAGACAGAGACAGAGAGAGACAGAGAGAGAGACAGAGAGATGAGTCTGTGTAAACTTGGGCTCACTCAATAAAAAAGGAATAGAAGATTGAAATAGTTAAAAAAAAAATAGTTGACTTGGAAAGAAAAAAATGCATTAACGTTCCTTCTGTATTTGTTGCATTAAATAGCCCTAGCAATGATATTCCAGCAAACAGAGTCTCCACTCCAGCCTTTCTCTTTGGTGTCACTCACTTGCCCATAAACAAGTCCCTAAGCACTACAGATGTTCCCTGTGAAGGAAAGCACTACATGCTTCTCCTTGACATTTTGTTGTTGTAGGAGTCTAATTCTTTGTAAACAACATTAAGACAAATAAAGCCATTCAGCTTTTAATCACATATGATATAAATCACTGTGTCACTGAGCTTGAGGGTCCATAAATCTCTAAAAATGTAAATTTATGACATAGGGATGCAATTTACCAGTATTAGTTTTTTCAGTTTGATTAGAATGATGAGCTATGATGGAACAGACTTTTGCAATACTGCTAGCAGCCATATCAAAAATGAAGGCTCCGGCTCAGGATTTGTTGACACAATTAAATATCAGCCTAACATTTCCCCTGTTCAGACTA
Source organism: Uromys caudimaculatus (assembly GCA_028551405.1). NCBI lineage: Eukaryota > Metazoa > Chordata > Mammalia > Rodentia > Muridae > Uromys > Uromys caudimaculatus. Next base: position 43,963,092 of record CM052713.1, read on the forward strand.
ATTGCTTCTTTAATCTGTGATTGCTGACACACGTGCAGTTGTGCAAGTTAATAAGAAGGAAGATTGTTTTGACTCTCTTCAGTTTCATTATACTCTGTTTTTAATTGTCTTCCCTGCTAAGGCACCATTATTGCGTTTGATAGTTTAATAAGCTAGAATTGCAACAATGAAATTTAAGCATAAGATAGTTATGGATAAACAACTGAAGCTTAGTATGTGCAAACACGAACAAGACCAAATGGGATGAAGTAAAACTTGTATCTCATTGTAAGGAGACTCACTACACCTGGACATGCTTCCTGTACTTTGCATCCCTTGGCAGAACACAAATCACTGTAACTCTCAAAATCTGTGGTCTACAGTTCTGATACACTTCCCCTGCCTAATCTCATAGCAGGCACGCACACTGAGTCAAGTGCTCTGCAGCTGACTGATACACTGATTCATTTTTAGAATAAAAAGGAATAAGACTGAACCACTGTGACAGCTAAAATAAGAAACCAATTTAACTCCATTGTAAAGACAGCCACACAAATCATCTTCCGAACAATTCCAAATGTTTGGCTGCAATACGGAAAACATATATGTGTTCTTTTATCTGAACACATTTTTTTTAATATACATCAGAGTCTTTCTCTCCTACTTTCAGAAGATTACAATTGTCCCTTATTCTGGAGGTCTCAGACTTGTTTCTATATCCACAGTCTCACCTTAAGTGCATTCTATTATGAAATCCATAAGCCTCCAGAACAGTCTTCACTATGACTATCTAAATAAGGGAAAAATAATTCTCAGCTGAAAGTTAGTAGAAAATACATTAATTTTCAGTGTAGAAAGGGCTCTTCTTTAACATATTATAAGATTAATTTGCATATTATCATTTTTGCTTTCTTTGAATGCACCTATCAATATAACAACAGGAATAATAAAATAAAGAAGCAAAGAGTCACCTGTTGCAGTAATTTCTTACCCCCTTAAGCCCGTATAAAAATCACACAAGTCAGTTATTATATTTATAAGGTACATAGCTAGGTTGGACAGATGATCACTATACTAATTTATTTCTCAGCTACGAGACCCCTTGCTGCTTGCAGCTTCTCCGGGGCATGTGATTCTGCTCCATCTTCCTTCCACCTGGTTCTAGGAAACCTTTCTCTGGTTTCCTAGACCGCCAGTCTCACCTTTCCCTTCCACTGCCCAGTCATCAGCTCCAGCCTTTATTTGACCAGTCAGACTGGGGAGAAGTTTCAGTGGGACCCCCTGAGTGTATGAGCTATTACCATGGGGGGAGGGGGAGCCCCTCTTGAGGGAGCAGAATTAAACCACAGCAGCCACCCATCCCCCATTTTTGCAATATCTACAAGATGCTGGTTCTATTTTCATTTTCACCTCGAGGTGAAATTTTGGGGTCTTGAGTACAGTTCATGAGGGTCACTTTTATACAGACAAGTTCTGGTAATGCCTACAGAGCCAGATGATGGGTATCTGGGAAATCAGGGGTCCAGATGAAAGCATTTTTATTTCCCTATTCTCAGAAGTATTCATGAATTTTGGATTCTATCTTTCAACCATATAGAATATTTCTTTACATTATTTTTCTGTTCAATATTGGCAAAGAAAATAAAGCTTTCAGAGTGGAAATTTAAATGCCAGATACTGATACCAATTTATTCCCTTAGTAATATGGAATGAGCAGTTAGACCGTTAGGCGACCAGCATTTTTAGTACATGTTCAATCTGAGAAAAATCATTACACTGTTACCGAAAACATTTGGATTTCTGTAATGCCTTTGTAATTAACAGGTATCAATAGTGCCAACAATTATTCAATTCCCTGCTCATGTGACTTGGTGTGAGGAGGAAATAAACTACATCTGGCAGATACCTTTGAGAGTACAGATGTCAAGGAGGGGGGGTCCAGGTGGGAAAACCCTAAGCTGCTTGATGCCTACTGCCAGTTGGAAATTGCAGTGTTTGGGGTCCATCTTCTTCTGGCACCACCCAGACAACATCCATACTTCTGTGATTCTTTTTGCCTAGTGAATGTTTGTATATAGCCCATTCATGCAGACGCTTCCTGGTTTAGGAGCCCCTTAGCTCTGCATGTGCTCTAATGTCAGTTTATCCCTAGGTGAAGGATGTTGCATTTGCAGACATCCCTGCTTTTGTGCTTACAGCTCTGGGTGGATGAAGGACTTGTTCTATCTGTGCCCACATTGGTTCAGACCCTGATTGTTCAAGAGAAATCGAACCAAAGTTTTCCATTGGGACAGACAGGTCAAGTTACGCTTGTGAGAACAGGTAGGAAGTGAGTGTGCCAAACACACCTTACAGTAAAAGAAACAGAAAACACTGGCGTGTCGTTTAAGACGCAAAAGATGTACGCCCACATCAATTGCTTCATGAACACTGAAACAGCTTCTTGAGAACCTGTTTTATGCCTAACAGTGTACCAGGGGAGGAGGAGAATGTATCATATGAGAAAAAGCTGAAAATACTTTAGATTAAAGCAATCGTCAACGCTTCATTTGTAAACTAAAGAATGCTATGAATCTTGATATTTGAAAATTTGATATTTTCAAAACCAGCTCATAACACAGTTGTGGCTGTATTGGTTGGTAGATACTAATAACGGACAGCTAGCAGAATAAAAATCAACAAATTTAATTCTTAAGACAATCACCAATCCTAAGTATCATACACACACACACACACACACACACACACACACACACACACACACACGGTTAACAGTTCCTATAGCACATGATATAATATTCTTTCATATCAAAAATATGCTTCTGGAAACCCAAATTCCTAATAGGTCATTTGCTCTTTATGTAGATGTATGAATTTGGAAAGGAACAAACTCAAAAGCCCATATCTCTCTCTCTCTCTCTCTCTCTCTCTCTCTCTCTCTCTCTCTCTCTCTCTCTCTCTCTCCTGCTTGTGAGAAGGGAACAGAAGACTTCCCCACTCCGGTTATATTTGCATTGTGGTGATGAACATAATAAGCAAACAGGACTGTGCTTCTCTTGCTGTTTGCTGAGAGGGAAGGAAAGCACATCCTTAAATGTCACATCTAAAACACCAAAATGTTATGTTGTCAGTCTAGAAAACGAAAATGGACTCCATATTCGAATACAAACTTATACTAGGCTTCAAAAACTCAGAGCTCATTAGACATCACAGACACCATCAGGAGACATATTTTTGTATTTGCATCCATTTTTATTTTGTTCTATCCTAGAAAGAAATCCTTTGTGCCTGAGAGCTGTGGACTTTATTATATGAAATTCCCTGAAAACACAAGTCAGGGTCTTTTTACACTCCTCACAACTTCAGAAGAGCATCAGATCCAATCTCTAATAACTTACCTTCTGATTTGAAGCCACAACAAAGCAGACACAGTGGTAGAATGGCTGGCTGATTGCACCTGTGAAATGATCACCCTGCTCTCCAATTTAGCTCTCAGTCCCTTCTCCTCAGGCTTTACCAATCATTTGCTCCTTAATGGGTCTCTTCTGCTGTTTATCACTCTCTATCTCCATCAATTTTCATTGCTCTCTACAGCTTCTTTATCACTTTTTGTTGTCAAGAACATAACTACTTTTGGATCAGATGTTTGCCATAAATCCCTGAAATAGACATCCAGCCCATAAAGAACACAAATGAATAGGCTAGTTTTAAATGTCACCAGCAGATAGTTCATCTCAGTAGGCGTGATTGTTAATACTCTCACATCTCTAGTTCAAAATTGAAATTTTTCCAGTGCCCCAGGCATAATTATTTTCCTTCAAATGACTTGGAAGCCAGCACTACAGCATCCACCTACACATTATATTTGACCAAAACAGTGACATAAAACAGAGGCACGAAAATCTATTTATGTACCCTCCTTGGTGTCAGCAGCCTTGATTTCTTAGGAAATATTATCTTATTCAGATGGAAAAAGATTTGAGAGCATGGGCAATTACTGACTTACTGACGTTATATTAATGTCCACGTGTGGAAAAATGAGGTTTGTGATTGCAAATGCAGAAAAAACTGGCAATGACACTGAGACTTTATATACCATATTTCAGCTGACAGCATAATTTAAGGTTGAGTTATATGCCCTTAAAATGAAACTTCCAATAGAAATGCTGACAAGCCCTTTACTTATATGGAAGTATTTGCCTCTAGAATAATAGCAATATATTATATTTAAATGGTTCCTTTTATAAAGCACTCTAAAAACTGTCAACCTGTATCCTTCTTACTATACACACATCTCTTATGAAAGTCAATAGCAAAGCTATATATCTATTATTTATTTAGCTACTTATTACATATTTATTATATTTATGAGATTCTCCCATCATTTACTAGCCGCTGGGCATCTTTGGAAAGTTTCAGAACCAAAAAGAGAAAGAAAGAAAAAAGGAAGAGATTGTCTGTGTCATTATGATTTGCAAGTTCTTTTGTGTGTGTGTGTAATTTTTTATTTTACTTTTATTTTTTGATACTTTATTTACATTTCCAATGTTTCCCCATTTTTAGGTCTCCTCTTTGGAAACCCCCTATCCCCTCCCCCTCCCCCGCCTCTATGAGGGTATTCCACCTCCCACCCACCCATTCACTCCCGTATTCCCACCTTGACATTCCCCTCTACTGGGGCCTCAAACACCCTCAGGCCCAAGGGTCTCTTCTCCCCCTGATGGCCAACAAGGCCCTCCTCTGCCACATTTGTGGACCGAACCATGGATCCCTCCATGTGTATTCCTTGGTTGGTGGTCCAGCCTCCAGGAGCACCGGGAGGGGGGGTCTGGCCAGTTGACACTGTTGCTCCCTCCATGGGGCTGCAAACTCCCTCAGCCCCTTCAGTCCCTTCTCCAACTCCTCCATCTGGGACCTCACTCTCAGTTCAGCGGTTACTGTAAAGTGAAACTTGGATATTCCGAAATTTTGGGCTAATATCCACTTATCAGTGAGTACAACCACGTTCGTTCTTTTGTGACTGAGTTACCTCGCTCAGGATGATATTTTCAAGTTCCATCCATTTGCCTGCAAATTTCATTAAGCCATTGTTTTTAATAGCTGAGTAGTACTCCATTGTGTAAATGTACGACATTTTTTGTATGATTTGCAAGATTTTTTAAGCATCAGAAAAAAATAGACATATTGCTTCCAGTCATATTATCTTAGAAGTTTAACACATCTTCACACTATACATTTCTGTAAAACAACAAACAAACAAACAAGTAAATAAAACCACTTAAGCCAATGTAATTGAGAACTACATAAGTTCGAAGAAAGACAGAAACAGTAACACCAAATCATGCTAGTTTTCTTTCTCCAACTTGTGCTTGCATTGTAAAGCGCTGCTACATAGCTGAGATTGGTATCTGTGAAATACTATAGAGAAGTTTGCACATATAAATTGTTAAATTTTCTCAACCAATCCTGTAATGCTTTACAATTATGTGCTGAGGGCTGTGCACATGTGTAAAGCATTAATCCTCTAGGAGGAGTGGGAGCCAGAAAAACGTCCTGCAGTCCTCAGAATTTTATGATGTACTATATCATCTAAGGTTATTGTTTTTCCAAATGAAATACTTTGACAATAATATGTTCATCTGAATAGATTTCAAATCTGAGTTTTGTCTTTGGTATCTCCTTGGCTTTCTCACTGTGGATATATACATACATTTATACATACATACATACACACTCTCACACACAGTTAGTTAGATATAAGCCCAAAAAGTAAACATCTTTTTTTTAAAGATTTATTTATTTATTATATGTAAGTACACTGTAGCTGTCTTCAGACACCCCAGGAAAGGGCATCAGATCTCATTATGGATGGTTGTGAGCCACCATATAGTTGCTGGGATTTGAACTCAGGACTTTCAGAAGAGCAGTCAGTGCTCTTAACCACTGAGCCATCTCTCCAGCCCCAAGAGTAAACATCTTAATGTCTTTACAGAGAAGTAACCTCCTTAAAACAGATTATCTCATCTGAAATAACTTTGAGCTACTGAAATAAAACAATGCCCTACAAATACAAATTCCCTTCTATCTTTCCAGGTCAAGCTGATTTGATTTTCCTTGAGGTGTTATATGTTGCCTTTATTTTTTTTTTCTATCTATGAACTCAGTGGAGACAGCTTGACAATATCTCTAATTGCCAAGTGGTTGAACCAATCATTATGTGCCAAACTAAGTGTGGCAAAAACTTTATTGGCTAAGTTGAGCTCTTGGTCACCAGATAATTAAGATTTAACTGTTGTGAGCAAGGTCAGTAAACCAAAGCAGTGATCCACTGACCGTTGAAAGGTCATTCTCAACCCCACAGTTCAGTTCCTTCAATTGCAAGATGAAGTAATGTAGGTTTACCAAATGCATTTATTGATAGACTATATGACACCGTCCTGGACAGATCATGCCAGTGACAAGTCTCACAGGGGAGCTTTTATTGGTAGAGGCAGTCTCTGAGGGGGTGAAAGGGAAGAAGATAAGGAAAGATGAGTTATGGGTTGGAATATGCATCTTTTATCTGGGCCATGACGCATGTGCCACACTCTCAAAAGGGATGTGCAGTGGGTGCCATGGCAACAGATGCAGGCACAGAGCAGTCGCCTAGAGATGACGTGTCTCGAGCCATGGCAATGGGAGCTGGCTATAGAGACCTTCTGATTGTACATGGATGCACCTGATGCTAACATTTATAGCTTAACATTGCTCAGAATATTGGCAGAAAATTAGTATACACTGTATTTGCACATGGTATATGGTATAAGAACAGATAAGTGGCTAATTATATACATTAAAGAAGAAATTTCCTTAAGAAAAATATTCATTTTTCATATGATTTCCCCCATAAGTGTGTGTGTTTTTAACTAGGCACAAGTGTCAGCCTAGTCATGTTTTGTAACTGAAGCTGAGTGTATTTGCATGAGCTAGTCCAATGACAACTAGTCTTGCATCAACATGAAACTGAAAGGAGGCCACAGGGTACAGGTCTAACTAACACTATTTTGTCTCCCTCCAATACAATTTTTGACTCTTTAACGTTTTCCTTTACATTCATTTCCTTCTGCAGTTATATAAAATTCCAGGAATAATAGGTGTGATCAGCTATTACCGTTAAACAAAAAACTGAAACTTCTTCCAAGCAAGAATGAGCTTTACAGGAGAGGCCACTCTGTGATGAGATCACCCTCTAAATAAGGGCAGTTAGCCATGGTGGTGGGATCAAATCCTGGGACAGGCATAACTATCCCATGGGAATTGTATTTATAGGATCAGAAACATAACAACTTCTGTACAGGTTTTTTTTTTTTTCCAGACTTGAGATAAGGATGAATCGAACTACTAGCCTGCCCAGAGTTACCTTATCTGTCAACTAGAAAAACTCCAACCCTCTCCTTTATGTTCTTTTTATATAAAGCCACAATGTTGCTGTCAGCCTCTTGGAGACATACTTGAAGTCATCTATTCTTCCCAATGAGGCCACACTGAATGCATGTTTTTCTACCCCTCAACATTACAATCAAGGTGTCAAACCTTAACTGACATCCTGAGGTAGAAGGGCTTCACATGTTGGGACTGCTAAAACTGGGCCCTTTGACCTAAGACTCTGGCAACACCACCACAAGAGTCATACAATCACAAGCTACTTGTCCTGCTTACACACTTGGATGCAAATGGCAGCTTCCCCATATTACACAAACAGAGCTAGACTGATGTAGGCAAAGTGATGTCTCTGTACATGTGCCCTGCTTTGAAGATCACATAGCACAACAATCTGACCTCCTTTGATCTTTGTAAGAAGTTTCCAGAATGATGAGCAGGAACAGCCTAAAAGTCACAAGTTTTGTGTCCCAAAATGCACATCGGCCAAACAAATCTCAGATTCAGAGGAAACCTCATTTCCTCAAATTCCAAAATGCAGACTGGACAAGTGACTTTCATTGGTTGGTGTCTAGTAGCATGGCTTCCAGGCTCCTTCAGTATTCAAGTACCTGCTTCCCATTTCAAAGTTCATGTTGGCCTCCTAGCCCTTCTCACCTAACCTGAACTAATTCCAGCTCATGGGCTTCCCTATCCCCTTAGCTACCCATTCTCTTTATAACCTGCTATTTTCAGTATGTGCCACCTGTCTCTGTCTCTCTGCGCCTCCCTCTCTCTCTCTCTCTCTCTCTCTCTCTTTCTCTCTCTCTCTCTCTCTCTCTCTCTCTTCTTTGGCTCTGCTCCTGTTTCTCCTATGGCCAGGTCCAGTCTGCTGGCCATGTTCAGTTTAACTCTTTCTCTGTCTGCTCTGACTCTTCCTGATGTCTCTGGCTGTCCTCTCATATTTACAATAAAGATCTCCGCCTTAACCGCACCATTGAGTGGTCATGTACTCAGTTTACACAACACATTGACCTTCAAGAGAACCTTCATATAAAGAAACTCAAGTGTAGAGAGATGAGGCAATTGATCCCTTCTCCATTTGCCTACAGCCTACCGACCTCTGCAAGTTGTGTCTTTCACGTTTAACTCTATAAAAGCTCATGTATCCATTCCTGGTCTCTCATTTTTCTCTGCATTCTGAAACCTGCTGTCTTAGTGGTCTCATTCAATGGCATAGATAGTTCCATTTCTCTAGCAGCAGCAGCTGGAGCCTGCACCCTTAGCATCTCTGAGAGCCATGTAAAACCCAAACCATAGCCTCCAGTTGATATTTATGTCTGAAACTCTATGGCTTTAAGAACAAGTCTTAGATATGATCTCACCCTAATTCCCATCTCCTCCCGGACTTCAAATTGGCTTAAATTTAACTCAAAATGTATCCCTCTCCTGGTGTTTCTTCTCCCATAGCATGTCTCTTCTTCCTTCAGTCCTTGTTACAGAGTCTGACATAAGAGGTCTGTAAGCCTGGTGAAGTGTGGCTGTGATAGGGGAGAGATTTACATGTCTTCTTTCTTCCTTCTTAAGCATTATTTCACTGTCTCAGTGTCAGTCATTCAGGGAACTCTTTGACAAGGGATTTTTTAAAGTTAACAGCACCACATTACAAGATGCTGTATCAAAGAAAAAAAAAAAAACCCTGAAGTTGTATTAATACTTCCTGTGATTGCAGATGTTCATTTAAAAATAGGAACATTAATCATTAGAGGCCTTATTTAAGTCATTTGCATTTTATTTGTGAAGAAAAATAAATAAAGCCAAAAAGCAAAGGAAGGAGCAAGAACACCAGAGCTGGTAAAGGAGGAGAGCCAGGTCTCTGCGGGATTTTTCTCCTTTAGGACCCTTCCTTTAGCACAACAGGTGGCCAACAGGAATGTTATCCCATTATCTTACAAGTGCAGGAAGCTTTGCACCTGAGCCCCCTAGGGTGCTCTCCACAGGCCTTCTGCTATTCCCCTGTTATTTTTGCAAGCATTGCAGCCAAGAATGCTATTATTTTGGTTTACACAGTGGTTCTTTGCTGTGACTTCCAAACTACAGACTTTTTTTTTCCCAAATTGGCAAGGGGGAAGGAGGAGTAGCCCTCACATCTTCTTGCTCTTGGGCAAGTTTTGCCGCTTGCAGGACTTTCTAAGGCTATTAAGTCTCTAAAACAGTGACCTTCAACCTGTGGATCGTGACCCTTTGGAATTGCAGATCAGATATTTACATTACAATTCATAACAGTAACAAAATTACAGATATGAAATAGTGAAGTAATTTTATGGGTGAGAACCACTGCTCTAGATTCATGTATAGGATGGCTGAGTGCTGCTTCCCTCCATGCAGGGATAGAAACATATCAGCCTGTTTCTGTTTCCTCTTCTTTAGTGTGGGGAATGCTAACTATTCCCAGGGATGTGTATTTCTACTGCCTGACCTTTTGTGACTGGGTAACAAAACTGATAACTCATGAATACTTGATAATTACCGAAGGTAGGCAGTTTTGAGCATAAGCCTTGTTTGAGCAGCACCAACTTTAAATCAGAGGACAGCAGAGACATCTCTTACTTCCCTCACGTGTGGATTTTGTCACATTTCTCATGCCAAAGTATCGCTGAGATCTGATGTCACCCATTAGCACCACTTGAAGCACACTTGTCCTCTTACCATACAGTTGATTATCAGAGTGGTACATATTTACTGACTTGTCTTCCCTGAAAGGCTCTGAGATCGAGGCAAGGAGAGAGTGTTATCAGTCTTACATGATCAATCTGTTGTCATTGCCTAACAGAGGACTTGATACAGGTGTCATTCAATTAACTTCTGTTGTGCAAATGAATACCAGAGTTCTTGCTAACATGACTGTCTTTGTCATATACCTTTGGAGCAGAGCAACTGAGTTTACAAGAGAAATTAGTTTTCCTCAGTGTACAACTAACTAGAGGTTGAAAGAGTAGATCTAACTAGACCTTTATGGAGCTGAAACTCCCTGGCGAGTGAAAATCTCCTTTCCTCACAGGCAAATGCAATTGCAAAACTAACAGAGTTTGAGAAAGATTTTATTAATCATGACATCCCGTTAGAACAAGTCTTTGTGGAAATCCAAGCAAATAAATTATAGGCATAGCTAAAATGGCAAAGGAGCTGCAAGTACCGAAATCCACTGACATAAAAACCATAGCTTTCTTCTTAAAAGCAGTTTATCTGGAGCTATTTTGAGTGACCATGGTCCAGGAACACACATGTAGGTTACCCCAAATTCCATGTTCCAACATGAAAAGCCACTTCATGAAGTCTATATAGTTTTTCAGAACAAAGAACGTCATAACTAAAAGCGAGTTTAAAATGTAATGGTGGGTACACCAGAGCCAAAGAGATATAGGCAACTTTTCTATAGGCCTAAAATGCTGTCTGCTGACATTCTTAGCTTTTGGATTGGCAGAAACTAGTGTCTTAATACCTTCTAAGAGGTTTTCTTTCTTTTTTTTTTTTTGATACTTTATTTACATTTCCAATGTTTACCCCTTTCTAGGTCTCCTCTTTGGAAACCACCTATCCTCTCCCCCTCCCCCACCTCTATGAGGGAATTCCACCTCCCACCCACCTGCCCGCCCATTCCCATATTCCCACCTTGACATTCCTTTTTACTGGGGCCTCTCCTCTCCCTGATGGCCAACAAGGCCCTCCTCTGCCACATATGTGGTCCAAATCATGGGTCCCTCCATATGTATTCTTTGGTTGATGGTCCAGCCTCTAGAAGGATGGGGGGGGTCAGGCCAGTTGACACTGTTGCTCTCTCCATGGGGCTGTAGACTCCCTCAGCTCCTTCAGTCCCTTCTCCAACTCCTCCATCTGGGACCTCACTCTCAGTCCAGCAGTTACTGTAAAGTGAAACTTAGGTATTCCGAACTTTTGGGCTAATGTCCACTTATCAGTGAGCACATACCATGTTCGTTCTTTTGTGACTGAGTTACCTCACTCAGAATGATTTTTCAAGTTCCATCCATTTGCCTGCAAATTTCATGAAGCCATTGTTTTTAATAGCTGAGTAGTACTCCATTGTGTAAATGTACCACATTTTCTGTATCCATTCCTCTGATGAAGGACATCTGGGCTGTTTCCAGTTTCTGGCTATTATAATTATGGAAATGAACCCACACACCTACGGTCACTTGATTTTCGACAAAGGAGCTAGAACCACCCAGTGAAAAAAAGACTGCATTTTCAACAAATGGTGCTGGTTCAACTGGCGGTTTACATGCAGAAGAATACGAATTGATCTTTTCCTATCTCCCTGTACAAAGCTCAAGTCCAAGTGGATCAAGGACCTCCACATAAAACCAGACACATTGAATCTAATAGAAGAGAAAGTGGGGAAAAGCCTTGAACACATGGGTACAGGGGAAAAAGTTCCTGAAGAGAACACCAGTGGCTTATGCTCTAAGAGCAAGAATCGATAAATGGGACTTCATGAAATTGCAAAGGACACTGTCAATAGGACAAAACGGACCAACAGATTGGGAAAAGATCTTTACCAATCCTAAGTCCAATATAGAGGGCTAATATCCAACATATACAAAGAACTCAAGAAGTTAGACTCCAGAAAACCAACTAACCCTATCAAAAATGGGGAACAGAGCTAAACAGAGAATTCTCAACTGAGGAAATTTGCAGGGCTCAGAAGCACCTAAAGAAATGCTCAACATCCTTAGTCATCAGGTAAATGCAAATCAAAACAAGTCTGAGATTCCACCTCACACCATTCAGAGTGACTAAGATCAAAAACTCAGGTGACAGCAGATGCTGGCGAGGATGTGGAGAAAGAGAAACACTCCTCCATTGTTGGTGGGATTGCAAGCTGGTACAACCACTCTGGAAATCAGTTTGGTGGACCCTCAGAAAAATGGACATAATGCAACCTGTGGACCCAGCTATACCACTCCTGGGCATATACCCAGAAGATGCTCCAACATGTAATAAAGACACATGCTCCTCTATGTTCTAAGAGGTTTTTATTTACTATTACAAGTTGTTAGTTCAGATACAGTGTCAGGCAAAGAGTGGTTGTTCTGGAAGGCTAAAACTAGCTCAAGATAAGGTAATTAGCCTCTGAACCTGGAAAATTCCAATCTCTCCACAATACTGCCCTTCTAATCCCGCAGACACAGACTCCTTCCAATAGTTTATTTTTTTGTTCATAGCCAGACAGACTCAGTTTCTTTTCAGGAATTTTTGTTCACAGGACCTTAAATCTTCAAGTTAGTCTTAACCATCTTAAGGAATGGCTTTTTAAAGGAATAGCCACCTCTTTCAAGTTATCCTCTTTTCCCTTTGGGAGTACATACTGAATTCATGCTTGTCTTTCCTGACCTCCCCACTCCCATAGCTCTTGGCTGCTTTATAGAATAGGGAATGTAAAAGGGCTAAAGGGCAGAGACCCAACCACAAAAAGACAGAAATAGTGCTACATATCATCATATGGCAAGGTCAAAAGACAAAGGACTCTTCTTTTAAGTGTTAAGTCATCTCCCCAGGGAAGATAATTTTCAGCTGATACTCCACCATCCCAAAGGAGCAACACCTAACAGACCCGATTGCCAGAGCAAATTGAGGAGCAGTCATTGATTAATGGAAAGGATGGGGACAAAAACAGAAATTCCCAGGAGCTGTAAAGACAAGGTGAGTCTAAGATAGTTGTTCCCCTCCCCTGGGGAGGCTCCCAAAACAGCATCATGGACCACATCAGTGATCTCAGTAGAATTGCAGATCCTTGGGCTCACTCCAAGTCTTCCGAATCAGAAAGTCTGGGGGTGGTACTCAGCTATCTTTAGTTCAACAAGTCACTCAGGCAATTCTGATGCATAGGGAAGCTTCAGAACATTTTCATCTGAAGTAATAAGTAAGAAGGGCAGCCATATATTAAAACTATATAGGAGACACTAATTAATACAGCTGTATGATTATGAAAATGCGACTAAAATCAGCAGTAAGTGGAACTGCAGATGCGTCAATGAACCTGATATAAGAAAGCATCATGGGCACAGGAAAATGTGGTTCCTTTCCTCCCCCACTGTAAGGGTCAGAAGCTAACACGACACAAGTAATGAAAGTTAGAAAAAGGGAAAGCAGAGAAAGGCTGCCAATTTACTTACTACCCCACTGTACACTAGTTAGCATAGCTATGATCAACACACACACACACACACACACACACACGCACACACACACACACAATCATACACACAAACAGCAGAAAGTCCAAGGAATTTCTTTCGGAGTCCAGTTGCTTAAATTAGGTCACAGATGTCTCATATTACTGCACTTTCTGCGAAAATGATTTGGTACGAGAATGGTCAAACTGCTGTAAGGAAAACCTAATGTCTGTGAGTCAACTCCAACTTTAGAAACATTTCACTGCATTTCATTGTCAAGTATGAGGTCATGGAAGTCACTGAACAGGACAGGAGAAACGAATAATTTGACAGCTAGAACCTAGTGCATGCTTTCATCCTAGCAGAGAAGCCTATCTACCCCACGCCAGGATGAAAATCGATGATAGGTGGACTGAGACTTTACAAGATGAAAATGAAAACTTTAATAATTGACAGATTGATTTCTGAATTTGGAAGAAGGGGGAAGGAAATAACCTTTAAAATTTTCTCAACTGTCTTTCTTGAAAAGTGAAAGATTGACAATAAATAGCAGAGAAAAGTATATTAATATGTATATCTCACTATAATTATAGAAAAACTCAGAGAAGGTTTAATTTCCAAAGTAAGTTTTAAATTCATACTTGAATACTATGGCACTATTGCAAGAACAAAGAATTTTCCTGCCCAACCCTAAATTGAAAGATAAACTAACAAGTGAAAAGCCCACAAATTTAGTTATGGAACAGATGATCCTTCAAAAGTGAAGATCAAAAGAAAAGAGAAATCTGTATACTTGGATGCTTACATTTGATGAACGATGAACATTCATGGAGAAATATCATTGAAGAATAAAATAGCGAGTGTAAATATCTGGGACACAATGAGGACTTTCTTTCAGGTTCATTTTGATGGCTTTGTATCCTTGGCCCTCTGACTTCTCCAGTAAGTATCCTGATATGTGTTTCTGAGCAGAAGGTGAGGAGAAAGTAATAGTGAGGTCCTGCTTCTCCTGTTTCTTCATATGCCAAGATTAAAGTCTTATTACATTCTTAACAGGAGAAAGACAGAAGAATGCAGTCCAGTTAGCCATGCTTTAGGGTGGTAAGTGTGTCCTTAGAAGAGTGGGTGGGCCGTGTTATCACAGGTTCACATGTTATCACATGATCTATCGGTCATGACATAGTTGGCTTGTATGTGAAGCCAACTTCAAAGCTTCTTTCCTGTGACGCGGCAGGATTCTCAGATGACACAACTTGAGGAGAGGATTCATGAAAACTGGGGAATGTTTTTTAATGGTTCGATCTTTGGAAGAAAAGGTGAATCAGAGAAAGCCTTGACTTGTATTTCTTACTGTTAAGTACCTTTAATACAAAATAATCAGTGTACCAAAGTAGCATATTTTGGAATCTTATATATTGGTTTCCTTCAGAAACAAGAAAATTTTATGAAACAGAAATATCACTAATGAGAAAAATTGAAAACAATGTGGATTTGAAATAATAATGTGTTTATAAGAAATATCTTAAAAGAAGATTTAGCTGCACAAAGGAGGTACTTAGAACACCTGACAAAGATTAGTATATTTACAAAAATGAAAATGGTACCAACAAATATCTATCAAAAGATGAACTAATAAAAACAAGTGATATTCTCTTGGCCAGGGGATATATGAATAGGTAACATATTACTGATAATGGATTAAGACTTTGTAAATCAATTCTTCAGTAGCATCATTTGACCCTATGTTTTTTTTTCAAATTAGAAAGTTTAGACAATATTGATTTAGAAACGAATGATAAAGACTTCTTTAGCCATTGCTTCTATAACTATGATGGCTATGATCTCTAGAAAATAAGTTTACATATGAATGCCATAGGATGATGACTAAATACTCAATGGCAGCATTTGTGGTAATTACCAAAACTTGGAAACAACCTAAATACCCACCCACAGGAAAATGAACAATTACAGTACAGCATTTCAACAGAATTAAATGAAGCTGCATGAAATAACATGCAGTTATTTCTTTTAAATATTTTTTCATTCGTTTATTTATTTATGGGTATGGGTGGTTTTCTGCATGTATGTCTGTGTACCACAGGTGTGCCTAATTCCTAAGACCAGAAGAGGGTATCAGATTCCCTGGGATTAGAGTTACAGACTGTTGTGAGCTATAGTATGGGAACTGAGAATTGAAGCTGGGACCCATTGAAGAGCAGCCAGTGTTCTTAAGTACTGAGCTATCTCTCCAGCCAAACATGGAATTATTTTAGTAATAAAGTTGCATGAAGAAAGAAATCTCAGAAGACTATGAGGCTTTTAATGAAACTCAAAGGCAAATGAGATTAACAAACCATTTTTAGACATAAAAGGATATTAAAACAAATGAACTCAAAATGTAAGCTACTGATGAATTTTTTTGAGGTACGAAGGACAAGATGACAGTGAGGGCCACTGCGTTGATATGCATTACTGGTTTACTTTCGATATTCAGGTGAATCTTTGCTATGTTATTTAAAACTGATAAAAACCACAACATGCAGGCAGGAGCTGCAGAAGCCCCACTTGGGGGGAGGGTCATTTTTATGTTTGGAGCTTATTATGTTACCACAGAAGGCCATGTAGATGTCGTGGGTCTGTATTGACACCTGAAGCTATGTTGATGTCTATGGACTGTGCTGCTCCCAGTTCAGCCATGCTGATATGAGTGGCTTCTGCTGTCAGTGAGTGTAATTGGAGTGCATGGTGTGAAGTCCCAGAAAATCGATAAAAATATTATGTTGAAAAAAAAAACAGAACATATTAATATAACTGTATATTGAGGTCTGGCCTTCATACACATGCATATGTAAACATGAACACTTACATATACTGCACAATTTTACACATACAGAGAGAGAGAGAGAGAGAGAGAGAGAGAGACTATATAAAGATAATTATTAAGTGTATTATATACTCTTAAATCTTTACATTTAAGAACAAAATGGTAAAAGCCATGCAAGGTACTGCGTGCCTTTAATCCTAGGACTTGGAAGGCAAAGGGAGACGATCTCTGTGAGTTCGAGTCTACCCTGTTCTACAAACAAGTTCCAGAACAGTCGGGACTATACACAGAGTAACTCTGTCTTGAAAACACAAAATCAAAAAACACAAATAAACAAAATGATGAGAAAGACAAGAGAGAAGATTGGGAAGACAGAGGTGAGAGGGGAGGAAAGAAGGAGGGAGAAAGCAAGGGGGGAGAAAGGTTGGAAGTGTCAGCTTTCCAGTTTCTGCAAGAAATGCCTGAGACAATCAACACAGAAAATTTTCATTAGCTCAGGATTTCCTTGTTGTTGTTGGTGGTGGTGGTAGTTTGTGTGTGTGTGTGTGTGTGTGTGAGTGTGTGTGAGTGTGTGTTGTGTGAGTGTGTGTGATTGTGTGTGTGTGAGTGTGTGTGTGAGAGTGTGTGAGAGTGTGTGTCAGTGTGTGTATGTGAGTGAGTGTGTGTGTGAGTGTGTATGTGTGAGGGAATGTGTGTATGAGTGTGTATGTGTGTGTGTGTGAGTGTGTGTGAGTGTATGTGTATGTGAGTGTGTGTGTGTGGGTGTGGGGTGTGAGTGTGTGTGAGTGTGTGTGTGAGTGTGAGAGTGTGGGTGTGAGTGTGTATGTGGGTGTGAGTGTGTGTGTGTGAGTGTGTGTGTGTGTGTGTGAGTGTGTGTGAGTGTATGTGTATGTGAGTGTGTGTGTGTGTGTGTGTGGGGTGTGAGTGTGTGTGAGTGTGTGTGTGAGTGTGAGAGTGTGAGTGTGTGTGAGTGAATGTGTGTATGAGTGTGTGTGTGTGTGTGTGTGTGTGTGTGTGTGTGTGTGTGTGTGAGTAACTGTTTGTATATGTTAGGAGTATGAACACATTCAAGTCAGGGTCACTTGTGGCTGTCAGAGAGCAGCTTGTGTGTGAGAAATGAATTACCATGCCCTCAGGTTTGGTGGCAAGTCTTTCCTTACTATACCGTTTCCTCAGCCTTGCTCTCACTGTTTTCAGGTTTCCACACAGCATCGTTCCCACATCGTTACAAGGACCACAGAGCAGAACAAAGCTGCTCACTTGCTGGTGAGAATGTGGAAGAGATCAAAAAAAGAAGAGATTGAGGCCCCACACACTCTCTTGGGGCCATGCCTCCAGTGACCTAAAACCTCCCAATAAGACCCATTCCTGAACATTCCCACCAGATCACAAGGAGCTAAGCTGACATCAGTTTTCTAAATATAGGTCTTCAGGGAGTATTCTAGATATAATCAAAGCAGAGGGGAAAAGAATAAAAGTTAAATAAACTTTACAGTTACTGCTGGACTGAGAGTGAGGTCCCAGATGGAGGAGTTGGAGAAGGGACTGAAGGAGCTGAGGGAGTCTGCAGCCCTATGGAAGGAGCAACAGTGTCAACTGGCCTGACACACCC
>CM052713.1:43981598-44006730 GCA_028551405.1 Uromys caudimaculatus
GAATTTGTAGATTGCTTTTGGCAGGATGGCCATTTTTACTATATTAATCCTTCCGATCCATGAGCGTGGCAGATCTTTCCACCTTCTGAGGTCTTCTTCGATTTCTTTCTTCAGAGACTTGAAGTTCTTGTCACACAGATCTTTCACTTGCTTGGCTAGAGTCACACCAAGATACTTTATATTGTTTGTGACAATTGTAAAGGGTGTCATTTCCCTAATTTCTTTCTCACCCTGTTTATCCTTTGAGTATAGGAAGGCTACTGATTTGTTTGAGTTAATTTTGTATCCGGCCACTTTGCTGAAGTTGTTTATCAGCTGCAGGAGTTCTCTGGTGGAGTTTTTCGGGTCGCTTAGGTTTACGATCATATCATCTGCAAATAGTGATAATTTGATTTCTTCCTTACCAGTTTGTATCCCTTTGACTTCCTTTTGTTGTCTAATTGCTCTAGCTAGAACTTCAATTACTATATTGAATAGGTAGGGAGAGAGAGGGCAGCCTTGTTTAGTCCCTGATCTTAGTGGGATTGCTTCAAGTTTCTTTCCATTTAGCTTGATGTTGGCTACTGGTTTGTTGTATATTGCTTTTATTATGTTTAGGTATGGACCTATTTTAAATATATGTTGAATCTTTTTCAAAACCTTTATGTCCATCATTTATACTCCTATTTATTAAGGCCCCCACATTATCTTTGGGAAGTCCTAATATGATATGCTAATTCATGTGCTTCTTCATCTTCTTGCTTGTTTTATTCAATAATCACTGGCCATTTACCAGGAAATGCAGCAGGGAAGAAGGGTGTTTTCTTTTATCTTCTCTTCTTCCCCTTCCCCTTCCCCCTCCCCTTCTCCTTCCCCCCCCCCTTCCCCTCCTCCTCCTCTTTTAATGAAGCATCTGATTTAATGGGAGGAACATAAGCTGAAAGAAACATAAGGTGGTGGATACTGAAGTAGGGAGCATAGGGAGATCTTCCCTGAGTGAGTGCCTTCTGTAACATCTAGCATAATTTTTCCACAGTGGAAATATCGATGTTACTATGCATTGAAAGGTATTCCCAGTGCTCAGCACTACCCTTAGGACAGGACTGAAATCTAAATGCTGCTTTTGGACCCTGGGATCGTTTTTTACCTCACATGCTCCTCATCTGTCCACTTTTCATTTTGATTCTTTCTGTGAAAGATATTTCTTACCCTGAGGCTCTTCCATACACTTTCTTATCTGCTTAAAAATATTCCATTCAATCTTCTTCACTTCTCTTCTTTTCCCTTGCAGAATATGACTTGAACTCCTATGTGTGTTTGTAGACTAGATAATCTGCTGCCATAGTAACTCACATTACTCCATCATTGCACCTAACATTCTACTGTTGAGCTTTGTTTTTTACTCCACCTCTCCTGTTAGAAGGTAAATTCCATGTCTGTTCAATTTAGAGGTATCCCCACAGACTAGTAAAATGTCTAAGCAAACTACAGAATAAAAATTTTTGCATCAATCTTGCTTGATATCATTGTTACATTTCTGTATTGTTTTTAGAATCTTATTTTTTTTGCACCTTTTATTCCTTTAACCTTTTCATGAAGGCTTCAGTGATCACAGGAGTCTCCAGATTGCTCATTTTGGTTTTAATATGGAGTGACTTAATCATTCACACAGCCAGGGCAATCTCATCAAAAGGCAAATATGATATCATCCCATGGTTTTAAGAGAGCACTGGAGAGTTCTTCTTGCCTAGAATTATAAATTTGAAAATTACCAAGTAGTGGTAGGCTCTATAGTTTTTCCCTGAAGTCTTCTTATCTTTCAGTTTTATGCTACTTCATACTGTTTTACTTTTAGATATCTTGTTTCTGTTAACTGAAACACCTTCCTACCTGTCTACCTAAATGACTATGAAATTTCTCATCTCTGAGTGCTTTCTCAACTCTGTAATCTCCTCTGAAGACTCTCCTCCAAGGCTAAAAGATGTGTTTATTCTCCTATCTGCTATTAGTCTATATTTAACCCTCTTTATTAAAGTGCTTTATCCACACTATTACA
The DNA here is from genome assembly GCA_028551405.1 of Uromys caudimaculatus. NCBI lineage: Eukaryota > Metazoa > Chordata > Mammalia > Rodentia > Muridae > Uromys > Uromys caudimaculatus. Next base: position 43,983,634 of record CM052713.1, read on the forward strand.
TGAACACCCATGCAACCTCACTTTTTCTCCTTTTGGATGGGGCTATGGATCTTTTATCACCTGGCATTTTCTTGGTTGCGAAAATATAATACCATGCAAACTGCTACAGTTATATAACATAGAGACAAAGTATATTCTGCTACAGCATCTACAGATTGATTTTCCTGGCAACCATGTGGAGAAACTGGAGATTTAAAAAAGAGTGAATTTCTTCATGACCACTTCCCCTCTTGTGCTGGGATTTTGTCTGGCTTCAGCATGCACAGATCTTATGCATCTTGTTAACAGTCACTGCGAGTTAATGTGTATTAATGCCCTATTTGTTTCTGGAAGTCAGTATTCCTTGTCATCAATCACTGCCTTTGGATCTTACGGTCTTTTTGCCTTCTCTTCCACAGTGATCTCTAAACCACTGGGGGAAGGCATGTGATATGGATAGGCTAACCAGTAGACATTAAAGGCTAAGCATTCCGCAGTATCCTGTTCTCTGTTCCTTAACCAGGTGTGTGCCACCATTTAAATCTCCATGTACTGCAAAAGGAAGCTAGTAGCTAAGGAGCTATGCACATGGTTAGCTGCTAGGAGAGGGAGAATTGGTTTTCTTGAACAATGTGGTAGATTAGCTGTGTTCTAGTAGATGACTACGATTTCAAGAGTGTCTAGGAAGTAGAAACTGGACATGATGGGTAGGAGGATGTTGGGCCGCGGCAGGGGGAGGGAGCGCAAGCTTGGACGGAGTCTCCTGGTCCTGGTGGTCCTGGTCGCAGAGCAATCCCCACGAGACCCGCCTGTCGTTGCATGCTCCACCGCTTGGCCCAGAGCAGGGATCTCTTTTCGGGCCGAAAGTGTTACAGCTCGTTGGACAAAAGGCTCTTGGACACTGGAGCAGTTTTGCACCTTTATTCCTTCTGGATGGCTGGCAGCAGGCACGCACGGAAGCAGGCAGGTGGAGCAGAGAGAGAGCGCTACTCAGGTCAGGATGGTCTGATATACTGTTTGGGAGGGGTCAGGGGTTTGGCAACCGAGACTTTCCATTGACTTTGTCTGGGGACTTTGTAGTGCCTCATTTGCTTGTGGGACATGCCAGGCCTCTCTCTATACAGGGGTTGTGAAAGCTGTAGCTGTTTTACAGGAGTCTTCCAGGAGCATTGGCCAAAAACATAATTTGGTCCCTCGTGAAAATTTCACGGGCTATCCCAGAATTTTTAGACTGTGCTCAACCGGGTGTCAGATTGCCTGCCACAGACTACTGCCCCACAGGAGGATACAGAGACACAAAGATGGGCATGCAGCAAAAGAGCAGTGGGCCTGGGAGGAATTGGGGAAGGGCAGTGAGTATGAGCAAATGCATTATAGGAGATTCTAAGAGAACTAATTTTAAAATGAAATTCTTAATGTATACTGCTATCCAATCACCACATGGTACCCCACTTATATGAACAGTTGTTATATTTTTATTTACCAGATAAAAATACATTTAATTAGTTGACAATACTGTTTATGATACCATTTTCACTTTTCTCTTTGAAACAGAGAGATACCAGTAGGCTCACAACTTCAGTGATCTTTTTCTTAGTGGACCTTCATAAACATTCTTCCAGCAGTAAAGAGGATCTGAGAAGTTTCTTTACCAGGATTAGGAATAAGAATAGCTGGCCTGAAGAGTATGACATGGTTCCATACAGTGCAAAAGGTCATAATAACTATGCCTAATTCCTGATAATGATCACAAGCAAATAAAAGCATTAAAGTATGTACTTATCTGAAATCAATGGCAAGGTAGGCAAAGGTTTTGATCTTCTTGATTATTTGATCAATGTTTCACCCCACTCACTTGCATTCTTGCTATGAGGAAAGCTTTAACAAAGTAGGTTTTATGAGGCTGATTCTTGGTAATATTTACATAGCATTTATCACACATGGACAAGATTCTGTTTTCACATTCTTAGCAAATAAAAGCCCTATGAAGAGCCAGGAAACAAAACCTAAGACCACTGGTGTAATCTTTAAGAAACTTTAATGGCCATACGTTTCTTTTCATTCCTAGTAAAAGGGTAGTTTAAGTAATTTATGAAGCACTAGCCGGAAATTAACTATGCAAAAGCTTCCACTACAATAGACTCCTTAGTAAGAAATGGATCAGAGCTTGAAATATGTTTCCCAAACTGAAGTTAAGGTTGAAGTGTATTTTTGAGACACATATAGCTTACAAAGGGTGCATATAACTAAGTTTGTCTGTTAAGTGATGCAGTCTGTCAAAAAGAGGATTCTGAGAGAGTTGGGGTTGCAAGAATTCTGCCAACTTCACTAGAAACTACCCTGATTTTGTAATTGTTAGCCAGATCATTCTATTTCTTTTGAAAGTTCAAAAGGTTTCAGTGACTTCAACTATCACTGGGGAAATGTCAAATCCCCGCCTTGGAACAGTTAGTTACACAATCATTAAGGCTGTTCATGCTAGAAAAAAAATTTCCATTTCAAAGCACTTCTTTCATTTCTCATGTAAAGAAACATAAAGATCACATATTTTAAAGTCTCCTGTTCAGATGAGCATGAAGATATGCAGAGAATTTTAAAACTTTTTAGTTTCAAGGCCTCAGCTAAAAAATTTTAACCAGTTTCCCTGGAAGGAAATGCTGCTTCTGCTCCTTCACATAAAAGAGTCATTAGTAAAGATAGAAGGATTTTGAATAATTTAGGTACTTGACTATGCTTCAGCTTTTAGAGCAAAATCTTTACAGAAACCTGCCATTCTCATCTACTAATTTTAGATGAAAAGAGAAATTCTCAAATGTTTAAAAGAAAAAATTTCACATGAAGTATGAATTCAGTCATTTGAGTATAGTCTCCAACTATATGCTAAACTTCCAGTTATTTTACAATAAAAAATAAAGCTGTAATTTCAATTGTCTGATTCATATTATTAGCAAGACCTGTAATGTCATCATTTTTCCCTAATAGGAATTATCTATATTTATAAAATCTCCTTCGTCCAAGGGTTTTCAAATATTTTATAAGCATTGACAATCTTCTTATAGTTTTGTAAAGAGGGCAGTTTGGCATACTCAAGTTTGTATGTGTGCATTTCCTTCACATTGTGTCTCCCTTTCTCGATACCAACATTTCATTTTTCTCTTTTTGGCAACAAAAACAAATTCAAAACACCTTTATGTAGAATCTCATATATATTTTCTCAGGAAGAAGCATAACTTTTGGAAAGAGATTCTTCTTCAACAGGGAAATAAACTGTAGGACAATAAATAATAAACTAAAAATAGAAATCAAATCCTATCAGTGGTAACAAAACCCCCTAGAACAAGGTAATTGTATATAAGTTGATCACTGAAAGATCGGGTGAGTTTGTGGAGTAGCAGGCTTTGGGGTTGGAAGGTATGCCTAGGTAAGAGACATGAGGCACCATGGAAAACTTGGTCAAAAGTGAAGAAGATTAGAAAAATATGTGGTATGACCAGCAGGTCCTTTTTGGGGAAAAGAAAATTGAATGAAGCAGTTTTTCACTCCAGACATAAATCTTAAGAGCATTGTCTTCTACAGTTATTCACGATAAGACTGTTCTCCAGTACATCCTGTTTTATCTGTCTCTCTATAGTTACAAAAGATTTATAATACCACACAGGGGCCACAGTCCTATCAGGGCATAACCAAGTCTTTCACTCATTAGTAGGTTTCTATAGAATTAGGTAGCTCCAGATCACCACGTAGTAAAGCTCCTGAGAGGATTCTTGGCACCATTTCCAATGGTTCTAAAGGATTCTGCAAAAGATGTCAGAATAAGGGATTAACAACTTTGGATGACAATATTAAACTTGCTATAATACTCACAGTGGTTTGACTAATGGTCATCCCAAATTCATGTTGGAACTCATCCACCATGAAATAGAATTTATAAGTGGTATTTAGGAGGTCATGACATTACAAGTACTCTACCCTCTGGAATAAGAGTAACAAACAATTCTTATAAAAATTGAAGGTGAAAGGAGTGCTCGCTTAGCCTTCTGTGCTCTCTGCAAGGTGAAGGTAGCATCAATCACCTCTGGAGGATGCAAAAAGACAGTAATTTGGAAGCAAAGACAGGATCCATCTATAGTAATCCCATGTGTATTTTTATTGTGGGCTTTTAAGCCCATTGAATGGGGGTAAATTTCTATAATTTAATAAGTTAGCTAGCATCAAGCAATATTTTAGGAACTATATTTCTATAGTGGAACAAAAACATTAAGTCAGCAACAAACCCCACTCTGTTAGGTTTGTTTTATTGAACAGAGTGTAAAGAGGTGAAATTTTGAATTCCTGTGCTGTAATATAGGTAACAGATGTATTTGCTCATACCCCCCATTTAAGTGAGTACTGTTTTCACAAGAATTAAAGAAGTATGCCATTTGTTCCCTTTGGTGGATATTTATCTTATTCCTGCTGTATATTATTCTCCAGTTGTAAAGTTGTGTGTCTCATTCATATTCACTTTTTGCCACTTAATTTCTCCTTGTTTTATTTTAGCCTGGAAAATTATGGGCCACATGTTGCTGTCTTGTTCAGCAGATTAGCAATTCCAAACTAACAGCATAGGTTATTTGGTTTTTACTGTATTTTCTGCACTCTTTCAAGAACTTGCAGGTGCCCATTTATTGCATATCAGGGTCCAGTAAAGAAAACAGTAAGTACAGAGGTAATTTAATGCGAAGAATTGCCTACATAAATATAAGAACTGGAAGCAAAAAGTAAGCACTTGGAGATATCACCATACAATGGTTCTGTGTATTCTCTACCCTCCTGTGTGATCAGAGAACATTACAGACTTGTGTCTAGAACCTGGTGGATCAGTGGAAAATGCCCAAATACTTCATGAGAGGTATTATTTGACTGCAGGTGTTTGTTATCACATAAATTTGAGGAAAAGTCCAAAGGAGCTATTGCTTCATTTTCTAAGAAAGTGAGTTGGTGGCTAAAATATCTCTGAAGGTACAGTGTTTTAAAATAAGCTAGACATTCAAATAGAACTTCAAAAAGAGTAAGAAACAGAAGGAAGTCTTTCTCTTCTCCTCCTCTCCTCCAGTTGCCTTCTTTGCCTCTTACTAGGAGGTCTTAGCATGATTATCCCTTGCAAAGGTCTGAAAACGTCATTTGGGAAGTCCTTCTGTAATATCACTGACCAGCACTGAAGAGTGGATCTGGTCTGAGAGTCAATAGATGAATAGCAAGGACAGTCCTGTCACCTCTTATAGTTCTTATGAAGTAGATTCTACTTTAATCTCTACTTTAAAATAAATAAACCAAATGCCAGAGACTTTGGGCCATCTTTCAAGGTCATTCAGTAAAAGGAGTGGGTATGGACTCCAGAATTTCAACTGTTAGCCAACACAACATATGTATTTACACAGACGTGTGTGTGTGTGTGTGTGTGTGTGCGCGCACACGCGCGCGTGTGTGTGAACATGTAAACTATTTTAAAGATTTTTGCTTTTTGTAGTTAAAATGCTTTAAAATTTTAATTTTTAGAGTAGAGCAACAATAATTTGTGTGTTATTCTGTATATAGAAGAGAAGGGAATATGTAGTTCAAGAAGAGCTTTCTATTTCCATTTTGTATTTAGTGTGTGAACATATTTAATTCAATGTATACTCATGAATTGCTCAATGATGAGACTATAGTCTGAGAAATGAACCATTAGGCAACTTTGTCATTCAAATACAGTAGCCTGTGCTTATGCAAACTAAGATGGGTATGACATCACTTGGCAGCCGTTTTGTGGCACCATCATTGTGTATATGCTTAGTGAGTGGCAGAAATATCATTACTGTGTGTGTGTGTGTGTGTGTGTGTGTGATGTTGTGTGATGCGGCATTGTATTGCTAGGATTACATCTATTGTTTATTTGACAGGTATTTTTGCTCTGTTCATTTGTTTCACTTTTCATAGAAGATGTTAAAATAGCAACAAACTAGTGAGATCCAGTTCTAACTTTTGTGGCATTTATATTTAGCTCGTTCAACAAGGTAGAATGATGATTTAGTCAAAAACAATACAGTGAACTCCAGTGATTTCTGGTCTAATTATTACCTTTATTATTTTTTCAAATGAGTAATTGAACTAAGTATAAATCTTTCTCAAAGATGTAAATCTCATTACTTCTGGTTTTACCCACTAATCAAGAGCATATCTATAGATATATAAAAAGATATATATGTGTGCATATAGATGATAGTGGTTGACAGGAAATGGCCATTTCTTCAGGGTTTTCTATGTTAAGAACACGTGGATTTTGAGAAAGGGTTATTGACAGTCTCACGAGAAAGGGCTCAAAATAAAAGGTATTTTAAATAATTCGCTTGGATATGGATAGAAAGTTAAAGATTGTTTAGGAGCTCTTTTTCTTTGCTAGTGAAAACAACTCTCCAAGTAAAAGACAAAAGATCAAATACTTGAGAAATCTATGTGTTTTACAATTAATTGGAGGTTTCCAATGGAGTCTGGAAATCTTTCAGAATGACTTTAACATTCAGGCTTATATAATGGCAAACATCCAGTTTGTTTCTGAAATTTTGATATTTCTGCTGCACATTTTTTCTGTGTTCTGTTCTTTTGTTTTTGAGGATTTTACCTAAGAAACTTATTTCCCATTTCGCAATGCTTACAGTATTAAATCTAAGACTTTAGTTCTAGACTTTCTCCTTGGAATGCTAAAGCTGTATTTCAGTTGGTACAGAGCTTGTCCAGCCTTACTAAGCTCTAGGTTTGATCTCTAATGCTACAGAAATTGGCATGATTACACACACCTGTAATCACAGAACACCGAAGGTGGATGGGAGCGGAGGAGATGCTCAAGGTCTCTGGTTCCTATAAAGAAACCAGCCTGAACTACAGGAGACTCTGTCTCAGAAATGAATAAATTGAGTACAAAGGCATATTGAATAAAAAGCTTAGACTAAAGGACAATCCTGTGAGAGGGCCTTTGATCAAGAGCTGAGGTCTAGCCAGAATAGAAGAATTGGGAGACATTCCCAACCCTGCTCCCCAGTGATAAAAAATGTAAAAGAAAGGAGTGAACCTAGGTATCTGGGAATCCAGGTGACTGGAATAAATGGCAGTATAAGCAGAGTCGCACCTTGTAAGCAAAAATTAGCCTATGCCTGTGCTGTCCGGCACCTGCGTGAGGCACACTCAGGTTTTAAGAGGGTGATACTCTCTCATCTTTACTTCCATGTTTCCTGGTATCTACTCTGCTTTCTTACATTTCTTAATTTTCCCCACCTACAGCCTGCTTCCCCTTTCTTCTGTCTCAATTCTAACTTTAAATAATGAATTTTTGGTTTCATTGGAAGTGAAGTTTTCTTTTCCATTTCCCACCTTTCCTGTGGTACAGTACCTCCAAGGATTCAACCTTCAGTAAGATGTTTGTTGGTTCAACTCTGGCAGTTACCATTCATAGATCTTGCCCTTGGTGATAGCTCCATTAGTGGCAACAATTCCCCAGGCATTGGCTGCCCTGTATCTAAAAATGCTTGCCTATAACTGATATGTACTTTTTATGATCATAAACTTTAACATTTTAAGCCAGCTTTGAAGTTTTAAAAATTCAAAATTGTTGTGCAAACTTTCTTGCTTTTATAAGCAAAGCATAATAAGCAGCATTTAAGCATTTCTTGATGACTCATTTTAATTTTGAAAATTAACTACTCTAGCACAATATAAAAAGGGGGTATAAAGTTATACTAAATGGCCTCAGATGCTATATATTTTGCATCTTGAATAATAATTATTGTCTTTCCTTTCAAGTTGTTAAGCTACAAAATTAACTGTTTTCTAAGATCTCCCTGACTTCTTTTCATCATATGATGTTTTGAATTTGAAAACCAAATAATCAAATCGACTAGAATGGTGGGCAACAAAGTGGATCGTCTTTAAGTGATGACTGGTGAGCTTTCCTGTTAAGAAAACGATATCCCTAAGCATTGATATTTATCAGAGCTCTCTATAAGACTTTTTTTAAAGACACGTTTTTGGAATTTGGAGTTTAGAGATCGAACTCAAGGTTATATGCGTGGAAGGCAAGCACTTTACTGTTGCTCTACACTACCAACACCTTATTCACTTTCTAACTTTCATTTGGGTTTTTGAAACTCTTTGGCTCCAAAATTTCTAAAAGAAGTTTTATTTATTAGCATGTCATCTCATAAATAACAAGAAGTCATCATAGTAATAACAGGTCTAGGTAATCATTGGTTTGAATTTTGTTTTGTCCTTTACTAACTTGGGTGAGTCGTTCAGCACTTCAGAGCTTGCCATCTTGATATGTGTAATGCTGATAAGTGATCAGTTTCTAGGATCTTGGGAGAGATAAATCCAATAAATACTCTACTTGGAATTTTTTGTGCATAAAGGTTCTTTTTTTTTTTCCCTAACCCTAACCCTAACCCTAACCCTAACCCTAACCCTAACCCTAACCCTAACCCTAACCCTAACCCTAACCCTAACCCTAACCCTAACCCTAACCCTGGCATAAAGGTTCTTAAAACATGTTAGCTACTTCAATAATTAGAGGGATTAGCTGCTCTAATATGTGTCCAAATTCAGGTCTAATGCATAGTTTAAAGAAAAAAAATATCCATGAAGCATATGGTATAAAATTGATTAGTTCTCAGAAAGGAGCAATTTAGCTTTGAAAAACCAAACCATATTGTTTACCATATGCAAACCCATATGCAAATGCCACCTTTAATGTATCAACTATCTTTATTGCTACAATTTTCATAATAAAAATTTCTATCAACCCTTTAGAGCATTGCTGTAGTGATGAACAAATGGCTAGGAGCCCAGACACTAGGCTCCAATTTTCAGTGTCCTCTATTCTACTCTGGTCTCTTCTTAGCTCTTATCCTTTACAAAAGGAAGTTTTGGTGACACATAGCAAACTGAAAGTCAATGAGAATAAGCAAACCAAATCCAGGGGGAGCAGGATAGGCAAGACAGAATTAAGAATGCAAGCTGAAGTGGTGATGTTAAAAAACAACACCGGTGTGCAAGCTTAGAGGGATGGACACATTGGAGTGTATCTCCAGAGAGGAGAAACAGCCAGAGCCTAGGACTCCACTCTACTCAATTCATCCTTTGGAGCAGTACCTAAGTATTTTTGAAACCCCAAACCTTGTCTTCTTTGCTGAAGAAAGTTATATGCCCAGCCCAAACCAAGATCATCTCTCATTTCCTGAAATATGTGTAACCTGTTTCATGGGTGGTTATGTGTGGGGGAGAGTCCATGAACTGAACTCTATTTGCTTTGCAAAGTTTGACTGGGTAATGATGACTGTTACATTTTTAAGTAATTGTTAAAATATCATGAGGATGTTATAAAAGTTTATAATGTGTAAAAATTATTTAAAAATTCAACTAATTAATTCTGGTAAATAAAATTTAATAGTGCCAGCTGTATTGACCCTACTATGTGTTGTTTAGGATTTGTTTTACATAGTGGACTTGAGTGGTGTTAAAAAGACCATTATACCAAGCTAAAAATATTCATTGTCCAGACTTTAGCAAAATTATTGCTGATCACATCCTGGATCTGTTATCACAACCATTAACAGCAGCCTGCCTATCTTCTTTTGATAAATAAATAAGATCTTTGATACAAGCAACAGACCAACATTTATATGCTTAAATGTGGCATTTAACAGAAGATATTAAAACCCTTTGCAGACATGGCTATAACATTCCAGTACAGTACTAATTATGCAGTGCTGAATACCCCAATTTTCAATGACAGCATAGAGTTTCACTGTAGGCATATTCTCAGAGTGAGTTCATGCCGCTTCTGACTCCACAACAACTTTGAAAGCCCCACCATGGACTTCTTTAGTCTCCACTCTCTTGGGAACACTTAGTCACATAACTGGGCAATATTTGTTATGGCTTCAGTCATTTTTTCTCCTGGAGGAGAGAGAAGGGGGAGGGAGGGATGGATGGAGGGAGGGAGAGAGAGGCTGTTAGGAAGAGGAGAACTCTGCTCCATTTTGTAAGACTTCCAGGAATGGGGGAAATCCTGTAATCATTCATTTCTTTTGTGTAAGGTAGGAGTAGAGGAATAATCAAGAAGTAAATTTATCAGCTTCCATCCATGTAGAGTGCCCTTGCTTAGTTTAGCTAAATATACACATATGTAAAAGGCAAAGCTATTGTTCTGCTAGAGCCTGGCTCTGGAATCCGAACATGAAGGTCAGACTAGATGTATTTTTAAAATAAAAATGAAACGCTCAGTCCTGTCATGGTCCAGATGCCTCTGTCTTTATCTTCACTCCACCTTTGCTTCCATGAGCTTATGGTTCTAGAAAACTCCAAGGGCTCCAAGCTTCCTTCCCACCTTCAAAGCTGCATTAACTCCCTGCATGCCTTCACTTAGAGATTCTGCATGCCATACCCTTTTAGGACGAACTCTGTCCTATCTCAAAACCTCAGAAAGTCTCATCTTTTAAATATATCTGCCTTAAGTATTCTAAATATTCTTCTTTAATTTCATAGCATAATTTCAACCATTAACTTTGCTCTTATATACCACTTTGTATTTTAAGTATTGTTTGTGATTGTTCTGCCTCAATTACTCAATTGAATATAAATTTTGAGGCCAGTTAAAGGCCACAACTTTATTTATCCTCCCCCCCACTCCTTTCCTCCCCCCCCCCACATTCCCGCACATGGTAGGAGGAGAAATACAAACACAATTGATTGTCATTGCTCAGAAATTCCATATTTGTGAATTTACCTATTTTCCATTTTTTTTGTAGTCCCAAATCAATACTTAATACATTGTCACTTATTTGTGGACATAAATAGTTACTCAATAGACATTTTCTGTATTCTATTCAGGTTTCCAGATCATAAACAAATACCATTTATGTAGCTTTCTTAGCATTTTTTTAGATAGCATTTTTGAGTGAGGTGCTATTTAAAACATACCCATCCTTAAGTGTGCTCAGTCCTGCCTAATAGTTCTGTTTAAGAAACATTAAGATGTGCTAGACAATTTGCACTTAGGCTTGAATTGTGAACTTAGGCATGGCTGTGAGTTCAGTGCCAATTCGTGGAAAATGCTGATGGAATATAATCAAACATATAAATCATGGTTATTTGATGAGTGATTGACAAAAAATCCTGTGAGCTGAGGTTCAGATGAAACTTCCCTAGCATTTCCTCTAGGAGCAACTGTTCAGCCATCACTAATTCAATGTTTATAATGAATTTACAGAGCATAACTACCATCAGTGGTGAGAACCAGTTGTACAGACAGACAGAGAGTCACACACACACACACACACACACACACACACACACACACGCACATACCAGCTCAGGAAAGTTGAGGCTGGTGGTAGCTGCTTCTTTGTCCATTGGGTGGTGTATGTCCTAAGCACCTAGGAGCCTTGAATTCCTCAGATCTCCCACTCTGCATCCTGTACCCTCTGAAACCATCCTACTGACAGTAGATTAACAGATGGACAAACAAGCTGAGAAGAGCGAAGCAGCTTGACATTTGGGTTTGGATTTGTAGCTACCTATTATCAAACCATACTTTCTCTCCATTTCAGCACTAATCAGTATCTTGATTTTACTTCAGTATCAGTGTGTACAGTGTATAGAAAAAATAACTCAGAAATTGCAAATATGTATCCCCCTTACCATGTCTTCTGTTTTGCTCAATGGATATGTTCCTAATTGTTCCTGGTACTCCTGTTACATCCTGATGAAATTATGGAATGGTCTCCAGCACAGTGCTATGGGAGGTGATTAACAACAGACCAGAGTACAGATGCTGAGTAAATGTTTCCCATAACCATAAGAAAAAAATGTTCTCCTCTTCTTTGGTGAACTCTAAGTTGTGTGCACAGTATGGATCCTGTATTATTCAATAGAAAGCTGCAAGGAAGTAATCCTGAATGGATTGCATATTACCAAGTCATGATGTGTTACTCAGAAATGTGGCATAAGTGTGCAGTGGTTCCTACTGGTTATGAAGGCAGCTTTCACAGTATGCAGAGGGAATGAACCCCTAGTAATGAACTATTAGACTCTGTTTCCGAGAATGAAGTTTTACACTAATGTGTTTGATTGCCAAGCAGCACAACAAAACTAGAGAGCATCGAAACCTAATTGCTATCTCCTATTTGTCCCCTCTCAGTTCTCTCTGCCAAAGCTGCTTTCCATCACTGCCTGTATTCATGATGTCTCCATTTAAAAAGAAGCCCAAGATATAAGTATTAATGCAGTACTCTTAATATAGTATAAAACTGAATTTAAAATTGACTTCAAACTTTCCATAAGAGCTTGCAGACAGTACTGGGAGTGTCATGGACATTTTGAATAAATGAGCAAGGGATGTTTTTAATGCATATTTTCCTGGGGTATGTTTCTGAATATTTATTTTATTTCCTTGTATATAATGAATATATTCAGGAAACTTATTTTACTTCACGGATGACTGTAGCAAATTGCACTCTATTTCCTATATCTACTGAGGATACCTTGGGCAATTGGCATGACTTTTATGGTATGAGAATATTACACTATTTAGAGATAACCAGTCCAGTCCCTAAAACAAGCAAAATCAGATTCTCTGTTCCATTCGGTTTAAAGGTCTGCCTCTCTCAGATCAAAGCTGACTCAGTACCTCCCACAGCAGTTGTGGAGAAGGAGGATGGCTTCCACTCTTTTAGTATTCTCTGCTTCATTTCATCTCTAGTTGTACTTTGCTCTAGACACCTCTGGATAAGAAAAAGGACAATTACAAGAAAAGTAGACACATTACTGGGCTCTGTTAGTGCTCTCTCATGATGAATAAGCTTTTGAGGTCCTTTATAGGCTGAAGCTTTTACCCCCTCCCTATATTTCTCTTGCATCCCTGTGAAGACATCTACTCTGGAAATTCCTAAATTCCTTCTCAGGATTCACTTGTTGTTTTCTCAGCTATTGTTTTTTTGGGTTTTAAGGAAAATTCTGGGTCACATTTTTTCAAATTAAAAACTGTGCTATTCATTCTTTCTCCTTATTTTCAGACAAGAGTGATGAGAAAAGTTCTCCTAACTCCAAATGGCTTATATCATGTTTCCTAAAGAAGTGCCTAAATGCATAAAGCCTTTGTTCTGTGATGGCATCCAACTCACAGTCTCAAGTTGGGGGAATTGAACAAATAAGAGTTCAGTAAAGTGAAAAGTGCAGCTTGCAGTTCCAAAGAACACACAGACACACATTTCTCCCTGCGGTTAAAAGAGGAGAAAAGCCATAGTTCCTTTTACTAATTAACCTCCACTATCCTTCTCTTTGTGATAGTTATTGTTCAACTTTTCTATCTGTTGTAGAAGAAAGAAGTGGCCCATGGTCCAGCGGCTACAGTGGAAATTCTGGATATGTTCTTAGAGGATCCCTCAGGAATACTGTGCTGGATGCACTTGTGTTTTCCTCATCCTTTGCTTTGCTCAGCATCAGAAAAACAGAAATCTATGGCAGCATCCACATTGCATTAGTTAATTAACCCAAGCCTGCTGCCATGTGAATTGGTTTATATTCAAGTTATAAACTCACAGAGATAAGAACCATTAATGCCAGTTAATTCATCCACATGGTTAAGTTTCCTCTGCTGCATCAAGTTGATAACTCACTCAGTCTCAACACCCCCAGTCATGGCAAGAGCTCATTGTTTCCGGATACAGCTTTAGTTAGAAATCTGTCCAAGTGTCAAGCTAAAATCTGTTCTGTAATTTTTACCCAACATGCCTCCTTATTCTGTTCTTTGAAACTAAACTGGACAAGCTGTTCTGTCCTGAAAAATCTTTTATGTGAGAACCTTGAAATAACCAAGGATAGCAGAGATGTTTTTCTATTTCTTGAAGACTCAGGGTTCACATTGATTTCAGATGATCTCTAATGAGAGTGATTCAGATACTGTCAGTACAGAGGCTGGGTTTGGATACAATTCATTTGCCAGATGGTGCATCACCTACACTAAGAAGAGCGGATATTTCAGGATACATCACTTTTAACAGTCATCCTTGGGCCTCAGAGCATGTTTTCTTACATGGTCCCACTCATTCTTTGGAATTCAAACATCTTGCTTTGTATTGCTCTCTTTTAGTTTCTGAGGTCTGGAGAGTTAAACTTGATTCTGTTTCTCATCCCATTGCTCCCCAAAATAAGACTCAGACTCAAAGTATATTTACAAATACCTTGACCATTTAGGTAGGCTTTTCTCTGACTAGAATCATAACTAAGATAACCCATTTATTTAAATGTACATTTTGCTATGTGTCTGGTTACCTGGGCTCAGGTGCCACATGTCTGCCTCCTCACAACTTCTCAGGCAGATCTCTTGCTAGCTCTGTCCCAGAATTCTGTCTCCTTCCAGATGGATGCTGTAGGGCTTTTTGTTTGACAAGATATTCTCTCTACAGTGATCCAAAGTGTCAATTTATTATACACATTGTTGTTTTGACCAGTAGCATATTGAATAGTGAATTACTATATGCTAAGATCTTGGTGTAGGGATAGTGTGCCAATCAAGTTTTCCCTGTATGATTAGCACAGGTTAGAGATTTGATAAATATTGTTAATTGAATAAGTAATGGGGCATATCCAAGATTCCCACCAGCTTTTGTAGTGTCCTATATGGATATACAATGCTGCACAACCAGGCCTGTACATTTCTGGGTCTCTTTTACTTCTGTTCATCTAAACCAGGCCTGTACCATTATGCTTGCTTTTCTTGGCTATAACCTGACTACATCTGGAATTAACTAAAACTCAAAAATGGAGGGGCACACCTGTATGGAATTTTTGCTTAATTTGAAGTGGGAAGACACACCTTTAATCCAGATCCTTTAATCCAGATTCTCTGAGGTGGGAAGACCCACCTTTAATCTGATCTATACCTTCTACTGGAAACCTATAAAAAGACATGGGAGAGGGAAGCTTGGTCTCTTTGCCTGCTTGCCCCCACGTCACCAGCAAGTCCGTTCCTTCAATGGGATTAGAGCCTAATTATTTTGGAATTCTGATGCATACTGAGGGCCAGTCAAAACCTCCAGCCTGTGGACTGAACAACTATTGCATTCTTGGACCTACCTTCCATAGGCAGCCATTGTTATATCAGCTGGGCCACAGCTAGTAGGTCATTCTAACAAGTTCTGTCTGTCTGTCTGTCTCTCCATTCTATACATTCTGTTACTCTAAAGAAGATTGACTAATGTATTAACACTTCCCTGTTTATATATTTAATTATACACATGTATTGGAAATCAAATCTGAAAAAATATTTTAGTGAAAATAATCATAACTTCTTTCTTTCTTTCTTTCTTTTTTTTTTTTGGTTTTTCGAGACAGGGTTTCTCTGTGTGGTCCTGGCTGTCCTGGAACTCACTCTGTAGACCAGGCTGGCCTCGAACTCAGAAATCCACCTTCCTCTGCCTCCCAAGTGCTGGGATTAAAGGTGTGCACCACCACTGCCCGGCCATAACTTATTTCAAACTAATTTTTGCGTATGGTTTACTCAGTGGTGAGTGCTGACCCAGAGCCACACATATGCTCTTCAAGTGCTCTACCAACAACCTATATTTTGATTTCTAAGCTACTTACTACAGAATAAGCCTCATTTTATTAGCTGTTTATCCATAACTTCCTAAAATGTTCCCAATGCATATCTAGGAATAAACAAAATAACAAAGTTATATATTTCTTCTTTAGCTTTTGTTTTTGGATAATAGCAGAGGGGGCTGTGGGAGAAGAAGGAGCTTGTCATTCTTATTCCCAAACTACACATTTTGAAAGACTGGATCCCTTTGTTGATTTCTGTCTACAGCTCTTCAAACAGGTTCTTTTGCTGTTTTTCCATGTCTTCTCTTCCCCAAAGACTCTGTCAACTTGTTCATTTCTGAAAGCAATCATTTGACATAAAGTCATACCAAATAGTCTCTGCACAACTAAAGCGGGTTCTCAGGTGTTGAATACTGGGCAAGAAGAGCAGATACCTACTCCTCTTGGGATAGGTTATCCTTGGCTTTTTTAAGCAGTATGTAAATAGTCACTCATAAAATGTACGCTTGAACTGGACATGGTGGAGCATGCCAGTAATCTCAGCACTTATGAGGTAGAAGTAAGGAGATCAGGAGATCTGGTCTGTCTTTGGCTATATTTCAGGTTCAAGACAAGCCTGGGTTGCATGAGACCCTGTCTTAGAAACAACTAAACAAATGTAATTTTAACATACTTCATTTACAATGTCTAAAGTGCCCTGGCTTGTGTCCAGCCATAGTTTTAAGTGTTGGGAATATAGCTTATAGTTCTACTGTGATTTTTTTATACTAAATTCCATTTACCAGACCATTCTTTTTTTAAATTATTGGTTATTTTATTTATTTACATTTCAAATGCTGTCTTCTTCCCAGTTTCACCTCTGCAAACCCCCATACCATCCACCCCCTCCCTTTTGCTCCTACCCACTCCTGTTTCATACCTCTAGCATCCTCCTACACATGGGCATCCAGCCTCAACAGAACCAAGGGCCCCTTCCCATTGATGCCAGATAAGGCAAACCTCTGCTACATAAGTATCTGGAGCCATGAACCCATCCATGTAAAGTGCCAACTCTTTGGTTGATACTTTAGTCCCTGGGAGCTCTGGGGGAGTCTGGTTAGTTGATATTGTTGTTCTTCCTATGGGGTTGCAATGCCCTTCAGCTCCTTCAGTCCTTCCCTTAACTCTTCCATTGGGTTCCCTGGGCTCAGCCCAATGGTTGACTGTTAGTATCTGCATCTTTCTTAGTCAGTTTCTGGCAGAGCCTCTCAGAGGACAGCCATACTAGGCTCCTGTCTGGGAACACTTCTTGGCATCAGCAATAGTGTTGGGGTTTTAGTGTCTGCAGATGGGATGGATCCCTAGGTGGGGTGATCTCTGGGTAGCCTTTTCTTCAGTTTCTACTCCATTTTTTGTCCCTGCATTTCATTTAGACAGGAACAATTCCAGGTTAAAAATTTTCAGATGGGTGGGTGGCCCCATCCCTCAACTGGGGGCTGTGCCTATCTACTGGAAGCAAGAGGTTCCCAATATCCAGCGGGGATGACATTAGCTGAAATACCCAACAGAGTAGAGATAGATCCTGAAAAGACCACTCCCAGACCGTTCCTTACTGCATGCTTGTTACTCTCTGGATCCTTGTTTCATTTCTAAGGAAGAAGTGTCTCTAGTTGTCTACTGTATTTCTGAGGGAACACCAGGTGAGGGTAAATGCAAACTTATCAGACTTGGCTGTTTAAAATTTGGCAGAAGAGGTGGCTAAACACATTGGAGGAGAAATAAACATGAAGGATTGGGTAGAGACAAATGGGATGATTCTAGAACAGCTTTGCCTATGGCCTGAACTACTGCTTTGAAATATTTGGAGTTCCTGTGAAAGGGCTGTTATTATAACCAAAGCTGGCTTTTCATAGCCTTGTTATGCCCACTGGAAGAATTGTGTTTCATCCAAGAGCTTGACTTGGATTTGTCATCAACATTGTTAAACAGTGGCTCTGTTTGTTGTAAACCCTATAAACACTCCAGACCCACTAGTCTGCTTCTTTTAAGCTTTGAGCACATTGTTGGTGCTCAATAAATGTTTAGCAGTCAGGATACTTATGTTTAACAGCTGCAACAGTGACTCTAAGGACAGCTGCATTTTAATGGTATGTGAAGTGATTTATGAGTAAGCTGCTAAGACTCATAACTAAAATACTTAGCACTTTAGGCTCCTCTGGGACAAAAGGTGATAGATTAAGGTAAAGTGATGTATTATTTAATTCCGAAAGAAGTAAATTACCCTGGCCAAATGCTCTTTGATGTTACTGGTGAACTGCTGTGGTTTGATGCTCTGCAGCCATCAGGAAGTCTGGTCCAGTGGTTGGAGCTGCGGCCAGGGAGGCAGGAGTCCTGGGTACTATTCTGATTAAAGCACTGACTTCCTGGGTGACCTTGAACAACTCACTTAACCTCTTCCTTCCTCAGTCTCCTGCCCTAAAAGTTGAACAGGCTTTGCATTTCAAGGTTCTTCTCTGAACAGACATTTTAAGGGCAAGCTTTCAAATGCTTTATTTGGTGATAACATTTTTGTAGGAATGGGTGATTTGTTTTTCTCCCAGCTGCATTGTTGGCTGTTAGGAAGACAGTATATATTAATGTGTCCTCAGGCCAAATACACAAAGCACCTTCTCAGCTATGGACACAAGTGTCTGTATGCAGACCATCCACACATTGCTAAAGACCTCTGATTCCAGACTTACTGGTCCAGGCACCCTTATTATGACTCTGTCCTTATCATGTGTAAGTAGGTTTGAGGAAACTAAAAAAAGCCCTTCTTACACTTTTGGTATTAATGTCTGGATTGTGAGTCCCTTCTGGTGTACATAGTAAAAACAGGCCATATGTCTGGGCAAACAACTACTCTCCAATTTCAAGGCTTCTATGGATGCTGCAGACAAGTAAGATGTAGAAGACAACGGGGGTTCTTCCTCTTGTCCTTTCAGCCCAGTGAGTCATTGCAATGGGAAGAGATGGCATTTGATTCTGCAGAGACCAGACCTTGAGTTTTAACTTCTTTGATTACTGTAAATTCCAGGAATGGCCTCTCAGGCTCCACCTTTCTGATGCTGCCCGGATGAACATATAGCAAACCATGTAAATCTTATAGGAAGATGGGAGGTAGGCATGAGGTGTGGGGTATAAGGAGGAAGAGAATGTATAGGGGTGAGTTCTTGAATAAGATATATTTTCTTTGTATAATTAGTGCATTAAAGTATCCCAATGAAATGTTCCTGTGAGTTTTTAGTCATCAAAATGGGCTGGGCTTTCCATCGGTTGTGTGATGTGTCACTGACTGTGATCCTCATTTTAGCCATCCTTAGGAAGGTAGTAATTAGCACATACTAATATAGTTCAATAGTTCCAGTACATGGAAATTGAATTGACCTTGAAGGAAGAAAAAAATGATAAGGGCAGCATAAATACGCTCAGCTTCTTTTTGTTTATGGTAGCTGAGTTGTCATTATATTTCTTCTTATGGACGGTGCTTACAAGCTGCATTATGGTTGATATTTTGGAATCTTTAATATCATTTTCAATTTTTCCTCTGTGTATTCTCATAGCAAGTTGCTGACATTGATAAGATTCTTACACATGTCTATTGAAGGACACAGAAACCATTCGTTTTCAGCTTTAATCAATGAGTTAATGATTGTTAGTTTGCAACAAAAATAGCCATCTAACATGAAAAACAATTTTAATATTAAAAATTTTATAGGAAAAATAAGTTTAATATTCTGGGTATAAAGCTCTGGTTAACAGCACAGCAGTGACTCAGATGCACACCCAATGTCATCACTGCTTTTGTGTGTGTGTGGTGGTGTTTTGATTAATTGGAAGTTTCTTAGAAATGTAACTTTTAGATTCCAGAAGAAGTAACACCATACACTAAATACCAAAAGACCCCCCACCTGCTTGTAAATAATCAAGTGCAAGACCAAAACTAAGTTGCGAAGTAAATTCAGTGTTTATTTCACTGCATTCATTGATCATGTGAGAAATTCTAGAGGGAGATAATACATCAGTTCACATCCCTGAAGGTTGGTGTTAATCCAAGGAACAGGTGTTAAGGAGAATTTCTTAAAATTAAAGCACAAAAATAAGTTTACCCTGCACACAATCTGTTTGAAATCTTTGGGACTCATTGAAATAATATGAAAACTGAATTATTTGATTGCTTATATTTTTATGCTTGAGAATTTCATACTGTATGTTTCATCATATTCTTTCCTCTTCCCCAACTCCTTCTTGGTTGTCCCTCCAACCTGATTGCAAGTTTTTTCTCTCCATAGGGGAAAAAAGAAATAAAAGGAAAGAAGAGAGAAGAATAGAAAGAAAAAGTCACTGAAAACAGGGAGTCCAATGTGTGTTGACCAAGTATTTCTAAGCATGGAAACTGTCCTGGGGTGTAGCTGATATACTCAAGTGTTGTTCCATTAAAGAAAACTGATTATTCATCTCCCCAGAGTTATCACTTGTGAAGGGTTTATTGATTAGGGGTGGGATTCTGTGCTGGCTTTCCCTCCTCTGTGCTGGGATTTTGTCTGAACTGAGCTTGAACAGCTCTTCTGCACACAGCTAGTCTCTGTGACTTTGTATGTGCACCTGTGTTCTGTGTCTGAGAAATGCTGTTTCCTTAACATCACCTTCTGATGAAATGGCTCAGCGGTGAACAGCACTGGTTGCTCTTCCAGAGGTCCTGAGTTTAATTTCCAGCGACCACATGGTGACTCATGAACATCTATTAAAAACATCTGATGTGCGAGTGTACATGCCATCAGGCATTCATACATTAAAACCATGTTCCACTGTGGCATTCTGTTCCCTCTTTCACTCAGATCCCTGAACCTTGAAGGAAAGGGTAGGATAAAAACACACCACAGTAGGGCTGAGTATTCAAATTCTCTTACTCTCTGCACATTTTCCAGTTGTGTGTCTCTGTGTTAGTTATCACACACTGCATATGATTAAGAGTCATTTTATTTCTATTTTCAATTAGCAGAATAATAGCATTGGGCTTTTCCCCAGGGCTCATGACCTATGTAGTCTCAGGTTCTTGGCCTCAAATAGTATCAGGTATTCATCTTATGAAGCTGATCTTAAATCCAGTCAAAAAGTGGTTGGTTATTCTCTTAACATTTGTGCCATTATTACGTTAGAGGGAAATTCTTGCCAGGCAAGTCATTAGTAGAGTTGACATGGTCTTAACTGGGTGAGATTAATGCTCACTTTTCTATACCATGTACAATACCTTCTAGTACTATGAACACTTGCCAGAATCAGCTGAATATCAACTAATTTTCTCCATGTTCTATTCCAAAACTATGAATTGTCTTCAGCAGTATGGATTAATGTCAAGAATTGTCACTCATGTTTGGGGAGGCCTGTAGAACCACAATAACTCAAAAATGAAACCCATTATTAGGACTGGGTGATTTATTTGGTGGTATGATGTCTAGTGAGATACTGTCTACATTATGTGAATACTACACTATACGGTGACTGTATTTAAATTCCCTTTATAAGTTTCTGTATTTTAGGAGGTTTTATACAACATTTGGATTCTATATTGCTTTCAAAAGCCCTTTAGAGTTAGTTCTTCTTCCATGCATTCCTTCCTCTACTCTGGCTTTCTATTTCTCAGCCAACACTGGTCTTCCTGTTTTAATTTTCCCTTTATCTCTTTATATCCACTCTTTCCTTGGAGGATAATCTCCTCCCCTCTGTTCCCTTACTAGTAACCTAACCTCTGTGGGTATTCTAAATGAAATACACACACATCTAAAACATAAAAGTTAACATTCACATATAAGAGAGAACATACTGCTGAACTTTTAATATGAAAACAACAGCACTTACTGACTGACATATTTTAACAACCTTATAGAATAGATATTTCTAATCACAAGGAAAGGTACATAATTTGTGCAAGATCAAATGACTAGGAAGTAGTAAAATTGGGACTAGTATACAATCTGATTCTAGTCTCTATTTTCTAACTCCACACTTAATTATTTCTCCTAAGGTTTTAGGAAGGCTATAGGAATTGTCCAACTACAACATCAAACACTGCATTTTGCATTTAGACCTGGTGTGCTATTGTTTTAATTAAGAAATTTACTTTTACGCAACATTGACTCATGTGGTTTCTTTCTCACCTATGGTACACTCAACTATATACACTTTCTATAACAGAATTGTAATAATATTGCAGAATTGTAAAGACTGATAATAGTATTACTTGCCACATAAAATAAAAATTAGATATATTAATGGGATACAACACAATGTTTCAACATGTATGCATTGTATAGTGTTTAAATCAAATTAAACTCATATAATTTATAGATGTTCATGATCATATAAAGAATCCCAAGGGTCTAATGTATTACAATACTCAAATCACCCATAAGTTCTAGTAGAATGAGCTTGTTATTTGGAATATAAAAGGCATGTTCATGCTCCCTTCTCCTTCCAGGCTCCAGGGGAGTTAGTAGGATATGGTTCCAGGTAAACATAACCTTTAAAGGCTATGAGCAAACCTGAACAACCTTTGTCCAGCAGGAGATCTTCCTTGTCTTTATTATATTGATCACCAAGAATGTCTGTTTGCTGGGCAGGAAGCAGTACCCTTTGTGGCAGTGGTTTTCAACCTTCCTGATGGTTCAACTCTTTAATACATGTTGTGGTGACCCTCAACCATAAAATTATTTTTGTTGCTTCTTCATAGTTGTAATTTTGCTATTCTTAAGAATTATTAAGAATATCTGTGTTTTCTGATCATCTGAGGTGACACTTGTGAAAGGGCCATTCGACCCCAAAGGGTTCATGACCTATAGGATGAAAACCACTATTTTATATCTTCTCAGACTTCTATAATGCATATTATTTTAAAAAGACAGTTTTGAAAACAAAGTCTTGGGTAAAATCTGTTAGTAGTTCTGAAGATGAGACAGTGTACAGACAGGAGACTCATGAATAACCGTTCCTCAACACTACCCTTTCCTGTGATACATCCTATTGTAGTTGACTCTTATAAAAACTGTACAAGATTAATATGGCAGGTTTTATATGTGTTTCAGTGTATAGATTTGCTACTTGTAATGTGCTTTTGTTGACTCAATGAGAGTAATGGAGCTTCCTAAGCTGGGATTTTTATCTACTGAGATATTTTGGTGTTTAAAGCCAATAACAACTATAAAAAAATAAGTTTGAAGCACCTAGCCTTGCAGAGACTTGAAGTGCCAGGATTGGGGGATACACAGGGGGCCCACCTGAACAGAGGAGAAAGGGAAGGGGCTTTGGAGAAAGGATGGTGGGACAGGGTGACCAGGAGGGGGCAGTGAGAGGGCTGTAAAATCCTTAACAACAAAAGAACCTCTGGGGGAATCAGCATCCCCGATTTCAAGCTGTATTACAGAGCAGTAGTGATAAAAACTGCATGGTATTGGTACAGTGACAGGCAGGTAGATCAATGGAATAGAATTG
>CM052713.1:44007230-44024753 GCA_028551405.1 Uromys caudimaculatus
CCGCCCCTGCCATTTCCCGCCCTAATGTGTTTAAAACATTGTACCATTAAAGATTTCTTTTGAGCTTGATCGGATTCTGTCTTGCTCCAACGCATTCCTTTGTTTCCTGCTTCTTTCCATTATCAATGGCTTCCTTCCACAGCATTTCCACAGCACGGAGTACCCGCTGGCGGGAACTTCGAAACTAGTAACTGTTACAGAAAGCACATAAAATAAAGAGAAGGAGAACGTTGGAAAGAAATACATGTTGATCGTGTTCATAATTTTCCAATCAGTTATAAGCAGAGCCACGGTCCTACCCTAAACTTCCTCAATAATAGTTAGCCAGAAACCAGGGTTACATCTGGAGCAACTGATCATTCCTGAAGCCTCTTGGAAAAGGTCTTTAGGCCACTTGGCACATGCTCTGGGACAGACAATAGGCACCCGGGTTTCTCCTCTTTCTCTTACCCAGAGGTTCCTGCTGTCATGTGACACCACAGAACTGGTACAACAAGGCCAACCAATAGTCATACCCTTTCTCTGAAATTGTAAGGAAAAATAAACTTCTCTTTAAGTTGATTATGTCTGGTGTTTGTTATAGCACAGAAATTGACAGACACTGAGAGTGCTTAGCCACACCATGCTGATAACTTCAGGAAGAAATTACTGTTTTTCTATCTGGTGTTACAGTAGAGCCTACACTCTTCCTGTTTATTATCTTTGAACTAGCACCCTTTTAAACTAACTGTACTACCACACACAAGTAGACATGTAGTTTGAATAAAGTTTAAAATGCCTACATCCCCTGTAAGTACTTTCTGGTAAATTTCAGCATGTAGCTAACATATGCCTTAAAAATCAAGACTGATATGTCTGGAAGACTTTACATTTTACTTCTTTTGATCAATTATGTATGGTTTTCTGTAGGCCGTTTACTGATAGTCAATGAAAAACCTAGCACATCAATTTCCACTTTATTCAATAGATATATGTTAAAAAGATATACAAGTTTTCCAGAAGAAAGGTGGAATTTTGCTTTAAGCACTATATAAAATTAAGAAATGCTGTGAAGGCTTAGAAGACTTATTACAAACAGCCGTATAGTAGTTTGAGTGTAAGGAGGGATATTACATTTTTAAGACAGGAATGGTGCTCCCATGAGAAGATGCTTGCCCATTAATGCTGAGAGAAGACATGTTGGCAGTACTGGTGATGCTCAACTGACTGCAAGCCAGGCTACAATAATCTCTGAACTGAGGACTGGGCGTTCAGGGAACCCAGGCCCTTCCAATTTTCAAATCCCTTAACTACTGTATATGTGCATCTTGAAAGTTTCACTGTGACTCCACTGACTTGGTTTCTGTCACTGTAATCTCCACTCTCCACTTTGTTGCTTACATAGGCCTGTGTGCTTGCTCTGGACTTGTATGAACTTTGTGTAACATGGTTTACATGTATTTTAGAAGGATGTAACAGGCTTTCATTTAACTGTGACTTCTACCATCTGCTTCTTTTCCCTTAAAGAAAATTCTATATTTGTCTCCGTCCTGTCTGTGGTTTTGCATTGCTGGTTTAATTTAACTACTTTTCCTTTGTGACCAAAGTCCCCACTGAAGCTTAAGTGTAAAATCAATATTTGGTGACAGATACTTTGTGTTCATTTAATATGTGAATTATATTCCTCTTTGCCTCTTTAATAAATGAACTATTTGCCATCCTGAGACTCTTCATTTCCTGTTTCATTTACTCATATTCTCATTTATTCTTTCATTGGTCTCCTGCCTTCCTGATAGCAGAAAAAATATTGCGAAGTTACATTCTGAATTACCTCAAACTCCCTCTCTCCTTCTCTCTCTCTCTCTCTCTCTCTCTCTCTCTCTCTCTCTCTCTCTCTTTCTCCTACTTGTTATTTTGGTTCCTTTTGAGAAAAAAGTATTGAATTTTTTGAACTTTAAGAATGTTTCAAACTCACTTCCTTTTAAATCTCATTTTCTTTTCGATTTTCTTTCATGAGGATGTTTTTAAAACATAGATTAGACATTATAAAGGTAATACCAATTCCATATAAAATTAGCCTTAGGTAGGTAAGAAAAGCATACACACACACACACACACACACACACACACTCTGGAGAGGTTTTAACCTAATATATTAGGGTTCAGTAACATTATACTAAGTTATAAGAGATCAAGTCATAATTTCTGATTTGGCTGGTAGCAAACAAGTTACTTAGAATTATCTGGCTTCACAAAGAACTAGAGATGGTTTGACCATGTTATTTTTGTTTGAGTTTCTTTAGCTTTAATATTCTCTGTGAGAAAATGACCTTTGGCTTTACTCTTGAGTATAGGTCAAAGATTTAGAAGGAGAAGAGGAAAACCTTTCTTCAACATGATAGCCACTACAAATCATGTACATGTGCTATTGAGACGTTTCTTCATTAAGAGTTGTATTTAGGATAAAGAGACAGAATAGGTCTCCATAAGTTATGTCTGGTTCTTTAACCTTTATTTTATTCTCTACATTTCAAATGTGAATGAAAATTAATTATTATCATTAGAGAAGTTGCAAAAAATGACAAAATTCTCCTGCTGTATATAGTGAATCAAGAGTAACTAAATGCTGGTGTATTTCTCCCATTAAAATTGCCTCCATAACCTTCAACAGAAATAGCATTAGTAACTAGAGGAAATTAATGTTCAGCAATTGTTGGATCCTTATTCAAATGTGACTTTCAAATATCTTTCCCAAGAGGAGCACTTAAAAAGATCCATCAAAGCAGCAGTGCTAATAACCTGCTGAAGGGCCTGGGTAGTGGGTTAAGAGATTCACCTCCCATTAATTAGGTGAAGGATTCACAAAATGTTAGGAGTGCACCTGAGCCCAGCATTCATCTTCAGAAGAATGATCTATCCAGGAGTGAAATGATATTGAGGTTGTCAAACTTTTAGCCAAGAGGAGAAGAAAAAGAATTCCAGTTACTTTGAGACTGTAATTGTTTTCTCCCTAAATGACGATACTTAGCTGAAGTAGTAGTTTTGGATTTCTGTTTCCTAACCCAATACCTCTGCTTCACCTCTGTCTACAGTCCTTATAAGTGTTAATGAAGTCTTCTCTCATTACTTTGCCTGAGTAGTCCTACAAGCACTTCGGGGATGTGCTTAGGGCTATTTAAGCCTATGGCATCAATGCTGGTTGATTTGCTCAGTCATTTGGGGCATGCTTTTGAAAGAAGAGAATGAAGGAAATATCAAGGAGAGCAGCTGACAATTACAGGACTCCTTCCTAGCACTGATGCATTCAGACTATATTTCTTTGCAGGATCAATTTGTTTCCAGAGGCATAATTGCACCAAGCGGTGAGCTGGAACAAAATGATTTAACCACACAAATCTAGCAACTTTTTTTTCTAATTTGTTAGTGACAGATATATAAAATAGACATTGACTTGTAGGAATGAGTAGACTCTAAAAACATCTATAGATTATATCTAAGGGCTATTTTCATCAACTTTTGTTTGAAAAAATACTCATAAACAAGTTTCCCATACAATTTTGATTATTAGAGAGAAGATGAGTTCAGGATATGCCTCAGTCAGTAAAGTACTCTTTTCGAAGGCATGAAGACCTAGGTTCAAATACTCAACACCTATGTGAAAATTCAGGAGTGAGTGACAATGCATGCCTGCCGTCCCAATGTAGGGGAGACAGAGACAGGAGGATAACTGGAACTTGCTGGCTGGCCAGTTAAGCCAAATTGTAAGATTGTAAGATCCAAATTTAGTAAGAAGCCTTGTCACAAAAATAAGATGAAGTAATCGAGGAAGATACCAGACATTGATCTCTGGGTCCCACACACATCTGCACAGCACCCGGGCACACTACTACACGCTACACAGAGACAATTGCAAATAGTCAATGAAGAAGAAATGACTTGCCATCAACAGTATTTTCTCCACAGTGATAATGGTATAGCTTCATTTAAGGCCTCTGTTCTGCATTCCTGGATCCTTTGCAACAGGGTTCTGCATTCCTGGATCCTTGCTACAGTTTTCTCCACAGTTTACTTGGACTCTGAAGAACAGAAAAGAAGGCATAAAGGAATTCTTTAGGGTTAATTTAGTACTTCTCATGTACCTTACATTTTATAGAAAGATCAGATCAGTGTAAAACTAGACATTGAGAATAAGACTGGTGACATCAGTAACCACAAGTGACCTCAAGTTCTTAAGATGCTATTGTGTCCACGGTGATGGAAATGCTTCTGAGTAAGAAGCCAAAAAGTCTGCAAAAGTGGTTTCCTGTGTCCAATTAAAGTGGCTCCTGTTCTTTCAAAATCAATTCACACTTCTAAAGAATCAGTTTTTGCGGCGGCTGGGGATCTTGGTTACCATCCATAAGGTTCCTAATCTACCAAATATGTCTGAAATAGGATTGTGCTCACCTCAGAGACAGGATGTCACTAGGAAGGCATTTGGGAAACAGCTTACTTATTTTATCTTCTATAACCAGACTTGCTTCTGTTAATCCTTAGATTGATAAAGGAATTTTTAAAATCCAAATAAAATCAAGCTCCTAAAATATCTCTTTCTGACTACATCCATTTAGTTAGATTTGAGTAATAATGATGCTGAGTCAGGTTAGGGAGAATTCTTTGTCATCAAGAGCTCATGGTAAATACTTGTTCTTAACAAGAATCTTGTTGCAGGAGCTCTCACAAGCATCTCTCAATGGTATTTCCATTCAGCAATTTTCAGTCCACTGACCTCCTATCTTTCTCCTTGGTTCGGATTTTTCTGTTGCCCGTGGTATATTTGGAGTTTATTCTGATTTCTCCTTGCTTCTGAAAATTCTTCATTGTTGTTCTGCTCTTGAATGATTTCTTTACCATCTTCAACAAGTGTCTCAATAATATTTTTCTCTACCCAGACCATGGAAGAAATGAATTGACATATATACAGGAGGTTTGCTTCTTTGTCTATAAAGATCATCAATTCAGCGCTACTTCAAAGCAAATAAGTTATTCTGAGCTGAATGTAATAACCAAGGCCAAGGTCATGCTCAAGGTATTCTGAGTGTCATGTTTTGTGCTTAAAAGGTTCAGTGAACTTTTAAAGTCACAGAACAAAAGAAAGTCATGAATTATTGTATTTACAAAATTTATCAGTGGCCCTTCAGGTCAATATCTACATCACTGTAGAGAAATCTCTCCTATAGATTTTTGATATTATCTTTTTCTTTGCTTTAGGGTACATGGAGGTTAGAGGTCTGGTAAGCCTAGGGATATATTCCAGTAGTTTACATCTCAGTCACTAGAATTGTAAGTTCAGAGACAAATTGAAAGTAAATTGCTACTAAAGAACCTAAGATGGCACAAGACAATTTTGGCTCTTGAATTAAAACATTCATTTCTCTCAACAGTGATGTTCTAGACAGCCAGGGTCATGAAATTTATAGAAATTTAATATAGATGCAACCTTTTTAGAGAACCCAGTTTACAAGAATAACGAGTTCCATACTTGGCCTCACAAAGCACTGAAATTGTCTTTAAAGGGTGAGAGTGTTGAATTTTCCTCCAGTACTTGTGCTTCAGAAAAGTAGTGAACATTAAAGGAATCCCTTATAGGCAAGAACAAACGTTGCCATCATCCACTGTTTACTTCTCCAAAGGCAGTGGGACATGGGAGAATGGAACCTAACGATGAGATAGTCTGAAGTCTCATGCAATAGCCAAATTGATTCAGAGCATTGGACACTTTATATCCTGAGGGTTAGAAGAAAGATCACAACTAAAGTTCTCATGAGTTCAAGCTGTACATAATCATAAGGACAAGCTTCATGTGTGTTTCCACAGAGGCTTATGAATAACAACACCTCAAGTAAACTCACTCTTACCTGAGATACCTGGAAGGAACACAAAAGCACATTCTAAGAACAACTCCATGTTTTTGAAGAGACTGAGGTCACAAGACTCTTGTCTTGTTTGCTTGGAGTTTTCTCACAAGCACTCAGAGTTCCACTCACAAGAACTCATTCTTAGTGTTTTGACATTCCATCATGAGATTCATGACTAGAACTTTGATAACCAAACAGAAGTAAACAAATTTACTCTATATGTACTTTATTATGTGAATTGAGAGTCTTAGAAAATGTGGAGCCAAAGAACAGTCACTGTTGCGCTAAATTTGATGAAGAGTAGATAGTTCTGTAGAAGCCTCAGTGCAAAGAGCATACAGGATCTGAACTGTTAGGAAGGCTAAGTGCAGAGATGCTCAGCAAACCTGCTAGGGTTCTTCATGATCCCTGTGCTTGGGGAGTTGGCCCTACCCTCCCTTTCAATACACACTTAGTATTCTTAAGGTTTGTCTCATGTATACTGAGTAAATGAAATGAAGGTTTTATGACTTTCTTTGTGGGGAAAGTCTGAACTTGCTGGCCTGTTTCCATGAAGAATGGGGGGAAGGTCATG
This sequence comes from Uromys caudimaculatus, assembly GCA_028551405.1. NCBI lineage: Eukaryota > Metazoa > Chordata > Mammalia > Rodentia > Muridae > Uromys > Uromys caudimaculatus. The sequence goes on from CM052713.1 coordinate 44,013,681, forward strand.
GGGACTGTCCTGAGTTTGAGGTTTTCTCAAATACCAAAGTTAAAAATTTGACATTGTATGTCTTCCACCCATACTTCTTCAGACTTCTTTGCTTAGGAAACGGCCTATACTCACAAAGTCTTATATCCTGCATCACACGTATAAGACTGTTGTCTTCTTCATTTACTTATTATGACACTAGACATAAAGCCTTCACACTCTCTTTCTTTGCCACATAAATGTTGTTCAACCGCTTGCCCTACTAAGCACTGGAAGTAACATGCTTACTAACCAAATTTTGGTTATGAGTTTTTTCTTCCAGATCCCTGGTCTTTAACTCATCTTTAATCTTAGCCAGGAAACATCCTTTTCTGCACCATAGAGAGGTTGCCATATCAGCAATAGCAATGTTGTAGAATCTATGACCCCATCCCAGCACGCTTTCATTCAACATTTACTCCTTCCATGGTTCTACCCAGCTTTATGACTTCTCTTGTTCTGATTTGCCTGACTCAGATATTTGTACACCATAAGTTACAGCATTCTTTCTAATGCAGTGAATCCAACAGTCAATGTCTCCCTTTGCAATGATGTTTCTAAAAAGAAAAACGTGCCATTAAATCTGAACTTTAATTTGACTTTTTTAAAAAAAATTATTTAATCTTTTTTTTACAGTCCAGGTTTTATCCCCCTCTCAGTCTACCCTCTGACTGTTCCTCATCCCATACCTCCCCCCTCCATCTCCACTAGGATGTCTCCACTCCACCCCTACCATCCACCCCACCAGACCTCCCCACTCCCTTGGCCCTCCAGTCTCTTAGGGGTTAGATGCATCTTCTCTGCCTTAGTCCAGACCCGGCAATCCTCTTCTGTATATGTGTTGGGGGTCTCATATCAGCAGGTGTATGCTGCCTGGTTGGTGGTTCAGTGTTTGAGAGATCTCAGGGGTCCAGATTAATTGAGACTGCTGGTCCTCCTACAGGGTCACCCTCCTCCTCAGCTTCTTTCAGCCTTTCCCTAACTCAACCACAGGGGTCAGCAGCTTCTGTCCATTGGTTGACTGCAAATATCTGCATCTGACTCTTTGAGCTGCTTGCTGGGTCTTTCAGAGGGCAGTCATAATAGCCCACTTTTTTGTGAGCACATCATAGCCTCAGTAATAATGTCAGGCCTTGGACTGGATCTCAATTTGGGTCTGTCGTAGAACCTCCTTTTCCTCAGGTTCTTCTCCATTTTTGCTCTGCAGTTCTTTCAGACAGGAACAATTATGGGTCAGAGTTTTGACTGTGGGATGGCAACCCCTTCCCTCACTTGATGCCCTGTCTTTCTGCCTGCTCTCCAAAATAGCGTTTACCTCTATCATGTTAGAAAAATTACTTTTGTTTGTGTTTTACATGGAGTTTAACTATTTAGTACCTTAAATGAAGACACTAGGAGTATATACAGCCTGGTGGCAAAGATGATGGCAAAGAAATCATCTTGTCCTTCTCTTCGACTATCAGACTACTGAAGCAATGAATTCCAAGAAATTAGGATTTAAGTGGGAATATAAGGTTTGGAAAAGAAAAGACTGAGGCCCTTGTGGCAGGCTGAGGAAGAACTGGTTTCCAAACAAACACTGAAAACTACTCAGAAGGCCCAAAGGGAAGACAGGATCTGAGACACTGGTGGCTGCCCAAGCACACCTGAACTCTTTACTTGAATTCTCTTTAGAATTAAACCTTAATGGAAGATAGGTTTACCCCTGATTTGGAGTTAAGGTAGGAGGGGATATAGGATCACTGGATGTCTTTGTTCCTTCCTACTTGTGGCCACATTTAAATAAACCTCGCTTTTGCTGCTCATCTCTATCATGTTGGCTCTCTTATCTGTCTTGGGAGATGGGGGGCAGGGTTTGCTCCATTAGGGCTGACAGGGCTCAGACTCCGTGACTAACTCTAGTAACAGGAGAAGAAAACACTGTTCAGTTGTACTTGGGGTTGTCTAATTTCTGTAACAAGTGCAATGGAGGTAAAGCAGAGCAGGGCTGTGGGCCATTACTTACTTTCTAAAAAGACTCTTCAGAACTTTGGGAAATCAAAGTTTAGGAAAAGTTTCTCTAGAAATATATGGAGTGCTTGACAAATTTCTAAATGTTCTGAACATACAGACTTTATGCACAACCAGGAGATGTTTCTCTGTCACTTTTGCTAAATATGGGATACTATACTCTTTCCTGAAAAAATAAATACAGAGGTTTAAAATAACGTTACTTATTCAGGACTTTCAGAGCAAGGGATTGTCTTAAGAAAAATGAAACCAAAATTGTTTCCTGAGTATTGGCAAATTTTACAGCACTGAAGTTTCATTTGTGATTGTATTTACTAAACAGCAAGTGCCTTTGCGTTGGTGCTTATAGGTAATTCTGAGGGGGGGAGCCTCCAGAAAATATGAAACGTAAATACAAAGTAAGTTGGCTTATTTACTCAGTCCTTGTACAAACCAACGACCCTTTGTGGTGTTTAATACAATGACTCTTACCAAGCTGCGCACCTACAGCGTGTAATCAACACATTAAATTCCAATGATTGACTTGTTTTTACTATTGGCCTCCCTACTGTTCCCACTGTGGAACACAGGCTGACTTCCTCACTATGCCTGGGGCAAGACACTGATTTCTTCAGAGTCAGAAGCAAATAAACTATCTGCAGATATCAGAGGAAAAAAAGAAAAAAAGAAAAGAAAACTGGCTTTAAAGCAAGGGGTAAAGGAATAATGTTATTGATTACTTTTGCCTTTTATTGAGTGATAATCATTTTCCATTTAAAAAGATATGACACTTAGAAACTGAGAACTTCGGCCACATTTTCCTATTGTGATCCAATATTTTACTACACATAACTGTATTTAACTTACTATTTTTAAAGACACTGTAGATCCAGCCTGCAGCAGTGTAGCAGGAAATGGTTAATATTTTTCTCTAAAATTCATTCACTATTTTCAAATTTCATATAGATTAAGTACATATCATCTACTTGGTAGTTTTTATAAGGGTGCTGAATACTGTGCCATTCCTGCATATTGTTCTAGACATTTTTGAGTATGCGAGAAAGGGCTATTAAAACTTATAACCTGAAAACAAATCTACCCTAACACAACCTTTTGAATGACAGTTTTCTTTGTTAATCTTCTCTTACATAATGCATAATTTTATTGACTTCTTCTTGCAGCTGTGGAGTAGCAGTGTCCAGGACAGCTCGTCTCTGTTTCATTCCATTCAAATCAGAAGGAGCTAAAACCTGCCTCAGCACTGTCTCAAGCTCATACACAATCAATTTTTATAGCAAGCCACAATGTTTGCCATAAATGAATGTGGCCCTTTTTTTTGTGATTCTTAGAAAACATGTCAAAATTTTACAGTAAAGTTTACATAATTGAAGTTACACTTGAGGATAGAAAACCAAACTTTTGTTTCATATAGTGTTACTAATTAACTTTCTTTATTTAATGCTCTTTTAAAATTCCTTGTTTTCTCTCCTGCTGACATTATTGATTTTTTGTAGTGCTGGTTGTATAACACACAGTTATTCTGAATTTAAAAGAAATTAAGCAAATTGAATTGACTTTTCAGATTATGGAATTTAAACTTTTTTTTTTTGGAAAAACTATGAATATTCTGGCCTCTAAATCTACCAGGCCAAAAGAACACCAAATGCATGATAAATCAAAAAAATTCTTATTCTTTATCTATTAGGACAAAAGTAATTATTGACTATTGCATAGACATCATCTATCCATTCTATGTTAGATTTGGATTTCCTCTGTTTGGGATTCTGTTACAAAATATTTTAAGATGGGTAGTATATGATCAATAGAAACTTATCTCTCACAGTTATGAAGGTCAGGACGTCTAAGATTAAGACATCTATAATCAATGTCCAGTACAAGGTGTGACCCTATTTCTTACTGTGCTTTTACATGGTAAAGGGCACAGTCCAGTTATTGATGCTTTTTCTGTTTTTATAATGATGTTAACTTCCTTGAAAAGACATCACCCCTTAACAGTATACTACTTAGGCCCTAGTATGTATGAATTTGTGGAAAGTCACTAACTGCCAGAGGTGGACAGACTTACAGACAAGCTCCACCAATTTTTATAATCAAGCATACTGTTGCCTATATGAGTACTTAGATGTTTACTCACATATTTCTTTTAAAAAAAAATCACTTTTACTGTTTTAATTAAAATATTCAAAGAAATATGAAACACAGAGGTTCAAGTCAGATGCTACCCTAGTACTAAGAGTGAGAAGCAGACACAGGTTTTCACACCTAACAAGAAGATATTTGCAACCAATACCTATTGGCAAAGAAAAAAAATCAGTTTTTCTCCAATGGAGTCTCTCTGTGTATATCAACCACAATTTAGGGTAGTCTCTGTGCCCAGGAGTAGATAGCCTACACTTGAAGAACTCAATGGTATTTTGGAGAACTTCTTTTTTTCATTTGCTGTGTGTGTGTGTGTGTGTGTGTGTGTGTGTGTGTGTGTGTGTGTGTGTGTCTTTTGATCTTTTGCCTATATATTTTGATTTCCATTTTTGTGTTTTAGTGGGATTTTCGTGTGGCTTTTATTTGGATTTGATTATTTTTATTATTAATTTTTAAGAGAAAAAGATGGGAGATTTGCCTGGAATTAGAAGCAGGGAAAGCATGATCAAAATATGTTGTATGAAAACACTTGATTTTTTCAATAAAGAAAGGGAAAAAGAAATATGATAGAACATACTTCTCACATGGTACTTCTGCGACTTAGGGGAATTCTGTATTGCTGCTCGTTTAATTGGTTTCTGCTGCTCTTGTTTCTGGGTCAGTCTGCTCATGGCTTTCAAGGCTTTTCAAATGTGTCAGAACATTTTGTCTGTTACTTCTTGGGAACATCAATCTCCTCCCTGGGGTCTTACCACTGAAATGTGTTCTGTCACAGCTCAGGAACTCCTGGTTCATCCACACTGGTGACAATTTCAAAGTATAGTGTGAACATTTCGTGGAATACTCTATGGCATTGAGAAGAGATGTAGTCATGACACTGTGTTTCTTGGCTAACTTGTTTAGGTTTTATGTAGTTATTGGTCCTTTGTCAGAAAGATCTTTGCAAGGATATTGCTTTATCTCTTGTCTGTGACTTAGCTTGGTTTTGCTGGTGTTCCCTAATTTTGAAGGCTGGAGAGGTACTCTGATCTTGATAGGCCTTTGGCATTTCTACTAGCTCTGTAAATGCCTAAATTTAAAGAATTACCACAGATTACTGACTGTGTGTGGAGGCACCCCTATAAGTTCATGTGACTACTAGTACATCCTTTATACTTGTCTGGGCAGTCCACTTGCAGCTAGATCCTCTGAGAACATACACTGAGACATGCTCCAAAGTCTGTGTTCTAGTATTTTATAAATACTGTACAGATTTTTCTTTGTAGCTCTCTTGTAGTGCAGCTGGGGAACAAGGCAAGTTCCCCACTGATCTAGAATCTACAGTCCTCTTTTTTGCTGTCCTGAAACTCTAATTTCCATATTACATACAAAATTTTGGAAATCTTAAGTGAGAAAAAAATCTGTTGGCCACTTCTGCTTTTCAAACTGCCATCTGAGCACGATACACGCTAAGCTTAGGTAACAATATTATCATGAGTGTGGGGCAAGCCTGAACTTCATAATGAATACCAGACCATTCATAGCTTCATATTGAGACCCAATCTAAAAAAAACAAAACTATAAAAACCCAGAACAAACTGAGTTCCAGGACCTTCTCCACTGGCAAAGAGAGAAAATAGAAGGCAAGAGAAAGATCTGTATCAACATAAACGTTTTCCATCTCAGACAAAATGTTTTAGATAGTCTGTATTGAACAGTGTGCTGGTGACAAAGTTCATTCTGTAGCTCTGAAAGCCTTACTCCAGCAACTGAGGGGACACTCATAACCTTTACCAGACAACCTTTTCTAGAAATTTCCTTCAGCTGCTGAGACCCATATTTCTAAAGCTTATACTCTTCCTTTCCAGTCATCCTCTGTAGCCAAATCAAAGACTCAACCTAAGGACAAGTTTGTAGGTAAATCTAGCTTTAAAATGCTCTACTAGGGTTGGGTGAGCACTTTCTATGGCTAAATAACAATCCAACCTCTCCCTCTTCCTCTTTCTCCTTCCTTCAGTTTCACAGGGATGTTGATCCTGTAATCATTCTTTGTTAAACTTCCTGCAGCTACTGCCTCAGTCTTCTTTAAGGAACTTGATCTGCATCAAGTTTACCCCTTGCTGTACTGGACCATTGTTCTCTTCTATTCACAGGCAGGACATATCACAACATACTATACTTGATAAAAATAAGCACAAGTATTAGAATATGTATTACTCACCTGTCATATCAAATCCCGGATGACTCTGGTGGGGGACTCTATTGGTAAGAGGATGCTCCAACATCTGGACAGTAAGAAACACATTTTTAGGAGAAGGCATCAAGAGAAGGAAGAGCAAGGGCATATACAAACTTGTTATGAAAATGCATATATGCGATAAACTTGACACTGGTGGGAGTTTATTTTTGCCTTAATTGAAGGAACAAACAAGTTTTGATTTCTCAGTTCTTGTCAGGAAGTATCAATGAACTAGACGGGTTGCCTAGCAAGGAAGACTGTTGACGTAATTATGGAGTAGTGCAGCAAAAGAGAGTAAGGATAATCTCTGTTTAGAGGAGGTTAATGTAGCATATGCTGTATTGACCAATTTTATGTTTTTACACAACTCAGTCTCATCTTTACACAACTCAGTCTCTTTCCTTTCCTGTGCCTTTTATAACTCTTAGGAATCTTTCTTTAACAATAATGTTCTTAATACTGAATCAATTTGTAATTCTAATTATTTCTAAAAAACCAAAATTATTATTTTTTATGCTTATGTTATAAAACTTTACTTATTCTCTAGCATCCCTCATTTACACACCTACTCAACTGGTGTCTTTGGGTTCTGTCCATGAAAACTCAGAAGAGGCAAATAGGTTTTTTTTTTTTTTAATTTTGAATTTGCCACTGTAATACTGAACCAGTAGTCTGTGGGCCTTCTCACCAAAAGACAGCAGCTAGAAAAGGGAGATGGCTTTCTGAGGGTGACTTAGCTATTGAAATTGATGATGCAGGATGGTAATGTGTGTGGATAAGTGTCATTCCTGGAATGGATTGAGCAAGAAACAACATGCCACACAATAGAAACCATGTAGGCTATTTAGATCTAAAAAAAATGACAAAGTCAGGCTCTCAAAGCCACAGGTCACTGTTGAAATAGCCATGCGATGTGTCTGGTAAGATATTAGAGGTACCAAGGCAATACAAGCATCCTCTTAAGAACAGTAAAGCCCCCACACAAAATCATGATTCTTGGTTAAAGCGTTGCTGACCGAGAGAGGTCAGCCAGATTTAGTCTGAGAATTATGACATGACCTGAATTCAGGATGGAGATTAGCGAACATTTCAAGGTACTTTCTGGCAGAGTAAGAAGTCTAAAATTTATATAACTAAAATAAAAATAATCTGCTTTATATAAAATCTATGCCCCAAATCTTGGCTTAAAATTTATTTCACTTTTGTGTTTCCTTTAGTGGCTTCTTTTTCTTGAGTCAGGGTTTTATGTAGCCCAGGCTGGCCTCAAATTCATATGCAGCTAAGGAAGAAAGACCTTGTAGAAAGAATCACCTGTCAATACAAAGCTGATGGTCTAGTAGCTGAGGCAGGAAATAGAAGGTGGGACTTTCATTGAGAGAGATAGGATTCTGGGAGTCAGACAAAGGAAGATTCTCCACCCAGAGAGGAGTTGAAACATATGAAACTGAGGAGAGTAGCCGTGTGGCATACATAGAATAAATGGGTTATATAAGTTAGGAGCTAGTCTGAGGACATCGCAAAACTTATGACCTAAGCATTTATTCATAAATAATTAAGTCACAGAGTCATTATTTTAGACCCTGAGCACACACAATGCACAAGAAATTATCCCTACATGATCTTACATTTATGATTTCCCTGCTATCAACTCCCAAGTTCTTTGATTAAAAGCCTGCATACAACCGTATGTACATTAGGCCCCAATTTTAAAAACAATTTTTCTTCTAATTCCTTTGTTGTGTCAAAAAAACAAAAAATCTGTTGCTGTTCTCAACATTATGACAGGTTCCATACTGTTAGGCCACTGGCCTGGCACAAAGCATATAATTACATATGATTGTCAAGTTCCCACAGCATCTTCTTAAATTCAAACATAGCTTTGTTTCTTCCTCACGCACATCCTCCTCCGTCAGGCACCTAAAAGTTACAACTTCACACTGAAACTTGCTTCTCTTCCAATAAGTACCTACTCAGATAAGCAGCTTTCAGCCTGGACAATGTTTATTCTTCCTCCTCTTTCTGGGAATATTTCCTTCTAAAACTTTCAGTATAAATTCAATTATTTTTGAGCATTGACATGTTCCTACAATTACTTCACGAATCAAATTTACCCAGTTAGCAATTCTGTTCAAAATGTAAAATTTCTCCTTCAAGGCTTTAAATGTCTCTATTATGGTAAAAAAATTCAATAAGACATCCTTCTGATCTGGTTATCTTTAAGTATAAACGGATCTGGGACTTTATAACATTATTTGTAGGCTACTAAAGAGAGAGAGAGAGAGAGAGAGAGAGAGAGAGAGAGAGAGAGAGAGAGAGAGAGTTAGTTGAGTTCTTTAAGAAAATAAAAGCAGCCATCAGGGAGGGCCAAGATGGGTGCATACAAATACATCCAGGAGCTATGGAGGAAGAAACAATCCGACGTGATGTGCTTTCTTCTGAGGGCCTACTGCTGGCAATACCGCCAGCTCTCTGCGATGCATAGGGCTCCTCGCCCCACCCGGCCTGATAAAGCTCCAAGACTGGGATACAAGGCTAAGCAAGGTTATGTCATTTACAAGATTCGTGTCCACCATGGTGGTCGAAAACGCCCGGTTCCTAAGGGTGCAGCTTACGGCAAGCCTGTCCACCATGGTGTTAACCAGCTGAAATTTGCCCAAACCCTCAGTCTGTTTCTGAGGAGAGAGCTGGGAGTCTTTGTGGGGCTTTGAGAGTTCTGAATTCCTACTGGGTTGGTGAAGAAACCACATATAAATTTTTTGAGGTTATACTTATTGAGAAATCCTGACACCCAGCGGATCACCAAACCAGTCCACAAGCACAGAGCGATGCGTGGGCTGACATCTGCTGACTGAAAGAGCGTGGCCTTGGAAAGGGCCACAAGTTCCATCACACTATTCGTGGTTCTCGATGTGCAGCCTGGAGAAGGTGCAATACTCTCCAGCTCCACTGTTCCCGCTAATACATATTTGTAAAATTTGTAAAATTCATACCCAATAAACAATTTAGGACAGTCAAAAAAGAAAGAAAGAAAGAAAGAAAGAAAGAAAGAAAGAAAGAAAGAAAGAAAGGAAGGAAGGAAGGAAGGAAGGAAGGAAGGAAGGAAGGAAGGAAGAAAGAAAAGAAAGAAAGGAAGAAACAAAGAAAAGAAAAGAAAAGAAAAAACCTGGGAGCTTTTCTTTCTAAAATATTCCCAAGAAATAACAAAATTAAGGAATGAATTCTGTTTAATTGAATTTCAAGGTCTTTTAAGTGGAGATATATGTAAGAATAGGGACCTCTTCATACCACCTAATTTAAAATCTATGAGAATATCACTGCCTATCAGTCTTTATCGGTTGCTTAATTCAAGCAGACCATTTCATACAGCATGAGCAGAATAATTTATAGACACTGTTATTTTCCAAATTTATAGCCTTACTGTGATATTCTCCTAGATTAACATAAAATAATTTGGTCACATTCAAAAGAATCATCACTCAACCACTCAAATTAATTGCTGCGCAGAAAAGGTAACTCTTGCGATCAAGCATATTGAGGATGAGGAGGGGGAGGGGGAGGACTCAGACACCTCCACTGGAGACGGACAAAGTAGAATACACGAATAAGTGATGTTAAAAATTTAGAAAAGAATTATTTTGGACAAATCAGTATTATAATCCACAGCACTGCCTTTAACTGCAAAGTTTCACAACGTATCTAGGCAATCAGTCTGGTTTGTTTGATGTGCCGACTCCAATCATACATGCTCCTTAAACCTTTAGTTCTATGTGGTATTTGCAGCTGTGTGTCTGTAGTAGACATGTGGGCTGATGTGGAGACAAGGAGAGATACTGTGACAAACCCAATATACTGTTCTTTTTTTTTTTTTTTTTTCAGAATTCATTTTTCCAAATAAACATTCTCAGGTTTGTGAGACATTGAAATGAAACAGACTTGCAATATGAAGAGAATAGAGGTGAGTGACACGGGATTTGAGTAGCCTGAGAGAAATAAGTTACAGTTTGTGTAGTGCCACACCTCTTTTTTTGCTATTAGTTCAGTCTATTAGACTACTGCAATTCACAGCTGCTTGTTATGTGTTAGGTGAGAGCCAGTGAGTTCTGAAAGACCAGGGGGAAAAGTTGACTTGAGTGATGTCCTTGCAAAGGGCAGTGGAGTTAATGTTAGCTTTGACCCCCTTTTCCAGGAAAGCACTTAAAAAGATACAGCCACTAAATGATTCAATTAGTCTAACCTTTTCTACCTGCCCTTCTTAGAAAAGAGACTCCTCTGCCACAGCAGGAGCGCAAGACCATCCCCTTTGTCTGAATTGCACAGAGTGCAGTTGTTTGTACAATCTAAAAGCTTTTATAGGGCATTTTTAAAGGTGCAAAAAAGAAGGACTGCTCATGATCAGAGGCCAATGTCTTATGAAATGATTCAAGACTGCTCTACCATGTAACCTACAACATTACTGTTAAAATAAAAGGGTCAGGGAAACAGAAACAAAAATCTAGAATCTAGTGTAGGAAATCTGATAGCTTTCATTGTAAAAATGGGTTGTAACAAAAGAACCTCTGGGGGAATCAGCATCCCTGATCTCAAGCTGTACTACAGAGCAGTAGTGATAAAAACTGCATGGTATTGGTACAGTGACAGGCAGGTAGATCAATGGAATAGAATTGAGGACCCAGAAATGAACCCACACA
>CM052713.1:44025253-44047749 GCA_028551405.1 Uromys caudimaculatus
GCTGGAGCCGGAACACCTTGAAATGCTAATCAAGCCGAGCCTAAAGTCAGGGCCTAGAGGAGACACCTGCTGAGCGATCCGAGACATTGTGACTAGCAAGATTAAGTCAAAACTGAGATCTTTCATCTAGCAGACTTAGTCAAACCTGGGATCTTTGTCCAGCAGATATGCAAAAGGCCAAGGCCTTGGTCTCCAACACTTTCATATGTAAGTGGGGAAAAAAGGAGTCCTACCATATGATAGATGTGACCTTCTTATATCTCTGGGGTTGCAACATGCCCATAGATTCTACTGGTTATTAGGTTGTAGGGAGTAACATTCAGGGTACGTCATTGAAATCCTTTCTCCAAAAGTATGGTAGGGTCAGAAGGTAGATACAAACAATACATTGATCCTCTGGGAAGCCTAACAAAGGGGCAGCGAGTTTTTGAGTATTCTTTCTTCAGGAGAGCAGCCTCAACATTCAGGAGCTACATTGCCTATATACTGCCATTTGAAAGTCAGAAATGGTGGCACATGAGCAGCCATTACTGCAAAAAACAGTAGAAGAGAAAACAAGATTAACCAGGTGGTTTGAAAATGCTCAAAGCCAGCAGAATTGGTATCCCAAAAAATCAAGAATCAGGTATCTTAAGAGGCAGGGATCAGTGTATGGGAGGTAGCTAATTGTGGGGCAGTCATCTGTGACAGGCAATCTGGCACCCAGTTGAACACAGGCGTAAAATCTGAGCGACCCAGCTGAACAATCCACAAGGAACCAGAAAACTTTATGCCAACACTCCCGGGAGGTTTTTGACTCCAGTCAAGGTCATGCACCACCCCTCCTCAGGTAGAGGCATGGCCACACAGCTCCAAGCCATCCCCATATTAATGAGACACCTAGAGGCTTAACCATGCCCCTTCCCAGTTACCATATCTGCCTCGCCTCTCCCAGAGGGGCAGAGGCACAGTTCCATCCAGGCCACTATACACGATGAAAATAAATGTCTTAGAATTATGGACTGTCTCTTCATCTGGACCTGCAGGGAAGCGAGGGATCTGTCCCTCAATTAAGGAGCCTCGTCTAATCTCTCGACAAGGGCTTCCCAGCGCTCCCAGACGGTAGCCATTTACCCAAGCCTAAGCAGTTAGCCCAGCACCCCAAGTCGCTGAAACCGGGTCTGGGCGGGAGCCCCAGCTATGCTCCGGCTAGTCCGTCTGCAAGGGCTAGAGAACCCATGAAGACAGCTGCTGCACATTCCCCGGGAATGGCCCCCTCCCCCACCCATGAGCTGGACCTGCAAAGGCTTCCCACAGCCCCCACCTGCCCATCAGACTGTGTGGGAAGACATGCGGCCACTTCCCGTGTGTCTCCTGTCCCACCCAGAGCCGCAGTGCTGGGGACAGACATGTGGAGCTTCTTTCTACCGTGCCAGGCTTGTTCCCACAGCTAGTGACTACATTGAGGACAAGAAACCAAAATTCCAGAGACAAGACGGAGGGTTAGCACACATCCACTGTGCTGTGACCCTAAGGCATACAGTGCTTGATAGGTAACAAACACCACTGTCTCCCTAACTAACACTGAGCTCCTCTGCCGCTGGGACTCTGTCCTCCTCAACTACCTATCCCTAGCACCTCACTAGGACACGGCAGAGAACGGCAGCTAAAAGTAATTGTTTATTTAATGAGAACTTCCAAGGCCATTGGGAGAGGCATGCTGAATAGAAGACCTGACACAGTGGTAGTATTTAGGATTGTACCTGTTGTATAATTCTGCCACTGGCAGGAACCTGTTATGAGACCTTGAAAAACTAAGTAATATTTCTGAGACTCAGATTTTTTATTGGTAATACAGGCCTATTTTTCAAGATTACTGTGAAAATAAAATCTCTATTTTTGGTATTTTCTTACAGTCACTGAATACTAGGTTTTACTGGATTTAGCCCCTTCAGAAGTGGTATATATTAAAAATATCCAAAATCATGACAACTTAAACTCATCCTGTTAATAGACTAAATACTGAACTAACTCTAATGTTTTCTCAATGGAAGTCAGAAACATTGTGGCAAATACTTTCAAAATCTTCCCAATGGGAAAATAGACTGTTGCTACCCACCATTCCCATGTAAAAACTGAGAAGCTGTTATTATTTTGTTATTGTGGTATAATTTCTGATGGTGCCATTGAAAGTAAACAGCTGATTACATCGCTAATTGATTACCTCTATTAATCTTCCAGGTGACACCTTTGTTAAAGAAAGGAAAAATTATAAGCATCTCAGATGGCTTTAATCTTCTGAAGATCAGGGAGTTGCATAAAGATTGGAAATATTGAAAAGGAATGGTGTAAGAGTATGTTTATTTGTTTAATTATCTGTGTAAGCCATTGCCTAATGAAAATATTGTAATTGTGCCACTTTTCAAAGGAACACTAAGGAGGAAAGAGTAAACATCATGGATGGGGAATTATGCACACAAAGACTAATAGCTGCAATAATGTTATTCAGAACTGCACTGATAATTTGCCCCTTAGGGGGTAAATTTGGAAAAAATATGTATAAGGTTTAACCATGTGACTATCATTTAATGGGTGTTGTACTGCAAAAACCACACACCACACTGAATGTTCAGCTATAATTATTTCTTTCAGTGATTCCCCCAGCAGTTCCTGTAGTAGCTATAATTGCTATGTTCTCAAAAACAGCTTTTTTTATTTTATTTTATTTTTTTTGGTATGGCGCCTGCCCAACAAGAAGTAAAATGGACTGGTGGTTATAACAGAAGATTAGCAATTAAAAATACTCTTTTCTTTCAACATTTCATTACCAAGGGCTTATTCCAAAGAGGAAAATAAAATAAAACAAAATCAGTCGATGAAATTCTGCCTTGAGACTTAGAAATCTCGGCTGGCTGAGTCTCTTTATCAAATGTTTTAGTTAAAGATTATTTCTCAAAGTGTTAGAGAAATTGGCTAATTTTATCAGTAGGAAAGTAATTTGTATATTTTTCTTTTTTAATTTCAAGGGAGAGGAGTGAGATTTGTTTATTCTGAGTTCTCCAGTCTTTTTTCTTCTCATCCTGCTCATTGTTAACTTTTAGATGAGACTTGTTCATGGAATGACTGCCGGATGCACTGACCTACAGGAAGGCATCAGATGTGATACAGGAAAGACAACAGCCTCTTCTCTGTTCACAGCTCTATATAACCAGGGCTATAACCCCTCAAGATAGAGACCATTTTCTGTATCTCTGTCTCTCATTGGGCTTCAGTAATTTTCTTTGTACCTTTTGCTGTTTCTAATCCAAGGGAGCTAACTGGATTTAATGTTTGCTAGTTTCTGAGTTCTATTCACCTTCATTTATATTCCCTGACATGTCCATACTTTTGAAGTGGTACTTTGAGCAAAATGTGTTTGTTCAAACCATATGAAAATTCTGTCCTTTTTCAAGATGTTGACTCACAGACTCCCAATATCATAGGTACTCAGGTTAGTAAGGATATTCAGCCTGATAGATAATTGTAGAGCAACTATTATATTTAAGGGAGCTCTTTCTTTTATGACAAAGCACTGGCATGAATACTATGCTTAAAGATGTAAATAAATAGAGTAACTAATGATCAAAAGCCTATGGTCTTTAACTTAATTTTTGACTACTTTGAAATGCCACTCCAACTCACTATGAGGTCGGCTGAGATCCAATTAGTTACCCCATTATGGGTTACCTTCTCCCTCATCTCAATTGTACAGACTCCAATAAATCTGCTTGTAGAAACTCTGAGAATATATCTAAGAACTCCAACCCAAACCATGTAGTGGTTAGGGTCAACTAGGACTAGACTTATAGAAAAATACTGTTAGAACTACTAAATCAGTGAAGGCTAAACTCTTGACTGCTAGAATCAAATCCTCCTATAGTTTTTTCTGAATTTTTCGATAGTAGATATTCATTTCCTGAAATTTTTTTCTATAGTAGAATTAGGATGACCTGACTTCTAACATTGTACCACTTTTATTAGGCACAGTCAAAGAAGATTTTAGTCTTTAAGAAATTATGTTTTCATTTATAGAAATTTAGTACTGTGGTGGTTTGAATAAAAATGGCTCCCACAGGGTCAGATATTTGAATGTTTAGCCATTAGGCGGTGGCATTATTATAAGGTATTGCCTCATTGGAGTGGGTGTGGCCTTGTTGGAGGAAATATGTCATTATGAGTGTGTTTTAAGTTTTCAAATGCCCAATCTGGACCCAGTGTCTCTCTCTGTTGCTTGCCAATCTGGATGTAGAAATCTCTGTTTCCTCTCTAACACCATGTCTGCCTGCATGACACTGTGCCTCTGGTCATGATGTCAATGGACTAAACTTCTGAATTGTAAGCCAAGACCAATTAAATGTTTTCCTTTTTAAGAACTCATGGTCACTGCAATAGAAACTGACTAAGACAAGTAGTTAGACATTTGAGTAGTACTGCTCAGGTAGAATTCTCTCTCAAACCAGTGCTCCTGATTTCTGGACATTTTCCTCTTTCCTTTCTAGGACAGGGATCATTTTTCTCTGCTGTCATTAAAATATGTTCCCACCTGAGGCAGCTAATTGGTTATTCATTTGAAGATGAAAAAAGTAAAGCTTTGAAGAAAGAACAGTGATCAAAGTAATCACTAAAGCAAAAATGGTTATAACTACAAGAGCAAGAGGTGATAAGAATGGGTTTGGGCAAAATACAGGGCAGCAACAAGTGAAGAGAAGTTGGGGTTTTACCAATTCACCTAGAAATATACAGAGAGGTGACCAGAGACCCTTAAATAGGAGGGATGTAACTTATAATGTAATTTCCACATCACAACCCTTCTGAGAATTCTTGGGGCAAGAGCCATTAGCATGCTAATTGTTGCCCTTCTCATACCCAGGGAGGATCAGAAAACTAAATATATAACTGTATTCTCCATACAGTCTACTGCAGTCAGCCAGAGTGGCTGAAACACCAGAAGTTTTGGAAGGTGAGGAAGGCAGAGTCAGGGACACATTTGCTCTAACTCGATAATATGTCAATATAATCAGGGCCAAGAAAGAATGACAGCATAATATGCATATGCAATAACTGGTTTTCTGAAATTGCATTTAAATGGATAAGGCCCACTGACAGTGATCAATACTAATTTTATAGCTTCCTTATAAGATCAAATTCTCCCTTATCACACTGGCTTCTTCTCACACAGAATAGTCTAAAATAAAATTAACAGAGAGAATAAAAATGGCCACAATTAATAACTGAAATAACTCAGAATGATCACTCAAGTTTCTTCAGAGATCTATGCTTGAATGTCATAGCTAAAATGCTTTCATTTAGTTTCTGTTGCAGTGCTTAGAACTAGCAATCTAATATTGTGAACTTCTGTGCAATAATGATAGTCTTTCTGTGACTACTTAATATAAACAAAAGATAAAAATTACTCAATAATACAGTGTGCTTATTTACCTCCTATTCTCTTAGGCAGACTCTAGTTAAAATTTTAAAAGAGTAATTTGAGGTCAGTCTTTCATGGAAATTCCTTTTTAATGAAAAACAAACTGCTTTTAACTAATACTCATTTTAAACAGATTTAGAATTAAGAATCCTCTTTGAATTCAGGCTAATAAATTTAGACTGAGCTTAAGTACTTGTCCAAATGGATTTTTAC
Source organism: Uromys caudimaculatus (assembly GCA_028551405.1). Classification (NCBI taxonomy): domain Eukaryota; kingdom Metazoa; phylum Chordata; class Mammalia; order Rodentia; family Muridae; genus Uromys; species Uromys caudimaculatus. Next base: position 44,030,913 of record CM052713.1, read on the forward strand.
CAAAAATAAATAAATAAATAAAAATTGTTTCTGTAGCAGGCTGTATTTAGTGAGACTGACCCCCTAAGCAATAGCAATTCAGAAACATTAATAGAGTTACTCACAAAGCAGTCTTAATGAGCTGTAACTAACTGTAATAAGCATTCTGCAAGGTGGTTTCTGCCCAATTTAACCACATCCATGTAGGTAATACTTTCAGACAAGGGTGACCTTGAATCCCTTTCAATTTATAAATTCTCAATAATCACCAGGTCTTTAATTTCCTGATGTTTATATGCATTGCCATGCTTGTCCTCTGCATCTCAGTGAGGAATGGGAGATTTGTGTACTGTTCTCTTTTGAGATCATTGACAATGAGAGGTAAGTTTGCCTCTGTAAGTCTATTCCGTCATTGATAAGATGTATGTATGTATGTATGTATGTATGTATGTATGTATGTACGTATGTATGTATACAAGCCATTCTGTAATTCCTTCCCTTTAAGTCTGTAGAAGTGATGAGTTGGCCTTTCTCTTAAGTTTGTTACATGGCCAAATTGGACAGTCAACCTGAGAGACTTAAAGAAGCAAAATAACATAGTATAAAGCTGGTCACATGACTAGAAACATCAGGTAGACTGAGCACTGGGAGCCTCAGTTTTATGACTAAAGTGAAGTGAATTTTATGAATAACCATGCAAATATGGAAAAGAACATCAATCTCCCTAAAGAAACATAAATACATAGGACTGTAGAGATGGCTCCATCATTAAAGCTCTTATATTACAATGTTGAAGATATGAGTCTGATACCCAAAAGCCATTAAAAACATTAAAGCCATAGTTGTGAATTTATAATCACTGTATTAGAGACCTGAATATCCCTGAGGCTCTCTTGCTAGTCACTCTAGCCTAATTGATGAGTCCAAGGCTAGTAAGAGACTGTCGTAAAATATAAAGTCCATGGTGTCTGAGGAGGAACAATGCCTAAGATTGTCCTGTAGCCTACACATACATTGTGGATACATGTGCATGCATACACATACATATGTACATATGTATACATCATATGTAGAAATAATATTTTAAATAAATGCATAATGTAGCCAAACTCATGATTCAGTTTCAAGTTCATGAGTCTGAGCAGAGGATTCCTTACTTCCTGCCCATAAAAACTATAAGAGAAGAGGCCCTTGGTCCTATGAACACCCTCATAGAAGCAGGGGGAGGGAGTATGGGATAGGGGATATCGGGGGGGGGGGGGACCCACCGGGAAAGGGGATAACATTTGAAATGTAAATAAAGAAAATATCCAATAAAAAAATAAGTGAAAAAATCTATAAGACATAAATATGTACTGTTTAAGTTGCTAAGTTTGTATTGATTTGCTATACAGCAATAGGAAGAATCAAGGGGAGGGGAGAATGGTGCAGGTAGGGATAATTGGGGAATTGAATAATGTCAGTGACTGTCTTATATATCATATAACTGCTCCTTCTTAAAGCTACTCTGCGTGTGTCTGAGAGCAAAGAAGGAGGTAGCCCCAGAGCAGCTAAGAGTGAGTCTGGAGTCAGGATGGGGAATTTGAATTACCAGTATGCCACTTAATCACTGTCTAAACTCAAAATGAGGATCTGCATTCTTTTTTTGTCTCAACTCACTCATTTATAGGTAGACATAATAGTTCTGAGGGTTGTTGAACAGTTAAATGACCTAACCATAGGAAGTGTCAAGATGGACAATTAGTAGCCATTCAATAAGTTGCAGCTGCTGTCACTCTTAGGTACCTGCTATGGGCATGATGACTGACTCTCCAACTTTCTCCCAACAGAGTTGTGGTACTTCTGTTGAAAGAAGAAAAACTACAGCACATTGTCTTAAATGGAAAAATAGCATATTTTCAAGAAGTAGGAAGCCTAGTGATGATATTGTGTCAAGGACTGGATGTCCATGGCGACATCCCAATAAAGTTATCCTGTTCTTTTTATTAATTAATTAATTTATTTATTTTTCATACTTTATTTACATTTCCAATGTTTTCCCTTTTCTAGGTCTCCTCTTTGGAAACCTCCATCCCCTCCCCCTCCCCGCCTCTATTAGGTAATTTCACCTCCCACCCACCCGCCCACCCCCTCCTGTATTCCCACCTTGACATTCCCCTTTACTGGGGCCTCTAACACCCTCAGGCTCAAGGGCCTCTCCTCTCCCTGATGGCCAACGAGGTCATTCTCTGCCACATATGTGGTCCAAACCATGGGTCCCTCGATGTGTATTCTTTGGTTGGTGGTCCAGACTCCAGGCGACCAGGTTCTTCATCACCTCATATTTTGGGTTTATCCATTTTCAGGTGCCTATAGGACTAGTTAGATAACTTCCAAGGAAGTAAATTATACTTTTCTCAAAAACCATTGCAAACATTGTAACGTTTTGATGGATTTGATTCAAATATATGCACATAGATAGAAAGGGCTCACTAACTAAATTAGACAAAGTCCCTCCTAGAAAATGAGAATGGAGTTACTCCATAGTACTGGAAATTTGCACTTAACAAAGGGATCCGAGCAGGTTATGCAAGGAAAATCAAGATGCTTGCTTTGGGTTGAGTTGTCACACTCCCTGCTCCCAAAGTTTTATTTACACTCTAACTCTAAATATCTGTGAATATCATCTTATTGGAAAATAGGAGATTTGCACATAATCTAGTTAATATAGATCATTAGGGTAGACCTTAACTGATTCAGTGAATCTTGGGGCCTTGTAAGATAAAGGAAAATCAGACAGAGACATGCAGAGAATGCTGCCAACGTAAGACAGAGGCACGAGGCAGGACTTACATAGTATGTTTCTAAACTAAGATTGCCAGGGATTTCTGCTAACCTGTTTTAGAAGAGACAAAAAAAAAAAAAAAAAAAAAAAAAAAAAAAAAAAAGACTCTTTCTTGCAAGCTACTGAGGAAACATAGCCCTGCTGATTCTTTAATTTCAGGCTGCTATTTTCCAGAACTGAGACAATAAATCCCTGTTGTTTTAAGCCACTCAATTTGTGGTACTTTGTTATGGCAGCCCCAGGAAACTAATACATCACTGTTGGTGAGAATGCAAAGAAACTGGATGTTAGAAAGGCAAAAGAAATTTCTCTTACAGTCTTCCAAAAAGAAAATGATGGCTCTTTGAGGATTAAATTATCCAATGGTCATTGTGTACTTTGTGGGTTTTCACAGCTAGTCATAGGCTTGCCTTACCAGTTCCTTGTGACATCTTGGAATCTTAGGGTCATTAAGAGCTCCGTGGTTAAGTAAACAATTCAGTTTTCATTCTCCCCCAAGTAGTCTTCCAAAAATATACAAGAGATTGTAAAGGAGAGGATAGGTGCCTGTATGAAGAACTTGCGACTGGGTCAAACAACCATAGGGCTTTGAAACAGACTTGATTTGGAAACCAAGGTTTATGTTGTTTTGCGAATATATATATATATATATATATATGTATATATATATATATACATATATATATATATATATATAGAGAGAGAGAGAGAGAGAGAGATTTGTGTGTGTATTCCCAGAAAATATATCCTATCTATATCTATCTTCTATCACATATATGATATATTGACATATATGCAGAGAATATCTATATCATCTATATACCTAATATATTTTATATTTAAGAATATATGTATATTAGGTACATATATATGTGTGTGTGTGTGTGTGTGTGTGTGTGTGTGTGTGTGTGTGTGTGTGTGTTATATTTCAAAAAAAAAATCCTAGCTTAAAATCACCAGTATACAAAAATTCAAGTTCTATCCAAGGTATGTGAGCATGTGTATGATATTTTAGAGGAATGTAATAAGCTGAGAAGCTCAGTTTACTATGAGAATTAAATATGTTCACCATTCATACTTCATTATGTGACCACCATCAGTCTCTGAGGTAGACATTTGTGCCATTTTCATGAGTAGAAAATGGTTGTAAAAATCAGAAAATCATGCAAATCTAATAACACACTATTTATGCTGCAAGTCCACAACCTTACCAGGCCTCAATAATAGAAGCCATCACATTTTACTTTATTTGTAGATGGGATGATGTTAAGAATCTTGAGATAGGGAGATTATCTTGGGTTCTTTAGGTCGTCTCTAAATGTAGCCACTAGTGACTTTATAAATGAGATGCTAAGGATGATTGTATCACATGCAGAAGAAGAGAAAGTATTGTGACTATGAAGGCCATGGTAAGAGGGATGCCCCTGTGAGCCAAAGGAAAAACAGAAGCATCAGAAGCAGAGAAATACAAAGAATATATTCTCTCCTAGAGCCTTTCAAAGTAGTGCATACATATCAGTACCTTAATTTCAACCCAGGGAAATTAGTTCAGAGCTTTGGGTTCCCAGAACTGTGATTTCTGGGATACACACCTAGTGTTTTAATCTTTAATAGTCATAGGAAAATACACAAATGAACAGTCATTATCAATACTTTATTGCACACTAAGATTTTATTTTAAAAATGATATCCAGCAAATCTATAATTACATAATGGTATAATCCTCACTTTACAAGGAAAGGATTTGAACACAAAAGGTTAAGAGATTTGTCCAAGGCGAATCTGTTGATAAGGATCATTAACTCTACCACTTTACCCAATATATAGCAATTTGTTATCAAGAGTCTAAAATGTAAGGAAGCCTCTTCACTCATAACAAATATGGATGGACAGTCACCTGGCACAGATACTGGAGCTGGACAGGCTGGTGCAGAGATGACAGGAAGCTAAATCTTCCCAGCCCCAAACTCTTTCTCACTGAGACATGATAAAGTCCTCACAGCTAGTCCACTATGTACACACTGTTACCCTGTGCAGCCTATACATCTGACTCAGCATCACTAGATATTTGGCAGAAATCTCACTTAGTATCCTAAGAACAGAATGCACCCCCCCCTTTGCTTTCTGTAAAATGTAGCAGAAGAGTGCCCTTCTTTGTGTCAGAATCACCTCTCAGAGAGAGGGAAAGTCTTCTCTCACCAAGAGGGCTCCAGTTTACAAGGGCAAAATTTGTGTTTCCTCATCGGCTTTTGTCCTGAAATAGGATGAAACTCCCCAGTGCCTTAGATGAAGAAATGACAGGTTACCCAGGCCACCTGGCCTGTGATACCATGACCCAACATAAGCACTTAATTTCACAGCAGATCACTCAGCAAGGTCTGAGTACTCTTTAAATACTAAAGATTTCTCTTTAAAAAAAAAAAAGAAGAAGAAGAAAAGAAAAGAAAGACACACTATTCCTACTGATACCCTTTCCCTGATAACTACTGGCCTCATTAAAAGTGCTAGGCCAAAGTTAAAGCAATCTTTAAATGTATTACAAGTAATATTAGAAGATAAAGTTCATGTGTTCTCTTACATTTCCTTAACCTCCATGAACTAAAAGCACTTTAATTTGTGGAGGTAAAATAGAAAGAAAAAATGCTTTTATAAAAAAATTCACTCTATATTCCACTCACTGTCCTCCCTCTGGTCACCTTTTCCCACAATCATTACCTCCATCCCACTCTTCTTCTCCTCTGAGTGGGTGGGGACCTCTGTGTATGCCCCCCACACACACACACACACAACCTGGCACAGCAAGTCTTTGCAAGGCTAGGCACATCCTCAGCCACTGAGACCAGGCAAGGCAGGCCAGCTAGAAGAACATCCCACAGACAGGCAACAGCCTTGGGGATAGCCCCTGCTCCAGTTGTTTAGGACCCCAGGGAAGACCAAGCCGCACATCTGCCCCTGTATGTTCTTTGGTTGGTGGTTCAGTCTCTGAGAGCCCCCAAAGGTCCAGGTTAGTTAACTCCCTTAGTCTTCCTGTGGAGTCCTATCTATCCCCTTCCAGGCCCCTATTCTTCCATTAGTGCTCCTAAGCTCTATCCATTGATTCACTATGGGTGTCTGCATTCCTCTGAGTCAGCTGCTGGTTGGAGCCTCTGAGAGGACAGTCATGTTACACTCTTGCCTGTAAGCATAACAGAGTATCATAAATAGTGTTAGGGACTGGTGCTTGCCCATGGGATGGGTCTCAAGTTGGGCGGGTTATTGGTTGTCCATTCCCTTAAGCTCTGCTCCATCCCACGTCCCTGCATTTCTTGTAGACAGGATAAATTTGGGGTTGAAAGGTTTGTACGTGGGTTGGTGTACCTGTCGTTCCACTGGGGTTCCTTCCTGGCTACAATAGGTGGCCTTTTCAGGTTCAATATCCCCACTGCTGTGAGTCTCCGCTAAGGACACCCCCCCCCCTGTTGATTCTTGGGTACCTCCCTTATCCCAGGTCTCTGTCACAACCTGGAGATGCTCCTCACCTCACACCTGTCAGTTGCAGACCTAACAGCTGTTTCCACTATTCTATCCTCCATTCTATGCCTTTCACAGCCCACAAAAATTCTTATCATTTGCAGCTCACACCTTCTTTAGGAAGCTTTCCCTAATTTTCAGTTTATGCAAACATTGATAAATATTTATATTATAGAACCTTTCCATGTTTCAACTCTGTTTGTTATAGACTAAGTAAATGGTCATATAAAAACCGATCTGAGTAGAGTAGCATTAACTTCAAGATCTGAGAATTAAGTAATTGGCAAATTAAGCCCATTACCTAAGATAGAAGCAGGATTCAAATCTGCCTATAGAAAAAAATCTTTTTTTCTGAGCCATACTCACCTCATGGGAGTTTCCTAAACATTTGTTTCCAAAAATGCTCACTGGATAGCTTGCTATCCAGAAACTTAGCATGTGTTCCTGGTAACTGGTGGCTAATTTAGTGAGTCTTATTTGCCCCAACTATATCTACAACCTCTTGGCTTTTAGGAATCAAAGAAGTTGATTCTTCAGCACTCAGCATAGAGACTTCCTCAATATAAACCTTGGTCTTCATCCAAGTCTAACATTATGATAGCATTTGTCTCATAAGAAGTGCATGGGTAGGTTGAGTCCTTGCCACAAATGACTATTTGATTTAGAAGTATACTGGACTTCTCATCCTTTGCATCATCATTTTAAAACATTCAAAATCTGATGAGATGAGAGAGATTGCATTCATTTATTACATATTCAGCAATGTTTATCAAATGAACATTTATACTTGTATTTAAACAATAGTCTTTCCAGCATTTGTGAATTCAAAGGTGAATCAAGGCCAGATTTGGGCAATAAAGAAATTTAATTTAGCAAGAAAGATGAGACCTGCAAAATAAGATTGTAAGAATATGTTTGTTAGAATCCAGCTGCTGCTGGGACCACATAAGCCTTTCCCTCTGCAGTGATGCCAACAGGCACCCTACTGAGATATTGTCTGTGAGTCCCTAGCTAACAGGCTTCCAGGAGCCAAGAACTCTCACCAGGGGAAGTGAGTTTACTTTAATGTAGTGCTGTGGCCGCACACCCTGCTTTGCACTTCCTCCCCTGCCTCCTGCTGGGGAATCAGAGAGCCTGGCTAGAGGCTCATGCCTGTGAAACCACCTCAGAAAGGTGTAAGAAGACTTTCATTTATGCCACTTACACCTCGATTTCTTCTCTTCAGAGCCTCCCTGATGCTATTGTATATCTCTGTGTCTGCCATACATAATAAACCTTTTAATATATTCTATAACCCCAATAATCCATATCCTTTTGAATCCACATCTCACAATGAAACCTTTGAAATAAAAGGTTAAATAAAATTACAGACACTCCCTCGCTGACAACTGGAGGAATTTGAAGCAGAGAAAATGGGCTATAGCATTTCCAATCAGAGAGAATAGCATGAGCCAAGATACAGAGGCAGTGAAGGAGGTGGTATAGAATATTGCGACTCACACTGTGGAGGAGGATGCAGGCAAGAGAAAGGAAGTGAACATAAAAGATTAGTCACACCTCAGTGGCCTCAACAACAGGCTAAGATCTCCAAACTGGTCCTTAAATGTCTGAGAAGAAACCTGGTAATAAGAGATTAGCTTCTAGATAAAAGAACTGATATAAAGAAATAGAGCTGCAGAAAGGAGATAATTAGGTCATGGGGTGGAGGCAAGTGTTCTCAGCTGTGCTGGGGGTTGTCCATGCTTTCTGCCTAAGCCTATCCAAGCAAACAATAATGCTTTTCTTCCTCAAAATTTCTAGTGGGATGAACGAAATTGAAGAAGTCAGTTCAGGACCTTCAGAAAATTTCACCAGATTCCCCCAAGCATGTAGGCACCTCTCCCCTCCTGGAAGAGACAGGTTAGAGAGTATGTAGGTTGGAAGGGAGGGGCTGATTAAGCCCCTACTACCTCATTCCCTAAAGATCAATCAATTTAAAAGTCTCACTGTTCTGCCATTCACATTGTGCCTAGTGGCTGCTGCTCTAAAAACTGTATAAAAACTCGCCAAACGGGCTGCGCGTGGTTGTTCTCTCCCTCCTTTGTGTGCAGGGTGACCCCGGAACGATACATTTCTCTTGCTTTTTGCGTAGATCTCCTACTCCATGGTGTTCACTCAGGGGTCTCCAGTAAGCTAAGGCTCCCCAGAGTCTTACAAAACACTGAGCCTAAAATGTTTTATGATCGTTCAAATTATTGAAAAGTCTTAAATTCTCAAAGAAACAGTCACCACAGTAGATGCTGAGCCTCAGTATTATCACAGCTCTGTTTCTCCTCCACAGTCCTTTGTGCATTTATTGGAGACTTTGTCCCAGCTTGCCTTTCATTTACAATTTTTTATGTGTATGGTATTCAACATCTATACGGCAGGAAATATAGTTTGGAAGCCATCATGTAGAAAGTAATGAGCAGTGATAAACATTCATTAAATTAACTCAGAAGTCATTTTGAATTTTTATTGATTCTTTAGTATTTTATCACCCATTAATCTGTCCAACGAGCATTGGTTCTTTGCTATTTACACTAGAGCTAAGCAGTAGAAATGCAAAAATAGACAACAAAGTCCTGAGCTGGGCGTGCTGAAGCAAGCTTGGAATCACATTTGGGAAGCTGAGGCAGGAGGAACTGTCAAACCGTGCCTCAAAGGAAAAGATAATTGAAAATAAAACAAATAACAGTACCTTTCTGGGGATGCTGGTGATGAAGAGCAGTCAATCATGAATGATAATTCAGAAATACAAAAGCAAGAGTGACAGGTTCAGTTAAGAAGTCTCCCAACTGAGCTGGGGGCAATGGAGATCTTAGAAACTGAAACTAACAGGGCAAGAAGAAACAACACAGGAAAATAGCACTGAACATTGTTGTACAATGTCCTGTAAGAAATCTACTTCCACTTATACTGTAATTTGAAATTAAAGAAAGTTATTTCCTTTATTCATACATGGTTTTCCTAAGGCCTTATCTTGGAAGGAAAAGGCATTCCTTTCAGTTTATTGTATATTCCTTGTACTTTACAGGCAGATAGACTCAAGATATTGTTTCATTGTTTTGCTCACCAAACTATTAGGACATGAACCATTTCATGCATACTAATGCCACAATATAAATGCAATTCTTTTAAGCTCTTGTGAAGATTAAGTAATACTAGAAGGACCTATGAAAGCTCATTTGTCTATACTTTCTTCCTCAACTTAAATCACATTCTGGATGGCTTCTTGAATCATTCCCTGGTTCTTCCAGACCCAGTGCCACACACTTCAATCAACCTCAGTTTCACAAGAATATCCCCAAGGGGTGACTTCTCTGTTGGCAGGGCTAGAAGTAGTAGTTAGATAAGGAAGAGAGAGATTCTTGTCCTCTGAGAGATTTACCCATGCCACACACCTAATGCCCTTTTAATCCTGTCATTCTGGCTCCAAATTCCTCACAATCTTCAAAGATATCCACCAGAGAAGAACAAAGAATATAGCTATAACTCGGGCAGATCCACAGTGGTCCACATTACCAGGTGGCTTCCTCTTGTGCCTGAGATTTGCTATCAGAAGGGTTGTGCTCAGTGGTAACCACTGATACCTCACTCAGTAACTTTCCTCTTTTACACTGACTAAAAGGAGGCTATTGCTCCAGAGAATTACACCATCCAGAATATCATGCTGTTGAGCTTCAAGGAAAACTTCTGAGCCCAGGACATGCTGCCATAAGTGAATGGCAAGTCATTGAGGCTGCTGGATACCAAGTCTTAGGTTCCAGTTGGCCAGAGCAGCTGTAGAGAGTTTAAAAGCAGAGAAAGAGTCAATGTCTGTTTACCCAGATGTGTGTGGCCATGCTGGCCTTCGAGTCTGACCCTGGCCAGAAGCCAAGGCCTTCAGTGGTTAGTGGGATAAATTCTTATTATTAATCACTTCAGTTTGCATATTATAGCGTCACTCTTTCTCTTCTACATGAATACTCATGCTTTCTGTTATTGAGAATTAGTTTCACTTAAACTACTAAACAAATACAGTTGGCCCACCTCAACCAGCTGTGATGTTAGCTGTTATGAAGCTTTCCTGTACCTACAAGATCTTCTTTGCTCACTTTTAGTGATCTCTACTCCATCCATATTTAGGCAACAAATTCAATTTTACATCTCTCTCATGCACTTTTGGTTTTTCCAAGTGGTACATACCCCACCCCAAACCAATCCTGCGATTAGCACCGTATAATTGCACACTATTTCTGCTCACTACTTCCTCCGTGCACTGCTTTTCCTCCTTTCACTCACCAACCTGAAGAGCCTACTTTATGCCCTTGAAACAACCAACTTACTGTCACTAATGACCTAATCTACAAATTAAGTAATTAAATCTAGATGTTTATCTACTTCATCCAACCATAAAGAATGACATCATTGAAAAATTACTCCAGAAAAAAAAAAGGCCTTCTTTTTGTAGCTGTCTATAGCTGTGCTTGTCACGATACCATGAGGTCATGACCTTCTTCTTCCCTCCTCAATCTCTTCCTTAGTCTTTTCATCCTCCTTCTGTCACCTGCTACAGTATTTTTTTTTTATTTTTATTTTTTTGGTTTTTTTGAGACAGGGTTTCTCTGTGTAGCCCTGGCTGTCCTGGAACTCACTCTGTAGACCAGGCTGGCCTCGAACTCAGAAATCCACCTGCCTCTGCCTCACAAGTGCTGGGATTAAAGGCATATACCACCACTGCCCGGCCCCTGCCACAGTTTTTTCAGTGCACCTTTGGGCTCACTGTGTGACTCCTGAGGAAATGCTCCAATGTGAGAATTTGTGTCTCATATCCATATTATCTTCCTTATGAAACTTTTCTCTGTGCTTCAAGTATGTGTTGCTGGATCTTTCAAAGGAATACATATAGAGCTGATAAATTTTCTCAAATGAACCTTCCCTTGTTTCCTCCCTCCTTACCTTAGAGAGTGACCGGACCATTCAAATTTGAAACCTGGGAAACAGCCTTGCCTCTTGTCATTTCCTCATCAACCATATAGTAGCTGGTACCAAATCTTACTTAGTAAATAGCTAATGAATTATTCCCCTACATACATACACCAAACTCATCTCTATCATGGCAGTTCATATCTTTCTAATGACCTCTCTGCAAAATCTAATAATCACATCCTACTTTAGAATCCTTGCAGTTGTCCTATTTTCAATAGTACAAATTCAAGTTGCTTGAATCCTTAGCTACTTAGAATTTCTTACCACCATCATGCTTTTATGCATGTGGTTACCTTAGTTTGGAATGTTGTCTACCAGACATCTGAATGATCCATTTTCAGATTTTCCAATACCCTAAGCATAAACAAAATTGGTCATTTCATTAAGTGCTTTGTCATAGCACTCATCAAATATTATTTTAATACAATACTATTTATTTAGAAGATACCTTTAATGTGTTATATGGCCTTTAAGCAAAACACAGTATCCCTCCTAAAAACATGCTTCATGAGATTGTACACCTAAGATATTGACTTAACTGATTGTCTATATGATCCTGGCATGGTTTTTTTTAAGATTGCTTTTTTAGAAGAAAACTTTTTTTGGTATAAAAACTAATACTGTTACAGTAGTTGTGACAGGTGAGGTAATGACCTTTTACAAAGGCGCATGCCCTAGTCATCAAACAATCTGAATATACTGCTACAGGGAATAGAGAAATGAAATTGCACATGAGTTCAGATCTCTAATCTTTATGACATTCCCACAAGGAATTAATTACTTTAAAAGGGAGATTGTCTGGGACTGTGTAGGTGGTCTCAATCATTACATCACACTGATGTTTGTAAAGATAGAAAAGTGAGTCACAAGCCAAGGAGCACAGGCATCCCGTAGAAGGTGGGGATAGTCCTCAGCTCCTAGTGACAAAGAACCAAGTTCTACTAAAAATATAGATAAACTAGCATAGTCTCTCTCAGATCTTGACCTGAAAAGAGCAGGAGTTGGCAACAGCTGAAGTTTGTTTTTGTCCTGAGTTTTGAATACACAGAACTGTAAGATAATAAGTTTGTGTTGTCACTAAATCTATGGTTATCTATAATGGAAGCATTGAAAACTAATATAGTCCATATTCAGTAAACATCTACTTTATTTGGAAGGTAGAAGAAAATGACTTCAAGAAAAGGGAACCACTGTTGGTGGGAATGTAATCGGTTCGGCCACTATAGGAAGCAGTATGAATGATCCCCACAAGACCAAAAATAGAAATACTGTAGAACCTTGTTATGCCATTTTTTAAATGTATAACCAAAGGACTCTAAGTAAATATTTTACAGAGGTATTTTTGGTATCTACTCATTGTACATAGTACTACTGTTATAAACTCATAGAGACAATCTCTTTCAATTAAACCATGCTTCATTTTTACCATATTTACCTCAAAACTTTCCCTTTCTCTCTGCATTTCTCTTCATCTGCTCGTTATCTTCTTTGCTTAATCCCCTTTCAGCTTTCTAAAGAAAACATAATATTTGTCTTTCTGGGTCTGGCTTATTTTTTTTATAAAATAGTGATCACAAGTTATAACCATTTGTGACAAACAATATAATTAATTCTACTCTGTGTGTGTACTTGTGTGTGTGTGTGTGTTTATCTGTGTGTGTGCATGCATGCTTGTATGATTGTGGATTCATGTATATCATTTTATGTTTGTTCAAGTCAGAGAGCACCCTTTAGTGTCTGTCTTTGCCTTTTATTCTGTTTGAGACAAGGTCTCTTATTGTTTACAACTGTGCATTCCAGGATAACTTGCCATATATTCTATCTACCAACTTTGGTAGGAGAAGTGGGATTACAGAAATAATACAATGTCCAGCTTTACGAGGTTTCTGGATGATGTAAACTCACATTCTTGTATTTTCCCAGAAAGTGCTTTACCCAATGAGCCTTCTACCCAGCCCACACAGCCCCTGTACTTCTTTATGAATGACTATGACTCCACTATGTACATAAACAGCACATAGGCTGATCCTACAACTTGATTATAGTAAGTACTGTGGCAATAAACATGAATGTGCAACCATATCTATAAGGTATTTACTTAGAATTCTTTGTGTGTGTGTTGGTGTGTGTGTGTGTGTGTGTGTGTGTGTGTGTGTGTGTGTGTGTATATATATATATATATATATATATGTATGTATCTTATGGTATTTCTATTTTTGGTTTTGTGAGAAATTTCCAAACGGATTTCCATAGTGTCTGGACCGATCACATGTATAGCAGCATTCTTTTCTCTAAACCCTTGCAGGAATTTGTTACCTATTCTCTTCAATATACCCATTCTGGCAAGAGCAGAATAGAATCTTAATACGGTTTTATTTTCGCATTCCCTGGGCTCTAAGAAAGTTGAACATTTTTTGTGTGTGTGTGCACTTACTTAGCTATTTGTACTATATCTTTTGAAATTTGTTCATTTCATTCACATTTTTATTGATTGGGTTCTTTGTGGGCTAGATATTAATCTTTAGTCATATATGCGAAAATACTAAAATACGAGTCCATAGTCAACGAGCACCAGGAAAAAGCTACCCTCCCAGGAGCTTGGAAAAGCCGTGAGTGAGGTTAAGGGGAGCAACACTGCTCACCAAGACCCACCCGGAACCGGCGGGATACAGGGCCTGAGAATTCGGGGTCAGGAAACCTCTGAACCTTCTGGTTTCCATCTGTGGGTGCAGACCTCTGCCTGGGCCACCAGGGGTCTGTGCCTGGGGACCTCAGCCTGGGCCACAGGGCTCCAAGAGAGAGCTGGTATCCCAGGAGTGCTGACACACCTTTGAGCACAGGCAAAACCACCACTTCTGTTCAAACTCACTGAATCAAGAGGGACCCTTGCAGAGCCATCAGGACATAAGAACCAAGGGACAGCTGGAGACAAGATCCTTCTGATTTCTGTCTGCACCCCAGAGAAGACCCTGTGCCATAGCTCTCCAAACCCAAACACCTCTCAGAGAGAGCTGGTCTTCAAGGAATATTGAAACAGAGGCCTGCAGGAGGGGCAAGCCACAACCAGACAGAGTAAGATCAGCTAACATCAGAGTTAACAAGATGGCAAAAGGCAAGGGTAAGAACATAAGGAACAGAAACCAAGGGTACTTGGAATCATCAAAACCCAGCTTTCCCACCACAGCAAGCCCTAGATACCCCAACACACCAGAAAAGCAAGACTCAGATTTAAAATCATTTCTCATGATGATGATAGAAGACTTTAAGAAAGAAATGAATAACACCCTTAAAGAAATACAAGAGAACAGAAATAAACAACTAGAAGCCTTTAAAGAGGAAACACAAAAATCCATTAAAGAATTACAAGAAAACACAATCAAACAGACAAAGGAAATGCACAAAACTATCCAGGAGCTAAAAATAGAAATAGAAACAATAAAGAAATCACAAAGGGAGACAACCCTGGAGTTAGAAAACGTAGGAAAGAGATCAAGAACCATTGATGTAAGCATCACCAACAGAATACAAGAGATAGAAGAGAGAATCTCAGGAGCAGAAGATATCATAGATAACATCGACACAACAGTAAAAGAAAATGCAAAATGCAAAAAGCTCCTAACCCAAAACATCTATGAAATACAGGACACAATGAGAAGACAGAACCTAAGGAAAATAGGTATAGAAGAGGGTGAAGATTCCCAACCTAAAGAACCAGTAAATATCTTCAACAAAATTATACAAGAAAACTTCCCTAACCTAAAGAAAGAGATGAACATAAATATACAAGAAGCTTACAGAACTCCAAATAGATTGGACCAGAAAAGAAATTCCTCCTGTCACATTATAGTGAAAACACCAAATACTCAAAACAAGGAAAGAATATTAAAAGAAGTGAGGGGAAAAGGTCAAGTAACATATAGAGGTAGACCTATCAGAATTACACCAGACTTCTCAACAGAGACCTTGAAAGCTAGAAGATCTTGGGTAGAACTCATACAGACCCTAAGAGAACACATATGCCAGCCCAGGCTGCTATACCCAGCAAAACTCTCAATTACCATAGATGGTGAAACCAAAATATTCTATGATAAAACCAAATTTACACAATATGTTTCAACAAACCTAGCCATATAAAGGATAATAGATGGAGAAACATCAACTCAAGGAGGGAAACTGCACCCTAGAAAAAGCAAGAAAGTAATCTTTCAACAAACTCAAAAGAAGATAGACACACAAACATAAAAATAACATCAAAAATAATAGGAACCAACCAGCACTATTTCTTAATATCTCTTAACCTCAATGGACTCAATTCCCCAATAAAAAGACATAGATTGACAGATTGGATACATAAAGAGGACCCAGCATTTTGCTGCATTCAGGAAACGCACCTCTGTGATAAAGACAAACACTATCTCAGAGTAAAGGGCTGGAAAACAATTTTCCAGGCAAATGGTCCCAAGAAACAGGCTGGAGTAGCCATTCTAATATTGGATAAAATCGACTTTCACCCAAAAGTCATCAAAAAAGATAAGGAAGGACACTTGATACTCATCAAAAAAAAAAAAAATCTCTCAATTCTGAACGTCTATGCTCCAAATGCAAGGACACCCACATTCATAAAAGAAACATTACTAAGCTCAAAGCACACATTGCACTTCACACAATAATGGTAGGCAACTTCAAAACCCCATTATCATCAATGGACAGATCTTGGAAACACAAACTACACAGAGACACAGTGAAACTAACAGATATTATGGACCAAATGGATTTAACAGATATCTATAGAACATTTCATCCTATATCAAAAGGATATACCTTCTTCTCAGGACCTCATGGTACCTTCTCCAAAATTGACCATATAATCAGTCACAAAACAAATCTCAACAGATACAAGAAGATTGAAAAAATCCCATGCCTCCTATCAGATGACTATGGATTTAGGTTGGTCTTCAATGGCAACATTAACAACAGAAAGCCCACATACACATGGAAGCCGAACAATGCTCTACACTATGATAACTTGGTCAAGGAAGAAATAAAGAAAGAAATTGAAGACTTCCTAGAATTTAATGAAAATGAAAATACAACATACCCAAACTTATGGGACACAATGAAAGCAGTGTTAAGAGGAAAACTCACAGCTTTGAGGGTCTCCAAAAAGAAACTGGAGAGAGCATACACTAGCAACTTAACAGCACACTTGGATGCTCTAGAACAAAAAGAAGCTAATGCACCCAAGAGGAGTAGAAGGCAGGAAATAATCAAACTCAGGGCTGAAATCAACCAAGTAGAAGCAAAAAGAACTATACAAAGAATCAACAAAACCAAAGGTTGGTTCTTTGAGAAAATCAACAAGATAGATAAACTCTTAGCCAGACTAACCAGAGGGCACAGAGACAGGATCCAAATTAACAAAATTAGAAATGAAAAGGGAGACATAACAACAGATTCTGAGGAAGTTAAAAAAAATCATCAGATCCTACTACAAAAGCCTATACTCAACAAAACTGCAAAATCTGGATAAAATGG
>CM052713.1:44048249-44064431 GCA_028551405.1 Uromys caudimaculatus
CTATGTTCATAGCAGCCATATTTATAATAGCCAGAAGCTGGAAACAACCCAGATGTCCCTCATCAGAGGAATGGATACAGAAAATGTGGTACATCTACACAATGGAGTACTACTCAGCTATTAAAAACAATGATTTAATGAAATTTGCAGGCAAATGGATGGAACTTGAAAATATCATCCTGAGCGAGGTAACTCAGTCCCAAAAGAACGAACATGGTATGTACTCACTGATAAGTGGATATTAGCCGAAACTTTTGGAATACCCAATTTTCACTTTACAGTAACTGCTGGACTGAGAGTGAGGTCCAAGATGGAGAAGTTGGAGAAGGGACTCAAGATGCTGAGGGAGTCTGCAGCCCCATGGAGGGAGCAACAGTATCAACTGGCCTGGTGCCCCCCCCCCCAGTCCTCATAGAGGCTGGACCACCAACCAAGAATATACACATGGAGGGACCCATGGTTCGGACCACATATGTGGCAGAGGAAGGCCTTGTTGGCCATCAGGGGGAGGAGAGGCCCCAGTAAAGGGGAATGTCAAGGTGGGAATATGGGAGTGGGTGGGTGTGTGGGTGGGAGGTGGAATTCCCTCATAGAGGTGGGGCAGGGGGAGGGGATAGGTGGTTTCCAGTGAGGAGACCTAGAAAGTGGGAAACATTGGAAATGTAAATAAAGTATCAAGAGATGAAAGAAAGAAAGAAAGAAAGAAAGAAAGAAAGAAAGAAAGAAAGAAAGAAAGAAAGAAAGAAAAGAAAGAAAGAAAGAAAAAACTAAAATACTTTCTCCCACTCTGTAGGCTATCTCTTCTAGCTACTTTCATTTGTTTGTTTGTTTTAATGTGTAAAAGAATGTTTAATTATATGCAACATAATTTGTCAATCAATTCTTGGCCACTTTAGTATAGTTTTTTAAGAAAGAAAGAAAGAAAGAAAGAAAGAAAGAAAGAAAGAAAGAAAGAAAGAAAGAAAGAAAGAAAGAAAGAAAGAAAGAAAGAATCTTACCCATATCTATATTTTGAATCATTTTCCCTTAAAATTTTTCAAAGTATCAAGTCTTATATAAAAATCTTTTAACCATTTTCCACTCATTCCTACTCATTTCCACTCATTCTATGAGAACAGAAATCTACTTACAATTTTCTACATCTGGCTATCTGGTTTTCCCAGTAACATTTGTTGAAGAGGTTATCTTTCTCTGAAGTTTTCAAGCATATTCTCAAATTCCAAGTTGCTGTTGCTCTGTGGGTTTCATTTTGCAATCTCTTTCCCAATGACCTTGTTTTTGTGCTTATTCCATGCTGGATTTGATACTACAACTCTCTAGTGTAACTTGAATTCAAATATGGTGATCTCTTGACCAAAATTAATCATTTGGATTAGGAATCACTGATTTAATAGCTATTTTTAACTCATGCCCTTACTAAATGTCTTACAAACTCTCAATTCAGTGATCAAGTCAATCTTTGATGATTTCAGCACAGTTTAACTTTTCCTTAGTTTGAATTCTTTCCTTAAAAATGTCTTTGAGGGTTCGTTTGTTAGTTTATTAATTTTTTTTTTACATGATCTTACTATGTTCCCAAGGCTGGGTTCAAATTCACAATCTTTCTGTCTTGATTTTATGACTGCTGAGAACACAGGTGTATATAATTACATTTGGCTCCTATGACAATTTTTATTTTTCTTATTTAAGTTGCTTTTTAAATGACTAATATAATTGCTTGTTTAAAGCTAGTCTAAAATTAAGTGGACACATGCTCTAACAACTATAACATGGTATATAGAATTTAGGTAAATATTTGTTCAAAAATAATGCTTTATCTACTTTTAAAATATTTGGAAATTTTTTGATAAAACCCACCCAGCTTTATAAAATCTTTGTCTACTACATTAAAATAGGAGTTATAGAAAGCAGAAAGGTGGCAAACTGCTTATAGGATTGGATTGTTTATTTTTATAAAGGTAAATCTCTTTTCCAGAAAAGTTTATAACAATGTCCTTCTGCTTCTGGTATGACTATATTTCCCCAATTAAGGATTTGACATTTCTGTTTCCTTTTAAATCTCAACCAGCATTTCAAAAAAATCAATATGCTTTAGTAATAATGCATTATCCTCTCTGTGATGCCTTGTTGGCCATTTAGAGCAGACAGAGCTTACTAGCCAGGGTTTTTAGAAACAATATAAAGCAACACAACAGGAATCACAAATGACAAATGTAGAACTCTCAGAAGTCTGCTTATTCTGCTAGGAAGTGCCCAACTGTAAACCAGGCACGTTTACCAACTTTGATTTAAGTAAAATCAGTGTCTGTCCCAAGAGAAACAACTAGACATTTACCTAATGTGTTGGTGTCCTTACAATAAATAGGCCATAGGTTCTAAAGAATCATGCATCCTCAGTAATTTAATAAAATTGTGCCCAACCTATGGCCAACACTCATTGGAAGACTATAAGAATTTTTTAATGCATACTGGGAAATTTCTCTAGGATAAATAGCATACTATATTCTTGATAAGTTGTAATTGATATGATATGTTCTAGGTGGTGGTGTAGGTTATCACATACAATTATTTAATTAAACACTAATTTTTTTGAGTTATTTTTGAAGTTATTTTGAGAGTGTGATCAACTCCATAATTAGTTGATCTCAACTAAAGGAGACCACCCTCCTTAGTGTCTATGTGGTCCTCATACAATAATATGAAAAGATTTAACATCAAAGTTGCAATTTACCTAAGAATACAAAATTCTACCCTAGTACTACATCAGTTTATTTTCAAAAATTTCTAGCAGACTCAGTCACCTTGCCATCCTCAAGAATAGCGGAAGCCATGTGCAACAAAAGCTCCAGCAGAGGTTAGAAGTGTAACACAGATGCAGAGAATTTGGCAGGTATCCACAAGGACCCACATTGAATCACTGGTACTTCAAGAATACTACTAATTAATTAAAATAATTATTTATTTATTATACTACATCAGTTTCTTCAGAAAAAACTAACTAATGCAATTCTGTTTCCCTGGGTGTGTACATTCTATTTAAGTTCCAAAGCCTAAATTAACTACAAATATATGACTAGTAGTGATTAATTGTATCTGTCATCAGGCAATTTGTAATGGATTAATAAAAGTTAACATAAAACTAATGTCAACAAAACTCTGCTGAAAGCTTTGTGTACTAATCTAAGGTTGTTATACTAGAGAAATTTGAGAATATTGAAATGGACAGAAAAATTGCCGAGCTTAGAATCAAAATCCCACCAACCCTGAAGAATTATAGAGCAGACTATGAACAATAATCCTAAGAAGTAAAGAAAAGTCATACAGACACACACAGGCACCTGGCAGGGTAAATATTGTCATGAACCACTTGTAAACCCAATGGCCTTTTGAAGTTCTATAGCACTTGTCACAGTATTTCAATCTTCTTTCACCCTTAAGAACTAAAGGGAAAAGACTATAATCTCCAACAGTAACAATAACAATATTAACCAGTATACCCTAAGCAGGCTCAGGGTGGCATCCACTCTACACATTAGCCCATGCAATAAAGTATTATCAAAACTCTGTGAGTTGGACTAACTTGTTTTATACATGAGAAGTAATTGCTTAAAGTGCCTTAATTTTACGTTGACTATATAGAAGTCCTCAGAGTACATAATACTTTTTAGGTACTCACAGATGTTTAGTGAATGAATAATGCAGGTATTTGGAAGAAAACCTGACATAAACCATTACTTACAACTTAAGAAAACAGAGGCAAAGATAAGCTTGTGAACATCAGAATCTAGAACAAAGGTCAGTTCTCTTAGCTATTAGTGGAAGCTATTATCAAAGTGATATTTCTGCCCCCAACAAGGATAGAAAGGGGCTAAAATTCAGAGAGAACCCAGAATAACAAAAAAGTTACTATCAAACCCAAGGTTTGAAAAATTCAATAGGTAAAAATTCCTCAGCCTCTGTAATTCTTGATAGAAATCCCTCAAATATTGATTAATTGTTCACAGGACTTAGAAATTTCTTTAAGCTATTACCTGGATGGAGCCATTTCAGGAACTTGATAATCCATGAGTGACTTTCATTTCTTTTAAAAATGTGTTATATGTATGATGTGTGTATGTGTGTGTGCATGTACACATGTATGAATGTATGTACATTTATGCACACGAAGGCTAGAAGTTGATGTCTGATGTCTTCTTGGATCACTCTCTTCTTTGTTTTCTGAGGTAAAGTTTCTCATTAAGCCTAAAACTCACTGGTTATTCTCCTCTCAGTAGCCTTTGTGCCCCAAGGATTTCCTGTCTCTGACTCCCAAGCATTGAAATCTTAGATGAGCTACCATACCACCCAATTTTGTTTTAAAGAAAATTATCTTATTATATTTAACCATGTGTATGTGTGTGGGTGTTTGTGTGTAGGTGCACATGAGTGCAGGTAACTGTAGAGGTCAGAAAAGTCTGTCATACTCTCTGGAGCTGGAGTCATAAGTGGTTATGAATCTATGCACATGAGTACTGGGAACCAAACTTGGGTTCTGAGCAAGAGACATCTCTACAATACCACCCCCATACAAAACCTTTTTTATGTGCATAATGGGGATCTGACCTCGGGTCCTCAGGCTTATATGGCAAGCACTTTACCTATGTAGCTGTTTCGGCAAGATATGAGATAATTTCCTATTAAATAAAAAGCCTCAGTTTTCCAGAGTAGAAGAAGGAGTTACAAGTGTCTTTCACCGCAAACTGTGACTGTTGGCTTGTAAAGATCACTTTTGATGATGTAAAAATAGGAACCTAAGATAACACTTTTACCATTCAGACTCATTGAACCACAGTTCATGAAACTGTCCTGTGTCAGAGGAAAAGATTACTGCATGCTTAACTCTGCATTATTAAAATCATCAGCTTGTATGTTCACTAATCTCCAGTTTTGTAGCCTTTCTTGGATTCTTTGGAGTACTTCACATATCTCTCAAGACAGTGTTTAGAGTTGGATTACTTCATTTGACTGCCTTCTTCCTACTATTCAGGGTCATTTAATACATTCTTGAAGAATAGTTCTTCTCAACATATGATCTAAACTAGCCTTTCTCTTGGTATTCTTCATTGCAGTATTAATTGTTATTTCTTTTTTTGAAAAGAAAATAAACTCATTGAGGTTGAGGATCTCTATCTTCTATGTCTAGCATAATATCAATCATGCAGTAAATATTCAATTAAAATGAATAAAATGAATGTTCTTCTGATTGTAGATCTGGGGATCTTCATTATTAACAGCTGAACCACCTCTCCAGCCTTTAAAATAATGCTCTATCTCAGAAACATAAATATACAACCAATAAAATTGCATACTTATGCTTGCTACGAATTGTTGTAGGCCAGGTGTGTGTTTGAAATGGCTTCCCCCCCCCCCCCCCCACTGGGTGAAGTTGTGATGACTGTAGTTTATTTCTTACTTATTTGAGGCTTTTTTCTCCCTCTGAAAGTCAGTGAAACACTTTTGAAGATAATGGAATTTTTCACCAGTACCTCAAGAGTGACTGAAATCTACAGTCAGGCTAATTACATGTCTTCACAAACGCAACTTCAAATCTTTCCCCATTCTTCTGAATGTTCTAAAATCATTTCTTTCAGTGTTCCTTTGTGACCTCCATCAGTAAATGTTACTGAAATAGTCTCAAAACAGTAGGAAAGGAGCCGCACTTGTCAAGATTTCATTTTCTACCCACACATTACATTAGCAAAAATTTTAAAATTCCATTTGCAAGTAGAAAACCCTTTTGGACAAATATTGATAAAAAGATATTCTTTGCCATATATTTAAATGGAAAAGTTGGAAACAAAGAAATGATTGTCCTTCTATATCTAAAGTGCAAACAAAGTCCTAACAATAAAGTTGGTCTTGTCTCAAATAAAAACAAAACAAAGCAAAATCCATAAAGTATTCTGTTAAAGCACTTGCATTATTTCTTTCTAGAATCAAGGAATTTGCTGAAATGTGAAAAACATCCAGAAGTTATAACATTCAGTTGTGTGAAGACCTTCAAACAAGTGATGTTGTTTAAACAAATATGAGACAGAGGTTAAGAATGGTTTCCTTGATAAACAAGAGGAGTTCAGGATGGAGATGAGCAGGCATGAAGAGCTTAGTTTGATCTCCATACCAACATAAAAAAGCCTGACATGGAAACATGTGCTTGTAATTCTAGAAATAATGAGGTGGAAGCAAGAAGAGACTTTGGGCTTGCTGTCAGTCAACCTAGCAAAATCTGGGAGCCCTAGATAAGGGGTTAAAAAATTGGGATGGGTGGCTTTCGAGATACGATACCTGAGGGTGTCCTGTGGCTATCATATGCACAAACATATATATGGGTGCGCTTTCTCTCTCTCTCTCTCTTTCTCTCTCTCTCTCTCTCTCTTTCTCTCTCTCTCTCTCTCACACACACACACACAGAGAGAGAGAGAGAGAGAGAGAGAGAGAGAAAGAGAAGAGAAGTAATTAAACATGGTATAAATAGAACTCCACTAGCCTGGATAGCAAGAAGAAATAATTGCTTCAGAAAAACTTATCAGTTCTTATGAGTCTGTAACAGCCAACAGCATCAAGTAGGCTATTATGAAACTCTGAGGAAAGTGTGTAAATCTTCAACATAAAATATCAGGGCACTACTCTTCTTATATAACCCAGGGCTATGTGTAGGACTGTGAAAGGTAGCCTGGTTGCTGGTTGAGCTAAGGTTTAAAACCCCGGAGCCCCAGTAGGAGGTCCCCGGCAGGAAACAACTGTACAAGTGACAGTAGGCAGTTTGCCATGCTCCTGGGCCCCAGGCTCCTGACAAGACCACAGCTCTCCATCACATTCTCATTTTAATGAGGCACCTAGAGGCTTAGTCAATAAACTCCCCTTCGAAGCCATTCTTCCCTGCAAAAGGTATTTTAATCTCAGGCCTGCCCTGAGGTTGGGGGATACAGTTTCACTCATTGCCACTCTCTACCATAACAATAAACGCCCTAGAACCATGGACGTCTCTCTTCATCGGGAACTGCCTTAGGGAATGAAGGAACAGGACTTCGTCTAAAGAGCTGCGTCTAGTCTCCCACAGAAGGCCTCACCATGCTCCCAGCCATGGGTCTCTATCAAACCAACCCAGCTAGACATTCACAAGCCAAAGACTTGGTCCCTGGAGGGACCCTGCCAGGCTCCGACCTTGGCCCTGGGCTAGCTCCAGCCTGCAGGCCCCCACTCTGTTCTCAGCTTTTCCACAGCATCCAGCAGTACTTGGGATGCCCCAGAGCCTGAGAACCAGACGAAGCCGGCTCCATGAAGTCCCCGGGACCCCAGGCCATGCTCCCCCACCTCTGGGTGGTGTCCCACGGCTTTTCACAGTCCCACACCTGCCCAGTGGTGCCATGGGGTAAACGTGGGCAAAGTTCCTGCATCGTGCCTCTCCCAGAGGCCTGAGCCCTGGGGCGGACATGGGACTCTCACACCACTACCTCCAATCCAACAGCTACGTATGAGTGAAGAATTTCTGCAGTAGAGAAGACTAATGTTACAGACAAGATGAATGAGGAGTTTCAAGGGTGCAGCCCTTGTGAGGAATCTTTTTTTGTTTGCTGTAGTTGCTCCTTTAAGTAATCCAGTAGATCCGTTATTTAGCCATGCTAGACCTAGGTAGAGCCATCCTTGTTCTGTTATTAGTTATCTGTTATCTTGGGTGAATAGATGTAGCCATCCAGCAGTCTACAGTCGAACAGGGTTTACCTGAAAGGGGAGCTGGAAATGAAAGGGTAGGGGGGCGAGAGAAGCTTGAAGCCAAGACAAGGTTCTGATCAAGGCTCCTATAGATGGCACCAAAACAGGGAGCTGAAAACGGGGGAACCCACTGAGAAATGCTGTCTTGGGTAGAGCTCCACAGAGAATGGAAAAAGTGACAGTATCCTGCATGTAAGCAATGACCAGCATTAATGCTAGCACTAGTTATGAAGTTAAACTTTTGGAGACTGTGGTTGCAGGTGCATTTAAGGGGATACTAGATAGGCTGAAGAGGTGTTGGCCCGACACTAACGTCACCTAGGGGTGACAGCGCAATGGGGCACGGGAATTCTAAACAGGCCTTCGTCTGCAGCCTAAAAGAGCTGCTTCAGGCGAAAGAAGCAGGGTTTTAAAAAAACAGATGTTAGAAAATTTCTGAGTTCAAGTAGATTATGCTGTCCTTAATTCCCCGAAGTAGGAATGGTAAATATACAAATGAAAGAATTAGACAAGTTGAGGAGGAATTGGGGAAGTTAGAAAAGCAGGGTGTTGGGGAGCTACTATCAGTAGCTGCTACTGTGCCTCCTCTCCTGTCTCTGGCAGAATTCCCAGAAGAAGGAGATGAAGAGTTAGACCTGGGATGAGAGAGAGAGAGTGAATAGGCTTCTGAAAAGCACTTGCCCCATGTCCGGGACGCTTTAGCAAAAGAGAAAGAAAATGAATTTTAAGTTATTTCAGAGCTCTCCTAGGAACAGGAGGAAATCAGGAGATGTCCTGCTTCCCCTCTGGCTTCTACAAATAGACATTTGTTCATATCTTCCTAGGAACAGTTTGAAATGTGGGCCACAATCAATAGAGATAGCCCTGGGGGACTAAGAACCAAGAAGTTTGAGAGAAAAGTATCAGGGCATAAAAATTAAATATGACAAAATCCATGAAAGATGCCACACACGTGTCCATTTTTATATTTTATATAAGGATCATATTTACCTGGTAATGAGGGGTATACATGTATGCATATATTGACTCTAATTTTAACCTTTTATTAAGTATGATTTCTAAGAATATTAATTTGTCTATTTTCAATTTAATAGATTTTATGAAATGGTCTATAAATGGACTTTTGTGAAGTAGTTTAGAAATCTGATCATCACGGGCTCTGTGGCTCCCACAGATAAATTGAAGTTTTAATAAAAAATAAAAGCATTTGGAACACATTCTTTTTAAAAATCAGGAGTCTGGGAAAGGAGGCAGTTATAGCATCTCTAAGACTAAAATCATTTGTACCTAATTCAAAAATAAAAGGAGTATTTCTACTATACACATATATATCTAAAACTATAAAAGTTGCAACAATATATTGTAAATGAACTTAAGAAATACAAAGCTACAAAAGGATAACAATACAGTACACATACACATGGCATGCAGCCTCCTGATCTGGCAATGCCACTTTTTATTAATAATAATTTTCTGCATTTGCATCTCTTAATTCAAAAGGAAAGCCCAATCTTCTTAACTCCCTGGTCAGACCCTAGAATAGTGAGGTTTTGTATCTATCGCTTAATCTGTATCTTAATTAAACCATTAAATGTTATCTCAGTACATGCAGAACTTGGCTGAACCTTCTCTATCTCCTTTTCATTCAAAGGTTTCAATCCGAAGTTTAAATACTTCTCCTTTACTATAAAAGTCTGATAAATGCCCAATAAAAGCCAGAGTCTGAGACTCGTAGATTAGCTTTATTTGTAAGATTTGCTTTTTATGTTTCTGATTTAGAAAGTTATTTATTCAAGAACTAATCAGTCTCTTCCCAAAGAGATTTCACAAATGAGTTTTCCAAGTTTTATTTTTTTAAAACAAATTATTATAATTTTCAGTAGCTCTTATTGAGGACAGAGACCAATTAATGTCTCTATCACACAGAATAGCAGAAGTGGGTGGAAGAACTACAATGTTTAAAGAAGAATTAAGGCTTCACAGCACATTGGGCCATAGATAGGAATACAATACTACTTTATGGATCCAAATCTTTGAACCCTTTCTCCTCAAAAATCACTTTTTTTTTCCCATGGGATGAGCACATCTTGGAGAATGCAGTTCCCAGTCTCTTTACTTTGGAGCAGTTGTCCATTAAGGACTCTCAAATACTCCTTAATACGTCTTCTCGGAGACAGGTGGCACAGTCAGTGAAATAACATGTTTGTCTATCTCTTCCTCAAAAAACAAAACAAAACAAAACAAAAAAAACACATAAACATTCTTTAAGTCTACACTCTGCCAGGTGTTGGTTTCTTGTCCTCTTCTATTAGTTAGAAACTGAAATTAAATCCTTTAGAACAAAGAGAAATAGACGCCACATTTAGGTGACTAGCCGAAGCCTTCACATACGTCAATCTTTCAGATGAAAGTTATAGTTTCTTAGATGATCCCATTTTATACAAAGGAAACAAAAGCACAGAAAAGTGAGTTCCACAACATACTACCTAGTTCTGCTGGCTAAGTGCCTATACCTACTAAACTAAACACCCACTGGAAACTACCCCGCATAAATCCACCAGTGACTTAAAATACTAAGTGGGACCACACAGAGGGAGGAACTATTCCTTGCTACCCCACCTTTTGTGCTCTATGTTATCTAGTATATTATCTTTATGGATAAGTAAAATTTTAAGGATTAGATTATCAACATATAATCAGAGACAACTAATTTATATTCTGACACCAATCTTACACACTATTTTACATAAGAAAAAACTTGTATGTAAATTGGAGTCATATTTACTCTTTAATAAACAAATGTTGCCTTTTAGCATTATTTTGTACACATTTTCCACAGTGAGGGAATGTAAACTACTCATTCCAAACTCTGCAAATTAATTCTCTCTTTCTTTTCTTTCTTTTAATTTTATTTATTTTATGTATGTGAGTACACTTCAGACATAACCAGAAGAGGGCATCAGATCCCATTATAGATGGTCATGAGCCACCATGTAGTTGCTGGGAATTGAACTCAGGACATCTAGAAGAGCAGCCAGTCCTCTTAACCACTAAGCCATCTCTCTAGCTCCAAGAACTCTCTTTTTAAAGCATATTTTAAATTGAAATAAAATTGCATCACTTCCCCCTTCCATCAAGCCCCTCCCAGATCCCTTCCCTACAATACTTCCTATACACAACCTGCTCTGGAGTTGACAGCCTTGTTCTTAGATCATTATTGTTGTCAGAGACAAATTCATGTATGTATTTGTATGTGCTAATATACAAATACAATTTGTTGAATCTGTTCTTGTTGTTTCTCTGTATACATTTTCAGGGTTTACCACTCTGCACTGGACAGTGAACAAGGACTTACTATTGGAAGAGGATAATCATCCTCCTGCAAGCAGTCATTACTTGACTGTAGTTCCTCGTGTAGGCACTAGCTTCCCTTTCATGTTAGAATGTTCATTGATATTGATGTTATTCTGGACAATGCACCCATTTCTAGAAGAGAGTGTTTTACAGCAGACTTTCTGGTTTTCTGTCTTACAGTCTTCCCAGCCCCTCTTGTGCAGTGTTCCCTGAGCCATAGGACCAGGAACTGTGATTTTGTTATACTGATTGAGGCTGGGTTACCAAAAGTCCATTGATCTTTGTATTGTATCCAGTTGTAGGTTTCAGTAATGGTTTTCATTTGCTTTAAGAAAATGTGTCTTTAGTGAGGGATAGTATCTGTAGGCATAAGAATAAATTTTAAATTTAAATAATAAAAAAAAATTTAACAAAACCCAAGGATGTATAATGGGGCCATAGGGATGGGCACCTGAGTGGTTTGAGAGAGGAGTAGGAGGTTATGAAGTAGAAAATGGAAAAATGGGGAGAGAACTTCAGCTAGGGAGAAAGAAGGGAGCTCAATACAGAACGAGAAGGAGGGATGATGGGTAAATAATGCCAAGGTTATTTGATAAAGACTCAAAAATAGTTTTATATTTACCTAAATTTATATATATATTAAAATATATAATATGTATTTAAAGAAGTCATGCAAATTGTATTGATAATTTTCCGCATGAAGACCATGAACTAACAGCACCCAAGTACCTCTTTCTAAATGGTTGGTCACAGTAGTCCAAGTGACTCCCAAAATGATTCAAACTATCAGTGTAGCCTTTGGTTGCCTCTCAGGGATTGAAGATGGATCCTGACAGCTGAGGACACAATAAATTTAGGATAAAGGGATAATTGAGCTGGAACTGCTTTCAAATACTCCTTCCTGAGGTCTAATTTTCCATGGTTCCTGAAAATACTATGCAAGTTTCAAAAGGAAGAAGACCAATGAAACAGACCTCCCAAGCTGCAATATCTACGAACTACATGGATGACCAACATGGCAAGACATCCATAAAGAAATAATAAGTGGCACTCTTATGTTGGCATAATTGATGACTGTGCAATTGGACTTAAGGTCCATACAACAGGAGAGAAGTCATGCCTGGTACTGGAAGCCTAGTCAACTTCCCAGGACTAGTGAGATCATGTATTTTAGAAAAGAATCAAGAGAACATTCTTGGTCTGTCTGATTCCAATGTGGTCTATATGTACACTCAATAAGTCAGCATAGAGTCACAAAAATGTAAGGCTGGTTTGCATAGTACATACATTAGGTAAAGAAGAAAATGGTAGCATGGCCAGGCCGTTAAAAGAAAATTAACAAAGAACCAGTCAGACGAAGTTGACTGTTTGTGGGTTGTGTTGGTCCCAGCACCCAATTAAGATGCAGTGACTCTGGTAGTAAATATAAGGAAGGGGGAATTATGAGAGCTTTAGAACATTATTTCTATGGCTAGCTTCAGACATGCAATGACTGGTTAGTTTGATTGAAAGTTCTCATCAGAGGAAAATGAACTAAACACCTCTTAGAACACAATTTAAGAAACTTGACACCGACTTAAATATAGTTATCATTTAAACTGAGAAGGCAAATCTTCAGTGTACTGTTTGTCTTCTCAAATCTGGCATTGATGGGAGGGGAGGCCCTTGTCCTGTGGATACTTGAAACTCTAGTGTAGGGGGATGCTAGAGTGGTGAGGTGGGAGTGGGTGGATGGGTGGGGAGCACCCTCTTAGAGGCAAAGGGAGAGGGGATGGGATGGAGATTGCGGAGGAAAGGCTGGGAAGGGGACAACATTTGAAATGTAAATAAATTTTTAAAAATTTTAAAAAATAAAATAAATAATACTTAGAAAAAGAGAAGAAATAACATTAAAACTAGTCCTGCTATTCAGAGAAATGTCTAGAGGAACTCACCTCAAAGATGCAACTAAGCCTATGACCAACAAAGAGAGAACTAACTGCCTTATTTGTCAAATTTTAGTCAAAATCACAATACATGTATTTGAATTCCTAGGGCACTAAAATCCAGATGCCCTGGCAAGGAGCAGGAGGGAAATTCAGAGAATACTCGCCAAATACTGAATATTCTTTCCCTGAGACACCACACTAGTCACACTTAAACTGTACATAAAATACTTTTACAAGCAGATCTCTTTCTAAGGAAATGAAAAAGGCATGCTTAATCTGTAGGGAAATAAAACTTCCTGGGGTGAGGCCTCAGACAATTGATTTTAAAGGTCCATTCTTGGTAATTGTGTTATTTTGTTTTAACGAGACACATGAAACACTTCGATTTACCCCTTGGCCACCTTAAAATGTTTCTTTAATCCCATATGTCTCTAATAGGGTTCATAGAAAAACACTTCCTCTATTCTCATGAAAGTCAGCTATGCAAAGGAGTTCAAACTTCATAAAGAACAGAATTTGTGGATCATGAGGAAAATAACCAGTATAGACAAATGAGGTTCAGCAGACTCTTCGGTGGAAAGGCTCAGTTGAGGTCCTCTTCCAGGTTTATGGCTGCAAACGAAATCAAGACCTCTATTTTACATATATTTCACACTCCTCTTCCCTTCTGAACTGTAGCATTGCTCCTGTCTACTTCATTCCTAACTCCTTTTACATTGAAGAAGTAAGAAAAATGAATAAGAAGAAAGCCATCATGAAGACTAACAGTCTCTCCTTATAAGTAGTTCTGATTTACATGGATGAACCTTTCTTTTGTCCACTAATCCCAATCCTCTGCATCCTCAAGGCTGAGCTCCAGTGACATCCCCCCATCCCTACCCTTCACCTTCTCTTTCCTTGGAGGACTACTCCTATATCTATTGGAGGTGGTACCCTGTATACTAAAGAGCATGGACTCTGGAAGAAAGCTGAGGTTACCTTCTCTGCCCAGGCCTTCACTTAAACTTGTGTCTTGATGTTTGTCTTAATAAGGAGTTCCAGGGCTGACAGACAGCTCTACAGTTAAGAACATTGTGTGTTCTTCTGGAGGACACATGTGGCTCACAACCAACTGTCTGCAATTCCACGAGAGCAATGTCCTTTTCTGGTTTTTCCCAGGCACCAGGTAGGCATGTGGTACACAAACATACATGCAGGTTCAACCCACATAAAGTACCAAATGAAATGTGCAGGGTAGTTTTGAGTACTTTTTATCAGACTTTCTTATCCACACAGAAAATACATCTCATTATCTGTCATATTTTTTAAATAAGCCACCTTCCTCTACAGTTTCATATCACTGATCCTCTTTGCAGGAAGCTCTCTTCAAAAGAGGACCCTCCTCAAACCTGCATTTCCCTGATGCCCATTATTCCATTCAGGACCAACCATCACTCAAGTTACAAGTTACCAGTAGTCAGTCATTCTATTGCCGAAGTGAGTGAGTTCCAGTCCAAAGAAAAAGGTAGAGGGTAAAGACTTTGCATGGCTGTTAGGGCAGCAAATTAAACTACCTAAAAGATAAGGAAAAAAAACTTCTGCAACCTTTACCTTTTCAAAATGACAGAGTGACCTGGGCACTTACTACCAATATAAAGAGATGATCCCATTGGAGGGCAAGAAAATGCACTTGCTTGAACAGCTAAATTCAAAATCCTTTGTAACAACAGCTTTCATACTCTCGGACCAAGCATTTTGCCTCTTTCATGGGGTTCAGCTGTGAAATCTCTCAGGGGTCCCCCTACATGGTTTGCTACAGTCACTCTGCATGTCTGGCTGGCCTCTTGCCTGTAAGCTTTCTGCTTCTCTCCACCAGTGCTGTCTACACTAAGTTTCTGTGCCTAGTACATGTTTACCACCCAAATTACGATGCTGTAGCTCTGAAAGGAGGATGATATCCTAACTTCATTTCTGTTGCTGGGATAAAATAATTTAACTAAATACAACTTACAGGAGACAGTTTATTTCAACATACACGTGCATATATGCACACCCAACTTGCAGCCCATCACTGTGAAGAAGTCAAGGCAGAAACTTCCAACTGCTAGTCATTAAACCACAGTGAACAGCAGAGAGAGACATTGGTTCAGTGTTCTAGTTCAATTTTTCCCTGTGATAAAGTATCCCAACCAAGAACACCTTGGGGGGATTTATTTTACCTCACAATTCCAAATTACAGTCCCTCACTGTCAGGAAATCAAGACAGTAGGAACTTCAAACAGCTAGTCACATTAGAGCTACAGTCAAGAGCAGAGAGAAAGCAATGTATGCTCCTTATGCTTAGTTTGCTTTCTCCATTCCTATATAATTTAGGAACTCTGCCCAGGAAATAGTGTTACACACAGTGGGCTTTGTTGTCCTTTATCAATTAAAATGTAGCTACCTCCCCCACAGACATGACCACAGGCTAACTCAATATAGACAATTCCTCATTGAGATTCTCTTTCTAGATGGTCTAGGTTGTGCCAAGTTGAAAATTAAAGCTAATCATCATGCCTGCCTTAGGTCACTTCCTGTAGAAGTAGAGGCAGAATATGGCAAAAATTAATGTGCATGTGATTTACTAAGGGAGTATTCTCTACATAAGCAGTCAGGTTTGAGGAAATAGGGTATGATCAGTGTTTTAATCAAGTCTATACTCTGCCTGATCCATAGGAGGTTTTGCACATTGAACCTTCTACAAAGTTGTCTTTCTTTTGATGTTGATGTTTATATCTTTTAAGTGACCATTGATTATAAGTCACTTATAAAATTCATTATTTAAAAGTTGAGAGTAATTCAGTCTTGGAGAGGGTACAAGAAGAGTGGCTGAGATGGTGTTAGCTATGAGCCATTGGCAGTTTACACAGAAATTTCAATATGGGCGTATCAGCACAGACTAAGAAACATAAGTGATTTTGCCAAGACCATGTCTATTATGTCCCTGACTCATATTGCCACCTATTCCGTGGTGCTGTTCTACCTTAAATCTCCCATGGGTCATCACTGACATGGGCACTCAGGGCCAATACCAGATCTATCAGGTTTCATACATAAAACAGGTTATAACTGACTTTGCAAAGAGGTTTTTAGACACTGCAATCTTCTTAAACACAATAGTGCCTGGAAT
>CM052713.1:44064531-44164396 GCA_028551405.1 Uromys caudimaculatus
TTCCTTCCTTCCTTCCTTCCTTCCTTCCTTCCTTCCTTCCTTCCTTCCTTCCTTCCTTCCTTCCTTCCTTCCTTCCTTCCTTCCTTCTTTCTTTCTTTCTTTCTTCCTCCTCCTCCTCTTCTTCTTCCTCTTCTTCTTCCTCTTCCTCCTCCTCCTCCTCCTCCTCCTCCTCCTCCTCCTCCTCCTCCTCCTCCTCCTCCTCCTCCTCCTCCTCCTCTTCTTCTTCTTCTTCTTCTTCTTCTTCTTCTTCTTCTTCTTCTTCTTCTTCTTCTTCTTCTTCTTCTTCCTCTTCTTCTTCTTCTCATTAAGTGAAGCTCTGCTGTTGTGTTTATTTAAGTTTGGTAACAATACTTCACAATTTGACTGGAGTAGACAGATAAACATTAGATGCTTCTATGCCAGCCCCCATACTCTCAAATATGCTTTATATTAGACAAAAATTATAACTTTAGGCTGTTGAGGATTGTAATTGTTTTAAAGTTTACCATCACTGATGAGGTAAACAAGAACTCCAAAGGGACTTTGCAAAGCTGGTTGAAATGCTGCACCTCCATGATCTTAAATTCAATGACTCCCTAAAGTTTAGGTTGTATTACCAAATCCAGGTGGTATGATGAGATTCTCTCAACAAATGGCATCAACTATCACATAGAACTCTCTTTACTTTACATATTTTGGATCTTTCCCCAAAATAAGTAGCTATTCAAGCATATTCTCATCTGCAGTTGTGTATACTTTATTTACCAAGACATATATTTATAAATAAACACACAAAATTAAGTTTGTGTACAAAGTTATGATGCCTAACTCTAAATAAAATTTGAAATATATTTCCAATCTGAATGATACTAACTTTTAGGAACAAAAGGATATTGTAGATTTGTCACAGAGCAAATAAGTCCCGAGTGTTGAAAACGTAAAAGTTCATTTGAAGAAATTGCAGCATCAACAAAGCAATGGGAGGACCGGGGAGACAGCTCAGTCAATAAATCAATTGCCCACTACCCCAAGTATTAGGACAGAAGTTTGGATCCCCAGATTTAGGCTGAGCAGATAGGTACCTACCTCTCATCCTATCACATAAGGTAGAGACAGAGGATCACTAGAGGAGGCTGGCTACGTAGGCAGAATTAGTGTTCAGCGAGAGACACTGACAACATATAAATAGTGTGAAATACTGCAGAACACCTCATATTCACTTAGGGTTTCCACGCATGCACACATACATACTTGTACACCAATCCTTATGCAAACACACAGAGAGACCGGAATACCACACACAAACACACACATAATCAAAAAGAAAAGTTTTTAAAGGGGAAGGGGTAATAAAAGAGCATGTTTCCAGCACCCAAATGGATAACCATCTCTTTACAGTCTCTTTCAGGATCCCAGAGGGTTATCTGGAATTCACTTCCTGTCATCATGTATCAATATGCTGATACCCTGCAAAACTCACTAGGTGCATTTGTATACGATGGCCTATATAACAGGTAGTTAGCTAAAAACGAATGCATGCAACATGATGCTGAACATCTGAGAGTAGAAAACAGTCCTGTAATTCCTATTACACAATGTTCTCATCCAGATATTTAGCAAGCGTTTGTCAATTATCTTAAAATGAAATTATAGGAATGGACAAGGAGCACTTGAGTACAAGATTTGCTTCCATTTGAGACCATTAGCTCTTATCACAGATAGTAGGCTGTATGGTTGTGGGTCCTGTGTCCAGTCTGCCAAAGGGCAAGGTCACTCAGGGAGGCAGGACGCAGGAGTTGACTGAGCTTACTCCAAGCTGTCACCTGGGTATAGAAGCCCTAGGACACTGCTCTGGGGGGTTGGAAAGTGTAGTCTGAGGCTAGGGATAGCTGGAGCTGGTTTGGGGATTTCTGGGCCTATGAAGAGGATGGGGCCATGGGGTCACCAGACTCTTGGACACCCAGGTACCACTGGAAGACTTGGAAGAGCTGAAAATGGAATCTGGGCCCTCAAGCTGGAATTGGCACTGGGAGGGGAGAAAAGGGGGTGCTCAGCTGGTCTCATGGGGGGAGTCCTTGGCTTGACTGCAGGCTTGGATTGGTGGTTGTGAATGGAGTGCAGAGAGGCCCTCCATGGATGGTGGTTCTATAGGTGAAGGCCTTCTCCATGGCTCCCCACGTGGATCCTGATGAAAAGATGCAGTCTATGGTTTTAAGGCATTTATTGTCATGGTGGGAAGTAGATGTGTAAACCATATCCCACGTCTCAGGGTGGGCCTGAGATTAAATACCTTTTGCAAGGAGGAATGTCTGGGAAAGAAAGCTTATTGGCTAAGATTTTCAGGCCTTTAGCTATCTCATTAAAATGGAGATCCCTGTCTTGAGCCTATATGACCCTTACGTGACTGATGGCCACAAATCTACAGGGGAGGGTCTGCAGCTAGTGACAGGGACCTAGTGCCCAGGAGCAGACAAAGTTCCTACCATCCTTTCAGGGTCTCTGGGGCTTCTAGCCTTAGCTCAACTGAGGTCCAGGCTACCTCTCACGGTCCACTGCCCCACAGTAGCCTATAAAGAGAATAATTGTATGCAATGTCTACACCTATTTCTCAAACAAGAAACAAATTTTTCTGAACATGTTTGCTCATAATGTACATTTTATTTAGAGAAATGTGCAAATTCAAATCTGCTGCTATTGATGAGATCACTAAATTATAATATATGTTGCTATTGATGTGATCACTAAATTATAACATGCTTTAAGTATCAATAAAAAGCTGAAACCTTGGAGATATTAGTTTTATCAAGTTAATCAGTTTTAAAAACTCAAGTGAATTATAAAATATTGCTTCTTTAATATCTAGTAACCTTTTGCAGAAAAGGTTTTATTGTTAAGATTTATTATATTTAGCCTGGATAATCATTCAGCTCAAATTTTAAATATTTCAAAATGTAGCATTATGGTTTTAATATAAAGACAGTGACCACACGAAAGGCTTGTTCTTTTGGATTTCAGGGAATTTACTAATCTCTAGCTAATTTTAATGGCTTTATTGGAGGCATGGATCAAGTTGGTGACCTGGTGGGTGAAGATGGAATTATCCCCTGAAGTGAAAAAAAAAAATATATATATATATATATATATATCCTCACTGTCAGTCATCCTAGGAACTGGACTAGTAGACAGGAATTTGAATTGGTGATGGAGGTGGAGGATGATCCCAGCGATTGGAACCAGAAAGGCAGGGGCTACAAAGAGTGAAACCTGAGAGTGGTTCATGGCGTGGAGTTATATTCTTTTGGCCATTTGGGAGCAGTGCACAAGTGCATGATGGCAAGAGCTTTTCATCTCTGTCAGCAGAAGACAGAACAGTGTTGCATGTCACATAGGGAGGGCAGAGCCTAGCTCTGCAGCAGCCAGTACAAAGCTGACCAAGAATGACCTTTAGAAAGATAGCCAGGGAATCACCAGCCAGAACAAACTGTACAAAGCAGAAATCGTATTTCACAATTACTTTCAGCAACAGTTATAGCTACAGACAGACAATATAGTAAGAAAATGTCCAAATCAAAAGAGTTTTCTTCTGAAGTCCTATGAGATAAGTGCCTTGGAGGGAGGGAAAGGCTTTGAAAAATGCACAGAAAACCTCTGTTACAGTAATTTCTAGCAAAGAAGAATGTTAGGAAGTAATCTATCTTCATCAGTTGAGTAAAAAGGAATGTGGGATTATTTGCCACCCTGGCTAATGAGGAAAAGGAGGAGTAACACATAAAGAAATAAGGATTCCCACTCAAAGTCTTGGTTAGATTTCCTATATGCTCCATGTTTTCAAGGAATAGAAAGACAAACAATATATGTCTGTTTTCTCAGTGGAGGATAAAAGATTCAGAAGTTTATATCTAAGCCAAGTTTATAGGAAATCAATTGAGCAGAAAATAAAACTCAGAAAAAACTGAAAATGAGTATAAAACTGACTTAATTGCCAAGATTCACCAATCAGATTTATCAGAATACTAATTACTTTCCAGTTCAAAAAGTTTTTGTGACTTTCAATTCAAATTGGTTTTCTTATTTTAGACCTAAAATAGCATTCACTCTGACTCCAACATTATGATTCCAGCATAGGCCCTCAACTATTTCCTGTTTTTATTTGAAGGATAATTTTTAGTATTTAAAAAGCATTGCACTTTACAGTGTGTTCTGTTATAATTATTTTATTTCATCTGATAATTACCCTGTGATCCTTCCATTGTTATTAATATTATTCTTAGAACCATTCCCTTTTCTTTTAAAATACACAAAAGAAGTCTAATAAATTAAGATTTTTCTCTAGATTATTAAAGTACTGAAACCTGGAAACCAATTCTTCACATCATAAAATTCTCCTTTGTTTAATGAAATCATTTAGAATGTTATTTTTATGGCTAAGGAACTTTTTTTTACAGATTAGAATCAGACTAAAATTGAAAAATAATTACAGCTCAACTTTGTGAGTATACATTACTTACATGAAGGGAGAACAAATACTTGCAATAATGTTTTTCTGTCTCAAAATACACCGTATGGGATGGAGCTGTAATGACCTGGAAATATTTAGAGGATGAAATGAAGATTTTAACAGACTGAGTCTAATTTTTGATTAAATGTTAAGTTTAACTAAATTGGAAAGATAAGAAAGCCAATTCAATTTAAGCAAACCCCATGAAAAAACTGAAATGGAGAATTAGACCATGAGAGAATAGTTTAAATGATAACCTATGTTTGAAACACTTCCACACTTTGACGATGTGATTGGTAAAATTTACCTTGGCTTAGTACATATGTTCTGATAAATCATGCATCAAAAATTATTGACTGATAAATGAGGTAAGTATGATAGCACTGTAAATGTGCTGTAGGGAACTAGGTAGATATAAATAGAGTAAATTAGCACATTAAATCTAGAAATAAGAAGATAAAGGATTGCAGTATGTCAGGGTGGGCCAGGCTGGGAGCTACAACTCAGTGTTAGCACAGTCGCCCAGTTTGTATGGCACCCTGGGTTTAATGCCTACCGCCATTAAATAAATAAATAAATAAATAAATAAATAAATAAATAAATTTTTAATACTGTGCTATTTCACCCAGAACTATCAGATAAGATTTGGATAGGACTAATATTTAAGAAGTGAGGGCGCAAGTGACTTAAAAACCAAGCAAATAAACAAAAAGCATCTGAGACAGCAGTAAAATATTCCTCCTTAAAATTAACTTAGTGCATACCTAAAACAACGCTGGGTTCCTATAACGAAACAACTGAGGCATACTGTACTGGCTGGTTTTGTGTGTCAACTTGACACAAGCTGGAGTTATCACAGAGAAAGGAGCCTCCCTTGAGGAAATGCCTCCATGAGATCCAGCGCTAAGGCATTTTCTCAATTAGTGATCAAGGGTGGGAGGGCCCATTGTGGATGGTGTCATCCCTGAGCTGTTAGTGTTGGGTTTTATATGAAAGCAAGTCAGAGGAAGCAAACCAGTGAGTAACATCCCTCCATGGCCTCTGCATCAGTTCCTGCTTCCTGACCTGCTTGAGTTCCAGTCCTGACTTCCTTTGGTGATGGCCAGCAATGTGGACATGTAAGCTGAATAAACCCTTTCCTCCCCAACTCATTTCTTGGTCATAATGTTTTGTACAGGAATAGAAACCCTGACTAAGACACAGACTAAATTTATCAGGGGAATTTTTTTACTTTCCTCTAGGCATCTTAGGTTGAAAGTTGAGAGAGTGTTGCACCAACCCTGGTGAGGCATCGCTTTTGGCCCTTCGCCTCATCCCCTGGTAGTGGATAGTAAGGTAGTATTGCATGTGAGCAGAATATATGCATCTTCCACCTGGAAGCCAGAGAGTGAGTCAATGGTTAAAGTCACTAATATATCAATTTACTTTATGAGAGAGCATAGGACCATATAGGAGGTATATTAATGCCTTTGAGGGCAGTACACTTAGTTATCTAAGGGCATCACACTAAGCCTTATTCCTTGTAGTTCCCACCGCATCCCACCTCTACACTAGTGACTAAACTTCCAACACAATTATTGGAAGACAAACTCAAAATCACAGCATTTCCTCCCTGGTTGTCGGTTATGTGCACCTCTCAGTGAAAAATGTATTCACTTTGTCCCAGACAATTCCAAATGTTTGACTATTCTACAGCCAAAAATTCAACTCTACAGTCTCGTCTGAGAATGAAGAAAAACACTTTCAGTTGTGAGTGCCTGCTACATCAAAAACAAGTTCCCTGAGATATAACACTGAGATAGACACAAAGCAGCAAAACCTGTGTGAGAAAAGTAATATAGATGGTGACAAGTGAAAAGAAGATTTTAAAGTACACACAACTCAGACTGAGAAAGCATCAGATCCACAGTGGTCAGATACTGGGGAATCTCTGAACAGAGATTAAAAAGGTGACTAAACCACATTTGTTTTCTCTGCATCATTTGAAATAAAACTAAAACTTTCCAGAAATTAGGTAGAATGGAGCATTAGAAGTTCCTCTGTGGGTCTCTACAAATGAAACGAGTCAGGAGACAATGGGGAAATGATATTCTAAGGAGAAAAAAAAATTCAAAAATCAAGGCTGTTGCCATTTTCAGGCTATTGTAAATAAAGAAGGAAGGTTACCACAAGCTAACAAATACAAAGCCCAGTTTTAGCACTGAGTAACCTCTATTGGAATTGTTGGTCAATCAGGTCCTCTAAATATTACAGGCTATAGAATTGCTCTTGGTTACCCTGCACAACTTCATGGTAAGACCCTATTGCTAAAGATATCACATGTTGGAGTCCCACAATGAGGAAAACTCAAGCTGGTATAGACCTAGAAGTTTCATCCATACTAAATAGCTTTCACAGCACTGTGAGTTGCTATTCATGATACCAGAGGAGAAAAATGTAATCTGCAATCTTATCTAGCTGTAAAACATTCCAGCTATAAAAGGTCTTGTCTGATAAAATAGTGCGATAGTAGCACAAATGTCATGGAAATAACCAGTTACTTTCTGATGGGATTCAAGACCCATTCCACAAGATGAAACCCACATTTGGGTACAGTTATTGGTGCCAAGAACCTGTGACTAGACATACACAGATGTTAGTAGACAAACTGTTACTAGTATTTTGCTAATGTGACATAGTATTAGGTGACATCTTATGACTTCTCATTATATCCATAGATTAGTGTATCTTCAAACCTCATTAAAGAGGATTCTTCTTGCAGAGGATGAAAATTAACACAGAGACCCATAATTGGTTATAGTACATAGATTGCATGACTGTAGATTGGTCAGCTTTAAGTGGGACATCTGAATCACAAACTCCTCCCAAGGATCAAAGACCATGTTAGAACAGCAGCTAGAAATAGTGAAAGCACAACAGGTAGTAGATGACTACAAGGAAACAGGAGACAATAGAACTCATGGTTCTTGCAAGCCTTAAATCTGGTGTGAGATTTTATCTGACAACAACTGCCAATGTATGGCAAGGAAGAAAAGAAACTATGTTCTTGACACCATGAAGGAATATACCAGTCTCAAAATAATGTCTAACTTGTCACCAGTATTTTCTGTTACTTATTATATGGCAAAGCAATTTTCATATAATTTTCACACACATATTTATATGTAGCAATATATATGAACATAGTCAATGCAATAAAGGTTATCTCTTTATTTATTTACTTACTATATTTTTGTTATTTTGTTTTATTCAAGACAAGTTCTCACTATGAGGCTCTGACTGTAGACCTGACTGGCTTGTCTCTGACTTCCAAGTGCTGAGATTAAAAGTGTGCACCACTACACTTGGCTGATGTTGCATATTTTAAAATTACTATTTAAATTTAAGAAATGCTTTTCAGTTTGAACTGAAGACAAACTATGGCCAATCCTGCCTTATTCAACTCAGTGGAAGTATATTTACACACAGGTATATAAGGTTAATATTATTTGAACTATGGTGGGTCCCTGAGTCACATCAAAACACTTCATATACTATAATCACTGTGATTGATTAATGCTGAACATTCATAGTGTGTGTGAGTTAATGCCTTTATCTAGAATACGAGTTTTGCTTTAGATATATAAATTGTGAAGTCTTAAAATAGCTATGTCCCTGACCCTCAGGGTCCATGAACCAGGGATTAGGAGTTGTCACGTGGTTATTTGAACTGTGGAAACACCCAAGCTAGTGTAAAGTGTTTTAGTGAATTCATTTAGTCATTTAGGAAAGTCAATGGATTACTTAGTATAGTTTGACCATCAGAAAAAGAGCTCGAGGTTCAGAGGGACAGCTGTTTCTGTCTCTTTTCATTACTCAACCTGCTTACAAACTGTCAGTGTGTTTCCATTTAAACTGGGGATTCTGACACTTGTGAGATTAAATGAGATTCACTTATGAGCACTCAGTACAGAAATATCAATGTTGCTGGTCATCCAAAAAATGATAATAGCACTTTTTCATCTTGCAGATACAGAAAGCCTTAAACTGAGACAGTCTATGTTATTTCCCTGGATGACTGTTCTACTTTTGCCACTAATAGCTAAGCCCATGCCCTTTCTCCTAAACCTCACAGGAAGGCAGACTCTTGAGGGAGCACTCCCATCCCAGGCAGATGTTACAACAGAAGGATTACCATTGCATTCTCCTAACTTTGCCTTAAAAGTTCCTACTTTACTTAGGAAGACATTAATTGCCTGAATGCTTTTCAAAAAATGTAATGTCCACCACAAATGCAGAGGTAATGTGTATTATGCTGCAAGTCTTATCTTTTAAAACAAGGAATTGCAAATCAACAATTGTTTTTCCAGAATGCTTCAATCTTTGACTAGGTTATTTATAAATTGAGGAACTTTGTCATAAATATTGTGTTGCTATTATGCTATAGTGCTTCAGTAGCCCTGTGCTTGTCAGCAAACGAAATGTATAGAAAGTATAATTTCCAAAAAAAAAAAAAAAAAAAAAAAAGCGTGAACATCATGCACAGTGAAGGAGAAGTCAGGACTGAGAGTTTCAGGATCAAATTTTTATCACTTGGTTAACCCTAGGGACTGGGTTGGAAGAACTAGTTGCTGGTTGGCAATCGTTATGATTTTTAGGAAGAAAATTCAAGAATTAAGTCTGAATGTCAGCAAACAACTCAAGAAAGATCCTATATAAAAGACTATGGGAAATAACAATATAATTAGGATGCAGTGCACAAGTAGGATTTGATAGTCAGAAAGTGTTCCATAGCTTCCTGTGAAGCCATACTTGAGTCATTGACAGAAGTCATACAGGACAATGATCTCATGAGAATATAGTAAAGTTGAAAGATTCCCATTCCGACTGAAACTAAACTACCCAGTAGGTATTGCATATTTGGTGCAATGAATTAGGAATATGTTTGTAGTAATGAAGACAGACACAAGTCTACTGTATTGTCAAAGTTTATACCACATACAATGATGCACTGTACATAACAATGGCAATAAATAGGTTTTACTGGTCTGTGTTTACTGTAGCATGTGTTTATTAGTAGGTAAGAGTGAAATTTTAGTATACCTATTTATAAAAATAAATGAAACATAAAACATGTTATATTCATTGTAGCTTCCCTTCCTATGTCTTATGTCTTCCAAGTCCATTGACTGCAACATGCGGTTACGTTGAGGGAATGACCTATACCATCTGCTTTGATGAATCACACTCCTTAATGTCCTATAACACATTTCTCAGACTATGTCCCCTGTCGTCAAACACTGCATGGCTGTATACATATTCACAGACATTCAAAGCTTAAGCTTTAGGTTACAAATGTTTTGTTAAACATATTGGTCTCATTCATCCTCTAAAATCTAAATTTCTTTTCAATGAAATTCACCCCTGTATAGCATATCTTCTTCCCCTTGATGGGGCGACTTCTGTATCTTTAGACAAATGTTCTCCCTCATCCATATTAGTGCTTGTTATCTGCTCCTCTCTAGGGTATCTCCAATTTTACACTGGAAGTTACATTTCATTCTATAAGACTTTTGAAAATTACAAAAATTAAATCTTTTTCAATATGGAAGTAAATATGAATAAAGACAGAAAAGCAGGAATAGACCCGTGCGGTGGGCAGTATTTAAGGGAGGGGATGGGAAAGACAATAGGACAAAGTACAAGGGGAAATAGTAAAACTGGAAGGATACAGTGCTGTGGTGGGGTCAGAGAGATGAGGGTCAGGAAGGGGAACAGACAACCAAAGTAAAATACATAGGAAAATGACACGTGGAACCCTGTTACATTGTAAGCGAATTTTTAAAAATACAATAAAACACGATTCTATCCTGAGAAATTTTTCTCCATTCCCCTTTTTGGAACAGGAAAGATTAGATGGGATGGGGATGGGAAGGCATATAGGAGTATGGGGAAGGAAAACTAACACTGAAGACTCTTTTTAAAAAATCCATAATGAAACCTACTACTGTAGAAGCTTCCTAAAATATATACATATAGAAAGAGTTTAAATGGAATTATCCTATAACAGAAGAACACCAAAGAGAAACCATGTGTACTAAATAGAAGCCTCAGGACAAGGAATTGTTTTTTATTGATGTTGTTTTGTTTTTTGGTTTGGTTTGGTTTGGTTTGGTTTGGTTTGGTTTGGTTTGGTTTGGTTTGGTTTGGTTTGGTTTGGTTTGGTTTGGTTTGGTTTGGTTTGGTTTGGTTTGAAGTTGTTGGTCAATAGGGTCCCATAGATTACCCACACCTTATATTCTGTTACCAACAGATCAGTGCATTGTTCTTTCTTCATCAGTAAAGCTTACTGAAGTTGGTGGCAATTAATACAGAATCCATATTGGACAATGTACAGAAAATAAGGGACATCAGAATCCTCAGCACAAGTG
This sequence comes from Uromys caudimaculatus, assembly GCA_028551405.1. Lineage (NCBI taxonomy): Eukaryota > Metazoa > Chordata > Mammalia > Rodentia > Muridae > Uromys > Uromys caudimaculatus. The sequence goes on from CM052713.1 coordinate 44,075,419, forward strand.
GGAGGTATATTGCTCAGCTCTCCCCTGAAGGCTCAGGGGTCTAAGAAGAGGGGGCAGAAAGATTTTAATAACCAGAAGTGGTGAATGAATTAAAGGAAGATGTTTTCAAGATACAACAGGGGATAGGAGTGCACATATGACCTCAAAGAGATTGTGATAGCACACATGAGACCTTCTGGGACGCAAGGCAGATAGATTCCCAGCATGGAGGAGAAAAAGTAGGCACAAAATCTGACCTTTAACTGATGGGAGAAAAAAAGTCAGTTTTGTTTAACTGGTGACATCTATTGTATCAAACACAGTCCAGGAAAAGCCCACACCAAGGAGTAGGTGGCCAGTACAACAATATGTATAAAACTCATGGAGAGAGACAGAGACAAAAAGAAAGACAGAGACACAAAGACAGACATGGAGACAGAAATAGAGAGACAGAGAATACAAACATCGGCTACAGAGATGGAGAAAGGTCTGTGAGGAGTTGAGATAGGTAGATGAACATGATCAAAGCTCATTGTATGAAGTTCTCAAAGCTACTAAAAGGTTTATAAAGAATAAAACGAAGTATTATCATTATAAAAATACATTTTACTTTTAGTTTACATTTTGTTTTTTATAACTTGCTATTGGTGTTTAATATAAGTAATACAAAAAGACCATGATAGATTAGAGAAAGCAGGTTGCCTATCAGGGTCCCCAGCTCCCACACTTATTTAATTTCATTTTTCTAACTCAATGAGTATTTGCCGGGAATTCTAAAAACTCCAATGAGCTTAAGGAGAAATTATTGATGCTCATTTTGATCTCTTCATCTTCTCTTTAATCAGAAATCTGAATAGTTATGTCTTAGCCTGAAATGCATCCTTGTAGAGTTATCCACCAAGTATCCCTCCCACAGTCTCTGAAACTCCTTCCCTACAATCCAAGGCACAAAGAAATGAAGGAAATGCCATGGTATTACCAGTCTGCATGAAAACACTATGATTATCTTTTTTAATCAGACAGTAGTAATACTTTCAATCTCTACCTGACTAATTTTCTCCACTCTTTCCTCCTCCCCTCAAATACCTAGCTGCTAAATGTTTACTGATTAATTTGCATGAAATGGCCCCATATCAACAATCACTCCCTGTATCAACTTCCTCTGTTCTTTGATAAAGGCATTTCCCCCCTCGACCCTAGAGCTGCTTCTTAAATAATAATTTTAAACTAAAAATGAAACTCACATTCCAGAATTCAACTTAAATATATCATAGATTTTCCATTTTTAAAAGTGAGTTTTCAGTTGATATAAAATGCCTTTAAGCTTCAGACTATCATAACATTTATATAGAAAAGATTACTTGGAAATATAGTTATAGCCTGCTGTCAAAGGACAGTCACCAGGTAACCAGTTTCTGTATTCTGCCACTCAGCAGTTCTGACTTTTGTTTCCCCAGGAGGAAGAGAATGATGGCCGTAGGAGTGATGAGAAGAGAATACTGAAACTTTCATGGCATGACAAGACTGGAATTTTTCTACTACTGATTACTTCTATGGTCTTATGAAAAACAGTGATAATTCAAAACATTAGCTTCCATTTCTGTCAAATGATTACTGGCACAGAAACTTCATTTACCAGTTGTTTTTAACCCAAAGTTATATAGCTAATAAAGGAGTGATGAAAGATGTCCAAATACACACACCATGCCCCCACAACACACACAACAGAGCCAATAATGGGATACCTCAAGATCTAAAATTCCCAGGCTCAACCCCTCTCTAAGACAATATATGAATATTAGCCACAACTCACATGAATCTTTTTTACAAAAAGTTGTTCTCCAAAAGCCAGAGGTATAAGAAAATTGTGTTAGTTGGTTTTAGTTGAGTAGTTACAAAAATGCTAATGTAGAATATTTCAAAATAAATCAAGTGACATGCAAATTTATTTTCTAAGGTGCAAATACATTACTTTTTTCTGATACATTAGAGTAAGAAGATCTCTTCTGGGGACAATGTATTATCAGGACCCCAGAGGCCTGAACCTTTATGACTTCACTAACCTAAAAGAGAAGACTTTGTGGAAAGAAGCTTAATGATTCAATAGTGCTGTCACAATGTCACAAATTGCTCTGGGCAATGTAGCAAGGGGGCCCTAAGCATGGTATTATTCAACATCACTATGCCTGCTACTTTGCGAATTTACAACAAGCTTGAGACTTTCCCACATCTAGGCACTCAACAGCCCAGTCAAGTTGATACATAAAAATAATCCTCACACTATTATTTTAGCATATGCATGAAATACTCACCACTAGAAACATCTGCATTCCTGGCCATCTATTTTCTATACTTCATATTTAATGACAATAAACCTGTGTTGACAGAGAGGCCAGCAGAGGATTTGCCTGAATACTTTGCCTAGTTGTAATATATGGTATCACATTCCTGGGAAAAATATTGTCTAGCATAATCCACAGGGCTAACATCATTCAAATTAATTGTTCTGACCTTGGTCTACAGGCATAAACAGAAATGCATTTCAGATAATGTGAGTTCCTCTCATAATTATATTCTGTGCACATTCAGGTGGAGAGGAGTTAAGAAGCATCTGTGTTTGCCAGCGGGAGTAACAAACCTTGAACCAAAAACAAATGCATAAATCTAATGCTAGGTAGGAATCTGGCTATTTGGGTGAATGCTGGCCATGGGTAGAGACATGGAGGGCTGCAAATCTTAACCTCCACCAACACTGCAGCACCCAGAAGATAACACTAATGACAAATTACCTTAATCCTGTGCCTATAAAATGAATCTTCTGAAGTGGTTTGGAAAGCTTTGTATGATTACCTCTATTAGATATTGGATATGATAAACATCTTTTAATATAGTCTAGAATTTGCTGCAGGCTTTCCAGTGTTTAAAACAGTATTGTAAAATGATTGTTCATTGGGAGAAGTCTGAATCACAGGGCATTGAAAAACTATTATTTGTAGGAAAATGCTTTGTCTGTGCATTTTTTTTTTCAGCCTTCCAGGGCTTTTGCTTGTATATTATGGCTTCCAGTTTTGTGTTTTTATGGTATTTCTGTGTGTGCAGATATGGATGCCTCTGTGTCTTTACGTGGTTTTTTTGTGCTTTTCTTTGGCTCTTTTTTTCTGTTTGTTTATTTTGTATTATAATGGTTTGCTTGCTTTTATTTTATCTTATTTTATTTATCATCATCATCATTTAAATGTTGATGTTTTCCAATGATATTTTTCAATTTTGACTGGTTGGAGAGGTGGGGAGGATCTGAGAAGAGCTGAGTAAAGGGAAACCATAACCAGAATATATTGTATTGAAACGATTTCTTTTCAATTTAAAAATATTATAATATGAAGATAACAAAAATAGTACCAATGGTAATTGATAATACCTGAAAACAAAGTAAATGATCTAAAAGTAACTTTACAATTTATGAACATTTGTTTTACAAATCTTCACCTGCCTTAATATATGCAAGAAATCAATGTGTATATGCTTTCCAAAATTGTAGATATGTACATATTTAAAATATGCATAGAAATTATATGAACTATAAAGGCGATAGGCACCTTTCCACTTTAGAAACATAAATGAAAGGATGTAGGATGACTGAAAAATAATCTCTCCTGTAATTAAAGAAAGAGCTCACAAGGTGTCTTAGTCAGGGTTTCTATTCCTGCACAAACATCATGACCAAGACACAAGTTGAGGAGGAAAGGGTTTATTGAGCTTACACTTCCATGCTGATATTCATCACGAAAGGAAGTCAGGACTGGAACTCAAGCAGGTCAGGAAGCAGGAGCTGATGCAGAGGCCATGGAGGGATGTTCCTTACTGGCTTGCTTGCTTCTCCTGGCTTGCTCAGCTGACTTTCTTATAGAGCCCAAGACTACCAGCCCAGAGATGGTACCACTCACAAGGAGCCCTGCCCCTTTGATCACAAATTGAGAAAATGCCTTACTGCTGGATCTCATGGAGACATTTTCTCAACTGAAACTCCTTTCTCTGTGATAACTCCAGCTTGTGTCAAGTTGACACACAAAACTAGCCAGTACACAAGGTATTACACAACTCAGCCCATCCATGGTTTGGTTTAGTTTTTTTCTTGGTCTTTGTTTCTGACCTTGGTCTACAGAAAGATAAAAGGACAAAGGAGGGGGATGGGAAGGAAAGGGAGGGAAACAGAGACAGAGACAGAGACAGACAGACAGAGACAGACAGACAGGCAAGGCAGAGACAGAGACACAGTGACAGAAGCAGAGACAGAGACAAAGCAGAGACAGGAAGATCAACAGACACATACAAGGAGAAATAGAGAGATGAACAGAGACAGACAGAAAAAGGAAAGATGCTTGCTTGTGTCTAAGATATGGACCAGAAAAACAAACTACATGCCAGGAGTTTCACTTTCCTCTTGAGAGGTCTACATAGGAACAAAAGGCAAATCAAAATCATCTCTCTGAAACTAGTTAGCTTTAAATGTTTTCTTTTACCTCGAAATCTGAAGTGACTGCAGCATCTAAAAAGGCACTTCATTGAGTGGGCTGAAAATCAAAAGGAAGAATCAAATGGAATTGTGTGCAGACATAAAATTAAATGGGTGAAAACAGTAAAATGCTTTTCATGGGTTAGAATAAAAGCCAATATTTAGTTAAGCAATTACTGGCAGCATTTGTTTCAGTAATAAGTGTGCCATGGTAGTTCTTAGAAGATATTCTCTAAAGTTTAGTACACACTGAACAGTGAATTCTTTCATTCGTCACTATAAGAAAACACATAAATTTCCTACTGCTAATTTAACTTGTTTATTGATGAATATAACTGTAACATTTCATTTTAATTTTTCAATTATGCTGAGTAATCTATACATCTGTATACATGTGCTATTTTTTCCTGAATAACCCATTTCTAAAACTATGATTTCTAGGAGGGAGATTAATTTCTCTTGAACAATAGAATAGTTTAAGTCACATGTAAAGTAAACATAGTTGAAAACAACTTAATTTAAATAAAAAAGAATTTATTGACTTATCCTAAAAGTAGGAACTTAAATAGTATTTAGATACAAATATAGCAAGGAGTCCAATGCTCTTTTTCTTTCTGTAGTTTGGCTCTATTCCTTCTATTAGTTGATGGATTTCACATTTTATGCTTTTATTTCATGATTGCTGCCAATAATCATTACCTAAAGCAAAATGTGGGATTGCCAATCTTAATGACATAAAAATATTTTTCACTATTACTCACACTAAACAGCATGGATATATGGGGAAAGGCAAGAAACTGAGGTCTGGGCCAGTAAGGTTACCTGGTGGTTAAGAGTACTTGCTTCTCTTTCAGAGGACATGAATTTTGTTTCCAACATCCACACAGAGTAGCATATAACTTCCTGCAAGCCCAGCTCCAGGGGATTCAGTGCCCTTTTCTGGACTCAGGGCAGCTGCACATAATTCTGGCCTCTGAAGGCACCTGCACAAATGTGGCATATGGACACAAACACATACATACACATTAAAATTAAATAAGATATTTTTACAAATTAGGGTGGATCATTCCAGGTTTTTGAGTTTTCCATATAGTTTAAAATGTTTTAACTACTCAAAAATGAAGCAATCTGTCCTTTATATTTTCCCTTTTCATTCCAAATTACCCCCTAACATGTAGCTCCACTTCCTGCTGCTGTTTGCACAGTGGCTTCATTATCTCGACTTAGAGAAAGCTGTATGTTCGCTTGTCCCAGTGAATAATTTCACTGCTTCCAACTTAAACTGAAAGTTGCTTTCTCTTAACATTCACACATTCAAATGTTCAAACATCATGACAAGAATTTGTGTGTGTGTGTGGTCCTGTTACAGACTAACATTCAGATGGGGAGTTGGACCAGTGATGTAATTAGAGTAGATTGAGATATGGAATCCGTAGCTGGGAACTAAACACTAACGAACACATTTTGTGATTTAAAAGGGGGGGGGGCTGTTTCCCGATGAGAAGAGGGTTCTGAGAAAGTGGAAGATCATAGATTTCCACTGAGCAAATACTGAGCAAGTACTTCAACAAGGCATACTGCAATTGTCTCTCACTTGAGTCCAGAGACAATAGGTTTTATACAAATGGATATCTACCACTCCAAATAATGCAGCTAGCTACAATTTAATTCCTAATTCATAATTCATACTGGACATTTTATAAAGTTATAATATAAAAGCAAAATGTTTTGTTTAATGAATTTCTAAACTATGAGGCCTCCACTGAGAAGAATATGGAAACACATTTTCACCAAAAATGTTTTAAAATATTAAGAAAATTGCCTTGGTAAATAATTTCTATCACATTTCACAAACCAAGACAAAGACGTTATACAAATGTAGAATACACTCCCTTATAGATATTTGCTTATTTGCTTTATTTATAGACTTAATTAGCTCCATTCCCAGAGGTTCCAATTGGCAAATTAACATACCAAGACACTAAATGCTATTCAGGTGATCTGAAAGAATTTAAATGCCTTTCAATTTGTCTGAAATACAATTTGCCCAAAGGTGACCTAATTAAGTAGGCCTTAAAACACTCCAAAGAGAAAGTTCACATTACCACTAACCAGAAAGCTACCATACAATATTTCCATTAAACAATATCTATTGCCCTGTTATTCCAAACAAATTCTCAAGTAGTGGAAAATCTGTGCAAGAGTATCTAAGACAAAAGTATATTAGCATAAGAATTCAAGTACCATGGCAAACATATACTTTACTTAAAGCTCATATTTACTGTCCCTACATTCTTTCATTATTAGCCTTTGGATTAAAGATTTTTTTAAGTGACTATAGGTCAATAAATCAACGCGTTTCTGGAGTTCATTAAATACAACTGTTACTCTCTATGTTTTGGTTTTTTTTCCCCTAGATTTGAAATAGAAAAAGGTCATGGCAGAAATAAAAATATCATGAGGAAAAGTGCTTGGATTGTAAGCTGTTCGGCATCAGTAGAGAAATATTGAAGCAAAAATATTGCCCAGGGAGGAGTCCTGTTGAGCCATCCAGAACAACTTTTACCAAAATATAATTACAGGGGCTGTAAATATATTTGCTTTAATGGCTAGTACTACACCTATAATTATAACCACTCCATTTACCTGATGCACCTCTGCACAAATAAAGCAATAAAGAGCTTTGAAATACTGGACAGAAGAAGATGTTTCTCATTGGCTCTCAATGAGTTCCAGCCATGACAGCTATCTCAGTGATGGAGAGGCCATTAGCCTCATGCCAGTCCACAGTCAGTCCATACCTGAAGTGCCTCTGAGTTCTCCAGACATACCCCATTACTCTTGTTTTGTTTTCTCTGACCAGTTGAGTTGTTTTTACTGCTTTTCAAACTCAAAGTACCAACGAAGGACAAATACAACCACCAAAAATTTCTTTAAACATAAAACCATTCTTTGGGGGGATTTTGAATTCAAGGAAAACTTTGAGAAGACGTGTTTCAGACTCAATGAGAAGTCCTCATTAGTGATTACAGGATACGCAGATTTAAAACTGCAAAACCCTAGTTTAGTCTAACCTAAATTGCTAATATAAATGTGGAGAAATGTGTATGTGAAAATATATAAACCCCCATTACAATGGCAAATTTTAGAATTCAGAATTTTTCAGAAAAGACAGCATGTGCTCATCCCACGCCTGTGTGATCCCCTGCAGATCATGAGCTGATTCCTGAATTCAAACACTTAATCAATCTGCAGGAAAAACAATAAATATCCAAATATTTTAGAGTGTCAAATAAAGACCGTGAACATCGCAAGCATCCATTTACTAAGATTACTCTATCAAACACTTTTCTAGAACCAGGAGAATATTTACTTTCCAAAAGTTTTCAATTTAGGAAAAATATACAAATGGTGACAAGTAGTATCATGTTCAGTTTAGCAACCTCAATCTGAAGAACCATTCTACCCTCTTTGCAAGATTTTTGTTCAGACCTGCCTCTGTCTCAGCTATGGACACATCTCATTGTCAAGCTCTGAGTCTCGGTTAAGTGTGGGGAGCTGATAGCAGAAGCTCTTAAATGCTGCAAGCCACAAACTGTGTCTGTGATAATTTATGCTAAACCTCTATGCCATTGTTAATTCCTTTCAGAGCACCACCAACTAGGATGCAACTACATCATAGAAATATTCAGGATGGCTAAACTGAATTTACAGACAAATTACCAAAGGGTACACCATTGAAACAAGCATTGCACAAAGACAATTGTCACATTTAATTGATAAATAGTACTATTTCTCTCACTGGTGATCAGAGGACCTAAAAACAACCACATCAAGCAGACTAGTGATATTTACACATTTAATTTGGCTGACTCAATTCTGTGTACTTTGAAACAAAATGGGAGAAAAGAAAACCTATTGGAATGCAGTAGTAAGTGCTGCCATTAAGCCAGTGTGATAATCCAGAAGTAGGTTACTGTGATTATTCACCAATCCCTCAGTAATTGTTATTCTGAGCCTGAACTCTGGGTTTATTCTAATGCCATGTTTAATGCTGCTAGATTACTTTGTTTGTTTGTTTTTATCATCTGCCCTCTAACGCGAAGCCAAATGCTCTATTTTGTGGGCCCTCAAGAAAAGAAAAATATAGAGCTAGGGAAATGGCTCAGCTGTGAAGGGCTTTCAGCATAAGCATAAGGACCTAAATTCTATTGATAATACCCAGGGATGAAAAGGCAAGATCACAAAAATCACAGTGGCAGCAGTGCACACCTGTCAGCCCAGCTTGGGAGGATCTCTCAGGGTTGTTCATTAACCAGTCTAGCCAAATAGAGAGCTCCTGATTTTAATGCTGAGCGTGACAGAAGAGAGCCAACGTCAACCTTTGACCTCTATGGGCATCCATACACATGTACTTGTACCAAAACACACAGGAACAAGCACATACAAGAACCTGCCTATATGTGTGAGTTTCATACATTGAGGGAGAAGGAAGAAGGGATGGAGGAAGGAAAATGGGGGAGGGTGAGAGGATGAGCTATAGAATACACATTCAGATTTCTTGGTTGCTTACCTTACAGGTTGCTTTAAGAGCATACTTGTACAACAGTTACCTTATATTTTTGTTTTATGTTCTTAATGTTGAGAACAGTGCACTTATGCTGCATATGTAAGTTGCCTAGGGCACTAACAAGCATCATAAACAGTAGACTATTTTGTTGCAGGAGGGGATCAAGATAAGAATAAAACATACCAATAAGCCAAACTCAAAGATGAATGATTCAAAAGAGAACAGTGGAAAGCATTACATCCGTTTGTATTTTAATATTCTTCTTCACACATATATCCAAACACTTTTGAAGAAAGGCAGATTAAATCGTCAGTTGATGTACTCCCAAGTCCTAAAGAAAATACTATGGGAATCTTGAAATCTTCGACTGGATGAGTGTACACTTCTGCAGATTAAATATTATGAGACTCTAGATCATTTGTCACCTCTTCAAACGTTATGGGACATTTTGACACACCTTTGCACAAATTTAATGCTAAGGTTGATAAATAAAAGAATCTACAATTTTCTTCCTTTTTTGGTAAAGAAATATGGCTTTTGCTCTATTTTCAAATTTTCCTCATATTCAAAACATTTTCCTGATATTTTCTTATTTGTATTATATATCCAATAATCATAATATAGATGCTTTTAGGACACATATGACTGTATGTAAATGAAGCCACTTAATTAAATTCTATTGAAGGTCCCACCTGACTCTGTAAGTATATGAATATATGGGCCAAAATATTGAAAGAGGATTTAAGAGCCAGGGGCCCATTCTACACAAGGACCTTCTGCTGCTTGGCAGTAGGAGATCATGTGCTGGGATTTTTAGAGCTGATAGTAGCTGAGCATTAACTTTCTAAATTCAAACCTATGAACTCTAATCTGCCAGTTTCTAATAATTATCCTTAGGAAAGATGAGTGTTTCCTTTTCCACATACCCGCAAAGTGGGTCTTGGTGCCCTTTAACAAATGTTGAAGGGTAAATAAAACAACTGAACACTGTAGCCATAAGACTTGAATTTGAGAGCCAGTATCACTTTTCAGCTCTATGATTTCCTGTGTCTGTTTCTCCAGGTATAAAATGGCAATGATTGCAGCTTTGCCTATCATTCACTGTACATGTAAGACTTTGTAAATGTGTAGGTCTGGGTCACATATGACAATATACCCCTTACGTTCCTGGAGAAATTTCTGACACTATTAACATGTTCCGAATAGAGGTTTCCTTCTGGAACCCTATCTCAGGTTTGGCTTGTCATCACCCACTCTCACATGGTGAACTATGATTTCTCCTCGACAGAGAAAGGTCATTAACTCACACAGAATTTGGCAGTTTGGCTTCTCTCTGATGAAATGCTCTACATATCCTTGCCTTAGTCCTAGCACAGTGGTAGATGCTAAGGATTTGACTTCTGCTTAACACCTTACTTCTTCCAGGTGAATTACATCAAGTTGAGAACATTTTCTTTGTGTCATGGAGAAAGATTGATCAAGAAATACAGATGGTATTCATCAGTCCTCTTCCATTTAGACTGAACCTTTCTAAACATGAGTGCCTCTAGAGAAAGCTATTCTATTTTCTACCTCAAGACAATTTCCTAAGGCACAAATATCTTCCACAGGAAGAAAATTCTCTGGGGCACCAAGGCCTGACACTATTACTGATGCTATTATGTGGTTACAGATGGCAGCCTGGTATGACTATCCTCTGAGAGACCCTACCAGCACCTAACTGAGACAGACATAGATACTTACGCCCAACCATTGGACTGAAGTCAGGGACCCCTATGGTTGAATTAGGGGAAGGAATGAAGAAGCTGAATGGAAGATCAACCTCAAAGACCAGCAGTCTCAACTAAATCAGACGCCAGGGAGCTCCCAGTGACTGAGTCACCAACCAGGAGCATACATGAGCTGGTCCAAGGCCCCTGGCCATATATAGCAGAAGACTGCCTGGTCTGGCCTTGGTGGGAGATGCCCTTAATCCTCAAGAGACTTGAGGCCCCCAAGGAAGGGAGAGGTCTTTCGGGAGGAGCACCCTTTCAGAGGCAAGCGGGAAGAGGAATGGAAGGAGAAACTATGAGGAGGGACCGGGAAGAGGGGGGCAATGCCTGGAATGTAAGTAAAATAATTTAAAAAAAAAAAAAAAAAAGAAAGAAAAGACAAAACAACCTTGCTACCAAAAAAAGTCGAGGGTCAGATGTACAACCACTCTGGAAATTTTTTCACAGTATCTCAGAAATTTGGAAATGGTTCTACCTCAAGACCCAGATATACCACTCTGGGCATCTACTCAATATATGCTCCACTATACCTCATGGATACTTTCTAAACTATGTTCACAGCAAGTTTATTCATAATAGCCAGAAGCTGGAAACAAACAAGATACCCCTTACCTGAAGAATGGATAAATATAACGCGATTCATTTACACAATGGAATACTATGCAGCTGTTAAAAAATAAGGACATTGTGAAATTTGCAGACAAATGGGTGGAACTAGAAAATATCACCCTGATCTAGGTAACGCCAACCCAAAAAGACATGCACGGTATGTACTCACTTCTAAGTGAGCAGATCTTAGCCATAAAATACAAGACACTCATGCTAAAATCCACAAACCCAAAGAAGCTAAATAACAAAAAGGGTTCAAGGGAGGATGCTTGAATCTCACTCAGAAGAGGAAATAAAATAGTCATCAGAGGTGGATATAGAGAGGGACCTGGGTGTGGAGGGTATGGGAAAGGGAAGGGGGTGGACCAGGTGTAGGTAGAGCTCTGGAGAGAGGGCCCGGAGAGTGAATGGAAATCGGCAGCGAGGGTAGAGGGCATCTTTAGGACATCTCAGAGACCTGGCATAGGAGTGGCTCCAGGTAGTCTATGAGAGTGACTCTAGCTGAGACTTAGCAGAGAAGATGTGAACCTCCTGTAGCCAGGCAGGACTTGCAGTGGAGGGATAAAAGCATCAACTGACCCACAAAACCTTTGACCCAAAATTTGTCCTGTCTGCAAGAAGTGCATGAACAAAGATGGAGCAGAGACTGAGGGAATGACCAACCAATGACTGGCTCATCGTGAGACCCATCCCATGGACAAGAACCAATTCCTGACACTGTTCGCAGATAGAAACCTATCATAACTGCCCTCTAAGCGGCTCCACCCTGCAGCTGACTGAAACAGATGCTTAAACCTACAGCCAAACATGAAGCTCCTCAAGTCTTGTGGAAGAACTGGGGGAAGGATTGAGGAACTCAGGGGAGATAGGGAATCACACTAAAAAGCCAACAGAGTCAACTAACCTGGACCCTGTGGCACTTCTAGAGAATGAACCACCAACCAAAGAGCATACCTGGGCTGGAGCTAGGCTCCTTGTGTGTATGAAGCAGATGTGCAGCTTAATCTTCATGTGGGTCCCCAACGAACTGGAGCAGGTCCTTACACTGACTCTGTTGCTTCCCTGTGGATACTGTTCCCCTAACTGGCCTCAGTGGGAGAGGATGTACCTAGATCTGCAGTGACTTGAGGTGCCATGGCGGGTTAGTAGCCAGGTGGGATCTTCCCCTTCTCAGAGGACAAGGAGACAGGGAGATGGAGGAGGGGCTGTTTGAGAGAGGGGCTGGCTATGACCAGGATTTAAAGTGAATAAGTAAATAAATTTGTCGGGAGTCAAACCCGTGAGATGCCAAGAGCCAAACCCACGAAATTACCCGCTGTCAGTTAAGGTGCAAGGTTAGAAAGGACAGAGGTCTCAGGTCCCAGGAATTGAAAGAAAGTCTGGTGTTTCCTGAAAACCGTTTATGGTAGTGGGCCTTGGGCCATGTGTAACCTTCCTGCCTGCCGTCTTTTTAAGCTGCTGTCCTGAAATAAACTTCGAGAGCTTGATCAGAATGCACGATTTGCTCTCCTTCCTTGCTGTCTCTTGTCCCCCATTCCTCCATCCCCTCCTCAGGTCCACGTTGATGACCCCGCGAGCGCGGGCATAAATTAATAGAAAAATGAAATAAAAAAAATTAAAAAAATTCACGTTATCTAATATGTCCAAAATATTTCCAGCTTCATTGTGTCTTACCCATATAGATGTTGTGAGCTATTTTTTAAAATCTTTGGAACATAAAATAAAAGCTACCATAAGTGTGAAGATAAAAGAGAGGTAAGCTACTTTTGAAAATGTGTGATTTTGTATCATTGATAACTAACAGTTAATATGATTTCTAACTAAGATTGAAAGAGATTATATATAAAGAAGATGGGATAATACTTTTTTTTTTTTTTTTTTTTTTTTTGCTTGTTTGTTGTTTTCGGAGATAGGATCTCACTCTAGCCCAGTCTGCACTAGAAGCTGCTCTGATAATCCTGCCTCAGGCTGCTAAATGTTGAGATTACAATATATGACACTTTTCCCGGCATAAACTGGGTTAATTCTTCAACTCTAAAATTTCTTACATATCTGGAACCCAGTTTCTCACAAAGCATTATAATACTAATTTCTACTTAATAGAAAACAGCATTTTTGTCTGTATGACATTGCCTCCTGGACCCCATACATGACTTTAATTAAGATCTAACTTATTCATGACTATAATTCAGATCCAACAACCAGTCTAGTCAGATGGAGCAGATCGGGTAATTAGTCCCAGAGGGTATTGTAAGAGAGCTCATTTTTCTTTTCATCTTTCTATTTTGGCAAACAAGTTGAGGTACTTGTTCATGTGGAGAATTCTCTAATTCAGAGAACTCAAAAATGTGGGAGTAGATAAATTATTTTAAAGAGTTTCCTACGAAGAATGCATGTGCTGGCTGTTTTTGTTGGTGTGTGTGCCTTTACTGCAGTCCAGAACAGAAAGAGTTAGAATGATTAACCAGCATCAAGCTCATAAACTTCTAACAGCCTGTTACTGAGTTTATGAGAAAACTTAAAAGCAAGAAGTTAACCCTTACAATCCAGGTTCCCAGTTGAAATTTCAGTAGTTTAAAATGGTTCATATCACTAATTTCCATTTTCCTTATTGGGAATATGATTAAGAACTCACTTTTCAACTGTGAAGAGCTACACTTCAACATTTTGTTGGGGGTGAGGGTTGGGGAAGGACTGTTTTTCTTAAGGGACCTGTTTTTGGGAGTTTGAGCATGCTCCAATGAGTCTACGGGCAATGCAAATTGGACTTTGTTTGTTTGGTTGGTTGGTTCTTTGATTGGTTGGTTGAGTGGGTGTGGTGGGGTGGGAGGGTGGGAGGATGAACCTGCCAGAAATAGGAAACCAGGTACATTGTATGAATTTCCTAAGTAATAAATAAAAATATTATATTGCAAAAAATGAACTCAATTTTTCAGTGAATTTGAAGAGTCAAACCTCTTGCAGCAATCGGAATTAGATAAAACAAAACAGTTTTGCCATGTTTCTCTTCTTGTACTGCCATTGACTGACGGTATGGACATCTAAGCTTAAGCTTACTTTTTCAGGCTTGCAACCACTTTCAACATTATAGAAGCACCTTTCTCCTCTAATATTTTTATTATTCATATTTACTATTACTGTGTAATACATTGCTACAGCAATTCTAAACAATATAATCAAAGATTTTGGAGCCCTAAAGTCTTTTAGATTGTGGCTTATTAAGGTCAGGCCAGGTGTGGTTGATATAGAGGAATCAAATGCTCAATCACCCTTGGCTACAAGTAGCAAGTTTAAGTCTGATTTGTGTGTTGTAAGAATTTTCACTCTGGGTTGGACAACGTCTACACACTGCTTTCTCTTCAGGTCCCAATGACAAATCAAAGTTCAATTCCACCAAAGTTCACTCTGGGAACCAGGCAGTTTATTAAGCTTACTTACAGAGTAGTGGGTAAAGGGTTACAGGCAAGAATGTAGTTGACCTTGAAGTAGCCACTCTGGAAGTTCAGCATGGATGATGACTCTATTTGCACAGATGTAGTCCCTCCCCTAGTCCTCTCCTGCATATTACTCTAGCTCCTCACCAAGGCCACATGTAATTAGGGAAGAATTAAATATAACTTGTTAGGAGGAAAGGCTAGATTTTGCTGTCAGGGTTCCACGACCCTGCCCACCCCTCCTTCCCTAAGGGAAGGTCAGTCCCAGGGATGATGATCTTTTAGAAACAGGCACAGCTGAGTTCACAAAGATAGTTGCAGTTCGGCTTGGTGGGTAGGTCTGTACAACAATGATCTACACAGGAACCTACCTCAAGAAAACCTAAAAACCAACCAACCAAACAAAAATCTGCTCCCTAATATCTGGTGCAATCCATTCGGTTTAGTTTTGTATAAAGAGCAAGATATTTAACTGAGAATAATTTAAGGTTCATAAGGATACATAATATGTGTTCTATATAAAGTAGTCAAAAATTAGGCAGTGTTTTCAATCATTTCTAAGAAAAAGATATAAGTGGGGCTATGTGCCAAATTAATTAAGTGTATGGCCTTTCAGGAGATGGTTAATATTGCTGGCCACTACCAAAGTTCATAGGACAAGTACCTTCTCATGCAAAAGATATAATCGAGCTAGAGCATGAGACTGTAAATCAAAAAACCACAATTACCACCCTAATAATATCTTGATCCCATTTACTTCCTGCCTTACTGTAATATGACATTAATCAGACATGTTGTTAAGAGTGATAGATTTTTGAGTCTTAAAAGCTCACATTCAGATTTAGCCCCATTATCTTGTTAGCTGCACAACCTTGGAAATGTTATTTACTTTTTGAGTTTTCTGCTCTTCAAACTGAAACAGAAATAGTGATTCAAACATTATTACAAGATGATAGCAAGGAATAAATGAGATCCTGTTTGCTGACTTGGGAAATGGTCATTTGAAAAGTTTTCTTCACACTAGCTCTTTTCCTTCCTCTTTTTCTCCTTTCCAGTGATTAATGTCCAGATGGATAACACTCAGGGACATTTCTCCTCCAAGTAACTAGCTACAACTAGGGACCAAAGCAGTTATTTCTGAAAAGAGAAGATAAGGGGCAAGTGCTCTTTCTTCATCTCACCCCAGTTTCTTTGTTTGTGCCCAACTAGAAATACTCAAAATACCAACCATATTGACACTGAGAAATTAATGTCAAGAATTACCTAAACTAGGGCTGTGGTATAGCTCAGCTGGTGAGGTGCTTTCTTGGAGGACACGAAGTATGGGATCATCAGCACTGTATAAACTCAAAATGGTTGATGCACACTTATATCCCAGAACTTAAGAGGTAGAGGCAATAAGATTAGCAGTTCAAGGCCACCCTCTACTAATAGAAAATTTGAGGCCTCTATCTCAAAAAGAAAGGAGAGAGAGAGAAAGAGAGGCGGAGGGAGAGAAAGAGACAGAGACAGAGACAGAGAGAAAGACACACAGAGAGAGACAGAGAGACAAAGACAGAAAAACTGGGCCTGGTATGAGCTTTTAAAGACTCAAAGCCCACTCCAGTGACAAGCCTCCTCTAACAAGGACACACCTAATCTTTCCTGAACAGTCTGCTATCTGGGAAAGATATTCAAATATATGAGTCTACAGAGACCATTCTCATTCAAACACCACAGACTCTGAGTAGGACATCTGAGGAGAATGAAGGTGAAGACAGGAAAAGTGGATAAAGAGGAATGAGATGGAATGAGGTAGAGGCGTTTCTTTTGCATCTTCTAATTCAAGATTTATCATACATTATGTAGCCCTCCTTACCTATTGGCCCAAAGAAGTAACATCAATTCTATGTGATGCATAGTATTCTTTTTGTTTATTTCATTCATCATTCCATTCTGTTTATTCATCCAGAGATAAACCTAGTCAGGCTCCAGAAGGACCAAATCATAGATACAGTTCTATAGACTTACCTATAAGAGAGCTCACATCATGAGAATCTTAAGGTAAAACTCACCATATTTTAGAGAATGAATTTATTTCCATTAAAATAAGCATGCATTTGATAATCAGCAATATATTCAATAAAATCATCAAAGCAATTTGGTTATTAAAGCAGAACAAATAGTATTATTAATTCAGAGTTGAGAGATTGATTATATCATATCTTCTATCCTACTCTCCTTGAGAGAAGTAAAAAGCTATTTAATCTGATCAGATGAGAGAGTTTTCATTTGTGTTTAATTGTCAAAAACTACTACTGTGACACTTTAAAGTTTGAGTTTATGCAGAAGACAGCAGGAACAATCTGACCACAAAACTCAGCTTCCATTCCCATCTCTTCATGCGAGCTTCCTTTAGCAGGTTCTTTGCCTACCCACCCTGCCTGTCGGTCATGCGCAGTTTGTAGACTCTACCTTACCATTTCCTACACTCAAGCAGTTTGCATGCCGCTTTCTTTGCCCAGAGCTCCTTTTATAGCCTATCCATCAGGACACACATCAGGTGTTGAGTCCATTTGAGTTGCTCCCGTTTAGGTTCATCAGTATTCTTCTACGTGAAGAAAATAACTGGGAAATATCTGACTACATCTTCTAGATAACAAGATGGATGGGGAAAGCTAATATTAGAAACTATACTAGGCTCTACTATGACCTAAAATTAGTGATGCCCCCCAATGTTTACAATAAAAAGAGGAACACAGACCAAATAAACACAAACTGCTAAGAGAAAAGT
Source organism: Uromys caudimaculatus (assembly GCA_028551405.1). NCBI lineage: Eukaryota > Metazoa > Chordata > Mammalia > Rodentia > Muridae > Uromys > Uromys caudimaculatus. The sequence continues at coordinate 44,093,069 of CM052713.1, forward strand.
CTCATTTCAGAATATTTCCCTTTTCTACTGACTATAGAATGAATTTCCTGCCCTTTTCATAGCTTCATCTTTGCTTGCAATACTTCCAAGAGTCTGATAGTTCTTAAATTCCCATATAATAGGTTATTTCTTCATCTAGTTCAGTACTCTATTGCTCTGGGTCAAGAATCTCAGACTCAAACTCTGCCCAATGAATTACCCAAAGCCACATAAATAAATGAATATCCAAATAGGACTAGGTCATGAACATTCTGATTTTCAGCATAATATATATTTCATCCTTAACATTTTGAAAAATATGTTTAGTTAAACACTTGCCTCTATGGATGCTAGCTGATTGATCTGATTGAGCATCAGTTCTGTGACTAAGAGTTAGTAGATGTATTTACTGGGAAGTCTTCATTATAACAATGTATATAGATAAACCAAATTAAAAACATATTCAAGTGTGTCTTCTTTCTCAAGCCACCATGTTATCAAATTCTACTTGCCTGAAGACAATGGCCAGCAATAGAGAATTTAGTGAACCTTTCCCCCAAGACAAAACAGTGTATTAGTTAAAGCAAATTGCTTGTGTTCAAATTCTAAACTTTACTGGAAGATGACTTTTGCCAATATATCACACAGCACCTGTCTGATGGAGTTTCTATGAGGATTTTTGTGCGTTGTAAATATGAAGCCCATGGAGCTCTGCATGCCACCCAGGAAATGTTCTATAATGGTTATCTGCTATTAGAGAAAAAAGGAAATAGGATTTATATTGTAATCCAGGTAGTAAATACCTTAACTGGTTCCAATTGTTGTCCTTTCTTTTCCCCGCACACTGATCTCTGCCCAGCAGCTTATGTCCTTTCCAGAATCCAGTGCCCTCAGCCCACCCATCCTCCTTCCTCTTCCTTTGCCTGTTTCTTTGTTTTGCTGGAGTCTTGGGTACCCGTTGAGTCATTCATCTGTCTTGAGATAATTTCTTCACAGCATCTGTGAAGGAAAAATGGGCAGACACTGCTTTCTTCTCTGTTTCGACACAATAGAATTTTCCAACACTTATAAAGACAATTTTTTCCTTGATACTCAAGAAAATTTTTTCTTTAAATTTTTCAATTTAGTTTTTGACAAATACATGGGTGTATATGATGAATTTTGGTCATATTCATCCCCTGTTGCCTTCTGTCACCCTTTCCATCCCTTCTGAACTTTTCTTTCACAACAAGACCCTCTTCTTTTTTTATGGGTTTTTGAAAATTACCTTCTGAGTTGATAAGGGTTGCTCATGGTTGTAAGGTTATTAACAGTAGACAAGAAATTTACTGGTATCTACATCACTGAAGAAAATGATTCTCCCTGCTCTGTCAACCATTAGCTCCTCAGCCAGGGGTGGGATCTCGTAAGTTCTTCCCTAACCTATAATTGAGCAGGTCATCAAAGCTGCTCAAGTGCCTGAGACAGTTTTACATCACTCTTCTCCATTCTTTGACTTAAATATTCTTTTTGCCCTATAGAAAGTGTTTCTTATTTTAATATCCTTGAAGAACCAGTTTTCTATTTTTCTTATCTATCTACCTACCTATCTATCTATCTATCTATCTATCTATCTATCTATCTATCTATCTATTTTCTCTCACATATTATATCCTGACCACAGTTTCCCCTCCATTCTCTCTCCCAGTACCCCCTCCACATTCCTTCTCACCCAGATCCACCCTCCTCCAGAAAATGGCAGGCCTCCCAGGTATATCAACCGACAAGTTGCAATCAGACTAACAATTTGCAGTAAGACTAGGTTTCTCAAGTTAACACTTGAAGCAGCCCAGTAGAAGGAAAGGGGTCTCCATAGCAGGCAAAATTGTCAGAGACAATCTCACATGATCACCAAGCTACCCAACCATAACATATATGCAGACGACCCATACAGGTCAGACCCATACATGCTCTCTGACTGTTGGTTCAGTCTCTGAGAGCCCCAATGATCCCTGATTACCTGATTCTGTGGTCGTTTTCTTGTGATGTCCTTGATCCCTCTGGTTCCTATAATCCTTCCTCCCTGTCTTCCACAGGATTTCCCCAACCTCTGGTTAGTGTTTGGCTGTGGGTCTCTGCATCTGCTCCAGTCAGTTGCTGGATGGAGCCTCTCCAATAACTAGGCTTCTAGTCGGTTCTGGTTTGCAGAACCAATTTTCAATAACTACTGCCTCACAGTATGCAATCTCCTTACTTAAAATTCATAGACTACATTCATACATTTATCCTTTTTGAGACTTTTGTTATTAGTTGCAAAAACAGTTTCGACAATGTTAGCAAAAAAGACTCAGAAAGTGTATAAGTTCAAATATGATCGGAATTAGCTTCCCCTGGCAATCAGGTCTGCCTAGGAGTTTAGAACTATTAAAGCACTCCAGCAGAGACCAAAAGCCAGTTTCCTTTTATCACGCTCTGTACCTCTCTAAAATGTAGTTTCTGTCTTTTGATCCACAATGACTGTTTCAGTCTCACCACCATATCCACATCCTTGTCAACAGAAATGAAGAAAAAAGGGAGAAAAGGGCATGCATATGCTCCATAATAGCATATCCTGGGCAGGAAGGTGGGAGTGGGTGGGTGGGTGGGGGAGCACCCTCATAGAAGCAGGGGAAACCGGGAAAGGGGTAACATTTGAAATGTAAATAAATAAAATATCCAGTAAAAAAGAAATCATTACATCTCCAATTACACACTAGAGAAAGAAACTAGAACATACTTAGCTGATTAGTGATTATGTACCATGCACAGAATTTTATTATGTTAATAGAAAAATGTCTATGTGGGGACAAAGAATAAAATGCCCTGCCTGGATGATGCACAACTGATATTTTTATGATTGATAGTCCACATAGAGAAGGCTTGCACAACAAGAACATATCTGCCCACTGAATTTTTACTCTGAGCTTCAATCAAGCAGAAACACAGACAAAGTATTCTAAGTAGCCCTCAAAATAAAATAGACACTTTTGAAAGGCTGAAGAGAATTTAGGGTTTGTTTGTTTGTTTGTTTGTTTGTTTGTTTTAAGGAAGGTAAGATAAATAAAGAATGGAAGCACAGAGTTAGGGTTTTCTGGGCACTTCAGCTTAGTCAATTTTAAATTTAATAATTTAGAACTTGTAATGAGTGAAATTTTTGAAATAAATGGATTCCTGATCTCAGTTAGAATGAATATCTTCTCTCTCTCTCTCTCTCTCTCTGTATGTTTGAGTAAAATTATTTTATCAATTGTAAATGGCAAAGGAAATCCATTTCTATTCTTTTTTTTTCCATTTATAGTGGCTATGTTTTGTTATTGATAATAATATTAAACAATATTGAGCACATGTTGCTTGACACATATCTTCAGAAGCCCCACGGAATTATATTTTACTATAATCCTTGGTCTGGCAATGAGTACAAACAAGATGCTCCACAAGACCTTAAATCCCATGCAATATTTAAACTAGCAGGTGTCTAGAAACAAAACCAGGCTGGATGATCTATCATTCAATTCAAATGACTGCTACAGAGGAAACTAGAGCTTGTTAAATGTACAAGAAAATTAAAGGTATGGGATATTTTATGGTGGCATTTTCTCCAAAAGAAAGCCGATATCTAAATACGGTTTTAGTGAGGTAGAAATGAAAGCCGAAAATGCAGAATATCAGTAACAACAAGTAATTCAGAGTTGAATTATTTAGGAGTGGCAAATGACAGCTGGCTGGGTTTCAACTAATCATTTCCTGAAGCCAGGAAAAGAAAATGACTAATGGAAATCCTCAACACATTTTTATTTGTAAAATGTGTGTTGAGGACCTTTCCATTACATAACCTCTAATGAGCAGTAGTATGTGGGCTGAGGCAGAGGACTGGAGACTTAGGAAGCTTGTGCAGGTGGCATGCTTACTGGGTTGTGTGTGCAGGTGTGGGAACATGTAATCAGAAGGATAGGAGCACAGCACACAAAGGCTATTTTCCGGGGCTGTATTTCTGGGCTGATTTACTAGGTGGCGATATAATCTTAAAAATAAGCATTGGCACTGTTTCTGTGCCATGTTTTTCACAGATAGTTTTCATTTCCAATATTTCCCCCTTTTTCTTACTGTGACTTCTGCTGTTTTTTTCGCCTGAAATCCTGTGTCATCTCCTCCGTTCCAATAATAGAAAAACGATCAAAATCCAAGCTGCTCTTCGAAAGAGGCTATGGAAATTCCCTCTCTAGCATGGCTTTCTGCCAGAAGACCTTCAGTTTTCTGCTAGCACTAGCTCCTGAGCACTGTCTAACATTCGAATTTCTTCCTTGTTTATCTGAAAGTTTCTACTGTTGAAACATTAAAGTAAACCCATCTTCAAGTAAACATATGCCTTGCTTCGTTTCAAGGATCAAGATTCCTTGGGACCAATTAAAAGTAACTCATTTTTAAGTATTTTTGTAAATCCAAGTAATCTACTTCTATTACTTCCATCTTTTCTGTCCTCAGATATGAAACCTCAAAGGAACATGTGATTCTAAAGGGCCTAATAAAGCAATGAATAAGTAAATGTAAGTGAAAGTGCTTGATAAGCAGTTAAATGATGTACTAATTATTATTATTCCAACAATAGTACTATGAAGACCCAAAGTAGGAAGTATCATGCCTGAGAAATGCAGAAGTTCAGAAGACTCCTGTATGTTGCGTTTATTTTTGATCGTTTGCCTGAGAAATGCAGAAGTTCAGAAGACTCCTGTATGTTGCGTTTATTTTTGATCGTTTCCTTTAAACTATGCCAAGATACCTATCATATAACTTATCTTCTAAGAATACATGGTATAATTGTGTGGGACATTGTGAAACTGAAAAAGTAAAGGAACAGGGAACATGTCATAATTTGCAACCTTAAGAGACACATACTGGCCCAGGAGAAATAGAATCTGTGGAAAAAATGATTCTGACACAACATATTTAGAGTCAGGGCTCAGCGGAAAGAGAGTGGGAAATCAGGGATAAGGTGAAATTAAATGAGAGCAAGTGAGTCCTTGAACACATCCTACAAGAATGAGACGAATACTGATAGAAGGAGGAGGAGGCAAATGGAGACACATCCAGAGAAATGAACCTTGTAGTTGGGATCAAACAAGTGTTCATGTGAGCCAGAATCAATCAGGGAGGAGATTGCTTGAGACGCTGGTGGGCGTTGCTAAGTAATAGGAATCAAGGAAGGCTGTTAGAAGTTGGAGTGTGGAAGGCAGTAAGATGCAGGTAGAAAAGATTTGATTTGATAGAAAACACCTAGCACTTCCAGAGGCACCAGGGCAACAGTGCAAAGAATCATCTTAAGGAAGATTTGCCTGGCGCTGAGAGATGGAAACAGAAAAGCCAGGGAGACGAGACAGAAAAGCAGAATGATCCTGCAGGCAGTTGCAGTGTGGGTATATCCACAGAAATAAATCCAAGCAATGTCTGAAGCAAGTAACCAAATGCTGAGAATAACCAACACTAGGTATGTGAAAGAGACAAAGTTCAGTTTCTGTCTAGGATAATAGTTGTTTCCCTGAAAATCATGAGTGAATTTAAGAGGATACTAGGTATAAATTACAATATGAAAATCATTACATACCTAGAGGATTATAGGGAATATGGGGTAGTCACCTATACAGAGGTAATAATTGAGAGGAGAAAATGAAATGATTCTGCCATCCAATTTGGAGTTATTGTACCTTCTGTGTTTAGAGCCTAAGGAATACTGATAAGAAAGAAGCAGAGAAAAATAAGGCAGGCCACTAGAAAGACCGACAGCCTGGAGCATTGATAATATCATAAATTAAACTCTACATCAAACAATCCAGTGTAGGAGCAGAGGGAAGATGAATCAATAATGCAGAGGACAAAAGAAATACTGACATCATCTTTGAGCAGGAAGATATGCCTATAGTCTGTTTCAAAATTAGAATGGAGAATACTGAGGACTTTAGAAACAGAGTGCTTCCTGTCAGGACTAGCATATGTAATTGCAAACAGATGTAAGTGTGTACATTATGCTCAAGGAAGTGTTAATGTCTGAACTGCCTGGAGTAGTGAGAGACAGACTCGGTGAAGAAAGTCAAGGAAATGCAAAAGTTTGGAAATGAGAGAAAATCCAACTCCGTGAATAAAAGACAATAATAGATTGCCAAGAGAGGGGGTAGCATCCAGGGTGCTGAGTCTTGCGTCCTATTGTCTAGAGAAGCAAAGGAGCAGAACTAAATAGAGATACAGAGACAGTGAAAGAAAGAATGGAGCAGATGTCAGAGGGAAAGCGATGAGTGAGAGGGAGAGAATTGAAGGGGTGGATGAAAGAAGCAGAGTTTTATCAGAAAGAAGGAATAAATGACCATGGTGCTTATAGTTGTTTTCAATGTTGTTTATTGAAAAAATATAGAGAGAGCAATGCATACTTTCTTGTAATCATATTGTTCCCTTCCCTCCCACTCTGACCTTATCTGCTTTGTGACTTCCATTGACAAAAGAATATACAACTCCTTACGATGTGATCATTTGGGGTGTAGGTCTTAAGAGGAACAGTAGGTGCTTCTTCATATTGCATGTCTATGTAGTTTTGACTTGCCATGTAAGAAGTCAGCTCCCATTTCCAGCTACTTTACAGAGAAGTCATGAAAGTTCAGAGGCCACATAGAAAAAGAGATTGCTCAACCACCCTAGTATCCTAAAAATTGCTGTGAGACAGAACCTCTGTCCAGTAGATGACACAGAGCTGGAATTCTCGGCCCTTATCTTCTTGCAGAAAAGAATTCAACCTAGAGACACAGACAACTTAAGCAAGAATTTATTTGGCAAAGCAAAATAAAGTGTTAGTATATTCCAGAAAGCTTAGACAGGCTGACCCAATGCTGAGTAGCAGTGAGAGACCTTGGGCTTGCCTACTTTTGGAAGAGCTTTTATGAAGAGATGGGGTGACATATTGAAGGGATAAAGTGAGCCTTTCCCCTCTCTCAACCCATGGTGAAATGAAACTCTCAAGATATTCCTATTCATGATCCTTTTGAAAAGCCCACAAGGGATTCAACATTAAATGCAAATGATAAAATGAAGTCCTCTCATTAATCCACTGGGGAAATCCTCTGGCAAAGTAGCAAGAATGGTGCTTGCCAACTAAGGACAGCATGCGGCACCACATACAGTCATTGTGACTATAGACCTGGGCAGATACAGCTGCAGTTTCCTCAGTTGCTTTACATCTAACTCCCTGCATATGTAATTTCACAAATAGTAGTCATCATCTGAACACAATCTCATGAGAAAACTAAAGCAAGACCAGCCTAGTCACAGCCAGCAGAACACAGTAAACCTGTGGGAAGATGGAAACATGACAGATGCTAAAGTCATTGCAGTACTGAGCCACTAAGTCTTGTAGTAAAACCTGCCCCCATGAAGCATGACACATTATGCTTTACAAGCCAATGCCTTAGAGATATGAAGAGTAAACACATGATTTAGATGACTGATATCCAAGAGAAATGACCAACCAAAGCAATTTTAGGAAGCCAGAAAACTAGCTTGTAATAACTCAGTAGAGATCTTTGCATGATCAAGAAGACAAGTAAAGGCAAAGAGAAGAGAACTTGGCTAAAAGTAGATGAGAAGAAATTATGGAAATGGAATTTCCCTTACTAAAATAAAACCCAGAGACTTCAGAATTTCATGCAGGGCAAAATAACCAACCTGTCATCTCTTTTCTCATTGGAAGTCCTTGTTTTCCTATGGCGATCCTCCCCTTTGTGATACTGCCACCATATCTATCCCAAGAGGTGTGATCTATCCTCTGTTCATTTAAAATTTCTACCATTCTCTTAGCATAATATAGGGAAGTTTGGATTTTAAAAACAATCTCATCAAATAACAAGGCAGCGAATTAGGCAACACAAAGCTGATCAATTATTTAAAGATTGAGATAACTAAACTGGTTCCTATCTTCCAATTAACTGTGAACGTTTTCTTCTTAGGTCTCTCACTGTTCTTTAGTACTTGGTTTACCCCAAGTACTGCTTCAACAGACATTGACTGAATTTTACTATGTTACTGATACAATTGAGCACTACAGGATAAGTAGATGTTAAAATTCCTATGTAAATGGAACTCACAGGGACATGGATGATGGCAACTCTTGAGGTTAATTACCAATTGATTAATTGATAAATACCAAGGAGATTAGTAAAGAACACCCATAGGTATCTTTCTGAGATGTTTTTCAGAGACATTTAATTAATGATAAGGGCAGATTTTGAATCTGAATGACATCATCAAGAGGCTGGGGTCTAGGTGGAATAAAAGACAAGAAAAAGCACACACTAGCACAGACAGTGCCTTCCTAGATCCTGCTTCCTAACTGCCAGGAAGTGAGCACTCGCCTCCAGTGTGCCCTCCTCTCTGTGCTACTCTGACTTGCCTCAGGCCAAAGCTGTGGAGAACGCCGGCCTTGGAGTGGCATCTATGTTTAAACAGTTTTGGAAATTTGTCATAGCAAGGAAAAACTGACTAAGATAATAATAATTTAATGAACAAAGGATATACAGGAAGTTGAAAAATCTTAGATTGTGTCAGGTGGTAATAAAACATCAGGGAAACTTATTAGATCCTAGAAAATGGATGTGTTGACAATCTAATATGTGGTGGAAATTTTTTGTCATAGTGAGAGATTTCATTAACTAGACACAAACCTAGACCTTTAAGGGACGAGGGAATCTCAATAGAGAAATTATCTCTATCAAACTGGTCTGAAGACATGTTGTATGGCATTGTCTTGATTATTGATTTATGTGTGGAGTCGTTCCTCTATGAGTGGTGCCATTTATGGGCAGGTAAGGCTAGGTTATATGAGAAAGCAAGCTGGGCAAGCCAGTGGAGCAAATCGGGAAGCAGCATTTCTCCATGATCTCTGCTTCAGTTCCTGCCTCCAAGTTCCTTTTCTGACTTCCCGCTTCGATGGACTGTTACCCGGAAGTGTGAGATGAAAGAAACTTGTTGCTTTTGCCCAGGGTGTTTATCGCAACAACCGAAAAGAATAGCTAGAGCACGTTTAGAAGGTGCAGTCACACCAATCCACATGCAAAGAGATGTCAGAAACACAGCAAACAAGGCATAAAACACAGTTTAAAATATAGAGAAAATCATGTCTGAGAAGGCAAGGAGAAGGTAGGTAGGTGGAGGCCTAGAGAGGAAGGTTTCGGGTGTCAGGATTAATACTTAATGATTTTATCCAGAAGACTACACTGAAGAAGCCATTGTAGATAACTGACATAAGGAACAAGTTTAAATGACTCCCTCAAAATTATTGTAGGAAAAGATATAGGAAAAGGAGGATGCCACATAAAATATTTACAGCTCATTCAATTTGTCTAAGGATTTATATTTATGGTGTTATTGGCTCCCTGCCTTGCTGCTGTGACAAATACCTGACAAAGGTAACTTAAGAAGAGGTTTATTTTAGCTTACAATTCCAGCTGATACACTACATCCTGTCAGCAGGAGCAGAAGCTGCCTAGTCACAATGTATCCATAGTCAGGAGGCTGAGAAAGATCAAAGCATATGGCGGTCGTTTGCAACAGGGAGACCTGCACAGGCTTATATATTTTAATATTTGTCCCTAGTTGATGTAACTGTTTTGGAACAATTGAGAGATGTGACTTTGTCAGAGAAGGTGGTGAATCACTGGGGGTAGTCTTTGAGGTATCAAATGCCCACATGATTACCAGTTCTCAGTTCTCTCTTCTCTCTGTGTCTCTGGTTCTCTCTGTCTCTGTCTTTCCCTGTCTTTTTCTGTTTTCAGTCTCCCCCCCTCCCCTCTGCCCACTGCAGTCTCCAGCTTTTTGCTCAAATGTAAACTCTCAGTTACTTCTCCAGCAGTATTACTACATTGTACCACATTTCTTACCATGGTGGTCATGGACTTCAGCACTCTGGAACTGTGATCCACCTTATTTGTCTCTAAAATAAACACTCTCTTTTATAAGTGAATTAGACATGGTGTCTTATCACAACAATATAAACATATGTAAGACATCTAGTTTGCTTTCTCCTTTTCCAAATCAGGACCCCATCAAAACGGAATGGTACTGCCCATAGTTAGGGTGGATCGTCCCAGTTAAATTTTATAAACCTCTCCTTAAAATACAAAGGGATTTGTTTCCATGGGTGTTCTAAATTCAATCAATTTGACAACCAAGATGAACTCTCACAATTGTTAAGACCAAGAACAAAGAGCTATAAATTCTGCACCCACATAGGGCGAATCCTCTGGGATTTGATTTGATTTCACCAGATATTAATTCTCCAGTAGATTCACAAGTGATCAAACCCTTCAGAGAACACCTTACCCAGAAGTCTTGAAATTCTCTCCTAACCAACTAATATAGAAATAAGTGTCAGTATACCATTACAGCCACACTTCTTCATATTTCTTTTTCTGGGAGGGAAGATAAATACAAGAAATGTTGTATGTATTGTTGTCCCATGAACTGCTGTGGGACTCAGTAGTATTTATTCCATGCCTACATGCCATAAAGAAAATGAGAGACAATGTGCAACTCTCATTGTAGAACACCACAATACTTCATCTATCCAAAAGTTTGTTAAGTGTTTCATTGTGCTATCTTCATAAGCCTCTAATATTTAGTTATTTCACAACATGACTGATACAGGTCTTAATCATAAGTGACAGCAGACCAGAGAAATCAAGGGCTGGATATGCAAAGCACTTACTCTTCTTTCCATTTCAAGCTCTTGCTAGCTCTAATTATCTTCAGGATATTTGAACGAGAAGTTAATCCTTTGAAACCAGTACATACAATGTCTCATACATAAAATCATGGGTGCCCACAGAGCCACTGCTCCCATGTGGGCAAAAAGAAAATGGAAACCATGTCTTTTCTTTTTAAACCACTGATTTGATGGAGTGATTATTTCATGGTCACAACTTAAGAGATGTCAGTAACATGCAAAGAGCAGATGAGGATAAACAAATTCCTCTGTCAGTTCTGCCTCAGTGACAAATACTCATCCTTTGGCTCATTTGTATGAAACAAATTTGCTGTACATAATTAGTTGAGCCTATCTTTATCACACGAGAAGACAGACATTAAAGCCATCTTATTTTGGAGATTTTTTTCTTTCTTTTGTCATCCGTCACTTCGTGAACCATTCATCTTCTTACTCTGCTTGCCTGGGGTATGATTAACAGACACTTCTGTAGAACGTGTTCCATTTTTCTTACACGAAGAACAAAATGGGAGCAAGCAATTTAATGGGTGTTTAGAAATTTAAATATTTGTACCCTGAGGAAAATGAAGTCAATTTGATATGGTAATGTTGTAAATGAAGTCCTAATATACAAACGACTGCATCATCTTGCTGTGTCCTATGACAAACATTTGACAAAAGTAAGTTAGTGCTGTGTTTTAATACAGTGGACCAAACTTTGAAGGACAGTTTTTCTTTCATGGGAACTTAATTTTGGATGCTTGGTAAAAACAAACATGATACTTCAGTTGAGTTATGATTACAATTGACTAATTGCAGTCCTGCCCCTAAAAATACGTATGGCTTGGCAGAACTAGAACCTGGCATGCTGTGAAGGAGGAGAGGAGATGCCGTGAGGGATCAGGCTGCAGAGGACTTGTTGACTTTGGTGCCAGCCTCAAGATTTGTGAGGTCAGGAGACCAGAGTAAAATATGAGGCTCCCTGACAGCAAGCTGTTTAAAGCTGACCTTGCTCGCCTTGGAGGATAACCAAAGAGCTCATTGTTCTACTGCACTCTACAACTGTCAACGGCGAGGAGAAACAATGTCAGGCTGGCTGGCACAGGCAGTTCTCACCAGGGAGAGCTATGCCTACAGCCATGCCAGATAGCAGAAAATTCATCTACTCACTGCCTTGTTACCCCCAGGTATTCTTACATAGAGGGCACAATATTTCTTTGAACTTGGCTTTTTCTCCCTCCCACAAACCTAACATATTTCTACCATTCATTTGAACACAAAGCCCTTCCCATCACAAGCCAGCTTAGATAAGAGTTGTGTGCAGCCCACTGTGGTTCTCTAGTTAACAATGTGGCCCTTTGTCCATGGTGTATCCTGGGTCAGGACAGACACCAGAAAAAGGCAGGAATGATATTTTTTTAAGGACTCTGAGGAATGGAGAAGTGAAATGAAGAAGAAAGCATATACTGTTTTCCTTCCAAGGCTTCTGAAACAAAATAACACTTTCAAGAGAGCTAATAGATGCCATGTAAATTATCAATTTAAAAGCTAGATTGAAAGATTGAAAGTTGGAGCTGCAGTGAGCCTGGTGCTGAAGTATTTTATTATACAAGGAAACGGGGATCTGAAAGCACAAAGTGTGCCAACGTTACAATGGTCATAGTAGATTCCAGCCCTGATCAGCCCTTTTGACTTCTAATCCAGGTCTCTTTGTACTGCATTACTCTACTGTCACTTTAAAATGAAATTATGTGCCAGGCATTTATATGAGCCTTGGTGATTCATGTTAATCAAGTCAAGATCCCTCCAGATGAATTATAGGGGCCATTACTCACTCTGGTGATTTTTGGATTAGAAAAATAGTAATCGCTGAATTGTATGTTAAAATCTCAGGCATCTGAAACAATGATCTTTGAGAGCCTGGAAGAGGTATTCATACATAGATAATTAATGATATATCTACAAAGTCAGAACTGAGTAGATTCTGTGCCTGAGCTCTCATAGCATCTTCTGGGAAATACAATGAAATGAGCTGATCATGACAGACATTGCCCATAGCCACCACCATATATTGTGAAATCTCCCTAAAGAAAATGAGTAAAGACTGCATTTGTTCAACTTTACAGAATAGACAGAGTGGTTGTTCTCTCAGAACTTATCCTGGATGACATAAATGCAAAACTTCATGTCTGAGATCCCTCCCTCAACCATGTAATACACCAAAAAAGTGAAACTGGGGAATAGAATTATTAATAAGTCAAACTATAGCATTTATACTCATTAAATTTCTTCTCACTGAAAGACAGGAAGAGGGTTTAATGCTGGAGGAAGCTTCACCAAATAGTGATTATCAAAAATATATGGACCCTAATTGTTCCCCTAGAATTACTCTATAATCCATAATAAAGGGAGTTTGTTTTATTAATCTATGGGAATTAGAGTATCTTTTCCACTGGAAGGGGTAGATATATTCAGTATAATAATGTGATTCTATTATGTAGAATTCTTCTAGTTTCATTTTTTTCTCTGCTCAGAAAACTGAGTCTTCATGAGTGTTTCTCCAAATGAGAAAGCAAAAAACAATTATATCATTTCTGTTTCATTTTGGCTTACTTAAGGAGAAACAAGAGAGTTTGAAATTAATTGCAAGAACTAGACTTGTTCTGGGTAAGTTAATGAGTGGCTTTATGAGCTGTATTTTTTATTTATTTATTTGTCCAATTAATTATTTATTGTATGCATTGGATATAGCCAATATGTAATAGCCTTCTGGGTGCATTTAAAGCTGTAATTACCCAAAAATGAGTTCTGCCCTGACAACTGGTAACCTAATCAGACTCAGGAAAGCAGAGCATCTACATATGGAGCAAATGAAATTGCTGAGCTCTCTCTTAAAGTGAGACTTCAAGGAACATTTTTCACTCAAAGGAGCTAATCAAGTCAACAAGCATTAGGTCACCTGCTACTCTGAGGGTACTGTGGTAAGAAAGGCAAGAAGAAGAAGAAAAAGAAGAAGAAGAAAAAGAAAAAGAAGAAGAAGAAGAAGAAGAAGAAGAAGAAGAAGAAGAAGAAGAAGAAGAAGAAGAAGAAGAAGAAGAAGAAGAAGAAGAAGAAGAAGCGTACGAATTGCTTACACATTCTCAGTGAAAATTATGATCTGGATGACCATCCTCCAAAGGTTCAAAGGTCAAACCTATTCCAAGGGTAGTAGCATTGGGATGTACTGGAAGACAGTGAAAATTCTTAGGCAATTTGGGATGTGCTCTCAAAAGGAATATAGGACTCTAACATCACCCACTCCACCTCACTGCCCTCTCCTCCCAGTCTCTGTCTCTTTCTTTTCACAGGTTTGAGTTATGAGCATTCATCATTTCCACTAAATGACAAGCTGTACATTAAATGAACTTTTGCTTTTTATAAATGAATTGCCTTGGGTATAATAATTTGGTAATAGCAAGAAGATTAAGATAATATCAGTAGCAATCTAAATACATTCTTTTTCAAAACATCATATTAATCCACAAACAAGGCCTTCTTGTTTCCATTTTCCCATTCTACAGATAACAGAACTAATTAATGGCTTAAATCTTCTGTTGTTTTTATCGAGCATTTCCCTATTAGTTATATTAACCAGACATAACATGTGGTTCTCATTTTAGATAATATTTAGAAAATCAAATCACATTTACAATGACAAAACGAAGTAGTACTTTTTATGTTTTTCATTAATTTCTCATTAAGGAAAATTCATGTAATATAAATTAATCATTTTAAAACATTGGTTCATCCATACAATTTAATTTGGTGGTATTCACATTTATGATTCTTAGCAAGCAAACCTAAGACCTACTGGGGTACATAATTTCTAAGGCTCCTTCATTACCCTATGTTTTATTATTCTGTGAACCATGATTCTACTTTAAAAAGCTAGAGAAGACAAAAATTCTTTTTGAGAAAAATATGAATTAAAATACAAGAACATGAGATTTAAACTTACATAATGATACAGAGACATTTTAATGAGTATAATTTTTAATAAAATTATTTATAAAGTGGAAGCATTCCAAAGAATCATGAAGGGAAATTTTACAGTTCAAGCAGCAGATGGAACATAGAAAATCCAAAGTCAATTGATAAAAATGAACATTTTTCTGAAAAATATAAACTGGATTCTTTATATTCTGTTTTGTGACCAAACGCATCATCTGTGTTTTATCTTCATAGAATGCATATATGTCCCTGATTTCTACAGGCAATGTGGTGGCTTCTCTGAAAGTTACAGACCAGTTATTTTCCATGAGAAACTTGATTCAAAAACTGGTTCCAATTAAAGTATGTATGTAGGGATATGTGTGTGAATATATGTGTACATGTGTATAAATGTGCATGTGTATATATGCACACACACACACAAACACACACACAAACGTGTGTGTCTGTGTGTGTGTTTCTACATGTGCATATATGTGTCTGTATAAATATGTATGTTATACGAATTGGAGTAATAATGCTTTCTCCCAAACACCTCAGTGCTAGGCACTGGAAACTCTTTTAAAGTTGTTGGTCAAGGACTTCCAAGAGACAGAGATACTCCTTCTCCCAAACAACAGAGACTACTGCCATTGCATTTGGTGCCTTCCAAAATAAGAAGATAAAACCCTATTGTTAAAGTCACCACACACTTCAGGAACATGATTTGGAGGAATCAACCTAGATCTGATCTGGAGACCTCCACTCTGAAGACTAGCTCTCATAGTTTTGGAATGAACCATGCAAGCTCCCAGCAGAGAAAAGCAATCCTAGGCAACTGTGATACCAATGAACCAAAACAGTGACTTACAAGATAGTCCATAAGGTAAACGATGGAATTTATAGTCCATGGGTAACCAATAAGCACCTAATCGAAGTTAAGGCCTACACAATAAGAAGGAATTGATCCCTGGCACTATAAATTTAGCCAACTACTCATAGTTGGTGAACCCATGGAACATAGAAGAGAAACTACTAGTCCAAGTTTTCTAAACGAGTATAATCTTTAACTGCATTCTAAGTATTTATTCTTAGACCAACATATATGTATAGCTCTCATCCCTTATCACAGAACATTCTCTTTACACACTATGGAGACCACTGTAGAAAGCCACATTGGCCATGAGATGCCTAACCCCAATAAATACATTTATAACACAATCCTACATATTAAAACCCAGAAAACATTGAAGTGGGACAGAAAGATTGTAAGAGCAGAAGAACGTACATATATATATATATATATATATACATATATATATATATGTATATATGTATATATATATACATATATATATGTATGTGTATATATATATATACACACATATATATATATGTGAGATAATTGCTTCTTAAAAAATAAATTACTTCTTGTTGAGTAGATGGCCAAAGTGGTCCCATAGACTCTTCCCCCACAAACATCATCTCATCAGGTAAATCATAGTCAGCTGCTGGGGAAAATCTGAGGCAGCCCCATATCCCACATCTGGAATTAAAATGAAAACATATTCTTATAATATTTCTGTTTTCTTTTCCACTAATTAATTTATTTATTCACTCTACATCCCAATTGCATCCTCTCCTCCTGGTCCCTCCCCTCATATAGCTTCTCCCTCCACCACTCATCTCCCCTTCTCCTCTGAGAAGGGAGAGGATACCCTGAATATTACCCCACCCTGGCACATCAAGTCACTTTAGGACTAGGCATATGCTCTCCAACTGAGGCCAAATAAGGCAGCTCCGTTAGAGGAACAGAGTCTACAAATAGGCAACAAAGTTAGGGACAGTCCTTACTCCATTTGTTAGGGGATCCACGTGAAGACCAAGCTGTACATCTGCTATATATGTACAGAGGCTTGGTCCAGCTCATGCTTGCTCTTTGGTTGTTGGTTCAGTCTCTGGGAGCTCCCAAGGGTCTGGGTTAATTGACTCTGTTGGTCTTCCTTGGTACCCCATCACCTTCAGGTCCCTCAATACTTCCACCAACTCTTCCACAAGACTCCTCAAGCTCCATCTCTTGTTTAGCTGTGGGTCTTTGCATCTGTTTCAATTAGCTGCTGGGTTGAGCTCTCAGAGTACAGTTATGCAAGGCTGCTATCTACAAACCTAAAAAAGTATCAATAGTGTCAGGGATTGATTCTTGCCCATGGAACGGGTCTCAAGTTGGGCCAGTCATTGGTTGGCCATTCTCTCCATCTCTACTCCATCTTTGTCCCTGCACATCTTATTGACAGGACACATTTTGGGTCAATGGTTTTGTACCTGTCTTTATCCTTCCACTGGGAGTACTGCTTGTCTTACAGAAGGTGGTCACTTCAGGCTCCATATCTCTCACTGCTAAGAGTCTCAGCTAGTCTGCTGGGGCCTCCCTGGATCCCAGGTCACTAGTCTCTGGTATATCCTAGAGATGCTCCCCTCCATCTGCTGCCAATTTCCATTCTCTCTGTCCTGCTCTCCCCATACCTGATTCCCTACTCCCTGCCCATATTCCCTTCCCATCCCTTCTCCCACACAGTTTTCTCCCTCCGTCTCCCTCCAATGTCTGTTTTATTTCCCCTTCTGCATAAAACTCAACCATCCTCCCTTGAGCCTTCCTTGTTATTTGGCTTCTTTGGGTCTGTGAATTGTAGCCTGGTTGTCTTGTAAATAAAACTGAATAAACTAAATCATAAAAGAGAAGGTGGGGAATAGCCTTGACCACATTTGTACAGGAGACAACTTCCTGAATAAAACACCTAGAACTCAGGCACTAAGATGAACAATTAATAAATAGGACCTCATGGAACTGAAAAGCTTCTGAAAGGCAAAGGACGCTGTCTCTAGGACAAAACAATAGGGTAAAGATCTTCACCAACCCTACTTGTGACAGAATGCTAATACCCAAAATATATAAAGAACTCAAGATGTTAGAAACCAACAACCCAGATAACCCAGTTATTAAAAAGTGAGGTAGAGAGTTAAACAGAGAATTCTCTACAGAGAAATCTCAAATGGCCAAGGAGCACTTAAAGGAATATTCAAAGTCCTACACCATTAGGGAAACACAAATCAAAACAACTCTGAGATGCCATCTTAAACCACTCAGAATGTCTAGTATCAAAAACTCAAGAGACAACACATGCTGGCAATGATATGGAGCAAGGGGAACACTTCTCCATTGCTGGTGGGAGTGGAAACTTGTACAACCACTCTGAAAATCACGTCGACAGCTTGTCCTAAATTTGTGAATAGTTCTGCCTCAAGACCCAGCTATACCACTCTTGAGCATATACCCAAAGCATGTTACACATCCAACAGCTTCATGTTCTGCTGGTCTATTTCAATATTTGCCAGTAATGAAAATATATCTAAAACTCAGACCATGTAGGGAGAAGTAGGCAGGTGGTAGTCCTATATTAAATTTCGTTTCAGTAAATGTGTGTGATGGTTTGTATATGTTTGGCCCAGGGAGTGGTACTGTTAGGAGGTGTAACCTTGTTAGAGTATGTGTGTCACTATAAGTGTGGGCTTTAAATACCCTTGTCCTAGCTGCCTGGAAGCCAGTTTTCTGCTACCTGCCTTCGAAACAAGAGATAGAACTCTCAGATCCTCCAGCCCCATGTCTGCCTAGAAGCTGCGATGATCCCACCTTGATGATAATGGACTGAACCTGTGAACTTGTAAGCCAGCCCCAATTAAATGTTGTCTACAGATGCCTTAATCATGGTGTCTGTTCGCAGCAATAAAACCCTAACTAAGAAAATGTGATTAATTCATTGTTTGTTTATTTGATAATAGCTGATATAAGAGTGATAAGTACAGATCAGAAACTTCAAGTCCATAATCAGTTGCATGCTCATTGAATCCCATAAGTTGAACAAGATCTAAGTTCTCATGTGAGTAGTCAAAGATGGACTAAAGATCAATCCTTATTTCTGATCAATAACTAAACCCTTTCCCTAGATAGCAGAAACCGTTTTATAGCTAATGATTACAAAAGAAACAGAAGGACTTAGCTAGCACAAAAGCTTTAGGAAAGCTTTTTGAGCTTTTAGGAGACAGTTCACTAAGCCAGTTTATCAGATGTGAATTTCTTGTACTCGATTAAGGAGCCATGTTGGAAATGCTTCCAATCCAGTAACCAATCTGATACAAAAGCTCTACTTCAAGAGTGTGTCATGCCTTGTTGGCCATCAGGGGGAGGAGAGGCTCCAGTAAAGGGGAATGTCAAGGCGGAACGGGTGGGTGGAAGATGGAATTCCCTCATAGAGGTGGGGGAGGGGAAGGGGATAGGTGGTTTCCAAAGAGGAGACCTAGAAAGGTAGAAACATTGGAAATATAAATAAAGTATCAAAAAAAAAAATAAAAATAAAAAAAAATTTTAAAAATTTTAAAAATTAAAAAATGTGAGTTGTGCTGAGTTTGGAAGGGGAAAAAAAAAAGTGTGCCATGCCTTTTAGGAAGGGCTCTGAGTGGGCATCTCAACACAGCACACTGGAGTCTCCAAGGCCAAAATGTACCTGCTATTTCTCAGAACCCAGAAGACCAATATGACTGGTTTGAAATAATTGAATGAAAAGCAGTTGTTATTGATTTTGAAAAGGATGGATTTATATGTCTATCTTCCATGGAATTCTCAGTTTAATGGGAAAACATTGGCAGTTTGTGCTCTGTGGTTTCTTTGAATAGAATACAATGGGAGATAGCAACAAAAGAATAATGTGATCTAGGTACCTAATGACATTTTTATTCATATCTAGGTAGGTATGTGTCTTTGTATTGACTACCAAGATATTTCCCTATTTAAACACAGGCGGTATAAAACACTCTCTCTAGTATATAATCTCTACGTGCTATTTTCTTTGAATTGCCATATTGTAATCATCTATTTCTGCTAAGAAATTAAGTACAGCCAGGTACCGACCATTGTGTTTACTATAACATAATTCAATACAAAGACACATCTTCTTTCTCTTGAGTCATTTACTCTACATTTTCTACTACAGAGAAGACTCCTAAACATTTAATTAGAATAGTCATAGTTAGCTCTTCAAGTGAACTTACAGAGTAAGGTCAATAGGCAAATGTGAAAGTTGGGGAAAATGTTATCAAAAACGGGATGTCATTCATGGATTTTAAAATTCAAGTAAGCACCATAGATTTAGCAACCAAGGGAAATGAGGGCTTCAGAATTGAGATAGAATAAGGAGACCAATCGACTTTACATGATAAGATGATTCAAATAAGTATAAGCAGCTCAGTATCTTTTCCAGCAACACATTATCATGCCACCGCTGATAGACTATCAGAAAAAACTAAAAATGTTAGTGTGTGATGATAATCAGTAGGTGCATCCTCAGAGAATGGCAGGTGATAAAACAAGGTACAATCATCACTCTCTTGAGAAAAAAAAAATAGAGAGAGAAACGGCTCTACACTGTTTTGTGTTCTGTGAATAACTAAAGTGTGGCTTGAATTTTATACCCACCAAATGTCCATCAACATGGACAGAGAAAAAGAGCCATTACATCATTATTTTTTAATGTTGAGTAGGAAAACAACATGGAAGAGTACAAAAGATGCACTGTGGTGGACAAGAGCAATGACCATTGAGGATCTTTCAAATTCTGCCAACAGTATGTTTTAGATCTATTGTGGCTTTAATCTTTGAAACATTTCCCTATGTTCCAAGACACCTACCAGCTTTTTTATACCATTGTTCTTTAAAGTTTCTACATATAAAATAAGCCTAGCATTAAATTCTTTTTTTTCTTACAAAAATCTATCTATTTGAGCTCAGGCTCAAATGGCTCATCGAACCATTTAATGAATGATTTATTCATGTTCTCCCAACTTCAGATACGATTGGAAGTTCATACAGTATTCATTCATCATAGCACTACAAGTGAACAAAGACAAAAGAATGTCAAGCTTCCAGTATCTCTAAAGGGAAGGTACCCTCCAAGTGCTTGCTCAACTCCCTGGTAAGTCTCAGATATATCTCAGACAAAAGCAAATTCCAGTGGAAGAAATCTGAAGATGCGGACTCTATTTGATCCATATCATGGGAACTGTTAGGCTTAAACTGAAGTTCATCCTCAAAAATGTCGTTAGCTACTTTTCTCATAACTATAACAGCAATACCCAATGGAATCAACTTAAAGAAGCATTGATTATGGATCATAGTCCAGGAGATATAAAATGCATTCCATTGTGATAAGGGAGGCATGATGGTGGTACCAGTTCCTGTCTATTATGGTGGGAACGTTTGATAACTGCAAACACTAATCAGTTCTCTGCTCACCTATTAAAGAGATGAATTAGACACTAGAAACCCCAATATATACTAATTTTCTCATTAAATTCATAAGTAATAAATAATTTGAATATATATACTTAGACCTGCTAGTTTTTCACCATGATGGATGAAATTATTTATTTCCTTTTGGTGAATTAAAGATACACACTTCTTTACAGACTTGCCTGAATCCAGCCTCATAAACATTCACTGTATGCCTTATTTTTAAATCTCTAGTGTTTTCCTTTCCTTAACCAGGCTATAAAATTTGACTCTGTCTTATTTAATGCATTTCTTCATCGCATTACCATATCTTGTTCATATAAACAGTATAAATATTTTTTTGAAAATGAAACATTACATTTGTAGCTTTAACTCATAAACACTTTATAAAAACACAGATAATTAATACATGTAAAATGTGAATATGTCATGTCTTCCTTATGTTAACAAACATAACTCTCTTTCAAATCTGTATAAGAACTTAAAGTTTTGTGGCACTTTGACTCCCAAGTTTTAAGTATTTTGTATTAATACAGATGATGAAACCATTAGCCACCTTCAACTCCAAAATAGGAAACACTTAGTCCTTTCTGCATGTGTGATACTGAATTTGATAGTCAACGACTATGGTGATTCTCCTCTTGTTTGTTTGTTCCATAACCAGAGATAAGATTGATATCCTTTAAATAGATGAGACATAAACATTTTTCCTAAGATTATGAGTAAAATAAAATTTAAAATAAGCATTTAAAATATATAAAGCAAGTTCAGATTTTAATCAAGTCAACATCTGGGCTGTGATGCACTGAAAGCAAAGTATCCAGCAATAATAGAGTTGTGACCAAGCAGTCTTCATGACAAGTCATTGCTGTATATAATGGTCTTCCACAATCCTTGGTGGCAGTTTTATTTTCTGTGATTGACTTACCTGTTCTCACCTGAGGACCAAAATATTAAGTGGAAAATCCAAGAAGTAAATAATTCATAATTTAAATAATGTGCTCTTCCTAGTAGCATGTTTTAAACATCATTCTGTCCTTTCTCCAAATCTGGGATGCAAATTCATTACTCCTTTGTCCATCATATCCAGCTTGTATTTGCTTCTCTTTAATTGCTGTGGTGCTATTTCCATTTTATCCCTATGATGGTGCTGTAAACATCCTGTTCAAGTGAACTTTTTGCAAAATAGTGACCACAAAGTACAGAAACAGTGAGACTGGTCACTTTGAAAGGTGGAAGTTCTCAATCTAATAAAGAAAGTTGAAAATGTATGCTAAGATTGCTACGACCCTTCTTTGATAAGAATAACCAGATTAAAATGTAATATATGTCGGTTTCAGTCCAATCTAAAGTCTCTGACACCCACTGCCAGCCCTAGACTATAGTCCTGAGAAAGACATTAAAACTCTTTTGTGTTAGTTGACTAAAATCTGAGAATTCTAAAGGAACTACTAACCAAAACAAAGGAAGCCTATACTATACAATGCTTACATATCATTTCCATTTTAAAGAACATGACTATGAATGAAAAAATTAAACACATTCTAAATTGCAATACCATTAAGCAAAACAGCAAACAGCAATGTCTAAATTCCCCCAAAAGAAATTTAACTAACACGTTTTAAGTTGCTCTATCCACATTGACTAAATTCTCTTGAATCATTCCTGATTACCTTCAACTATTAATTGTCAGAAATAATTAAGATTCTTCTTCTGAACAGTGACAAGTCCCTGACAGGAGAGAAAATGACATGGCACTGAGCCAGTGAACAGCTATCCATATGTAGATGCTGGGCTATTGAAGCTGGATTAGTGAACAGGACAGGGACTTTCTGTCCCTGTCTCCCTCCACCACCTTTCCTCACCTCTCTCTTGTCTATAATTTAGACTAAACTTTTTTTGTACTACACATAAAATGTATAAGTACAGCATCCCTGTTAAATGTCATACAAATGTCATTACAATTACTATATTGTTTCTTAAAACAATTTTTTTCTAACTCCCATGCATTTTCACACTAATCCTTTCCAATTGCCCCATTTTGATCAGGCTAAGAGTCCCTATAGTGGCTGATAGGAGAATGTGATTAAGAATCAACAAATACTAAAAAACAAAGATGCCAGGAAAAGATAAAAGAATGTTATCAAGAGAAAAACTTACGCCTTAGTTAATAGAACAACAAAAAGGAGCGGACTTTTAAATGTATCTTTGGACATGTGTCCAATGAAACTATTTCATCCCATTTTTATTAAGTAGAGGAATTACTATTCTTCATATGGGGAAATTACTTCTACTGGTCAGTGCTGTCTGACATCCATAATTATAAAACTGAGCAAACCTATGAAGCCACTGCTTTTAGGCATTGGGTAACAGAAAATATACTGTAAACCTTAAGAAGTTGGAATGCTCTTGAGACAACCTCCCACCCCTCACCACCTCAGTTTCCTCTCTGAATACGATTTTCTTATCAATAGTAAAAACAATGGTGCTATGGTAATTGAAGAAGCTGGATTCTGAGGTTCAGAAGAAGAGAAGCCTGTTCGAGGGTCCTCGGCAAGTCCTTATTAGGGTTTTGGCTGTATGTGTGCAAAGTGAATCTACATCAGACTGACCACAGGTACGGTTGACCTAAGAACTGCTGCAAGGTTCATACTTTAGCATCAGAGGCTGGATGACACTGGGAGAAACACTTACTGAGCAGGAAGAATCCAGTTTAAGGTTGCTCTGTAAAGTACCACAGGGAGATTAATAAACCACAGAGCAAATTAATAAATTCCAAACTAAGCCCTACAAAGGCCTTGTAGGATGAATGTGTGAAGGAATTCGAATCTTAGCAAGTAGAACGCCTTGAGAAAACTTTTCATGTTACTGTCAGAGCTACCCTTACCAAGTTGAAACTATTCTTATGCAAACTTAAGGTTGTCAATGAATAACTAAAGTTTTCTAAGACATGAAGACACTTAAGGAAAGTGAACAAAAAGATATATTCTTATTAATGTATATTTCAAAATGCTAATGTGAACTATAAATTATAAAATATATGGAAAAATGTGGCAGTCAGGGCATTAAGCAACCCAGAGAAACTAATGTAATGACAAACTTGATGTCTACCTTTTCTGAGATACTAAAGGGAATATGAACAATTCTAAATACAAGGGGGGAGTTTCCAGAATGTCAAGAATATTATGTCACCAATATTAAAATAAAAAGAAGGTTAGCAAGAAAAAAAAACCTCGAGGGAAGGTAAAAATTAATTAACTGGGGGTTCTAGGGCCAAAAATCAAATGCAGTGAGAAAGCATGTTCACTGGAAGAACTTATCAGAAAAATTATCAGAAAATGGGAATTCATGAGGAGTAACTCCAAGATCTAAAATAGAAATTACATAATTTGAAAAACAATAATAAAAATAATTAAAGAAAACTGAGCATAACATCAATGGGTAGTTGGATGATGTAATACATTTTTATTCATGTGCAATTTAACTTCCAAAGACAGAAAAGATTGTGAATGCAGTAATTGCATAGTAAATAATGGTCATGCCCTGGGGTTTATGTTCAGAATCCCAACACTTTGATGTCAGATCATTCTTGAACTCGAGAAATTCTAAATATAGTAGAGAATTCTACATGCAGTAGTTTAGACACAAATATGAAATAAAAATATTTTCAAAAAAGTACAATCTCAGAATTGTAAAAGCCTTTAATTGCTAGTAGAATAATACTTTTAGAAACATAAAAAGCTTGCTTTGAGTAAAGGAAAATAATGCTAGGCCAAACTCTGGTTTGTAGGAAGGCGCTATGCAATCACAGATACATGGGAACTCTGATTCTCCGGTCATGGTCTTAATCTCTTCTGGCTGCTTGCGATGATGGATGACCAGAGGTTGGGAAGTTTATGAACAATAAAGCCATTTCTCAGAATTCTAGAGGAGAGGAAGTCCAATATGTAGGCACTAGTGAATGTCTGTTGATTAGTCCTAGTGAGGGATGACTTTTTCATAAATATCTGCTTCTCACTCTAGTTTACATAGCATAGGGGTAAAAAAGTTTCTTGGGGTTTCATTGAAAGAATGTTTGAGGACTATGCCCCCAGGGCCCAAGCATTATCAAAGGTCCAGCTTCCAAATGCCATCACAAGGATTTCAGTGAGTTGAGCATGAGGAGTATGACAGCATTGAGTTTCTCAAAGTAAAATAAATTCTAAGCCCAAAATTGTTGTGCTTTAAGTTAATTCCCACAACATTTGCTGAAAAAAATGAAAATAATAGTATAGGTGACTGTGAGCAATGGGTCAAGAATTACACGGTTATAAGTTTGTGGTATTTATTAAGTAGGAAGTTGGAGTTTTAGAGAGTTCTAAAATCAAACACATAAAGGAATAAATCATTATTATTGACTTTATATCAACTCCGAAGTGTTAATATAATCTTCAGACCTGAGCAATAATAATGTAAAAAAAGAAGAGCTGCACACCCTAATGAAAACACAATAGAAATAAAGAAAAATTTAAAATTGACAATTGAATTAATCTCACAAAAACAGTAGAATAATACCAGAAACTAAAAAAGGAAGGGGAAAACAGAGAATAGCAAATGGGAAACACCCCCACCCCAGTGACCTTATTCTCCCCTACAGTTAATGAAAACAATTAAAAACTGAGATTCCATGCAGAATAAGAAGTTAAACCTAAAGAAATGCATAGACTCCTTCTCTATGCATGTTTTTAAATGGGATAAAAGAGCAAGAAGAAGAAACATTATAGATACACCCTGAGTTTAAGAAATCTAGGACAGCAATGGTAGCCAACAGTTGCATAGCATTCCGAGAGACAGTGATATTTGGTGACGGTAAGCAAATAAGTATGAACCCATTGAATAATTTTACAACTGAGGGGACAAAAGAAGACAAACTATTGGGGATAGCAGACAAAGCAACAACATAGTTGGTACTTTCATACTTCCTCTCAATAATAAATACAAAAACTACAAAGTGCATCGTATTACATGAGTTGTCCGAGCAGTGCTGTAGACCTGTCTCTGATATTTATGGAACATCACACTGACTATATCCAGACCACGCAGTACATGTGCAGCATCTGCCATGAAAGACCCTGGGCTGGGCTATTGCACTACATTGTGTGAAGTTGTGTCCCTCATGCACCTCAGGTAGTCTCTGATTGGTTTTAATAAAAATCTGATAGTGAAATATCTGGGCAGGAAGTAGAAGAAGGGACTTCTTGGAAGGGAGAAAGGAACTCTGGGAAAAAGAAAGAGGAAGGCTTTCTCTAGGAGACATGAGAGGAGACAGTCATGACTGTGGGCCTGGAAGGAATAGCTAATCCATGGCTGGATGGAGTAATGTGGTCAGATTAGCTTAGACAAGCTGTTGAGAGTCTGCCCAGCTAAGGCCTAAGCTTTCAAATATTAAAAGGTCTTTATGTGGTTATTTGGGGAAACTAGTTGGTTAAGGAATAATTGCCACTGTATTAACTTCCATCATATATATATATATATATATATATATATATATATATATATATATATATATATATATATATAGAGAGAGAGAGAGAGAGAGAGAGAGAATATTAATAATCATTTTATTTTACCCTGGATGGTAAAATGATTCTCAAACATTTCTTGCTAGAATATTTTTAGATATTATTAAAAGTAAAACTTCTTTCTATAGATGTATGATATAAACATGTATATATGTTGATGAACTCATCCCTGAAGGTACAAGATGGTGACAGAGTCAGGAAGTCTTCCTTAATTTGCTCTCATCTTATTTATTGAGACAAAGTCTCCCACAGTTTTGACTAGCATGGTTGGCTAATAAGCCCCGAGAATCCTGCTTCTGCCCAGAAATGGGTTTACAGATGCCTGCCACTATCTCTACCTTTTATATGAGTACTGAAACTTCAAATGAGTATATCATGCATTAGTAGACTCTTTGAGACACCCCTCTATCTCTCTAAAAAATGTCTTTATAATATTCATTAAGTAAAAATCTATAGATTATCAATCATGCAAAATTAAGTTATTAGAGCTAAGCACAGAGCTCATACTTGCAATCCCAATTCCTGGAAGAGTGAAGCAGGATATCTCAAAGTCCAGGCCAGTCTAGACTCCACACTAAGTTCATGTCTAGGAAGAAGAAAAAATATAAACTATAACCATGAATATGAATAAGATATAAGTATAGATGCTATAAGTATGTGTTGTAGATATTACTAAGTATATGAATATTAAATGAATAATAAAGGCTGTCATTTTAGGTCCTATAGGCATTAAACTGATAAGAGAATGCTGTGAGCACCTTTATGACAATTAGTTTAATAACTTTGACAGAATAAAGAATTACTTGAAAAAAATGAACTGCATTTGCAATAAAATATATAGAGGTGACTTTACTTGTCAATTTTATCAAATATTTATGGTAGAAATAATATTAGCTTTCTTTTCAAGTCTTTGTTGGAAAAAAATAGCCTGAGAAAACATTTCTGTATTGTTCTGCAAGGTCAACACAACATGTATAAAAATAAATAAAATATAAAAAGCAGGAGAATTATTGTAAGAAAAAAAACTCTAATAGTCTTCATGTCATAAACACAAATGTCCTCAGACATCTTCCAGGTCAATTTCACCTACTCACAACCATGTGCTTCTTAAGGATGTGTGAGCCAGTAGCAGGTAGCAGATACAAGAGTGATCCTTAATAGAGCAGAAAGTATTCTGTTGTTTAATGAGTGCCTGGTCTCATAATATCATAATCTCAATAGATCCTGGAATCAACTTTTCAGTAGTTTCAAAAGAAGGAAGCCTGTTGGGATAATGTTTGTTATTATTTTCAATCTGTTTTTTTAATGTTTCAGGATTAGACATCATAATATCATACAATACTGAGTTTGTAGTGATTCTATTGCAAACAAACCTACTGTGCTGTCAGCTGTATAATTGCACATTCCAAAAAACTGTGTATGGTGTGTAATTATCACTAATGTGTAATATTTAGGAGTCAGTTTAAAACTGCTAAAAGTACTCTGCAACTTAAAAACACCATTCAAAGAAAAGAAGACGTAACACAGTAGTACTAGTACATCATGGATTAGTAGATTCGATACAGTCAGGCTGCCCAGCCTTGCTAAATTAAACTATAGATTTAACTTAACCACAAAAACAACTCCAACATTCTTTTTTGATTAAAAAAAAAAAAAAAAAAACAGAAGAGTTGATTCTATGGCTGGTATTGAAATACAAACTCCTACAAGAAGCAAAACAATCCTTAAAATAAAGCTGCATGATAAACTTGAAGGCACAGTGATTAAATTGATGGCTTTAGCATATACATAGTCATATAGATCAATGAAAGGGGATAAAAAGAAAAAGTGACATATACATACAATATCAGCTGAGTATTCCAACAGATAGCAATCTAGTTATGAAATTAAGACATTAATTGATGGAAAAATATTTATCATTTTCCAAGCTCAAATGGGAATGGTAAGAAATGGAGGAAACCATTTCAAAAATGAAAATTCCTGGAGGACTCCTGTAACTGAATTGCCAAGAAATAATAGGTAATTAGACAAATCTAAGATTGCTCCTGTGGTTTTTTTTTCAGATCCACAGTCACTCTGATCTGATATTGGACCTAAAGTATCAAGTTAAAGTTTTCCTAATAGGATTTCAGACTACTGACATCCAAATTGCTGATACAATTGGGGACGGGGAGGACACGCCTGATATGATAGGAAGAAGGGAAGAGAAACTCATTTTTTTTATTAAGCAGATGAATTTAGTTCCCACTTATATAATTTTTTGTTTGATGAGAGAACTTCCTAGCAGGAAAAAAAATGTTTCCATTAATTAGATCTAACCTGCTTCAGTTATGTGTGAAGGACCCTTAACAGAAAATTGATTTTTGTTTCATATAATAAGTAAGTGCTAATAAAACATACTCTTTTGTCAAACAGATAATTTCTAATCTAAGTTATTTTTAATTGCAGAAGCTCATTCTGGTAGAGTCAATTCTTAATGAGATTTAGCTTGATTTGAGTAAGAAAAAAAATTACTACACAATGCCTCATTTGTTTCTGCTCATTTGAATAACAGCCAAAGTAATATTGTCTCAAAGAGATTTTTTAAACGTTGTTTATGCAGCAATAAGTTATTGATGTTAACATTACACTTAGTTATTATTACTACAAAGCTAGAAATTTCCACAGTCTATTTATTACTCTGAGATTAACAGGGTAGGACCAAGCTTAGGAAGCCCTACATTGAACTTATTTATTTTATTTTATTTTTTTGTATATCTCCCCATGGGGCCCACAGATTTAATTTTCATCGCATCATTTTTGATAGTTTGAAAACTTTTTAAAATGCACTTCTTCCTCAACAACTAAAACACAGTGCCAGGGCAGAGAGAGAATGCTGTGTTGTCACTCGGTGCTTTTGAAACACAGTCTGTTACTGGTGGCAGATGGATTTTTGTTCTGAAGAGCTCCATGCCTCTCTTCAGTTTCCTGCCAGCACAAAATTAAGTGGAGCTTTGGTAATTAAATATTTCAGTGAATTTAGATTGTGAAAAAAAAAATCTAATTTCGACCCTGGATCATTTAGCATTTATTGTCCGTGTGAGATAAAGGTAGATGCTTTAATTTGAACTGTGCTAATCAACTTTAAAAAGCCATTTCAGAAAACAATTGTAAATCCTCCACAATAACTCATGCCCTCAGGAACAAGCAGGAATCCCTGCTCTCTGTGCACTATTTCACCAAATCCATGAACAAATACTTTGAAGTCTTTCTTCACCACTCTTCACTTTCTATGACTCAGTTTTATAAGAGTCACATTGGATTCTGTATTCACTGGTTCTATTATTTCACTCTCTATCAGTGGGCAATGAGTCATAGAGCAAAGCATAATACATAGGGAGTCCATCAGATGTAATACCATTCACACACTTGAAAGTAAGTCATCTATGAACTGTGAGTCCTGGTGCCCTCCCGTTCTCCCCATCTGTTAAGAAGAATGAGCCATCATCAATAAAATGGTTCACAACTAGTAGTAGCAGCTAGGATACTTTGAAAGAAAATTTCAGCTCCTGGAACCACTGAATTCTATATATCAAATGATGAATTAAGAGTTGGCAAATTAATGTTTACATCCCACAGTAATTTTTGATGCCTCTGCAATTCCATTGCATTGGATGTCCCTCCATATGAGCTGCTTAACTAGAGGGAACCCACTGTAAGAGAGTCAAATGTAAGAATGGAAACTGTATTTCAGAAAAACACTCTGCCCAGAACTTCTCTTTTAGAATATCAAACCTTCAGAATCTGAACCCCCCCTCCCCAACACATACCATAGAGATGATACAGGGACCTTCTGTACTATTGAGCTAGTCCTTTCAACTGCTGACCTTTACGGATACTTCCTCTCTCTTTAAATGTATCCTTGGGTTCTGCTGGCAAGTAACGCTGGACCCATGCCTAATGGTGGCTGTAATGGGCTTGCTCTGCAAGTGAGAAAGTCCTCTTTCCCTCAATCTTCTTCCTCTTTAAAAGTTCCCATTACTATCCTGGATATGACATTACTTAATTATAGATAGCTTATTATAAAGTGTTTTTTTTCTTCCAGAACTTAATCACCAAACTTGCTTAATCAGCAACCAATATAATATGATGGTAGTTTTTATCTTTTATAGCACAATTAAGTACTGTGGAGATGCAGGCAATCCTTATGCTTTGAATATTTTGTAAATACCATCACCTAGAGACTGTATCAAATGTATCACCTTAGGCCAGGAGGCTTTTTAAATGTTTGTTTGTTTATTTGGTTTTGTTTTTCAGGATCATTATTTATTATGTAAAGTATTGGGATAGTATTTATTGTTTCAAGTGTTGGGAAATTTCTCCTAACATATCCAAGATTACACTGTAAAAGAGGCAAAGTTCTCTCTTCAGATTTGTCAAGAACTTGGGCTCATCAGAGGAGGCACTCATGCTATCTTGGTGCAAGGATCTGGTTGGCAAATGTTTGCAGGAACTGTCCACGGATACCTACTCTGTCACAAAGGCATGTCTCTCTTGACATGGAATATTCTTGGCAAAGTGTAGTCACTATTCATGTGGAAAGCTGAGCCTCATTGTGGTGCTTCTGTACAAGGATAGAGGCACCATGTGCCCAAAGCCTCATTGTCCAGTGACCTCAGAATGATCCTTGGAGATTCAGTTTGGAAAGGTCTGCTCATTCCACCTCAGATTCTATTTAGAAGAGCTGTCTTTAACAAAACATTGTACCACATGCTTGTCAAAATTAGATCAGAAATATTCAAATGAATTTCACCTCAAGACTAGATTCCAAGGTCTACTCATCCTGAACCTTCAATGAAGATACTATCTTCAAAATATAGCAAGGAAGGTTGCAAACCACCAATGCTTTACCATCTAAGTATATTGACTTATTTCTATCTGCTAACATTTGTAAAACATAGCATGGATCGCTTAAAAGAAGATGTTGTCCAAAATGTACATTAAAGCACTATCTCATCAGATTATGTACAACATGTTGTCAATGTTTTTGGATTTCTGTAACTCTTCTTCAGTTTTCTCACATAAAACACACATGCTCAAGAAACATAAACAGTTAGAACCTAATTTATATGTCAGAAGCATCCTTAATGTCATCTCTGTGGCTCAGGACACCAGTTATAATCACCTTGATGTAAACTACTTCAGGCACAAATGACATGGAAGAGAACATCAGTACTAATCCTCTCCAAAGCATAACAATGCCATCAAGGCTGACGAGATGCACAGTCAGGACATTCACAGCATGGGAGCTTATGTGAGGACAACTCTAGATCACTGTTCCACAGCTGAATATTCCTGATGGGCAGGAGATTTCATGAAGGCAGTCTCATAACCACCATGAAACCTTAGAGGTGGTGTTCATAAATGGGCAAGAACATATTAAACTGAGCATAAGTGCCAAAGTTTCCAAAAACTCTTAGGCATAAATATGATAATGAAAAGACAAAGTATTTATTTAAAAAAATCGTCCTTTAGCTTTAAAATGAAAAACTTGGAGAAATTCAGTTCAGAAACTTGATTTCTTATAAACAAACTTTTAACCAATAATCTTGTTTGCTTCTATGATGTGTAGTCTAAATCAGCTCACCAGGCATTGATGGTCTTTAGCAAACTGGAGCTGTTGAACTATATTATCTAACTTTTAAGCATGATTAACTATCCTCACCAACAGCAAAGCACTACAGGAGGAAGCTATGACGGTGCTTCCGTAATCAGCTCATGGTGTGTGAATGTTATATAAGATGATACTGTGAGATGCACAGACTATGGTTAAAAGTGCCAGCAGGAATAACTATGTAAATTCCCCAACTCACAACATTTATCTCTTTAAAATATGCAGCCTTCTGCCTCCGTATTTGGGGTTGCCTAATATAAAATCTGCCTAATATAAAAGTCATATGTATGGTGATAATTTCCCTCTTTTGTAGTCTGCAAAAGATTCATAAAAGATTCCCATGTGTTACTGTTTTTTAAGCTGGTTAGATGTCTTCTTCACAGTGAGAAAGTTTGATAGCATTCTACTATACTGCAGGATTTTTTTGAGCATCACTTGCAACGTTTTGTATGTTCTTCTTATCTGTATGTACAAAATATTCTTGAATAATGACTTTTGTCCAGATTGTGAGAAATAAATTATCTGGATATTGTTTGATTCCATTTTTTAAAAATCTATATACATAAAACAAGCATGTCCCCAGTTCCTTTTCTGTTTCTGTTTTGTTTGGATTTGTCTTGTTTAGTTTGGTTTAGTGCTAGAAATTGTAGCCATACTCCTGTGCATGTGTCCTACCTGTGCATGAGATCTCTCCCCAACCCTCAACTGGTTTTTATTTGGTTTCAAGAACCAGGACACTCATGAATCCGTAGTGGTACTACTATTAAAATCTATTCTTCTTTGCCCTATTATTGTTATCATTTTTATGTGAGTATATGTCTTTCTCTCAATATAAATGTCAAGCTTGTTGGAAGGTTGCTGGTGTAAATCTTTTCACATTTCTAAACACCCATGGACAAATCTTATTTTAGATATGTCTCCAAAAGAATTTTGGAAATGCCTTGAAGGTATTTTTCTTCATGCAAATAATCATGGAAGACAATTACCACTAAACTAATTGGTCTTACATTGCTTTCTAATGTAAAAGTCTGCATGTATTATGATCATGATAGCAAAATTATCTTTTTAAAATGAATAGTTCTAATTTTAAAATAGAATTTACAAAAAAAAGAATGCAAAAACTGAAAACTAGAATCATTATTTTAGCAAAGTTGTTCCACTCTACGTCTTTATGCTTGAACTGTGGTATTCCAGAGTCAGTGTGTTTCTGTGAAGATATCCTATAATATGAGAGTGTTGAGTTGATGCCACTATATGTTAGTGCTCACAGATTTACTGAGGTGTCACACTGCCAGAGTGATTAGGGTTGGTATATATAATGCCTGGTGTCAACAATGTTGATGCTGTCTCAGAAGCCATTCAAATTAGCATTGCTCGTGGCATTTTTATATAACAAGATGTTACTCATAGTGGCAATATTGAAGAAAATACTTCTATAGGTGTCACAAAACACCCCAAAGTGTCAAGGAAACAGATTAAGTAGAATGTAAAATCAGCTTCTGGAAAAGAAAAGGAAGAAGCATTAGGAGTTATGCAATCATTCACAAATGACTGTTCCAAAATGCTTGTGTTTATATCCTTACTGTAATTTCTGGCTGTGCTTACATTATGAAGACATAACTCCTGTGTATGCCTTTGAGTTTTATTGAGTCTTCTTTCCAACATTTGCATTAGAAATTCAATTTTGAAATAAACATCATTCTCAAATTGGGCTGATGTTGCTTATTAAAATTAAATTCAAGTCCAAAGCCTTCAATGGCCTTGATAGTAGTTACCCAGAACCAAGTACTAGAATAGTACTTTTTTTTTAGAAACTAAGATGACAATTGTTTTGTTTTTTATTAAAAAAAGACAGTTTACTTAATACAGATAAAATTGTAATGCACTTATCCAAGCTACCATCATTTTGATAGCTTTGTCAACAGTTTCCTGTTTGCCCACTAGAAAAAGAATATTAGCACGTTTAGAAGATGCATTCCTCAACAATATTCTTTGCTATAACATGTACTCAGTCCCCTCATTTCCGTAGAAACCATGCCATCTCTGTAACACTGGTAAGTGAAAATAGCATTTTCATTTTCCTAAAGAGTAAAGATAGATAGATGATAGAGTGATATACAGACAGACTGACAGACAAACAGACAGATGAGAGATAGATAGATAGATAGATAGATAGATAGATAGATAGATAGATAGATAAATGGAAGTCTTTTCTGTATAGTTCTTCAAAGAGGAAAGACCATGACAGTCAATCAGAGTTCAGAGCTCAAACATCTGGAATTCCTAAAACACATCACATGACCTTTCTGAAATTTTCTTTCCTTAGATATGTGTAAATAAAATCTCATCCTTGAGCAGCGTTTAAAATTCACAGAGAATTTAACATGTAATAATGACCATAAACCTCATACTCCTGTGGAGATGAATATATTTTTGCCCTACTTAGATCAAAATGAAAATGGGAACCTAAAGGACACTGTCAACAGGACAAAATGGCAACCAACAGATTGTGAAAAGATCTTTACCAACTCTACATCCGATAGAGGGCTAACATCCAACATATACAAAGAACTCAAAAAGTTAGACTCCAGAGAACCAAATAGCCCTATTAAAAAATGGGGTCCTATTGTATGAAATATTAAAAAAAAAATCACCCACACTATCACTATAGCAGTCTCTGTTCTAGTATGACGAATTCCCTCTGTTCTAGTATTGACAGGTGCAGCATTCTTCCCTCTACCGCACAACCACAGCTTGTTTTACCTTGATCCTTTCTCTTTCCACCTGCAAAAAAAGCACATCTTTTTTCTTTAAAGATCTATCTCAATACTACCAGGTCCACAGGATCCCTGCCGCCTCAAGTTTTCCCAAGTAACTTTGCGTGGCTATCTGCTTGCAACTGTAATACAAAGCTTATCTGTGTTTCTAGCATAAAGCAGTTAAAAGAAAGTTCTGGTGGGCCTTGCACAGCAATCACTCAACACAGACTGTAAAAAGGTGAATTAGTGAATGAGTGGGATAACTGAGGGAAATATTTTATATGTATATGTGGGTATATATATATATATATACATATTCACACTGAAAATTCATACAACAGTGTTGGTAGCATTTAAATATTATCTTCTTCTCCATGGTAGAATAGAAAAATCTGTATATCTGTTTTGGCAAGATCATAAATAAAAGGAATACTATGTCAGTTGTGATAAAGAATAAGGTGAAAAGATGTTCAATTACAAGTAAGAGTAATCCTGTCCAAAAATCCTGGCAAGGTCTCAAAATTCAGGATGAAGGAAGCAGGCAGAGATAAAACCTAAATCTTATGAAATCTCATACCCTCTAGTCGCGGCCCAAATCCAGTTTCCAAGATGTTGTTATGAAGCAGAGATTTTTTTTTCTCTTTAGCTACCCCTCCCACAGCATTACTGTGCACTCCCCAAGCAAACTCCTGTAATGGCTCCACCCTCAGCCAGGTAGAAGTTAGGCTGGAAAGGGGTGTTCTGTGTTTGTCAATTCACTAGGTGCTAAGATCTTCAAGAGCCAGACCTGCATCTTCACCGGCATAATATTGCCTCTAGTATAAAGCAGAATGCCAGATACTTCGTGGTTACTCAATAACTTTTTGTAAAATAAACTTTCAGAAGACAGAATACTGCAGAGGGGGAATGGTTCTCCTTAACAGGCCAGTTTGTTCTCTTCCCAAGATGCTTTATAAGATAACATTAGTTCAAAATTTCCAAGGATAGTATCTGGACTTTAGCCTTGAAGAGATGTATCCTTGTATGAGAGCATTCAGAGCGAGCTGTCTCAGAGATAGATTCATATAAACTAACTCACAAACTGGAAAATAAAACCTGTTACAGCTGATTAATTTAAGTGTGAAATCTGCTTGATTAAATTTCCTCAATTCTAGCCAGATCATTTCCTCTCCGAAGACAAAATGTATGGGAAATCCAACTATCATCCAAAGGTTTCAGGGTGAGAAACAGCTTAAATTTTGAATACTGTATTGGCATTACCATTGCCCTGTAAAGATAGTCTTGGCAAAGAGATGCAGTGTCTATCATTGTTAACAGGTCTCTTTCATTCACCATACTATACCAGCAGAGGTCAGGTCTCTATTTGCCTCCTTAACTCTCCCTTTCATGTGTCCTTGAAGCTGTTAATGCTCTTTTAATAGATTTATTTCATTTTTGCTTATAAAAATACGTGCTAACATATTTCATTGAGTTTCTATCAAATCTTGCAGGCCTGGGAACAACTCTGACTCTTTGGCAATTTCCTGCTTATCTCTACTCTGTTTATTGACTTTATAATATAACTCTCAGAGCAGGTGGGGCAATTAGAATTTCTTCATCCTGAAGTTCCTTGGAGAGAACCTCCTGTATGACAATGTCATAACAACAATTAGATAATAAAACAATTAATAGAAAGAAGACTGTTTACCCAGAGGACTTGGCTGAATCACAAGTCAAACTCTCTCAATGTCAAGAGAAGCATAACTGCTCTTGGGTCTTTTCTGGGTCCACACCACTCTCCTGATCCCATGAATGACATCATCTGACTTTTATCTGCAATAGACACCTAGACCAGCTAGGTACATGTTCATAGACAAAGTCAAAAAACCTTTGCCCCCATGACCTGGGTTGCAAAATCTAGTATCCTTATTCAACTACACAACTGCTGTAATAACACTGTGAGTTAGTGTAT
Source organism: Uromys caudimaculatus (assembly GCA_028551405.1). Classification (NCBI taxonomy): domain Eukaryota; kingdom Metazoa; phylum Chordata; class Mammalia; order Rodentia; family Muridae; genus Uromys; species Uromys caudimaculatus. The sequence goes on from CM052713.1 coordinate 44,130,034, forward strand.
GGAAATGTCGAGAAGCACCTGGCATCTAGTAAGGGCTTTATGTCTTGTCTCTCATTGTTTCTAGAATTACTATAAAACCACAACCCAATCCACTCAAAGTGTATTCTGATATTCGCTTCGAACAATCCTGACAGCTAAATTCAGTCCTCCCAAACCCAAACTGGAGTCCTATCATGAGTCCTAGTTTAAAAGTAGTGCCTCTGAGATTCGAAATGATCAATACTGACTTGTTGCTTTCTTACTTCTCAGATTCCACATAACTGGGGTCTACCAACCATTATTATATCCATGCCTTTACAGATAAACACTGCTTTCTTGACTTAGGCTGGAACTGCAGTGCTATGCTTACCATGTGTTATAATGTTCTTGCTATGCAGGTAACACTAGAGGTAGAGACAGGGTTAAACCCTAGATCTGATATTTTCCAAACCTATTTTATTATTCTCAACTGTCTGTGGTCAACATAATCAAATTCCAAGATATGACAAGGACAAGAGGGTTTTTAATGTTCTGGTTTTATTTAGAATTGTATGCATTACCATAGCATTTAAGAGTGACATTTAGAGAATGAAAGGATGCACCATTAGGAATTATGGATCTGTATACAAATGAATACAAATGCAGTCAGAAAATGCCTTGGCCATTCCCTATTTCCTTCCTGAGTCTACAGTTTATGGGTGAAAGCTTCATTGGCCACAAAAACCATTTTGGAAGGATCATTACCAATTGCACAAAAGTTTGACAGTCAAAATATATTAGATGATTGTTGGCATAATTTACAGAAAATACAAGTATAAGTGGAGCAAAGCTGAGATGTGGGAATTATTGCAAGGCTCTGAATATCAGCACCATATTTAGATCCAGTAATTACTGTTGATAGTTTAGTATGGCTCCGAAAAACACTTCAACCTCTACTGCGGGGTAGAGTGGTCATTGGGAATGTGAAAGGTTTTGTTATCTTTTCTAAAATATTGAGGATATTTATTTTACTTTTGCCATAAAATTCTACTATTCCTCCTTTGTCCACCCACAAAGTTCCACATTCTTTGCCTCATCTGAGGAGTTAGCAGGTAACTGGAATGAGGTTTTATCTTTGCTCTAGAACTATATTGCCCAAATGAAGTCAAAATACTTAGTTGTTTTCTCAAGGACCAAGAGTCAAATAGAAAGCTGAATTGTTACAGGATTGGACTAGGGTGGCTCTGGGAGACTCTGTCACATAAGCCAGATACCTTAAAATGTGGAGTATCTGAGTGGACATTAACTACACCCCAGGATTCTGCAATCTCATTTAATTTCTTGTATTGCAAATGGTTCGTTTAATCTGATGCACTGGTTATATTTCTTATGGAAAATAAAATCATAAGATTGTAATCAAGAGCACATAAATCATAATGTCTATTTTAATGGAGACTCAGGAGTGGCTATATGCTCACAGCCATGTGCTAATTCCTGCCTTAGACCTGGCCCTTAAATGTGACCCTTACATTCAACTGAAGTTGAAGGTGATAATTGTGACTTGAATTACTGCTATAATTAATGTTAAGATTAAATCCCTTGAAAACTGTAAAATAGGCTTATGAAATGTTTTAAGTATTATTTAAACAAGGTGGAGGTATAAATGACTTTGAGTGCTCAGGTCTGGCTGGGGAGGCAGCTGTTCAAGTCATTTGTCGATACCTTGAATGAAATCTGTGATCTTTCCATGATCTGGTGATTGGTGACTTGAAACCTAGGCTACCAGAGTGAGGGCACAGAGCTTCTTGGAGTACTTTTGTACAAGCAGAGAATCTGGGGCTGGAAAAATTGTTTCTTGGATGCTTAAATTTGCTTCTCATAAAAGAGTGCAGGGTAGTGAGCACTGTGAGATGGCAGACCACACAGTGGTTTACTTTAGAGTTAAATAAAAGATCTGAAACCCTCTAGAGCTCCACAGAAGATTTTCTACAGAATGGCACGACAGAAGAATAAAATGAACTCTAATTTCAATCTCTCTCTCTCTCTCTCTCTCTCTCTCTCTCTCTCTCTCTCACACACACACACACACACACACACACACACACACACACACATACACACACACCATTTCTAAATTTAACAATTATTCACTGAGTTTTGGGGGGACAGTTTTAACACCCTGGTTCCTTTGAGAGTTAAAGAAATGTTTTTCCTTGAAAGTCACATTTGGTTCAATTTCAATAAAGATATAAAGTGCCAGTACTACTTGCGTAAATGTGTGAAAGCTGCCTATTCTTGGTTCTCTCTTTCTCTTCCTCAGTAGATATCTTTCTTTTATGTCATTCATCAGGCTTCTAAGATTTTCTACACACAGTCTAATGCTCATAAAAGATACAATGGTTTCAAAGATCCAAAGCTAAGTTATAATACATATTTGACAGTGATTTGGAACGCAACATTCTAACACCTGTGTTTCACTTGAAGCATCATTGTATAAGGACCCCAAACCTTACAATGATATACAAAGCCTATGACATATTTACAAAACTTAAATATGGATTTTATGGATGCTTTATACTGGAGCATGTTTATTGTACCCTGAGTCTGAGAACTTAGGTATAAGGTACAGAGTATTCATGCAGGCAGTAGGAAGGGGGGGGCATTGGCTAAAAAGAAACCATGCCTATGAATAATCAAAAACCAGGAAATAGCCCAAGATATAAAAAGTAGTAGAAACAGATGCAAAGAACGAATTACATGGAGAGAGTGAATTGAGTTGGAGGAAATTGTAAGGTTGTTGTTATTGGACCACTGGAGCAGTTAGAATGCCTGGTGACTTTCAGTTCTCCCCAAGACCTGGGTATGCATTTGCTGGAAGTTTTCAAATACTTCCTGACTGCTCTGACTTCTGATCCAAACCTCATAGTGCCTGAAGAAACCTATGTACCCAATCATTTAATTTGTGCAACTTGAAAGAAACTGAACAAATGGGAATGCATCGATAGAATCTACTTGTTGGTATCTGATCTAAAATGGCCTTGATTCTAAATCTACAAAGGCCTAAGGTAGTTCAGTAATTAGAGGAGACCTAATACAGCAACAGACCCATTTGTGTATTATACTTCAAATGTTAGTAAAGCAATCTCTACGTCTACATGAGACAAGTGGTGGTAAAGTGTAACCATCCACTCAATCCATTTTCAACATTTGCTGGAAGAGTAAGGATTGGGGTGTAATGTGATTATTTTGTAAATAAACTTTTGTTGATGTTATTATTTCTTTCATAAGTTCTTGGTATCAGCAGAACAGTTTATCATTCCCTGCCAGAGCATGTGAAAAAGGTTGTGTAAATTAGATGACAGGATGCTTACTCTGTGGGCTAAGCTGTTGAAGTATTTATCAGTGTGCTAATTAGAGCCCTGTTTATGAGGCTGGAAGAGCTGATGGCCAATTTCTCACATAGCTCCTGTTGGTGGTCAGAGTTTACAGAAAAGAATGGTTACATCTGCTGTGCATGTTGTAGCTTGGCATTGATATTTTATTCATTTTATAGCTAGCAGCGGTTTTTCCAGCAGCATCTGTCTGAAACAGTGGATGCAGTACAAATACCGATGTAGTTATGATATATGTGCTCTGTTGCATCAAGTGGCAAGCTTGAAAAGGCAAAACCTGAATAATTTGAATATCCTTGCAAACCAAACTTAACGCACCTGTAAACAGAAGTAAATGAGTTAAATCACAGAAACTAAAGCATCCCCTGCATGCTTCTACATGATCACATGCAAGATCAGACCACTAAGAGAATAAAACCACCTTCAGAGGGTCAATTTAGGAAACCAAGGGACCCGATTTGAAGGCAGGGGTTATTAAAATGTTATACTGGACCTTTGTTTCTGCCATGATTCTGCTTTGATTTAGTATGTCAGTCAGGCAATCAGCCAAGAGCAAATGCATTTGATTTGCTCAGCATAATTACTAACTTTAGAATGAATACACTCTATTTTTCCTTCAACTATCTATTTTTATGATTAAAGCAAGAGTCAAATAAAGAGTGCTTGGTACTCCACTTTTTCTCATGGTAAAGATGACTGTTTTCCATTGTTCATTGGTGTGAGATTCATCACCATTAGCTATTAGCAAATTTCAATCATTTATTTTAAAAATTAGATGATTTTGGCTGAGTTTTTCCATTTTTAAAATAGGAAACACTATCCCATCAATTATTTTATGAAATATTTAACATTCTGTCTAATAGTATTGAGTCTACAGCAATCAATGGTATGATCCTTAAATAACCCTCTGAAATACATATTTCACAGTAAACTGTTGCTTACAGAAAGGATAGATGAAGAGTCCAGACACCTAAAGTAGGCCACACCTCACTGTCCAGTTGACAGATGGGGAAAACACTAGTGATCATGCTCGTGGTGATGGCGAATGCCAGGTATTTTCTACCTCTATTCTCCAGCGGTCCACATCTCCCCCATCAAAGCACTTTACAACTAAAGAGTGCTATGGAATATTGAGGTAGAAACAGGATGCAAACATGCAGAAAATAGTCATGAAAAAATGCCATTTTCATATTACTCTGAATGCTAAACTGTCCAAATCAAGTTTACACAGGTTCCTGTCAATGGAGAGGAAAAAAATCAAAGCATCATGGGTGTCCTTGGTTACTGTTCCTGAGCCAGAGTGGGGTTCTGTAAAAGTCTTATAAAACACTTCAGAAGAAAGACTTGAGTCCACCTTGATACAGAGAAACGTTGTTTCTCCCTCTGTCTTCACTTAAGAATTTTATATTAGTGAATTCTAGCTAAATATCAAAAGGATGTACCAGCTAAGAGAAGAATGTTTAAAAGACAGGGCAAAGCCAATCTCTGCTCTCTTTGGCTTTGGGGGTGCTTTTTAAAATGCACCTCTGCCCTTTATCTTTCATTCTTTTATTTCCTTACTGCAACTCAGTTTTAGCAAATTCATTACAGAGAAAGTATTTTTTTCCCCCTGCATTATTACCTTCTTTGTGAATGACGCATCACACAGTGCTGTGGAGAAAAAAGTGACTCCCCAACCATTGCCCTCTAAGCCTCGCAGAATATGGTGACAAAATACAGGGAGATGACACGGATATGTTTTTTCGTTTTTTTTTTTTTATACTCTTTTATTTATTCACTTTACATCCTGCTCACTGCCCCCTCCAACTCACCCCTCCCACAATCCTTTCTGCATCCCCCATCCCTTCCCCTCTGAGTAAGTAAGGACCACCTTGGCTATTCCCCTATACCACAGCACCTCAAGTCTCTACAAGGCTAGGCTCTTCCTTTCACATGGATATATTTTTAAAAATAGAAAACAAGTGAAAAGAAATCTGAGTCAGGGAGGCTTAAGAAAGGTGAATAGAGGGCCATAACAAAACAAAATTCAAATTTGAATCATAAAGGATAGAAATGGTGGCGATATGGAAGACACAAAAAGTTTCTCAGCCGACATTTACTTACCAAAAAAGGTTAACGACTTCCATAAGGCAGGAAAAGTTAAATGAGGGGCAGGAAAGCCAGAAGGTGGTGAGACACTTAGACTTCTAAAGACAGACAGCGTTGTTCGTACTCTGAGGGCCTAGAAAGGTTGTTTGGTTTGGTTTGGTTTTTTTTGTTTGTTTGTTTCTTTTTTTTCCGGAAATGTAATATGAAGCAATAGCTCTAACAGGTAGGTCTGGCAGTGCTATTTAAGATGGACCGGGATTCATAATGCCTAGAGATAGAGATGCCAATTAATTACTCAAGTTCTGGTACTTTTCAATGAATGATATAAATAACTAAAATTATATCAAATTTAAATCTGAAAAATCATCTCAAACATTTTCTCATTTGACTAAGACCTGACATAATAAGGAATAGATATGAGCCCTTAGAACAGCAGTTCTCAACCTACAGGTCATGACTCCTTTTGGGGGTTTAACAACCCTTCCACAGGGATCACATATCAGATATCCCACATATCAGATATTTACATAGTGATTAATAAAATCTGGAAATGACAGTTATAATGTAGAAATGAGATAATTTGATGCTTACGGAGGTCACCACAACATGAGGAACTGTATTAAAAGGTCACAGCATTAGAAAGGTTGAGAACCACTGCACTAGAGAAACTAACTTGGACAGCCTGTTTATTATTAGGTACAAATAATGAGGAATTGGTCAGAAATTTCATCCTTAGTGGCTCAGCTTGATCACCAAGGATACCCAGGATACACTGAAAGACCATGTGCTAGGAGTTTATACCAAATGACCTCAGCAAATCCTCTCCACAACTTCCATGGCACCTCTTCTTCTGTACGTGAGGAAGCTGAGTCTTGAAAGATATGAAGAAGTTTGCCCATAATCACCCACCTGCTAACTGGCAAATCTAGACCTGACAGAATCGGAAGCTGGCAAACAACCTCACATGCAGTGACTTCTATAACCCTTGTAGGTGATGGGCACCAAAGCAATCTCTTCATGAATATCTTCATGTTTATGTAAAGGCATGTATGTCTTTGTTTGTATCTTCATGTTCTAATAGGAGATATACAGATCTTCCAAAAATTTTATTTTCATTATTTAGTTCAAAAGAAGTGGTGTTTTGCTCTTAGCTATGATCAAGGAGTTGTCAGAATTAGTGATAATGGCAGTAGGTGCCACCTAAAGAAATATGAAGGACTCTGGCCACCTTCTGTTTTAATTACTATGGTGTGCATATACTGAGAGGTCTTTTGTCAAGACTCTAAAGCACCGAGAGAGTCACTTTCTCTTTCAGACACTGTTATATCAAACTTCCCAAGATCTATGTAACAAAAACCATTGTCCTTTTATCAATCATTCACATGTGGCAATATTTGCACTGAAAGCATTAGATACAGTCAAAGAAAAGGTTTCCAGTGTGCCTGACTTTTAACTTTGCTGCATCAACTGCCTTGGGCTAATGCTCAGGCCATTGGGATCACTTAGAAGGTCACTGTGTACCAAGTGGGCCAGTGGTGGCATGAAGTAATTAATGAGGTATCCAAACAGCCTGGGAATGAGGGTCTCCTTTGTTCCCTTCTCCACACTGTGCTTTTGTGTGGCTATAAATGTGCATCTTGCCAACAGGCTCTGTGCCATACACATCTCTACTACAACTGAGACCACAGCATAACTTCTGAAGATTTGTTTCCTTTACTTCATCATTATCACTGCATTTGGTTTCAAGAAAGGGTGTATTTAGAATGGCTCTAAGGAAATAAAGACTGAACAGTCTTCAGTCAAATTTTGGAGAATGAAGGCTCCTAATTCAAATGTAAACACAAATGTTAAAGAAACAAAGAAGACCTTTGTCTTACAAAATGAGCATCACTCTGGGCAGTGGTGGCACACGCGTGCATGCCTTTAATCCCAGCACTTGGGACGCAGAGGTAGGCGGATTTCTGAGTTCGAGGCCAACCTGGTCTACTGAGTGAGTTCCAGGACAGCCAGGGCTACACAGAGAAACCCTGTCTCGAAAAAGAAAAAGAAAAAGAAAAAGAGCACCGCCTTGTTTCTTTTCTCTTGTCTAACCTTTATATGGACATCACCATGAGTGGGTATTGGGTGGGGGAAAAGGACTGAAATCCCTGAGGGCCAGCCAAAAGAAGGGAAACATACAACCTTGAGAGGTAGAAGGTTGGGGGGCACCCTCCAGAATGTACCAGAGACCTGGGAGGTGAGAGATTCTCAGGACTCAAAGAGAGGGACCTTAGATGAAATGCCCTACATTGGGGAGAAGGAACTTGTAGGCCTCCAGCAGAAAGACAGGGCATCAAATGAGGGATGGGGTTGCCATCCAACAGTCAAAACTCTGACCCGTAATTGTTCTTGTCTGAAAGAACTGCAGGGATGGAAATGGAGAGGAGCCTGAGGAAAAGAAGGTCCAGCGACAGGCCCAAAGTGGGATCCAGCTCAAGGGGAGGCCCCAAGTCCTCACACTATTACCAAGGCTATGGAGCGCTCACAAAAAGGGACCTATCATGACTGTTCTCCAAAAGACCCAATAAGCAGCTGAAAGAGTCAGATGCAGATATTTGCATCCAACTAATGGACAGAAGCTGCTGACTCCTGTGTTGAATTAGGGAAAAACTGGAAGAGGCTGGGGAGGAGGGCAGCGCTGTGGGAGGAGCAGCAGCCTCAATTAACCTGGATTCCAGAGATCTCTCAGATACTGAACACCGACCAGGCAGCATACACCAGCTTATGTGCACCCCCCCCCCTTCCAGCAAATATACAGCAGAGGACTGCGGGGGGGCTGAATTTAGTCAAAGAGGATGCACTAAACCCTCAAGAGACTGGAGACCCCAGGAAGTTTAGAGGTCTGATGGGGTGGTGGTGGTGGGTGGGGACATCCTAGTGGAGACAGAGGGGCAGGGAACCCCGGGAGGGAAATGAAATCTGGAGTTTAAAAAAAATAAATAAATGAATAAGTAAGTAAGTAAATAAATAAAAGAGTTAACAAAGGGAATAAAGGAAAGGATGATCAAACTGTTTCCCTCCCAGGGAAGCATTAACAGAGGAAGTATCTGTTTAAAGCATATTGTCTCTTTGGTTAAGCAAAAAATGAACTTGCTACAAAGGATTATGGAAGCCCAATCTGATTGAATTGATGGTGATTAAAATCTGATGGTAGAATCCAACCATTTAAATTGCAATGTAAATCGGACAAATAGGATTGAAACCAGAGCACTTGACAACCTCAAAACGGGGCTATAAGAATTTCGCTGTATGCATGAGAAATGTTTTACTTCCTCTCAGTTGAAATTAGTCTCGCAGGATGAAATGAAACCGTTTCTAAATTTATATGACTTTTCATTAGTAATAAAATGATCCTTGTGAGGATGTCCAACTTACAATGTGTAATGATAAAGAAAAACGGGCAGAAAATTAAAAGCTTTGAATAACAAACAAAGATAATTAGATCTTTTCTTATGAGATGTTGTTATTCCAGATTTTGTTATTATATAGAGACTGGGAAAAAAGTATAACTTGGTAATTTAAAAACTAGTAAGTGGCTAGTAAATTACCAAGTTGCATTTTTTTTCTTAGTTTAACTTAAGTTCATATGGGTCAAAATGTAACTCTCAACCCAAGCACAGAAAATTTAGTTACAGTATACATAACCTAGATGTAATTATACCAGTTTTATTAAAATTAATGTTTTAATATACACTTAAATTGTTTAACAAAATAAGTAGAATAATAATTTGCACTTGTACAAAAATTAATAAAGTTATTAACAAGGTCTTTAGTGGAATTTTGGAGAGATTAGGATTTGCCAAAGTAAAAATAGCTCAACAGTCTTATATTACTCATTCCAACTATTTGAGTACATTGGCAAAACTGCCTAGTGACCACAAGGCACTTGTTCCTACAGACCACACGGTATCCTATGTCACTGAGGATGTGATCCACTATATGCTTCTGTCAGGTTCTGTCATGTTCCAGAAGGACACCATGATAAGTTCAAGTAACATCTAGATCTCTGAACCCAGCAATGAATAAACCATACTGGTAGGAGAAAAGTTTAAAAAACAGCATTAATAAAAGACAAATCCATGGGGCTCAGTGCTTTCTGTCCAGAGAACCCAAATTCAGTTCCTAGCGTCATGACCACTTATAACTCCAGTTCCAGGAGAACACATACCCTCCTCTGGCCTCTGAAGGCTCCTGCACCTTTATGCATGCAAACACACAGGCACACACATGTAAAACTAAGATAAATCTTTGTGGCTTTCTTTTTTTTTTTAAACTATATAAATAAAGATAAAATCAAATTTGTATTGTATGTCAACAGCTTTCCTTCTAATTGAAATAGTTTTCTGATAATTTTATTTATTAATTAATTAATTTATTTACACTCCAGATTTTATCTCCCCCTGTCCACCTTCTGACTGTTCCACATCTCATAACTCCTCCTCACCCCCTAGTCTCGACATGGATGTCTCCACCCTCCATGTCCCACCCCACCTGACCTCTAAACTCCCTGGGGCCTCCAGTCTCTTGAGGGTTAGGCACATCATCTCTGACTGAACCCAGACTCAGTAATCCTCTGCTGTATATGTGTTAAGGGCCTCATATCAGCTGGTGCATGCTGCCTGGTTGGTGGTCCAGTGTTTGAGAGATCTCGGAGGTCCAGATTAATTGAAACTGCTGGTCCTCCTACAGGGTCCCCTCCTCCTCAGCATCTTTCAGCCTTTTGAGGAGTTATAATACATTTATATATTGAACACACACACACACATCTTTTTTGAACATCTGTAGTTTCTTGAGGTGTTTGATTCTCAGAGAAATGTGTATTTAATTCATATTAAGAAATTCATAATGAGCCAGGTAGTGGTGGCACACATCTTTAATCCCAGCACTCAGGAGGCAAAGGCAGGCAGATATCTGAGTTCGAGACCACCCTGGTTGACAGAGTAAGTTCCAGGACAGGAAGGGATACACAGAGAAACCCTGTCTTGCAAAACATAATTGCAAGGAAAAAAATCACTATTTGAAAAAATATACACAAAGAAGAAAGGATTGTAAGAAGAGACTCCATGCTTCTATCCTTCAGCTTCCCTAAAATATGCAGATAAGCAGATGTTCATAAAAGACAATGGATTTATGTATTTTTCCATAGAAGCCATGTTAAAATTGAGAGTCCTGTTCTTGACACAAGACTTGGCATAAAAGTAAGCCTAGCTTAGGCCAATGGTGCTATAAAAAACAACTATAAAGTTCTTTCATATATTTAATAGTAAAATTATGCTTAGAGCCCAATAAAATGAACATAAATATCTTATACACACGGATTATACAAGAGGGTACGCTATGCTATAAAGTATACATGCTGCACATAAATAAAGCTGTATTATCCTATAAATTAAACTACTTAAAATTAATATGCTAGCTATAATAAAGATTAAACATTTAATTAACAATATTTTTGCTTGCCCTCTTATTCGTTTTATGATTTGAATAGCCAGGGTGTCTTGACTTGATGTCTAGAGGAGCTTAAAAAGAACTCTTTTCAAAAGATTCCCTGTCTCAGTCACTTAGTTCAAGTAGATAGAAGTGCTCATCAGACCGGGTCATAAAGGAAGTGGAGATTCAGACTGTAGAGAGGCCCACACATACTGGCGGGATAACAACACGTCTAAAATTCCAAGCCTAACCCTACATAGATTGAGGTGGGGTCTAGACTAGCATAAACTCCACACCAAATAAGGGAAAGAGATGACTCTAAAGAGCATTGTTCTAACATTAGCAACATGTTTCATCTGCCATTCATGATTCCAGCTGGGCACCATCTGATAGATACTGAGACAAATGAACAGGCCAGGCAGGTTGTCATAAAAGTGAATAAGTCAGGGATCAGAAATGAAGTTATGACAGGTGACAGCAAGAATGAGTTCAGCTTGATGGACCTGCAGAAGCCCAGGTAATTCCAAGAGACCCAGTGTCAATGGGTCCAGAAAGAGAGCAAGGTAAACAAACGTAAGCCTCTCTCATTCCCTTTGATAGAGAGAACCCTGAAACATAATCAAATCTGTTTTCTCACCACTGGCTTTGTAATAACCTTCAGCTAGGAAGCTCAGAGCAGAGGCAGACTGACATATCCTCCAGAAAATTGGAGCTGAAATGTCCAAACTTTATGATCACAACAAAATTCTTATTTTCAGAATCTAATCTTTATATTAGCTTATTCGGTCTACCAGAACAAAATAAGGCAGTAAGTTGTATGTTGTATAAACAAAATAAATATATTTCTCACATTTCTGGAGACTGACCTCAAAGATCTAAGCCCTTGTAGATTCGGTGTTTGCAGAGAGCCAATCTGCTTGTCCTTAGATCTTTCTACTTTAGTTCTCACTGTTGGTAGAGACAAACATACTCCCTATGAATATGAAGAGTTTATGAGAGAAGATCTTCCAGAATTGGAGGCTTGGAATTTAGTTGAGCCATGCTCTGCCTGCTTAGAGTGCATGAAACCCCAGGATTAATCCTTAGCATCAAGCAAAACAAAACAAGAAGAATCTTCCAATTCTGGCAACACACTGATAAAGATCAAGAAGGAGTTGCTTCCCAAACCACCTGGTAAAATCTCACTAGTCATATTTAAATTGATTTTTTTTTCTGTTGCTGTGACAAAATACCTTGACAAAAACCAAACAAACCCAGTCTCCAATGTTGTACTTCTTAAAGGTTCCAACATCTTCCCGAATAGCACCAGCATCTGCAGACCAAGTATTGGAACATGAGTCTATGGGGAGGAGGGAGATGTTGCTTACTCAAACCATAATAATATTAATTTCAAAATTAAACTTCAACACATAAATTTTAAGGGGGACACAAACCTTCAGACCACAGCAGTCTTGGGGGTTTATAAATGTTCCTCCTGACAAATAACTTTGGTGATAATAATCAGCACTTTGAAGTGGTATCTCAAATATTGGTTTAAACACTTGAAAATGTTTACACCTTTGTGAGCCTGCTCTAATTCGTTTTCTAGTTTGGGAAGTTATTTGCTCTTTCATCTTACCTCATTCCATTAAGAGTGCAAAGGCTGCCAGACAAATGCAAAAAGCAGTATGGGATTCGTATGGGAAGGAGGGTCCATTAGGTTCCTCTGCTTTTGTGCTGTATGGTCTGCAAAAGTGCTGATGGAGCAATTTTGGCTCTGTTTTGAAGCTTGTTACTTCTGCATTTGAAATCATGTTCATTACCTTATTTTTTACCTTATCTTATTTATTAAACCCTAACATATCCCCTGAAGGAACTATCATTCTATTTTACATATTAAGAAACTGATTTTGAGCATCTGTAAGTTATAATTGCAAATCTGTGCTTCCTATCAACGAAGCAAATGGTTTTTCTGTGCCCAAGTCCTCTTACACAGCAAAAATACTTGTTGAATGAATAAATTAAGGGGTGATTTTTTTTCACCAATGGAGAATATTCAAGAGCACAAATTAAATAGGGGAGAGAAGTGAAGTAACAACAGAGTTGAGGGATGAAGGCACCAATGAGAACTCGTCTTTTATACATGCTTGCAATGTTCTGGTATCCTGATAATCAACATATATTACTAATGTCTTAGAAAACCTTGCAAAATTCAGTAGTAAAAATACTATTATATTTTTTCATTTGGTATACACAAGTAAACCATTCAATATGCCTCAGCCAGAATTTAAACTGTGCTAAGAAGACATCACACACATGATCTTGGGACTCTGCAATGCCATGTAGAATTAACTCAGAAGTGACAATAGTGACACAGAGTGGGTGCAATAGTAAGAGAAGTACAGGAAGTGTAAGGTTGTTATCGACTGTGTGCTAGGTCTTAAACTGGCTATCTAGATCATTTTTGGTTTTCATTCTAACCCTAAATGCTGCTATAAAACATTCATTTCATGATAAGAACACTGACATTCAAAGAGGTTTCCTGACTTTCTCAAAGTTGCACAGCTAACAAAGAATAAAAATGTGATTCAAACCATTTCCAGTTCTAAATCAATGCCCCTTATCTCTTATATGATATAAGATATATGGTATTGTTAGAATCCAAACTACACAGACTTGACAACTACAAATTATCATTGTTGGCAAAAATTTGTCTCTCTAAACCATGTGGTAGAGAGCAGAGGAATCCAAATATTTGTGTTTTGATCAGTGGATTTTCGAATCTCAAGAGTTGATTCCTTTAACCCAAAGTGTGTATTGTGGCCTACAAGAATAGACAAGGAGCTCTAAGAGAACACTCTTATCCTACCAGGTCAACTCAAACAGCCTTAGTGGCCAAAAGGACACAGATTAGTGTTATCAATAAGGTGGAAATGCTGTGAAAAATAAAGTAAAGGGATTTCATAATGAGGACATAGTTCCAGTTTTGGGCAATGGGTAGAATATAACTTTCTGGCTCACTGGGGACACACAGATGGTGCCATTGCCTATGGTGGTCTCCTTTTAATCTCTGAAGTTAATGACATCCTTATTTTAGGAAGTGCTCCATAAGTTCAGGAAGACAATAGAATTGTGAATGAGTGCAATTGGATCACATTTTGGTGAGTGTAAAGGCAAAATAAACATGGCCAAAAGATAAGAGCAGAAAATGACCCATTCCTTGTATCAAATAGGGAGTTATTTCCAAAGCAATGCCTTCCCCTCCCAAAGGAAGTAAAGCCAAGGAATTCCCATTAGGAAGTCTATATATACTCATGTAGCAAAGTACTTTACAGACAGGCACCTTCCTCTGGGATGTCTGGCTAAGTGCATTTTCTGAGCATGCTACATTTAAGGTTATAGTTGAAAAATGTACAATAAGAGAAGCATGCTTCTCTCATTATCAAGGAACAGATACATTTAAGGCCGACATGGCATGCAGGAACACTTTGAGGCATGTTCAGTTTACATCATAAGATGATAGATAGGAATGTACTAGGCATGTTCCAAACATCTTGAGTTGAAAATAATAAAAAAAAAGATACGTTGACAATTCCTTAGCATATGAATTTGACACCAAAAGTGACTGCCTTTCTTAGAGGCTAAGAGAATTGATTATATTAGTTAGAAACTATGGGATTTCTGAGTTGTATTTCTGACCAATATTCTGATAGTAGTAAAGGGTACCAGTCATGAGCACACACTTGAAAATTATTAATGACTGTTGTTCAAAAGAGTAAGTTTCATTTGAAACAGAGACTCTCCATGTATCCTTGAATGTCCTAAGACTTGCTATCCTCAAGCTGTCCTCATGTAAACCAAGTGTTGGAATGTCACTTGTGAGTCACCCTGTTCAGTCAGGCCCTAATGATCCTTCCTTTCTCTTCACTTTTCTTTTCTTCAGACCAATAGTATTTATTACATGATACCATCTATCAGAGGCCAACAACATGTTCCTTAAACAAGTGTTCAGTTTCTTGACTTCAAGTGTGTCAAGGCCTCTAGAAAGTTCCAGGCATGATTTGCAGAGGCCATGCACTTCATAGTGAGTTCTACATTTTTTCTGAGCTTTGGAAACACAGGCACCAATGTCAATTGAGATGAAAGCTAAGAACAATATTGTCCATAGCTTTGTAAATTATGCATACATTCTACTAATTTTAAATTCCTGGGGCATATCCTACATAACCAATATAATCGAAGAGGCTTCCCTTCTTCAAGATTATAGAAGTTGTTCATTTACCTGTCAATAATCAGGCAGAAATAAAATTTTGCTCATGTTTTGCAGATGGCTTTATTTAAAAAAAAATAATTTTCATAGCTTCACTGTGAGCTTGAGTCTTTTAAAGCTGTCAGAACTGAGATAGGCAAAGTGATGACTGACTGTTTCACTCTGACAGTTCCTTTGGAACAATTATTTAATGTGAACATTATTTAAATGTGAGAGTGGAATGAATCTGTCCTAGTGTGGTTTTTAAATTTTAGTCTCAACATCTTCTCCCCCATCTACATTTAAAGCAGCACATCATTCTTTGCTTCCTGCCTTCCATTTAGAGTTAGCACAGAGCTTAGATATTGGAAAAAGTAATTTTGACTAAGGAGCCATAGATAAACACATTGCTGTGCTATCCTTGGCTCTGTTATTCTCTTATCCCATCGTAAGAGGAAAATGCTGATTTTGAACTGAGGCAAAATGTGATCGATTTTTGGTTCTGTACAGCTGACAGTTTAGAAAACCAAAGCTGTCTTCCCAGCTTTTCTTTAACCCTGCAGGATATGAATAAAGCTACTTTTGTTGGATGCCATTTTGAGGAAAGATCCCTATCTGAAGAGAAGTTAATGAAAAAGCTAATATAATTACCACCTTTCTCTTCAGCTTGGCAAGAATGACGTTTACATTACTGTGCAGTGATACTATAGCTGTGTCTGTAGTGGAGTCCTAGACTGGGGTGTCTTAGAGAACTGCCTAAGAGGAGGTGGAAGGACTATGGAAAATTGGCCATGCAATTATTGTTGTTGATGTGGCGATGAGGTGAGGTGAAAGTGCATAGGAAATAGTTACATGTTTACTTCAAGAAAGGGATCATGCCGAAGTGAGGTTATACCCTGAAGAATTCTGGTGCCTTGTTCCTGTGTCATTTTTTTTTTCCAAAAAAAAAAAAAAAAAAAAAAAAAAACCCAGCAGAAAGTGGTGTTGTATTCATTCTGGAAATGGCCTTTAGTACAAACAATATTCATTACATACCGCTACTCTCAGCTCTAAAGGACAAAGGGAACTATTACTTGAAAATGAACAAACAAAAATTACAATCATCAGAATGGAGGTGGTTGTTGTTGTTGTTGTTGTCGTTGTTGACAGGTAAAATGCATGAGTGATGATTCCAACATTCCAGCCAATGGCTCCTGAGAGTATGGGCAAACATCATTTTCATTGCTGACATGATGATAGTAATGGTTGCTTTGCAACCGTTTTCCAGAGATTAACTCATTTTCTCAATGTGCACAGTTGTGTGACCATAATACAGGTGATACAGGAATACCAAACACATAGATGAAAAGGGTGAGTCAGATGGCTCTTAGACTGCTGTCCAAAGGAGCCAGAACTCCCACATCTGTTTAGTATGCTGCCAGTATGATCTGAAGCACACTGAAGATCATTTATGTGTTGAGCAAATTGTTAAATTGTTCAGGAATGAACAAAGCCATTGACTTTTAATTACTTCTCAGAGGAAACAAATGTTCAGAAATTTGATTTCTTTGTTGATGCGCTTTTAGGTACAAATCCTTTGTTTTCTAGTAGATAAACCTAAATGAAGTGAAGAACTACTATGATTGAGACAATAATACAGACAAAATATATTCCCCAAGCTTCTCAATCATATGGCAACTAAAAATGGCTTCCAGTTTAATGACCTAGATACTTTGTCAAAGAAACATATAAGATGTAGTATTAAAACAACTTCTATTTGATTATAGTTATTTCTATCGGCTTTGTTCTTGTCCTTTTCTATTTGTGCTCATATTGTGTTGGTGTCTGTATCCTGTTTTTATTTTATTTTTATTTTATATCACAGCATAAGAGTTTTCTAATTTGATAAAAACGTCTTCCATAACTAATTTTGTGTTTTTATATTATATCACATAAAACTACCATAACACATCTAAGCTACAGCTATAACTAAAAATTCTGTACTTGAGAACACGTATCATTTTATATTTTTGTTACAAATATAATAACAAACATCATTGCACATAAAGCAGATTTTCTAACATTTCCAAGGCACAGGCAAATGATATCACATCTAAACTGGGTCCTCTGATAGGCTGGTCCTCTATATGTACATTTCCCAGATCCCCTTGCTGGTACAATTGACTACATGACTAAGTTTGTTCAGTGTGTAACAAAAGTGTCCTGCAAGAGCTGCCAAAACTCTTCCTTAAGTTATGCAGGTTTCACAACTCTTTTGTTTTTGTTTTGCTGTTGTTGTTTTTTACTTTTCTTTGTTTTGAATCATAGAACAAAGGCTGCTGGCCCAGAGCAGCAAGACAAAAAAGAGGCTCAACCTGAGGGCTATGAGGAATAGACTGCTGTGCCAATCCTGGCAGCTACATCAAAATGCTTTTTTTTATTTATGCTACTGTGTTTCATAACTAGTATGTGCAATAGAATGTAATTCTAGACAGTATAAGTGTACTTGTTATATAATAAAATAAAACCAGCATAGACATCTAACACAGAGTAGAAGTAGTAGTATCTGTAAGTAATTATAAGGCTGCTGCATATTACATCCAATTTTGGGTAGTTTGATATGCCATCTATTAATGGTATAATATCTATAAAACCACATTAATCAATAAAAGCCCATCGATCCTGACCTTTCACAAGGATTGGCATATATAAGAAAGAACATTTGTCCCAGGAAAGGAATGAGAATTTGAAAGGGAAATAATACCTAATCCTTAACTCCAAAGGTGAATTAACTAATGAATCAAATCAGGAAGGCAGGGAATCCTTCAAATGTATACAAATAAAAAAAGTGCTTTATATTACTCACAAATAATATTTATATTATGAAATCATCATTATGAGATATACTATATAGAGGCTTCTGTAAATGATAAATATCATCTTATGGTTTCTATTTCTTTTTATCACAAATAGGTTTAAAGATATCACTCATGCAATAGAGAAAGCTAAGTGATTATTTTGTGGTTCATAATTTTCCTAAAATCAAGTGTATAAAATGTGAGATCACACTTGCATTTTATGGGGCTATTTCACTGTCATCACCATAGAGTACCAAAGATATTATTCGGCGATTTAGTTTTATTTTTAATTTTATAAACTTTATTATTAAAAACTTGCAAATAAAATCTCATATAACAAATTAACCATACCTAAACCCTTCCAACTCAATAAATACTATACAGTTAGAAAGGCACTCAGATCAAAAGCCTATAATTTAATTTTAATGTAAAGATTTTATTTTTAAAAAACACTTTTGTAAGTTGAAAGATATATTCTAGTCTTTAATTTTCAAAATGATTTTGGGGTAGTAGTGATCTTTTTGTTGTTTGATGTTCACGGCTTCTAAAGACAGGATTGTTTCTAACTGCCAAGGTGAGGCTCTTAAGAACTTAGTGTAACTCATTCATAGTTCTTTTCTCTCTTAAGTTCAGAAAGTGAGGAAATTTGAAGATTGAAGGTAAATGATTTTTGGCAATCTATAAAAAAGACAACCCAGTTTAAACATCTTATAAATTTTATTTTTCAAGCTAAAATAAAATGTGGCTAATGTGTAAATCACTACTTTAAGTGCACATTTGTAAAGACAACAAGCCTATGTTTCCTCTGTGTTTACAGCTTGGCAATGTTAAACCAGGAAGCCAGTCAGAGTCACACACTCACAGAGTCACCCAAGAGCTACACAACCCAGCCACCCAGCTCCTCCTCGTAGGAGGCCGTTTGTATCAGATGAAGAAATTTTAGTCACATGACATCGATGTTAGAACTCAAGGCACCAAAGAAATGAAGCAGAGTGCACTTTATGGTCTCAAAATATCCAATGTGGTAAAGAATTACTGATAGGGACAGCCACCAGATTTAAAGAGAAATTCCTTCCGGATACCAGATGGAAAAATTAGACCAGAGAGAAAAACAAGGACTTATGAAAATACCACTTTCTATACATTCCATCCAATTAAGCCATAATATTCCTATGCACTGTGCTAGCATGGTAGAAACCCTGAAGTATGCATTTTTCTATAAATTTACAACTCTTTAAGGAACATGTAAAGGATAACGTTACAGGGATCTCTGTGCTATGCAGCTCATCTTTTCCCTCAAACCACAGCTCCTTTTCTGATTCAAATTATATACATATCAAAAACTATATTGATTTTTTGCAGCACACTGAATCTTATACAAAGAAAATGGAAACAAGGTTAGCGAGACGTCATCTAGATTAGCAGCAGTACCAACCTAGAGAGATGAGTGCATGGATCTAATAGCCGTTGGATGGAATCAGGCTTCCCCACAAGTAAAACTGTGAGTGTGACGTCAAATATATACATACTGTTTTAGCCAAGAAAAGAATCTCGGCAATGGTTAGTTAATTAAATAACCATACCATTCTATACTTAGCCAATCTGTTTGTTATAATTTGAAATGAGATTGTGTTAGAGCTATAGAGACACAAATCATTTATGACAAAATGCAAGATTAATTCGAAAAATGAGAGAAAGTGTCATTATAAGTATATATAATACACATCGACAAACTGCAAATAATTAAAATCTTAAAGAACCCTTCAATGAGAGAGTAAATCAATTTGCTCCGCATTGTGTTCAGAGGCTGAGGTGAGATACCAAAAGAAGTACAGGCTTCATCTCCGTACATTTTAAATGGGCTCAATTTCTTTCAGAAACGAGCTGAATTATTCTCTATATATTACACTTCCTTGGTAGCAAATAGCAGCTTTTAAATAAGTTGATTCTAATTCCAAAGAAGTAAATAATTGCCAAAACATTATTTTTTCCTAAGGTATCTATTCATGTGAGTCAGTTGTTCACACCTTTAAAAATGCAAAGCCCTGTAGGAAGGGAGAAATGGCCCCAGGACTTACACACCCTTGATTCAGAGCTGAAGTAATTGTCAAGCGATCACTCTCCAAGAATATACAGTGTTAAGCTGAATAGCATCACAGGCAAGATGACTAAGTAATGACTTCTGTTTTGTGCAATGCTAACACAGCTTTGCCCCTAATGGAACTGAACCCCACTGCTTTTGACTGTAGCTAAACACCACAGCAACACTGCTTTCTTCTTCATAGAAAATGAACAGGAAAATTGAGGTAGTTATGTTGCTAATGTTGGTAAGAAAGGGAATATCCAGATTCGTGAAGCAAAGGGGAACTGGAGATAATAATCATAATTCTCAGTTTCACTTCACAGGGGTTTAAAAATGGAGACTGCTTAGCAGAGATCTCTGTTATGTCGAATACAAATGAACAAAGCCCAGCCCCCTAACCCAAACCAAGTCTTTCCTGCTGTTTCAGAAAAGTGCATTAGTCAAGGCTGTTTTATTTCTCTTGTGTTACTTGGAATTGCAGACCAATACGGTTCACACAAAAGTTGTCAGGCAATGCATTCTCCCAAACACAAAACATAATGTTTTATCTGGTTTCTATTTCCCCTCAGCTGTGCAAGAGGTGAGCTGCATCATCTTGTAGCATAAGGGTAACAGCCATCAGCCATTCTAGTTCTGTCTCCTCCAGAAACTGGTTTTGTCTAACACACTGCCTCTGCTCCTTGTGCCCAGTCTGTTACATTTGTCCCCAACTATGTCTGCTACCGTGTCTGATGTTCTTTATTGTCCTATGACCACTGCTAACGTTATTTCTCTTTTCATACTAGGACCCTCAAAGCCACATACAACATAGGCCTGTAGCTAATGCTAGACCATACCTCCTCTGTTCTATCTATCCTCAGACCATAGGCATAATGGTGTTTTTCATAATTCACCACTGCCCTCCTACTCCTGGGCCAGTTTTCCTTGCATTTGATCTATATTATTCAGTAATTATAAAATAAGATCCTTTGTTCATGACCCCTTATATGTAGATAATAAGTATTTCAAACTCCTTTGACAGCACTGTCAAATTTCTGACCTTTTTATGCATTCGTTTCCTAATACTACAGACTTCGTAGGAACTTTTGTTGCTAACCGATGTGATACATCCAATCAGTGCAGGGCCTGACTAGAACAAAAAGCAAGAGAAAACCCTCCTTCCTGCCTCTAAAGCTTTCACATTGTTTTTATCTTGCCTTTAACTTGGAGGGAGACATTAGTTCTTCCTGGGTGTGTGGATCATGCTTTCTGACTGCTGCTCTATATACCATCAGCCTCCCTGGGACTCACCTTCCCTCCAGCAGCCCTTAGGCTTGGTCAGACTCTACAATTCTGCGAGGTCATTCCTTTTTATGTATATTACTTTCCAATAGATAGTGGATGGATAGATGATAGATAGATAGATAGATAGATAGATAGATAGATAGATAGATAGATAGATTAGATAGCATATTACTTTATATTTTGTATATAAACACTATTTGTGTGCATCATTATTTATTGCCTATAAATGTTAGTGATTTCCTATAGAATTCTGAGAAATATTTCAACTTATGGATGCATTTCTTTTGTTTACTAATCAAGTCTGACAGTTCTTTTCCCGATTATAAGGTGGTACTGTTTGTGTTAAAGGTCTCCCCAGATAACTGCTCAATCTTGTTGTCAAAAACAATAAATCTATGGTCAACTTCTTCTTTTACTTATAAATATGGAATGAAAGTATGTGTTCAGGTTGTCTATTCTCTCATAATTCTCTCCTACCAAGTACTCTGAAAATTCAAAAAACTATACTTTATATATGTTGACAGCAGGCATTACCCATGAACTTCTGCTGCAGTCTTGCTTTTGATGTTTCACTGTCTGGGGGTACACAGAGTGATGCTATAGGATCCATGGTCCCCCCTTCAAAAACCTTGCAGCAGTGATGCTCAGTAAGCTAACTTCCCATACTTAAGCATTCTGTGCCATGCCCAGTACGACTGCATTCTCACTTAGACCTGAAAAGAAGTTCTCTTCAATGCGGTGTTGCTTCCCACCTCACCTTTGCTAAGGGGAGAGGATGACATCAGAACCTGTCAGATCTGTAACTATGCAGAAGCCAAGGTCCTTTCTTTTTACTACACCCACCAAAGTATGAAAGTCCATCTTAGTCAGAGCTTAAGTTCCAGGTAAAGGACCATAAATGAAGACCCCAAATCAGCTCCATGACTAGGAAGCTCAGTGTATCTAGGACAAACTTCATCTGTCTACAGACACCATCCACCTTCCCTGCTGATGCTTATGTTAGAGTCATTCATTCTCAGCATTCTTGAAAAGAATAGGATACATGGGGCAGGAAGAAGAAATGCAGTCTTAAATAAACAAGCTAATATTTTCAAAATATTCATTTCAAATTAATTTTATTAATTTTGTACATGTCATCAGACCTTACCCCTGAAGCGCAAAATAAAACAGTTTGAGGTATTAAAACTGAAAAGACATTTGCACATATTTGTAAGGTCTTCCTACTATAATAACCAAAAAGAAAAAAGAAAAAAAAACTCAGAGTAACTAAAACAGAACGTACAATTTGAGTATTATGGGGCAACACTGAATGAAGCAAACCTGCTTATAGCTTTGCTTCTCTTGCTCATGATAAAAGGGCAGCAAAAGCAAACATGAGACTTGAGGTGCTCCCAAAATGGTGTGTGTTGACTATTCAGTGCTGTGAAATGAAGTCTAGGATTTAAAGGACAAAGGCTGAAGCAATAACCATCCAAAGGCAAAGGATTCAAACAGACAAGCCAGCCTCGGTGATCTCCTGCGCTCATCACAGAGCTTAAGCTTGAACCACTACTAACCCAAGGCGTCTGAGATAGACTCTCCACAGGATTTATTACTTTCCATGTACACAGAGAGCCCTACAGTGTGATGACCAGTTAATCATGTTACCACAGAAGGAGGGCAGAATGAAAGAGGAGATTGACTTTTTAAGTGGCTTAATTTTTGTTTAATATTGAAGAAATTATCCAGGATTTTTTTCCTTCTGGTTCTATTCACTTCATGCCACCTACCTGGAAATAGAATAGTTGAGGTAATTATATAGCTAATTATTGTCCTATAAACGCTTGCTCCTGAAATATTCAAGCAAATTGGAGAAAGGGTGGTCTTTTAACTTGGTGATTGATTTAATTATTATATTAATTTGCAGTGTACATACTCCACTTGAAGCAAATCTAAAATTGCATATTGATTTACATATGGCATATTAAAATCTGTTCTGAAGCCCGGCAGTGGTGGCACATGCCTTTAATCCCAGCACTTGGGAGGCAGGGGCAGGTGAATTTCTGAGTTTGAGGCCAGCCTGGTCTACAGAGTGAGTTCCAGGGCAGCCAGGGCTACACAGAGAAACCCTGTCTCAAAAAAAAAAAAAAAAAAAACTTTCCTGGATAATGGATCACAGTGTCGTAACATCAAATTTCTACAATTAATACAGCACTGCTAGGAGCTGCACATACCAGACTTTGGTATATGTCATTGAGTTCTTTTACTTGTTCAGTTGTGGAAATATTTTTTTTTTATTTTGTGTTGAATGTGACTTGTTTAAAAGTTGGGTAAAACATTATTTCTTTGCAAAGCTGATGAAGCATTAAATGGTCTCACCATTTAGTACTGGGAGAAGCTATTGTTCATTGTGTAGTGAGTATAGCATCTAAAAGTGATGTCTTATAAAGAAAGCCCCTTTGGACCGTTCATTTCCCCACTTCTCATAAAAAGTTTAGGACAAAGGAACATTTTTTTCAGGTTGGCTCCCAAAATTTTCTACAAACAACACTTACTCTGTATTTCCTCTTTGTTCTAGGATAAAAAGAATACTGGCCTGCTGGGAAACTCTAATGGGAGCATCATGCTTATATGGTTCTAACAATGTCTGCTTCTCAGGTAATGACTTGTGAATTAAGATTCACCTTCCCACAGTAGCCTGGATACTAGACACATGGAAGCTGAGTGTTTAACTGTCAGGTGAGTTACCCTGTGCTGATGGTCCCTCATGAACCAGGATGAAGCCTCACAGCCATTCCTATCCAAAGGAGTAATTTGCTAACACACAATGCATCCTTTGGACATTAAAAACCACTTTTACTATTTGTTATGTGAATAGATTTTCCAAGCATATTTGTAGTTTTGTTTATTGTTTTCTTTTTAAAAGAATGTGATCAGGATTAAAAATCAATCCATGACACAGTAGATCAGTAGAAATAGTAGTTAACTCATAAATGTCTCTTTAAAACGTAGCCTTAAGCTGGAATTAAAAAAAAAAAAAAACACACAAAACGGTAACTTTCATTTTTGGACCAGATATACTAATTTAAAATCATTGCATTAGGCTTTACTGCTTAGAGGAAAATGGAACAAATTCTTTCCTTCCCCTCTGCCCCCCGTGGTTAGATTGACCTCTTATACCAACAATCAACAGAAATTACCAATGAAGTGAAAAAATGACTGACCTTTCAAGGTCTAAGTCCTGAATACTTTTATTTATTGTCAATGTGCCCTTTGATGATAGGAAAATGGGGTTGGCCACTTACGTAGATGACAGTAGCAATACCATCAAAAGTCTTTCACTATCTTAACACTCATGAGCTACAACAAGAAATCTTCCTAACCTAAAAATATCAAGTGTGGCTGTCATTGAACTCAGATGGACTGCTGACCACAGTCACACAGAGTAGTCAGTGACACCTTCCTCCTGGAGCAGGGCCAGTCACTGTCACTCAAAGACAGGATTTCTTACACCATTCAATACCAAGCTGGTGGATCCCTTCCTGTGGAGAAGGGCCAGTGAGCACAAGAGGAGAGAGAAGCACAAGACTCCCAGAATGACCATTCCTGATATCAGAGAGCTGGTGACGGCATTCAGCTGAAAGGGAGGCACACTCAAGGAACCTGTAAGAAGTACATACACTGTTACACAGTCTTCAAGATGTACGTTACTCACTGCCTTCCCACTTTGCTCCTATAGAATATCCCTCACTAGTATTTCACAGCAGCATACTGGAGTATGCTATAATGTATTAACTACAATTCAACCAAAGACACAAAATATTTTATGGATCAGAAGTTTGATATTCCCAAGACAAAATAAACCAAAATAAAATTAAAAGTTTTATAAAACTTGACCAACACATCACATATGGGTTTAAAATTCTTTTATGAACTGTTATTTAAAACTTAGCAGATTTGGGAAACTAGAGCTCATTATACTGGTCAGCTACAGTTTCATAACAGATCACCAAAACATTTTGAAGCATAGCACTTATATTTGCTAATTATCTTACCAAGCTGTGAATTGTTGGTTGGAGTCTCATCTGAGGAGAAATAAAAGAAAAATAGAAATGAAAATGTCTGTGCATACATTTGCTTTTGTGTGTTCCCACTCCGTAAGTTTTAAACTCCATCCTTATTAATTTTCTTTATCAACCCCTCACCCAAACTCTATGGTGTATTCATGAATGAAAGCCCATAAACCTTTCTGTTTTCCAATTTTCTACTTCTCCTGTATGGGATTTCATCCTCAAGTCTACAAATACAATCACAAAATATATTATACTGTATTCTTTCCTGCCAACATTGTTTCATCATTTTCTCTCTGCCAGGTTAGTGAGGGCAGTAATTGTTAACAGCTATTTCATTCTTTTATGGGCCTATAACCTGCCATTTGTTATTCTGCTACAGAGAAATAGTCATTATTTAATGTCACTCCATTTTAAGTGTTGCCCATTTGCCTAACATAATCTCCAAAAACATCATTCTGAGATCCAAGAAGATAAATTCACACTTAATAACTGAACAAAAGGCCAAGTGGGCGCCTGGACTTGAGTTGGTATCTGCTAAGTAGAAGATCGGGGCTGTTGACTTTCACTTTTCCTTGGTGAGCATCACAGCAGCAATGAGCACATATACTGAGTTTCCCCAATCTTACAGCCCAATTTGCAAGCACGTTGAAATTAACCTTTGAGCCTGCAACTAGAGTATTTTATATTCATGTTAAGATGTACATGTGTGCTGGTGATTGTTACTTAAATCATAAGATATGCATGGTTGATTATTTATGGGTTAAACACCTTTTTTTTTTTTTTTTTTTACAATTAATGCACATGTAAATGTGTAACACCATTGAGGCCATAAAGTGCAACTTCATGTGTTGCCATATTTAACCAGCATATTAGCTGCGTGACTTAGATATTATTGCTATACCCATTTTACAGGTGAGGAAATTTCAATCTGTCATTCCCTCTATGGCAAAGTAAATATATGCTAACATCATAATTCCAGTTCAGTCTTTTTTTCTAAAATACCATAAACTGACCAAGTATAGAAAGTATTTCTAGTTGAAATATTAATCTTCACAAACAAAATTATTTTATATACTTGCCCCAGGGAAATATTTTAAAATATCTGATCCTGTTTCTTTTCAGACACTTGACTCATAGCAAAAAAAAAAAAAAAAAAAAAACATAGTTCTGTTATCCTGTCCTGAAATAGAGATTTTGAAGCTAATATGTCATTTGCTCAGAGAACTCTTTACAATGCTCATGAGCATTCATTTTGGGAATGCTTTACAATGTGCATTGGTATTCATTCAGAGGATGGTTTACAATGTGCACTGCATTGCATTAGGACAAAGAAGAAACATGACACTCACAGGGACATCCTAGCCCCCACCAAACATCTCTATATAGTTATTTTCTTTCTCATGGAAATAAATGAGATGAATGGACTGTGGCAATTCATCCAAAAGAATTCCATGTCCTGCTTATAAGATAAGCTGAAATCCTTTTTATATGTCCTTTCTGGGGTACATTTAATTCCTTTTAGATTGCTTTGAGTAAATAGCTCCTTCCTATGAAGTGTCCAGAATGAAGCAGGGATGCTAAGCATAGACTCCTCCAAAGTGCGCGTGTGCGCACACACACACACACACACACACACACACACACACACACACTATTTTCTTCATCCTGAAGCTAAAAGAATATTAAAACTTCTGTATTCCCTTTACTACCCACTACTGGAAAAAACAGTATTCTGGATACCCCCATGAACACTTTGCTATGGACAAAATGTCCCTATGTGTTAGGACCAAAACCCTTATGTCAAATGGAAGCACTAGTTCCAGCTTCTAGAGCAGAGAAGATTAAGTTTACATGGGATTTGTCTAAGGGTAGACATGGCTTGACTTCTGGATTCTTGTGGAACTTTTAAGACTGCATGGACCTTGTAGCATTCCAATGCTGATATATCAAACTGTGAGCAATTCGGCCATTGTAAAGACTAACCTCACTGCTATTCATCAAAATAATAGCAAAATAAAATGAGGTAGAGTGAGATAGAAGGACTCCAAAAACTGTCACAAGGATCTGAAGATAATCCCTTCAGGCTTTGCCAACAGGGAAAGCTACGTTCTCACATGTCAGATTCTGGACATGCTTGTTGTGAAAATGGTTCACAAACCAGAGAGGAGGAACGCTGAGCATGGCAACTGAAGCGGTCTGCTGGGTTTCTTGGGCTTTCAGTATAAATATGTGTGGAAGATAGCACATCAATTAAGAGTCCCTGCTACTCTCCAGAGTATCTCAGTTAGGTTCCCAGCACTTAAACCAGGCGGTTCATAACCACCTGTGACTCCAGATCCAGGGATATCAATGTTCTCTTCTGGCCTCACACAGAGAGATTCTCACTCATAACATGAAAAAAGTTTTTTTAAAAGCTGAGATATTTTAGGGAGCTAGACATGGAACTGGTGAAATCAAGAAACCTGGATAGCTAACTTTAATAGGGTCTGTGGGTCTTAATTGTTTTTCTTTTGAAAATTATCTTACACTAACAAAACATTTAAAATTTATAGTGTTTAAATTTTGAGGTGTCTAGGTAAGAAGGAAACAAAGTTTCTAATTTGTAAACCATCTATCCATGATGGACACAGAAGCCTCTTTCAAAGTTCCTATCTAATAGGAAAATTACTGTATATAATATTAAAATTGTTTTGTTTTGCCTACCCTAAAGCATTCCTAATAATTGGAAATAAGAGCTGGATTTCCATGCAATGTCATTCCATCAGCAATTTTTTTTATAGCTAGATAGAGTTAACACTTGGGTCTTTAACAAACCCCAAAATAGTCAACTTCAAACTATTCAGACAAATCCTCAGAGAGTAGAGACTAAGTTTGAAATCTCACATTTAATAATCTTCTGCATTATTTAAAGATCTTATTGGCTTCTTTTTCAATAATAGTATGCTTATACAAACACAAGGAAGTGAATAATTAACTCAATTTCAAGCATTTTTAAGCTAAAAGTACCTTTCTATTTAATTATTTATGTATTTCAGGAAAACGGGTTTTTTTTTTCCTATTAAATGGGTGACATTGGCAAAAAGGTAAAGACAACTTAATTGAAAGATAATAACAGCCTTACAGCTAATATAAAATTTAGAAAACATTATTATCATATAAACCAAACCAAAATTGTTCTTTTGAATTTTTGAGGGCATTTGCAACTACATTAAAAAGTATCTTTAAGCCTACCTTTAAAAACATATTAAACCTGAAGAATCATATATCCAGCGAAATGCAGTAATGAGAAGTCATGTGACTTTTTAGAATAAAAGCTAGACCTAGAGTTGAGTGCATCCAGCTTCAGTTTCAGTGACATTTACCACATGTCTCTTTTATCCAATCAGTTCTGGAAGCATCTAGATTCATACAGAACTAAATCCATATCCTTTGCCGCATTTCTGTGTTTTTGCGCATAAACATGTGTGAAAAAATGTTTGTGCCCATAAGAATGTGTGTGTACTGACACGGTGTTCAGATGTTCATATAAATGTGTGCTTTTGAATGTGTATCACGTGGTAGAGAAGAAAGCAATGAAGCAAGTGGTACTAAACCTGGGCACCTCAACAATGTTTGGTAGAATGGTTGACAAAGACGTGGAGCGTTCACAGAAGAAAGTCATGTTTCTTGGGCAGTAGGTTAAGAAAGGGTTTCCGGAACACAGAGGGTGTAGCTTTAGAAAAAATGTTGCTTTTTAAAAAATATACCCTTTTTATTTAGAATTGTGTGTGTGTGTGTGCATGTATACATGTGTGCACAAATGAGTGCTTGTGCCAGTGAAGGCTAGAAGTTTCAGATCTCCTGGATCTGCAGTTACAGGAGATTGTGAACAACCACGTAGATGGGAATTGGGAACCAAACTTGGGTCCTCTGCAAGAGCAGCAAGTGTTTGCAACTGCTGAGCTATCTCTTCAGCATTAAGGAAACTGTCTTACGGGAGCAATTTTTACTTCTGTGTGGCTGCCAGGTCTCTGGCAGTGCCTCCTCCTGGTCTAGTTCAATACAAAGATAGATAACAAGAGAACAAGTAGACACAGTCCTTAAAGATGTGCTACAATGGGGAGAGAATACGCAGCAAGTGTAGACGGGAGCCACAGGGATCATGGAACATTTGCTCTCTCTCTCTCTCTCTCTCTCTCTCTCTCTCTCTCTCTCTCTCTCTCTCTCTCTCTCTCTCTCTCTGTGTGTGTGTGTGTGTGTGTGTGTGTGTGTGTGTGTGTGTGTGTGTGTGTTTATGTATAAAACAAAGAAATAATACAGAAGACAATAATTCCTCTTGCATAACACTGGGTAATTGTTCATTAGTCTCAGGACTAAGTAATGCTCTTTAGAAACAAGAAGCTCTCCCTAGAGGCCAAGGAGCCCACCGTTTTTGTCTCCCTCTCCGACTACATACAAAAGGAGGGGTCCTTACCACTGCGGGTGATGATCGGTCCAGCAGACAAGACCGCATTTCCAGAAGTGCTCTGCGGGACCCAAGTTGTCCAGCTCTGAGCATCTCTCCTTTTTCTGTTGCCACAAATCTGAGGTGTTAATGAAAACAAATGAAATTCCACCTCAGCACAAAATTGTTTCTTTATGGCCATTTGGAAAGCAGATTCTTTTGGAAGACATACCACTTGTTTAATTTTATTCATTTCCTTCTGTGCATTTATTTAATTACTTTGCATATAAATGCTACAGTGTTTCTTCTCCTAGCTTGGACCACATTTCTTATTTCCTCCCTGTTGTAATTGTGCACTGCCTCATTAGTTTACATAGCTCAACAGCTCTCCTGAAAACGAGCTGTGTTTATCAAACTCTGCCAGTTTTATTTCTCTCAGGCCTTTAATAAATTCTTCCCCTAAAATGTTGGTCAGCAAAGACCCAAAATAATGTGGACTCTGCTTTTGCCTCCATCTGATCCAGTGAGTTAAGACCAAAGAAATCAATGAGTGGAAGAAATAGCTTCCGATTTACACATATTGGGGATAAATATAAACATTAAAGATAATTTAAATTTGAAAAACTACTTATGTTTGTTCTCTGGTTAATATTAATGTAATTCGAGGAAGCCTGTCTAAATAAAAAACGTTTTGAATTTCTTAAATTCCCTCCTCACCATAGCTACAGTTTCATGGTGGCTGATTCCCATTTGATCCAGATCTTTCAGAGACTTTAACTTTTGATTGAAAGTAGTCCTGAACCATCTGGCACTAATCTATCTTCAGAATCAGCCCAACCCTCCTCATGTTTCCCTCTATCTTCTTGCCTCTCCTGCCCTGTTACCTGTGTCTGTAACTTCTGAGCACCCTTGGTGTGCACTGTCTCTCACACTTGGTCTTTGCCCTGATGAAGGTTCATTCATGCTCAAAATCACCGGCCAGGCTATCTCCTCTATCCCACCAATTTTCCTCTCCTTTCTCAAAAGACAATCACTCCACTTACTACAATCCACATATCCATCTGCCTTTGCAACCATTGCTTTTGTTTTGTTTTACAACCATGTTTTCATGAGCCTAACAGATCAGCCAATTGAATCCAAATCTATGATAGCATCATCACTTCATGCCCAGTTTGGCACAAAATAAATAATCAATAAATCCGTATTGGTTGGACAATCAGCTCATAGCTCACCCTGACCTATGACTTTCCTGAGATCTAATAGTCTTTCAACTTAGATTAATTCATTGACTTAAAGTAAAATTGCTTATAGACATACTGGCATGAGGAGAGGACAGTCATCAGCTCTGCAGAGTTTCGTGAGGCAGTGTAGGAAGACAGTGGACATTTTTTGATTCTTGTGTTTCACAAAACGGAACACTTCAAATGAAAACCGGCCACGCTGGCTTCTGCCATTTTCGATGACAGTGGTCTGAGGATCTTTGTCACAGCTACATTTGAAGGGATCAGAAAACAGGGCATCATTGCAAAGTACCAACCACCTGGGACTTGTGGATGAATTTGCGTGGCACAAAGGGCACCTTCCTTATGTTATAAGCTAGAAGCATGCTATGTTGGAAATAATGGGAAGAGCACAAGCAAATCAAGTAGTTATGACAACTGTGACTAGATCGTAAAATGTAAACAGAGCAGTTTCTGACCACAGGATAATGTCAAGTTTAGGAACACTGTACTATTCCAGGATTCAAAGGTCCAAATAATGCAAAATAATCATCATGAAACCACCCTCCCATTTCCACGCCACACTCACATATAAACGCTACAGAAAAAATTATTGTACATATTTTGTATTCTCCAAGGATATTTGAAAATAGGAAATATTCATATAAGAAAATGTTATTTTAGTGCATTTTATATAAACCATGTTTTTATTAAGTTAGTATTTCATTCTAAAGATATTTTTATATATTTAAAAGAGCCCCATCATTATTTTTAAACAACAGTAGAATGTCCCAGTGTACACAAAGGCTGCAATTTATTTAGCCAATTCCTTATTTAAGAGCAATTGATTTCTTTGATCATTCATTGTAATAAAAAACTAATGAATATTAAACCTGTGCAAAATACTACACACATCTCTAAGATAGTTTAATATATTTACCACATTGCCTTCTATAAATGTTGTTTCATTTGGATATATATATATATATATATATATATATATATATATTTGCATATTATACATATATTATTGGATTGTTTTCTGCTTGATTGACGGTAATAAGGAAATATTCCCATATAATTTTAATGTATACTGTTTATAATATAAATGAGTTTGTCTATCTTTTCATATACACTATAAACTGTGTACTTCCTTTGCCAAATTCAACTGTGGCCTT
This sequence comes from Uromys caudimaculatus, assembly GCA_028551405.1. NCBI lineage: Eukaryota > Metazoa > Chordata > Mammalia > Rodentia > Muridae > Uromys > Uromys caudimaculatus. The sequence continues at coordinate 44,162,246 of CM052713.1, forward strand.
CCCCTTTCTGATTCATTTAAAATTTCATGTAGTAGGGGGAATGGTTCCTGATTTGCAAGTTGTTATTCCAAAGTTTTAGAAGTATTTTATGTATTTTATTCTGCCACTTCTAAAGCTGAATTTTATGTATTTTAAGTTAATAATCAATTTGGGGTTTACTATGCTGTATTAAGTGAAGTATAGAACTGATAGCTTTGTTACAATTATTCGTTGCTCAGAGATTTTCTTTTCGTTTAAGTCCCTGTTCATCCCCTCCCATTTGGAGCGCTGGACTGCACTGGAATTTCCTGCCATAAGATCTGCTGTAAACTCACCACTCGGGACTTTGTTTGTGTCTAGCACATCACATCCTTGCTAACATTAGAACTGTTTCTGTGAGATCTGGTGCGGCATGCTCTGCATCTCACTCCCTACCTCACATTTGGCATTTTCTATGTATCAGTCAGACATCTTTTCTTTACCACATTAGCCTGTGACTTTTTTTCAAATAATCTTTCCCCTAATCTATTTTAAATTCTTAGTGCATTTTCTTTTGAATCCAAGTGGTAGTTCTGCATTTTAAGAACATCCAAGTGACAAAGACAATCTGATTTATGATATTATTAAATATATATATGTATATATACATATATATGTGTATACATGTGTATCTATTGTTTGTTTATGTATATGTGCTTGTGTGCGTTTGTGCATATGTGTGTGTGTGAGTATGTGTATGTGCATATGGGCTTATGTGTGTGTATGAGCTTGTCTATACATGCATTGTAAGTATGCGTGCGTGCGTGCGTGTGTGTGTGTGTGTGTGTATGTGTGTGTGTGTGTGTGTGTGTGTGTGTGTGTTTATGAATGTACATGCCCATAGAGTCCAGAGGTTGGGATCAGGTGCCTTGCAATTTTCTAATCAGTTTCCTGAGGGATAGAATCTCCAACTTTTGCTGCAATCTTGACTATGTCTTTCTCAGTTTTTTCCACTTTAAGAAACATTACATTTTACCTAGCACATGGTCTCAGTAAGTCAATGATATAGTATTTTTTTTTCATTTTTGGAAAGTATTCTTAACTTATATTTTTAAACAATTGTCTATTATTTTGGATTCATAAGGAGGGACTTCATTGTAATATGATTTATATGTTTTATATAGTATGTACACACACATACAATGAAAATAGACATACATAAATACATGCTTTAATCCATTTACCTACCTTTTTGTCTGTCATGTCTACATCAATCTCCTCTTTTTGTCTTTATTGCTGTTTATTTTTATTTACATTTGTTATTTATTATATTTTGTCTCCCATGAATCATGCTCTATGACTACACGGCTCTATTCATGTGAATATATTCCAGTCACATCTATTTCCACCTTAAATTTGTCTAGTTCCCCTTTTCCATCTTCATTGCTTTTCTTTCTATTTTTCTATTTTTATTTTCTGGGTTTTAATAATTTGATCATTGTTACTGAAGTTTCCTTTTAATAATTTTTTTCTTTTTTTTATTAATACTAATCATTCCATTCGTTTACAAATGATATCCACTTCCTGATTATCCCCTCCACCAACTCCCCTATCCCATGATAGCCTACTTCCTGGTTACCCCTCCGCCACTCCCCATCCCACATCTGCCCTTCCCCCTCCCTGAGATGTTCTGTTACTATTCTATTCTATACTATACTATTTCTTTGTAATGAATTTATATTTAAAACTATTTTTCTGCCATTTTCAATATTTATTTTCTTTTAGTGCTCTGCAACGATGCAAAGAAATGGTTTCTTTGATATGGTTTCTTGTCTTAAATATTGGGATCTAGCTGGACTTGTTATTTTCAGAGGCTCCTAAAGAAAAGTAGAATGGTGAGGCCCTTCTTCATGGTTTCTCCAGCTCAAGGGCTCCATGCTTTTGTTTTAAAGTGATAGAAGTGTTCGGCTGCATTGCAATGCTATAGCTGAATTTTCTCTACCCTGCTGAGCTTTAAGAGATTCAGAGAATTCATTGACTCTCTTGAACTCCAAGAGTAGGAAAGGACATTCACAGGTGAGTCTTTTACCTTTCTAATAAGTTCCGTTCCTTTCATTTAACAAGATCTACCACTGTAGAGTCTCCAGGAACTCTCTCCAACACCACTTCTGATGTTCCCCAGCCCTAGCAACT
>CM052713.1:44164496-44223694 GCA_028551405.1 Uromys caudimaculatus
GAATATGGGAGTGGGTGGGCGGGTGGGTAGGAGGTGGAATTCCCTCATAGAGGCGGGGAGGGGGAGGGGATAGGGGGTTTCCAAAGAGGAGACCTAGAAAAGGGGAAACATTGGAAATGTAAATAAAGTATCCAAAAAATTAATTAATTAATTAATTAAAAAAAAAGAAACCTGAAATAATTTGGAAGTTGTCACCATATTTATCCCATAAGTCTCACAATCACATTCTATATGATTCATCTGTGATGATTATAGAAATGTTGGTAAGCAAATGTCAAATCAAAATGATACATAATCTTCCACTTTATAAATACCCACAGTGAACCTTGTGGCTTATAGTGGCTGTTTATATAAGTGAGTCTCACTATATACAAAGTTATGTATGTCAGTTCTTAAGTTTTACTTCTTAAAATACTTACATTTTTAATTTTCAAGAATAAAAGTATCAAGAGGATGAAAGGGCAAAACTATAAAATAATTTCCATTTAATAACTCACCACATGATAGCGGCACCGGTGTGAACTCCTTGACTGACTGGTGCTCTGTCATTCACTGGGTCACTTTTTTATTGCTGTGTATGCAGTTTACTCCTGTGCTTTACAGTTTTACTAAAACTGATAGACTACAATATCATAAATACTGAAAAATATACTTCTAAATTTGGAAGGGTCAAATCAAACAACGTGAACTCCATTAAGCCTTTTCATATACACTGACATTTTTTTTTTCTCCAAAACCTAGCTGAGATTAACCTTTCCAGCAATCTAATATATTAAAAGTGGTAGTTTGGTCATATCCTCTGAGCACCATCTTAACCTTGATTAGCCAATAAAGCACATTCTTTGGTTTCCCACTATGCTTCACCCATCATGTGTCAATAACTGCAATGATCTGAGCCAAGCGCACTTTACAAGTGTGATTAGAAGACATTGCTTATCTCTCAAGTCTGTTCTGCTGTCAGATAAAAATGCTGAAAGGGAGCTGAAATGATTGAATGGCTTTATGATCAATGTCTCCTTCCCTTAGACATAGATTGCATTCACTCCATCACTGTCTATTGGGGAACCAAGCTGAGGTTATTGGCTCTGGTTTAAAAAAAAAAAAAAGGAGTAGCAGACTATATTATACTTTCATATTACATACTGAAAAAAGAACAAAAATGCTTTTGGATCTAAATTTTCCAACCATTACTTTAGTTTTACTGTCCTTTTGACATATGACAAGGTGGTGTAGCTGTCAATAAACAGTACCATCCTGTTGTGCTTCCTTATTGAGAATGATAGCCTTACTGTCTTCAGTACATAAGACTGTGAAATATCCTGGACCTCCTAAACATGAATAAAGCATTGTTAGTAGATGTAACTTAGTTGCAATTCTCCTTCTACAACTGACTTATCAATATTTTGTGTTGCAAACTGTTTATAACTTTTGTACTGCAATCTAAAAGTTCAGTTTGTAAAAGTTTAAAGTGCTGTATAAATTGTTTGTCTGACCTATATATTACATTTAAATTATCTATAATGGGGTCTTTGGCTTCAGAGCAAGACTTAGACACCTACCTAAGGAAGAGATCATACCGAGTATCATCATTTGGATTCCCAGATGGAGTTGTGTAGCAATAATCCATCAGTACATTCCATCTGCAGAGAGAAACAAACATGATTTTTATGTCAGAGTCCTCCTAGAGTGTTGATAATCAATCCAGGAAAAGTATTAGCCAACTTCTTAACATGTGAATTATATTTTCAATATTTGCTATTTACAAAAGTTTCTTGTTTGTTAAACATTTCTCTAAAAACTATGTATTTAAAATTCTGCAACAATTGTCAATTGGAATGGAAATGAATGTCACAAATAACAGGAGATAAGGCAGGTGGCTGGTCAAGCTGGAAGGAAAAAACCAGCCAAGTGAATTGCACTGCTACCGGAAACAGTTCGGTATTAATCATACTGTTTAAAGAAGTTACTCTAATACCGTAGAACTATAGTCATAATGACATACACAACATGTTTGGCATGTGAACTGACTCAGTAGAGATAGGAGTGGGATTTCCTGACAGCATTTTATTAGTAGAGGCCATGAGGATACATAACTTTCTTTCATAGGGTTATATTAGAATAACATTTATGACTTTCATAATCCCAGTGCTTTGCATTATGTGTGTGTATGTATGTGTGTGTGTGTATACATACACACATATCACTACAGAAAATAAATGTCAATAATATGAAAAGAAATTCCTACAGTTGGTAAAATGACTTTAAACAGTTTCATGCTGCACAATCTATGGTTAGAGGGACAGGGAGAATGTGAAGTGACACCCCACCTCTACAGCATAGAAATCTCCTAGGGAGTTCCAAATTTAAAACATAGTCTACACCCCACAAATAAACCACCGTCTGTTATATAGTTTTAAAAGGCTGAATTGGATCTTTAATATTTAAGTTCTCATATAGGGGTAATTTTCTTGGGTTTTTGGTGGGGTTTTTTGCCTTGTTTCTGTTGTTATTTTAAACAATGTCAGTTCTGAGGATTTTTTGACGTGGGTTTTTTTTTTTCTGGAAAGTTGAAGTAAATTTTCTAGACAGAATCAAAAATACTGATGTTGGTTTTTATTTATTTATGTGTAGAGCTCTTTTGAGCACTGTTTCATATCATTTTAGTCCAGATTCTTACTATGACAGTTATTTTATGAATTTTAAATACACAGACAGAGCTAATAAGAAATCACAGGTGTATCAAATGACATTGCACTAGTTATCTTTCTGATGAAGAAATATAGAACATCCTGGCATCCCAGAAGATCTCCACATGGCCTCTTTCAGTCACTACTCCTCTTTGTTTATGGGAAGCCTTGTTATTTCCCAACTAATGACATAAAATGAGCAGCATTCACTTAGCCCTTATACTTTGTTGTTTATTTTTATTAGTATGACTTAATGGTGTGGCAGTGACCATACGTTTCACATGAGACTTAAGAACGAATAAGCTAACATTATGACTGGGGAGAGCTAAGTATTTTAGCTAATCAAGGTAAGTGTGCACAGTTACCTGCCATCCAGATTTGTAGCTTGCACAGCTGCAAACACTTTGGTTTTCAAGGGTAATCCTATACTCGGGATAATTAATTGCTCTCTGTAGGTTGAATCCTAATGATGAAATAATAAATAATCCACATGTCATTAACTTTCTATCAATAGAAACTTTAATACTTAAAACTTTTAAAGAAACAAAGATCATTCAAATCAACATATATTTACATAATTGACTCCAAAGGGATTTATTTCACCCTCATGTTGGCAAAAATTCTCCAAACGCAGATGAATACAAAAAGTTGATTTTGGTGCATATATTGTCTTGTTTACATGATTTAATCACACATGATGGTTAATATTTAGTACATGTAAATTATATTAAATAGTTAATGGTTAGTATTAGTTTGTTTAGTATTCTTTCCCAATATTGTGTTGATTTAAATTAGGACTCCATTTATGTTTATTAGTCTCTAATTTAAGTTTTCTTTAATTAAATATGCTTCAATTGAAACCTTTCACTGTTGGAGTGCCAGGTGCTCATTTTGTGTAATCTTTCATGTTTCTAGAATCACTTCTCATCTGATAATCAAAAATTACCAAAATTTAACTTAAAGCTAGAGGGGAGAAGGAGAGAGAGATGGGGGGTGGGGGAAGGGAGGGAGAAAGAGACACAGACAGACACAGAGACAAAGAGACAGATAGAGACAAACAGAAAGACAGAGGAGAGACCAAAATAATCTCTGAGTTGTCAAAATTTCTGAGATAAAACACTTGTTCAAAATTTCCTTTTCCTTAAAAATTTTAGAGCAATTCTAAATACCTATCAGTCCCCCACATTGCAGTAAAGTAGCAAAGTAGAAATTCAAACGTTGTATCTATACGTTGATAATAAAGAAAAATATAAAATGCCAAGGGAAAATTCCTCAAACATCTAAGTAGTTAAGTCATTTAACTTTCAAAAAATTAGTTTTCCTAAAATTAATAACTCAAAATATTTGCTGTTTTACAGCAAAATCATTTTTGCCATTCACTGTGAGATTTTAGTCACCAGAGGATATGGAGCATATCACATTTATTTGGTTGTACAAAAGCAGCATATTTAGAATATTTAACATTAAAACAGTAGAGTTTAGATGTATGACATTTAAAAGAATTGCATCCATGAGGGAACATTCCATTTTTGAGAAGACAGATATAGGAGAGACTACATGCCACATTTGTGGAAATGTTAGACCCTGTATTTCTAATTATTGTCTACACTTATGTAATAAATAGTGATGGCTTCTATATCCACAGCAGAGAACTAGTATCTTTATTTGTAATATTTCTGGATTCTTTTCCAATGTCTTCAAGGACATTTCAATTCATTACCCATCTTGCTCTTGCATCTTATGTTCGCATTAATATTGTCCCAAAAAATGCTGACTTTCTTCACAAGAATAAGCTCATAAAACATTTGCAGATGATATACATTCCCTTTGTGGTTTGGTCATAAGTCATCAGATATTTCTCATCACTCTTGGATGCCCCTGTTTATTTAGCCACTCATCAGACACTAATAGCTAGGTACAATTCAAATATAAAGGGCATTTTGCTTTCTATTGTACAAAAAAACAAACAGTTACTTTCTTATTACACAAAGAGAAAGCCACAATTCTGGCAAAAATAAATTTAATGCATATTCATCTTCAATAAAAGTTACTTTTTTATAAATATAACTTTCTCAAACACATAAGCTATGTCCTATTATACATAAACATGACAGAAGGAAGAAAGCTGTATCCAGACAGTATGCAGCTGTTTCTGTCCTAACATCAAACCAGAGAAAAGCATTCAGCATTAAGCATGTAAAATAAGTTGCAAGCATGCCTAGGGATATAAACACATATACTTCTCTAGAGGAAGAATGACTCCTAATGGCTATAAATGACATTAAAATTTAAATACTACAATACAATTACATTTGAGTAACTAAATAGTATTATCCCAAATAAATAATAAATGTGGTTTGGAATTAATTAATGAAAGTATTCCGACATTTACTTATCTAATATAAATTCCTAGTTTTTAATGTCTTGTTATATAGCAAAATAATAATATGATGTTAGACTAGTTTGGGACAATGATATTTACACATGAGCACAATTAATGATTAATGTGATTTTCAAGATTCATAGAATATACACTAAGATGGGTGAATTAAATATAACAACCACCCATAGCTCAAAGAAATGTCTCTATACTAGTTCATTTTTTTTAACTAATAAGCCATACTAGTAAAAGATATAATAAGAGAGGAAAATGTTTACAGGCATATAGAGATGTGTTGGAATATTCTCTCTATTTTTTTGGTCAAATTTTCTATAAAATTAATTTGCTCCAAAAATAGTAAATCTGTTAATTTTAGAGAAAATGTAAAATCTTGTCTATGCAGAGGGCTCAGTGGTTCAAAGTCTTACTGCACAGCATCAGAAACAGGATTTGTCCCCTCCAAAGACACATAAATGTCAGGTAAACGTGGTAGCAGAAGTGTAATTTTAGCATTCAAGAAGCACAGACAAGGGAACCCTGGAGCACACTAGCTAACCAGATTAGCCTCATTAACAAGCTCTGAGTTTAATTGAGAAATCTTGACTTAATAAATAAAGTAGGAAAAAATGGGGCAAGACTATTGACAATCTACTAATAACTTAGGGTTTCCACATTAACTTCTACACACATATGCATCACAAATACACATGCATACACCATACACAGAGACACATTTTTAAAAACCTATTTTTTAGAAATGATTTAATTTTAAAATGTAATTGGTAAGGAATTTTTGCAGTTTAATTTTTATTTTAATTCAATTATGAACATTTTAGTGACAATTAGTGATTAAAATTCAACTTCTGATACTTTTTCATTTACAGTGTGATAAAAAGTGATTACTTTCTACTATAGAATTGAAATATGAAGAGTCTTAAGTTATAAGCTTTTATTTCACATCAACAAAATATGCCTAGGCCACAGGACTGTCACATTATTTCTAGTAATAAAGATATTTTAACATGGAGATTGTCCACTCTCAAATGTTTGATGTTCTGCATTTCCAGTAGGAAAAATAGCTTAATTTTACAGAAAATAAAGATACAATTGACTGGTATATGGATTTTGGTTGGTTGGTTGGTTTGGTGGTTTGTTGATTGGTTGGTTGATTGATTTTCCAAGACAGGGTTTCTACCTGGCTGACCTGGACTCACTTTGTAGACTAGACTGGCCTCAAACTCACAGAGATCTGCCTGCTTCTGCCTTCCTGTGGTGGGATTAAAGGCGTGCACCACCATGCCTGGCTCATATGGATATAATTTTTCACTATGTTAATAATGAAAATCCTCATCTCTGTTTCACTCAGTATTGATGACTCTAACATGGTCAAACTCAATTCTTCCTCAGAGAATTTACACAGAGAACTCAACAGAGATAATTCTGCAATTTAAGGCTACTTTTCTAAATATTGAACACAAAAATTATAAATATATGATTATCTCCTAAATAAAATGTCTGTACATAGTTGCTAACTATATAGAACCAAGTTGATTTTCAGGAAAAAGTTTACAAATGACACAAAGGCAATCGTCAGTACCACACATTTTAATATGTCGTTTAGAACTCTGTGGTGTCAAACTGCAAACTTATAAACATGATTTTTTAAATGCCTTTGCAAAATGTCCTACTACAATATTTATAGCTCATTATATTCAACGGATAAAGCACTGACTTTTAAATCAGTTGCATGAATTATAACTCAGTGCCATGATGACATGAATAATAATGCAAAAATCAGATTCATAATTTACAAAAATGTTGGTTGATAGATTGAAAAATTGATATTTAAATCAGGCATTTAAAATGTATGAATAAAAATTTTAATCAACATGAAAATATCATTTGGGGGATTAATGTTACCCTTATAAATAGAAACCCATGTATTTTTTACGTGTTGCTGCCAGTCTCGATATTTACATGATAAAAGTTTAGACAGTGCTATGTCATCAGTACAAATTATTTCAGATGTGACAGAACTGTCCTCAGCCAGAAACCATGTTCAAAATATTAACACATTCATCACCAATGATGCCTCTGAGAGATGTATTATTTGAACTGTGTGTATCTTTGTCTCACAAGCACACTACTCCCCGAATCTTAACCCTGACTATGAACACACACACACACACACACACACACACACACACACACACACACACACACAGAGAGAGAGAGAGAGAGAAAGAGAGAGAGAGAGAGAGAGAGAGAGAGAGAGAGAGATATGCAAGAGATGAAGATGGATTCTTGGAGTAACTATTACAGAATCACATTTACGGTATGAAATTCAATCATTTATCAACTTCTAGAAAATTCAATGGAGCTTGCATCACACCTTTATAACTGAGATATATGAAAATGAAAACAAGATAGATAAATGTTACCAAACTGCATCAGGGATAATGTGACTTTCAGTAGGTTTCTATAGAAATGCCATTCACATAAATGACTCCTCACAGCAGTGAAAGGGAAAATAACATCTTTCGCCCATCAACTTACATTATAAAGGAGCAAGTTCAAAGTGCTGACAAAGGTCCCATTGTTCTCTCTCACAGAAATAGCAGCTGATGACCTAAAACCGATTTCAAAGAGGGAAAACACGAATGAGATTTTAAATTAAAAGTTTTATTTATACCCAGATGTTAGATTTTAGACAGTAACCTCTTGAGTTAACTTGACATACGTTTAACTAGGTCTGTAACAGGTATAGTGTTTAAATCACCAATATGGCAAGTTATCAAGAAGCAAGGAAAGTCAAATAAAGACAGACCATCATTTATGAGCCCTCTTATTGATAAAGTCATCTTTTTATTTGGCATTACATATGTAAGAAATTTTTTTGCAGGAAAACTAATTTCCTAAGAACTTAAATTTGCGGCAAATAGAATTTCATCAATTTTACAAGTTCTATGAAGTCAGAGATTTGCTCAACTTTGTTCATACTAGAACAAACAGTATATGGTAAACAATAAGGTTTAATAAGCATTGATTAAATAAATGAACAGATTACTTAGATATACAGGTGAGGAAAGAATGAAGAATGGTCCTTCTTCCTTGGGGCCTTTCCACACTTAAGGTTTGCCTTTGACTGAGGTGGATACCATCAATGTGCTACGAAAACTTCTCTACTTTTAACCTTCAGACAAAATGTAGTTTCCATAATCTCATGTACTAAGATTAAACAATAACTAGAACCTTATAACACAGACTGTCGAAATAGGGAGGAAACTTTTCATTCAGTTATTCCATTTTGTCAAAAATAGTTGACAAATTTAGGTGATTATGCTGTGGATATATTGCATCTTCATGTATGTATTTTTGGAAATGATAAGTAACGAGATGGATATATTCCATAACTTCAATCTTTGTCTAGAATTCCTTGGGCCTGTGGCATACTGTCCTCCCTTCTGCAAAAGTCATAGGAATTCACAGTCTGAAGGTATAGAATCCAACAGTGAAAGCAAGTGACAGTTGGACCAAGCAGGACCCAGCAGTACAGTAGTCAGGTACCCTATGCATTGGAGACACTGCACACTTCAGAACAACATAAGCACCCATGGCTTTGTGCAAAGGAATTTAGAACAATGCTAAATAGATAGATCATAAATACATAGATATATGATTGATGATATATAGATAGATGATAGATATGATAGATATGATAGATATATGATTGATAGATAGATAGATAGATAAATAGATAGATAGATATGATAGATATGATAGATGATGATGCATAGATGATAGATATAGATTGATTGGTTGGTTGGTTTGTTGGTTGGTTGGTTGGTTGATATATAGAAGATAGACGATAGATAGATAGATAGATAGATAGATAGATAGATAGATAGATAGATAGAGGATAAATAGATAAATGATAAAGAGATACAGATTATTTGATAGAGATAAGATAGATGATGATAAATAGATATAAATATGACAGATAGATTAATAAATAAATAATAGAGAGATAGTAGATAGATGATAAATAGATGATAGAGATGATAGATAGTTGAGTTAATGCTGTGCTCCATTATATTGTTTTAGTCTGACTACAAGTCCATCAAAAATAAGAAGCAAGCAGAAAGACAATATAGGTAAAAAAGAATAAACATGAACTCACGAAGCAAGCTGGGTGTTATTAACCAGGTATTCCAATGGATAACTACAACTAAATTTGTAAAGGAGCCCAGGAAGATAGCTGATAACTGTTGGCGGATCTGGAGTGTCAATATATCCAGAAATATTTCCGATCTGTACTGAGGTTGCATTTCCAGAAGCACCGACACCAGGAATTGTGGACACCTATTAGAACAGCAGATCAAGTTCAATAATTAAATGTTCACATATGCAAATATACACTTTACATGCAAATTACATATTATGACAGCTGATTTCTTGCAATCTGCTATAAATTTGAAATTATATATATTTTATAAAATTTATAAGTGACAATGTGTCTTTTAAACTCAATGGAATTTTTTGTGTACCACAGACACTTGACTCCTATTTCTTCCATAAGAAAAGAAAAATAACATACAGAAGTTGACAATTAATTTTTAAAAACCTCATTGGTAAATTCCAATGTTTTTGGTGACTTAAAAAATTGATTTTGGCTGTTTTTGACACATTAGTTCTGTAGCTCCAGACTTTTTCACATTGTTACTATTGTTGCTATGGCTGCTGCTATAGCTGTTGCTGTTGCTGTTGCTATGGCTATGACTGTTGCTATGGCTGTTGCTATTACTGTTGCTATGGCTGTTGCTCTTGCTATTGCTGTTGCTAGTGCTATGGCTGTTGCTATGGCTGTTGCTGTTGCTATGGCTGTTGCTATGGCTGTTGCTATGGCTGTTGCTGTTGATGCCATTGTTGTGTGCATGTGGCATGCAGGCCATGACACACTTGTGGAGTTCAGAGGACAATGGTGTGTAATTGGATCTTTCCTTCAACCTTTCTGTGGTTCTTTCATTATAAAGCAAATCTCCAGTCTCCACCAGCTGAACCATCACACTAGCCTATTTAGACTTCCTCACTGGATACAATACTCCTTTACCAAAGCCCTCCTTGCTCTGGCCTTTGAGCATATTCCTTCAGCCCTTTCTCTCCTTTTCACCTCATCAGTACCTGTTACCGTTTATAGTTTATAACACTGCACCTTCCCCAGAAACCCCCCCCCCCAACTTGCTCACATGCATTAATTCTCTCTGTATCACATGGTTACCCTACTTGCTTTGTATTTCCTCAGCCATCCTCAGAGTGCCTAGTGGACAGGACCTACCTGGGTATTATATGTGTGTCTTCAATGCAGCACCGTGTTGTGGGTCTTACAAATAATTTTGAACAAATAAATGTAAGTGCTAAATTTACTAAGTGTTTTCTTTGGAAGATCATGGGATTCAGTTCTCAGACAAATTTCAAGGAGACCATGAACTCCCAGAAGTTCTAGGGGATGCTACATTTATGTTTTCCTAACACTGCTTAGCTTTCTTTGTATTCTCAAATCCTACTAAAATTGAAAGACAATCATCTTAGGAATAATGTTTATTATTTTCATGAAATTAAGGAAGAACACTGATGTTCTCTCATCATGCCAAATATCACACAGCACTCACTGAATATTACTATTGAATTGGATATTCGACAATAGGATAAAGTCTGTGCATGAGCCTAATGGTACATAGGTAGGGGTAAGGCTCATGCATGAGGCAAAATTTGATAGGAAGAGAACATTTGTTTTAAAATTAACCCAGTGATACACTAAACTATTTACTTTTTCTCGTGTAGGAATGTCCTCCAAGGAGGCTCCAAAGCTGGTGACATTCAAAGTAAAATATGAAAACTAAGAAAGTCTTCTCTTCCTTCGACCATTTGCTTGACTTACTAGGTGAGGATGTCAGTTCAGTCACACACACACACACACACACACACACACACACACACACACACACACACTTTTTGTACTGGGTAAGGATGTAGGTCTGTGACTTACATACACCCACACATTCTCACATACTTTTCTTACTAGGTTAAGATGTTAGTTCTGTGAAACACACACACATACACACACACACACACACACACACACACACACACACCCATGCACACACACACACACACCACACTTTTTAAATGCACCAGCTTCCAGCACCTCTGAACTGAAGACTGAATGCAGAGCCTTGTGCTTGCTAGGCAAGCACTCTACTACTGAGCTAAGTCCCCAACCCCAACCCACCAGCTTTTAAATGTGAAAAGCACACATATGCAGAATAGAATTTCCTCTGCCTTTTCTTCTGGATGATAGTCTATCCAGTGAGGCAGCAGTGACTTTAATCTATGAAAGTGAGGCTTTGAAACATGATCAGAAGAAGGGAGATTCTGTGGTTCCTACCTGTGCTCTCACCACTAGGAAACAAAACATACAATAATCAGCTAACCACCTTTTCCCTTAGGCCTGCTTCATAACCTCTGTGAATACAATTCAGAGAGATGAATAAATGTTTTTGATAAAAAGAGTAAACAATACACCATCTGCAGGCTTAGAAATGGTCATGGGCACAATATTCTAACTGCCCTTTGGGATAAGATAAAGAAGGAAATTCAAATAAATCTCTTTCCTCTCTTCTAGACTCCAGCAACTTTTAGAAACCATGCCCAGAGAATAATCAAGCCCTTTTTTTCATCCATAGAAATAATTTTTAAAGACTGAAAGCCATTTTTTCTTTTTTTCTTCTTATATGCATTAAGGAATTGTGCGTATTATACCACTTTGGTTAAGATTTATTGATAAGATGATATTTGAGCAAGCTCAATAAAACAGTACTAGGTAAAAATTAATATAATTAGTGCTCCCACCAGATATTTTTAATTTCAATTAATTTTTATACCTTGAGTATCAATTTTTTCTTTACTTCTATTTTTGGTGAATGAATCCATAAAATGGTGAATGATATTAATTATGAATTCTCAGTCAAAGTAAAAATGTTCAAAGCACTGCTTTGGTTGTCAAAATAACTGGAAAGGGGTACTCCCAGGATGCTATGAGTAAAACTGGATATAATAAGCATTTTTTTAATGCAAAGAGCAGTTCTACACCATGAAGAACTTCACACAAGAAACAAAGTATCTTTGGTGACAAGTCAAGGGTAAACATGAAAAAAAAAAGAGTTCAGGTTTCCCATTCTATCTTCAATCTTTCTTGCTGAATGAGGTCATAAGATATAGATCACAGCAAAGGAACCAAAAACATTCTTATGATCTGGTGCACCCATAGAAGCATAAAGAATATGACTCGTTGTTAGAGATGTCCATCAATGTCAATCTAACAGAATGCTGCTTAGAGGACTATAGCCGACCACATGCATCTCCCCAGCCCAGCTCCTATCAACAGAACCATTATCAGAAGACAGAATTGTATATTTGGGAGTTCAAACTTCAAACAGGCAAAAGAAAATTATTTGTTTGGCTTTATTGGAATTTTTTTTCCTGAAGATAGATTGGACTCCTGATTATTTCATGAAACAGGAACTTGTTTATTTATGACCTCAGGTATAGCACAGGATTTCATAGTAATCTTACCACTAAATTGTTTCCACAACCCTCCAAGGTGCTGAGATTAATGATGAAAATGACCACTGCTGGAAAAGTGTTGTTATTGATGAAGCCCCTGCAGTGGGAATCCCCATGCCTTCCATTCAGTGCCAGATCTGTTTCAGAATATCCCGAGAAAAGGACCGTGCAAAAATTAATCTTCATTGTAATGGCCTGCACTCCACAGTAGACACTGATGTCTCTTTCCGCTGAAACAAACAAACAAAAAAAAAAAACATATAAAAGTAGAAGTAAGTCATAAAAGCACAGTAGAGAGCAGGTGAATGACTTTAGTGTTCTATTCTTTATTTACCATCTCCTTTGTGTAACTCATTTCTAGTCTTGATCCATTGTGCAAGTTATTAAGAGTAGTAGTCATTGATTAAGTATGTAATGGGAGATTTTTGACACATTCTGAGTCATCTCTGTTTCCTTGAGCCTGCTGTTCAAAGAATATGCATGCGATGTCAGTCTAGCACTGTTGAATGACAGGAGAATTGAGTGGGGAAAATCAGGTTACTGAGAAAATTTAGAACTAGAGTAACTGAATTATTCAGATTTCCAGTCTACAATGAAGTGGTACAAATGATGTGTTTTCTCAAGAGAAAGGAAGAAGTAAAAACCTGCCCTCCACCAAATTATTCAGTGCATTTGGTGTCTCATCTTGTCCAGGACATGGAAACAAAAACCACCTTGAATAGCCTCATTTTACTTAGTGTTTAGTAAATCATATTAGAGAAAGAAAATGAAATATAGTGTGCTGATATTGTATACAAAATGCATAGCTTGCTATAAGAAAAACATGCCAGTGATACCGCATGCATTAGCTGGGCATAGAAAAGCAAAATATAATTTGTATGGTTCTCCATGCCTCTGTGATTTATCAGGAAACATTCTAGACATAAACACATGCATAAACACACACACGCACACACATGTGCATGCACACACACTACATATGCACACACGTGTGTCCATGCATGTGTGCACACACATACGGGAAGAGAGAGTTTCCATATTTCTAGCTGTTTTCCTACAAATAATGAAAAGTGCATAGAGAAAGGAGAGTTCGGCAGATAAGTAATTCCTAGCAGCAGATTTTACTTTTGCTGGGTTGTGTCCCATCCCAGGAAACAATATAGCAAAGTTCCAACCTCTCATGCTCCAGACTTTATTAGAAAATGGGATTGCTACAAATGTAATTAGTTGAGTGAAGATGAGGTCACTGGGTAAAGTGAGCTCCAGCTGAAGATGACAGATGCAGTTAGAGGATGGAGGAAGAACATGAGCTGACGGCAAAGAATGGACTGATGAAGAATGAAATGATGTGTCTGGAAACCACGGCACACCTGGCTGTCTGAACATCATCACCAAACTGAAAAGGGTCCTGCAAGAATGCTTTGCAGACTCTTGGAAGGAACCCACCCTGATGTTGAGTCTCTGGCCTTCAGAACCGTGAGATAACCATCCATGGTTTTAATTTACCTTGGGAGACAACATGTGTCCATTGGTTTACAAGTACTCGGAACGAGTACCGTATGTTCACCACTTTAAACGTGGATTCCCAGTAAGAAGAATCAAATCAGGCATCAAATTTACAAATGTGGGAACAAAGCTGAATGTACCACTTGGATAAATTACCTTGATTATTTAAAAAGAACAAAAATTAAACCAAATAAAATAGTTTTGGCATGTGATAAAGAATGTTCATCTAAGAATTATGTAAATCTCATTCCGATAGTCAGTAAAGAATCTGCTTAAGTAACCCAATCTTTGTATTAATGTCAATAGTACATATTTTTGAAATATGATTCTCTATACTATTTTACTAGTAAAATGAACTATATTTTGAGAAGGTAAATAAGTCAATATGGAAGTTTTCATGTTTGGTAATAATTTCAAACTCATTTCAATTATGTGAAATAACCAACAATCTTTTTGTGGGCAAAAGAAAAAAAGTAGGGCTAGGTGTATGGCAAAATCTTAGTAATCCATTCATGGATGGAAAAATAAAATTAATGAAGATGTGCTTTGCCACCATAAAAGAGAATAAATACACTTAAAGTGGGGGATAGGGCTGAAGCAACATTAACCATTTAAATGTAACCATAATTTTTAAATGTTCCTTTTCCTTAGAATAAAATAGTTCATTTTAAAGGAATTTATTGAGTATCTATAAACTCCTTTTGCCACTCTTCATTTGGTGCACTTTATTTCAATTAAATCAACTTATTTACAGCCTAAAAAGGTGGTTATTTCATTTAGGCCAAAGTCCATACCCCATCATCTTTCACCCACCTCATTATGCATTCTCCTCTTGTACCACAACTGATCCCTGCATTCATTAAACAAAATGGTGTCTATTTGTTTAAAAGGATTATACTGATTGATAGATGCCGGAATGTGCTTACCTCCTGGGACAGAAGGTTTCTGTCACATGAGCATAAAGAATGTTTGGAGGAGTTACAAGGAATGATCTAGCAGGGAGTTGTATAAATGTATCCCACGTCAAAAATGTCAAAATTTCAAAGTGCATCCTTAAGACTGGCACATCTCCCATATATGCTTTAATAATCAACAAGGTACCATCTCTTCCCATACCCAAACTTTACCTGAGTAACCCTGATCCACCCTTCAGATCTCAAATCATTTCTTTTCTCAAAGATTCCCATGATCCCAAATATAAAGCATGCCATTTTAGATTTTGCTGTCACACAGTATTAAAATTATGCATGCATTTTGATATTTATCCAATAAACTGTATGTCCCAGGAGGTACCAAACTTATTATATTCACTAAGGCACTCCAGAGAGTAATTAAATGTATAAAGCATAGAGCAATAGACTGCATTGAGGATTTTTAAAGCAGTGGTCCTGTTTATATCAATTTATTCAGGAAAGCAGGCACAATAACATGACTCACAGAAGTATTAGACAGGGTGAGTAAGGGATGACAGAGAAAGCCAAAGTAACCCAGATGAGCTCACTAAGAATAGCTTTCTGGAGAAGATGGCATTGAGCTTAGTTTTGAAGGAGTTAGCCATGTAAAATAAAAGAATGAAACATATATAAAGCCAGAGGAATTGCATGAGTAAAGAAATAAATTGTGAGTGTTTGAAATGAGGGCAGTTCCATTTTCATCATGATTTTAAAATACAAAGCAAAACAAATATCAGGAAATGCGGCCATATGGCAAGCACAATTAAGATCTGGGCAACTTTACATATAAAATGGTCCATCTCTTTATCACAACAAAATGTCTACCTAAAAGTGAAGTAGAATATTCAACTATTCATGAGTTCATTCTGAGTTTGATTTGTGCTCAATGCACAGATATGATTACGTTACTTTATATATTATAAATATACTAAAAAGAAGTGCACATTGCTATACATGTCCAAAGAGGCAGGTTTCCTTTCCTTGACTTAAGCCACCCAGAGTCTTCAACTTCAGTACCTCCATTTGAGGGGATTAATTGCTGCTTAGAATTCACCTTAGCAGATGGGAACGGTTTCTGTGTCCAGATGTAAGCTTGTTTCCATTTTCTGCTTTACTGCCAAAGTCTTGTAACCCTGCAGTGGAGCTGAATTTGCTACAAGCTGATTCCACTTGAAGATATGGTAACAAAGTAAAGGACTTTTGCAGAAAAAGAAAGGAGATCTGTTCAAATCCATTCTCTCACGGTTTTCTAAAGACTTTCACTGTCCTTCAGAGAAACACATTTTTTTCTTTTCTTTCTTTCTTTCTTTTTTTTTAATTTATTCTGGTTGTAGATATTAAAGACATCCATTCAGCTCAACTTTACCATTTGGGAAGCTTTGAGACAGGGGAGAAAAAGATACTTCAAGTTACCAAAGGACAGTCCCTATCAAAGGAAAGATATTTTTCCAGCTAGTGAATAACACTTGTTTTTAATAACTAAACTTCTTGGAAGCTTTGACTGCCAGTGACTGGCCTGGATGACATTTGTTTGCACAATACTTGAGTATTAACCCAAGGGTTGTGAGTTAATGACAAGAGCAAAACAGTGATTTTCCCTAGATGACTTGTAATGTTTTCTGTTTAAAGATGCCAAGTGCATTTGAGCCAAAGACCTGCTTACACAGTCTGTGTACAGTTACAGTGTCAACAGGCCACTGTTTTTCATTCAGATATTAGGCAAGCTAAGGTTCTCATTAAAATATTAAAATATATAGTAATAAATCACACTGGTAAAAAACAATGTTGCATATACTTTTCACCTATCATTGTGGCCATGCCTTAACCTGGAACAGATTGGTTGAAGTCCTGCAAAGATTAAATGTTCCATCACCCTGCCAACCATCTAGTTCCTCCTGTATCCTGATTGGGAGTTCATAGACTATACTTATCATATGAATAAATTTAAAGACATGATGGACATCAGTCTCTACATGTGAATAAAGATATTACACAACTTCCTTCCCACGAGTACAATACCAATTCTTGAAAATGTAATTACACTTTTGTCTGTAGACCCCACTTACTAGCCACATGTTTGCAGGACATCATTTATATATTGAATAAGTAGAGATGCCAATGTTCTTTCTCTCAACAATCACATAGTCAATTTGTGTTAATCCAGCAGCATACAGTTGAAGACACAAAATCTTAGCTTGTGAGCCCATCTTAATCATTTTAGCTTGGAGATCTACACTACCTTTTAGTTTGATTCAGGAAGCTTAACGTTGTCAAACTATATTATTCAATTATAAGAACATGGATCAATTAATCACATCATCTACACACTTGTATCTTTTGATACTAAGACAGCAATATCCTGAAATCTAGCTGCAAGTTTGTACTGATTACTGCAGAGCAGTGGTTCAAATAAGCATATGTAGAGAAGTTCTAAAGGTCAGTCTTTACTATGGTTTTAAGTTGTAGGATACCCTAGAGTTGATCCTAAAAATCAGAGCCATCACTTTTGTTCTAGACCAGAGGCTATTGGACTTTATTGTGTCCAAACTGAATGCTACCTTGTGTCAATAAAAGATTCAAAAGTAGATCTGTCTTATATTTATTAGACATCAGTCTTCACATCAGGGTGATGGTGTTCTGCTACTTGAAGAAGCTTGTGGATTGTGGTTGAATAAACAAGAAAATTTTGGGGAAAGGTCACTTACAACATGGCCTGGTGACATGGAAGCACTCTCAGAACATCGTCTACCCCTAGTCTTGGTCGAGTTGATGTGTTTGGAAAGAGACTGTCAGTAAAAGCAACATAATCTTAATGATCTGAGGTTTAGAAGAAATTGATTAGGTGGGGGCATAAAGAGCAGTGGGTGTCAATCACAATTAGGATTTTTTTCCTTTGGTAGGGGTGATGGCTTGATTGCTGAGTGAATTATTCCATGAGGTAAAGAATTAAGGGAAAGTAAAAGAGGATAGAATTAGTTTTTGTGAGGCTGGGGTCTATATGGGACACTCAAGACAAAACAGACAACAGGTAGTCAAAAAGAGGAGTACAATGATTGTCAGATAGGAAAGAACGAAACTGCCACCTGGACTATAAATTGCTCTCTCTATTAGCAGCGAACTATAATGTTACTTAGGAGAACATTCAAGTCAAAAAGAGAAATAATCTAATAACAGACAAAGCAGAATCAATGCTGTCCTTAAGTGTGACTACCTAGTTTCCCTGGTTCCCATGTGCCCTGCTCCATAATGCTTTAAGAATGAGGCTATAAAATCACTTTTATATTATCTGTGAGTGTATATTTGCTTTTCCATTAGATTATAAACTTATCAAAGTTCCTAGTTTTTCCCAGACTGCCTAGAAATTCTAGCAACCGTTTCCTTGTAGTACATATTTGTTGTAATTCTTTCACAAATAACACTCATGGTTTCTAACTCTTTAATACAGGTTCTAAGTTTCACATACAAAGATAATATATGGCAACAGATAGATCCACCTTGACTGGCCATATCACATGTCTCTCTTTGCCAGCTGCCTGAGAACGGCTCTGTCATCAGAGTTTCCAGTGAATAGCACTTACCTTATTGGTAGCTATTACTTCACATTGAGTAACTTAAACAGTATGAAAATAATGGACTTCTGATATTTGTGTACGCATTGTTATTCATTTTTTAAGTTAGTCTTGATAACTGTTATCTTACCTTCCTTCTAATAATTTTCAAATCATTTTCTCTTCCCATTGATATATTTGCTGAAGTCTTCCATCACTAACAGCAGCAAGTGTCAGACAGCCAGTTGTGGAAGGAGACAGCACTCACATGGTGGCTTCCATACATAAAGCCAGCAAGACCATCATGAGCTCTCTAAATGTCACCTCTTACACTTTATGGAAAAAAAAGTGAAGTATCAGGAAAACGTATTAAAATACAGGTGCTGCTTCATGTGGGTGTTAGTGGGGCCTGCACTTCTCACATCTCTCTCAGGCTTCCGGTGATGTTCATGTGGACTCTCTCAGTCAATTCAGTTGCTAAGATACGGCTAATTATTTTGATTGGGCAGAAGCTCTTTAGGACGATTTCATCTGGGAAAACTAAGCATGCCCACCAAACATGTATTGGTAGGATGCACAAGTGTACAAGAGGGAAGCTTCAAATATAAAAGCATAAAGAAGAAGCGTGTGTGTGTGTGTGTGTGTGTGTGTGTGTGTGTGTGTGTGTGTGTGTGTAATCCTTTTTTAGTCTGATGAGACATCTCATTGTGAATCTGAATGAAATCAAATAGCAGTAACAACCCACATGACAGAACTTAAAAAAGAACCAGTCTCCCTTTCTCATCTTTATATCCCATTCCACAAAGAACACCAAACATCCCACTTCAAAACATGATTGTGCTTAGTGAAGTGGTGTTTCAAAAAGTGATGGTTTTAGCAAAGACACTGCATTGTGGTCAAGGGATTGAAAAGAAGTATCTACTCCCTGCCCACGGGGGGAGGGTTGGAGATGGTCAACTGCGAGCAGATAGGGACGCTGTATACTTCAGATGCAAGGATAATATGAACACAATCACATGTATATTCACAGGCTGATATACATGTGCTAAAAAGAAGTATTGTTGCAAAGTTGACAGGATAAACAAAAGTCAGTTGACTGGAGAAGAAGGAATATTTTCAGCACAATGAAGAACTCATTAAAGTCTTATAGAAAATCTCACCTGGAAATTACTGACCTCCTGGACTGCAATAAATATTATAATACTAACTTGTGCCGTCATCATAGACTTTAAGAATAATTTATATAACATTTGCGTTTCTTCTATTCTAAAATGAAAGTGGTAGGTTTTCATAATATCCCAGCTTACAAATTCCAGCTCCTTGTCATTACCTAGAGAACAGATGTGTGTGTTTCTTTAACTTGTTTTTAAAGTTATATTTCCTTTCGCAAAGTTTTTATACAAGAATGAGGCTTCGGTACTAAAACAGCAAGAAGTCCTTAAGGGGTATTGATATTTCATCTATGCAAAATACCAGCAGCTGACGAAGAATGTGAAGAGGACTAGGGATTCAGGTTTCCTCTCGGTATTGAACAGGTTTCTCACCACCTTATTTGTTCATGGCAACATCTGTTTCTCGTTAGCAAATACAAGCTGCTGTTTCCTGGGCTTTCAGCTATTCATGTGGTGTCTGAGGCAAACTTGACTTATAATCACATTGGCTGCTATACTCTGTAACCAGAGGAGTCTGAGAAATGTTTTAAGGAAGAAAAAAGAAGGAGGGGTGATACAAGTTTTACTTTTACAATGGAAGTGTAATTTTCATGTAGTAAATAATCTTGCTATTAAAGAGGGGCGGACCCTGAAATTATTCAGCTGCTGCTCTTGCTGACTAATTGCTCTCTCCTCCTCGATGCTGTATCGCTGACTATTAATAAAACTGTGACTGGTACCCAATGCCTGGCTCAGTTCTTCAGCATCATCTGTTTAATACTTATGGTCACAGGTATAAAGCAGGAAGCAGGCATCCTCTTGACAAACAGGAGACCAAAATCCTCCCCCCAAGTAGAAAGGCAGGAGAATTGGCTTTCATAAATTATCTTCACAGAGGACCAGACATAGTCCCTGAAATTATGATTCTACTCCCTGATCCTCAAACATGGAACACTGAAACAATTAAGTAAAGCCAAACACAAAACTCACTAATTCTATCCACTAAATGAGTGATTCTCCATTTTATTTCCTGCAGGAAAACTCAGGTTCCTTGAAATATTTGATAGACATTACCAGAAAAAATGTTTCATTATTAACCAAATCTTGTAAAGGGTAAACAAATATACTATGTGGCTTTTTTATTCTTTAAGGAAGCAACATTTTACGTGTGATTCTTCATCCTAACATCATCTTTTAAACTTGCTATCCAAAGGTCATTGGAGGCCAGGGACTTCAACATTTGATAGAAAGAGTACTAGCTCTTATATCACCGTTGACTGTTAACCTGATGTGATGGCTATTCCTGGTTTTCAACTGTACTACATCTGGAATGAACTATAATCCAGAAACAGAGAGCACACCTGCGATCTAGATCTTGAGGCTTCTGACCTGGAACTTCACATGGAGATCTTGAGGCATAGTGGCAATGAAAAGCTTAGGCCCAGGCAAGGTAGTACGCACCTTTAATCCTAGGAGACTTAGGCAAGCAGATCTCTGGGACAAAGCAAGTTCCTGATCCAGGTGTGGTGGCACACACCTTTAATCTGAGACACACCTTCTACTGGAAGCTTATATAAGGACCTTGGAAAAAGGAAGACTCACTCTTCTTTGCCTGCCTGCACTTACTTGCTAGCACATCTATTGGAACCTACTTCTTCAGGACTCCAGCTTCTACAGGAGACCAGCTGAAACAACTAGCCTCGTGGGACTGAGCTACTAAATTCTGAACTTCCCATTCACAGCTGCGCATTGTTGGTTAGTTGGACTACAGACTGTAAATCATTACAATAAATTCTCTTAATATATAGAATGCATTCCATAAGTTCTATAGCTCTAGAGAACCCTAACTAATACACCTGACAAATATAGACAAAATCTAATTCTGTTTTTCTACTACACAATGGCATTTAAACATGACTTTACTTGCTTGTTGTGAGAAATAAAAAAGGGATGTACCTAACAATATATGAAACCTATGATTGTTATTAGTGCTATTTTAAATAGAAGGCCAAGTTAAAAGTTTTGAAGCATCGACCTGCCCAGGGTTTAGTTATGTTCTGATAGTGTCAGAACATAAGTGTTCTAGTCCCCAGTGGTCTCTTTGGTGGAGGCATTATCACTAAAATCTTCTTCACAAGGCTATAAATTTTGTCTAACTTTTCCCCTCTACTCCCTTCTAAATCAGAGGCTGGTTCTATAAGGTATCCCCAAATCTCAAAGGACAGTGCCTTTATCTGTCTGTAGACTTAACCTGTCCAAAATTACTTTTTTTAGTATCTAAAAGTCATCTATGAGTTTAGTCTTAGAAGTGTGCAAGTAGCATTTTTGTGGCTCATAAGTCTGCTCCTCATCACTAGCTAGGGTAGCAAAGAGATCACCACTTTTAAAATTAGATGATATGGCTGCTATGAACATAGTGGAGCATGTGTCCTTATTACATGTTGGAGCATCTTCTGGGTATATGCCCAGGAGAGGTATAGCTGGGTCCTCAGGTAGTATTATGTCCATTTTTCTGAGGGTCTGCCAAACTGATTTCCAGAGTGGTTGTACTAGTTTGCAATTCCACCAGCAATGCAGGAGTGTTCCTCTTTCTCCACATCCTCACCAGCATCTGTTGTCACCTGAGTTTTTGATCTTAGCCATTTTGACTGGTGTGAGGTGGAATGTCAGGGTTGTTTTGATTTCCATTTCCCTGATGACTAAGGATGTTGAACATTGCTTTAGGTGCTTCTCAGCCCTGCGAGTTTCCTCAGTTGAGAATTCTCTGTTTAGCTCTGTTCCCCATTTTTTGATAGGGTTATTTGGTTCTCTAGAGTCTAACTTCTTGAGTTCTTTGTATATATTGGATATTAACCCTCTATCAGACATAGGATTGGTAAAGATCTTTTCCCAATCTGTTGGTTTCCATTTTGTCCTATTGACAGTGTCCTTTGCCTTACAGAAGCTTTGCAGTTTCATGAGGTCCCATTTGTCGATTCTTGATCTTAGATCATAAGCCATTGGTATTCTGTTCAGGAACTTTTTCCTTGTACCCAGGTGTTCGAGAGTTTTCCCCACTTTCTCTTCTATTAAATTCAATGTATCTGGTTTTATGTGGAGGTCCTTGATTTACTTGGACTTGAACTTTGTACAGGGAGATAGGAATGGATCAATTCTCATTCTTCTACATGTAAACCGCCAGTTGAACCAGCACCATTTGTTGAAAATGCTGTCTTTTTTCCACTGGGTGGTTTTAGCTCCTTTGTCGAAAATCAAGTGACCATAAGTGTGTGCGTTCATTTCTGGGTCTTCAATTCTATTCCATTGATCTATCTGCCTGTCACTGTACCAATACCATGTAGTTTTTATCACTACTGCTCTGTAGTAGAGCTTGAGATCAGGGAGGCTGATTGCCCCAGAAGTTCTTTTGTTGTTGAGAATAGCTTTTGCTATCCTGGGTGTCCATAGCAGCCATATTTATAATAGCCAGAAGCTGGAAACAACCCAGATGTCCCTCATCAGAGAAATGGATACAGAAAATGTGGTACATTTACACAATGCAGTACTACTCAGCTATTAAAAACAATGACTTCATTGAATTTGCAGGTAAATGGATGGAACTTGAAAATATCATCCTGAGTGAGGTAACTCTGTCACAAAAGAACAAACATGGTATGTACTTACTGATAAGTGGATATTAGCCCAAAAGTTCAGAATACCAAAGTTTCACTTTACAGTAACTGCTAGACTGAGAGTGAGGTCCCAGATGGAGGAGTTGGAGAAGGGACTGAAGGAGCTGAAGGAGTTTGCAGCCCCATGGAGGGAGCAACAGTGTCAACTGGCCTGACTCCCCTGGTCCTCCTGGAGGCTGGACCACCAACCAAAGAATACACATTGAGGGACCCATGACTCGGACCACATATGTGGCAGAGGAGGGCCAATCTGGCCATCAAGGGGAGGAGAGGCCCTTGGGCCTGAGGGTGTTAGAAGCACCAGTAAAGGGAAATATCAAGGTGGGAATATGGGAGTGGGTGGGCAGGTGGGTGGGAGGTGGAATACCCTTTTAGAGGTGGGGGAGGGGGAGGGGATAGGGGGTTTCCAAAAAGGAGACCTAGAAAGGGGGAAACATTGGAAATGTAAATAAGGTATCAAAAAATAAAAATAAAAAAACCAAAACAAACAAACAAAAATAAATACATAAAATAAAATTAGGTGATATTTCTTTAAATTTAAACAAATTAGGATCATGGTGGTTATCTCAGCCCAAGAATAAATGCCATGGAAACTAGAGAAAATAACTCCAATGTTCTGAAACACCAGAGGTCAGATGGGGGAGATGATAATTCCCGTCTTTATTAACATTGCTTTGCATTTAGATGGTCCTCTCTCTCTTACCAGACTCATTGCCATTCCAACTCAGTGCTGAGGATTGGAGTAGATCCTGGGCTCCTAATGACCCCAAGAAAACTCTGATTCAAAAATGAAAGCCAAAGGGCAATGAGCAATTAACTTTTAGGCTTTATTTGCTCACTCTGTTCTTCTTGCAAATAACCTGCAAACCAAGAAAGGATATGAAGTAATACTCATAAAAGCCCAAAGCCTCTCCTGAGACTTCTGCTTTATTTGTGCTTTAGGAGGTTTTTTCCCTTTAATACAAATTTTAAATTTTAACCATGGGTGTGTGGGGGTGACTGTATAAAAGTAAGTACATTTGGAAAGTTCTGGCATCTATCACCCATGACAGTGTTAGCATGACTGAAACAAGTTCTCTCTGTTGAAAATTAGAGAATTTCAGAGGATTTACTTTAAATAACATGGAATTGTATTTTCTGTTCTCCTTGAAATGTATGCAAATTCTCTAGAAAAAAGTAGATAGTATGTAGTTAACCATTATGACACAGGGATATATCTTTATATAACAAGAGAAAGAGAGAGAGAGAGAGAGAGAGAGAGAGAATACTCTTGTTATAAGAATATGAGAGATAACTTTTCCTCTGGATGAACCTGATAAATTAACACAAGCAACCAATTACCAAGTAAAGTTAGGATACATAACAAGTGGTGCTGTTACAGTCTTATGCAAATGACAGCCATTGTTTCCTAAAAAACATATGCTATAGCTGTTTCACTTGGCTAGGTTAAGAGTGCAGAAATCCTTTAGTCTTTGCACTCTGCATACCTTTGACATGGTACACATGACATGCTGAGATTAATGCTTATTCAATGCCAAAATTTTTCTTCTTTGCTATATAGGCACACAGGAGTTTTAGAACAGGGGATTCTATTTTCAATAACCATTTCTCAACACATGATTGTCATTTTTAATGGAATAATGAACTCGGGAAGAAAGCAAAAACACATTGTCAGTTGTTATTATTTATCATAAACCTAAATTAGATTCATTTGTCTTGTGTGAATACAGATTTTGGTGCTTAGGATGAGGTAATGCGTCCCACAACTACTCAAACTAGTTTTGTTGTCAATTGTCAGTAAATACTATTAATCATTATAAATGAATGTTTTGACACAGTTCTTCATTTTATAGAACAGAATAAATAAAATCGTTTGCTCTTCTAATTACTTTATAGCCAATCAACAGATTTTATTCCACTTAGAGAGAAAGAAAGGGTGTGGCGTTGGATGAGTGGGACTGTGGGTAGGATCTGGGAAGAATTGTGGGTGAAACAACCATAATCAGAATATGATGTATGAAAATTACTTTATAAAAAAATTAAAAGAGAAAATATATAAGCATGGAAGAAGAAATGAGGAGGAAGAGGAGGAACATAGAATTACATCAGCCAGATTGTCTCTGCTGAACAATCTATTGAAGAAGTGAGCCATCACCCTTACCTACCCTGGTAGGCCTGTCCAGACTACCCTACCAAGCCCCCTGGTCTCTCAGGTCTCACAAAGGCTACCTCTCACTGCCTGATTTGGGGAACACAATTAGTGCCTCAGCCCTTCTCTGTTTGTGTCTTTATTTTTCTTCTCTCCTAAATAAATAAATAAGTTAATTAATTAATTAATTAATTAATAAAACAGTTCTTACACTCACAAGGTTGCACCCCTTGCCTACAACACTCGATACTCTCTTTCTCCAATCCATTACCCATTTCCTCCTTAGTGTTTCCAGTCTCTGAGCATTTTTCATGGTGAGAGCTCAGGGCTCAGTATCCAAAAACACTCTTTCTTACATTTCTGTCTTAGGCTGCTCTTTTTTTTTCTTCATTGTAAAAATAATCTTAACAGTAGCCTCTTTTTTTTTTTTTTAACAAACCTGCCGTACTTATGCTCATCCCCATCTCATGTTCACATGGAAGCAGAGATCCAGTTCTGCTATAGCTGTCTGCCTTCACTTGTGACATCCCTTCTCAGACCTGGCTCTGACCTTCCTGCTAGGAAAGAGACAATGCCACTCTCTGTTCTCCAGAAAGTTCCCTAACCCATTATTTCCAGACCCCAACTTGCTTTTTAAATCACACAGTGTTTTTTTATTTTCCACATTAGCTAACAGCATCAACACCATTTGCCCTTGGGCAAAACACCATCTAGCTTTCCCTTTCTCTCCCAAATCAAATCAATCTCACGCTCTTCTGAGTCCAACACAAACATTTCTCTTAACAAAGATGTCTCCTTCTATTACCCCCACTGCCAGTAGCTTCATAATCTTTCTCTCTGCCCGTAGTCTTTTCTAACTTGACTCTTTTTCAAACATGTCTTCATGAAACAAAACAGACCGTATAACACATGTCAAGAAACATGATTAAAAAGATTCAGTGTCTCTTTTCTGCCTACAAAATAAAGTAAGAACATTTCCCTTACATGATAACAGAGAGCATGATAACATTCATGCCAAAACAACTGAACATAATTTACTCAAAACTACAGCTTTAATTAGTTCTTAGAATGTGCAAGAAGAGCGTGCTGACAGCACCTCTGACTTGCACTCAGCTGCATCCAGAGTGTCAGGATCCTATAGATTCTATAGCATAGAACAAATGACCAAGTTAGAGGCAACTTGGCTGGGTATTAAAACATCTCAAGGAATTAATAAGTGTGTTAGTCATGTGCATAAAATTTAATGATTTTTAAAGTTATTTCTATTAGATATACATACCAAAGCATGAAAAATAAGTTTACTTTTAAATAGTTCAGAAATCGAAATAGAAAGGAAAGATGGGACAGAAATTATAAATGTGCATAGTAAATCAATCTGTATGACCAAATTGAGGGTGTGTATTGTTTTTGAGGGTGTGTATTTTTAAACTAATGTTACTTATGTGTATGTTTGAAGTTACCCATTCTAACGATGATTTTAAAAAAGAATTCATTTGTGACACTCAATGCTATTAAAGTTTCACCTTCTCATGCTCTACAGATTCACCTTTGAACATTTGCCACAATGATTTTGCCTCAGAAAGGAAGAGCCCAGACGATAGACCTGAGTTTATGAAACCATTTGGCCACACTCCAGGCTTGATTCTGATGCAAAACTATCACTTCAACAAATGAAACCATCTACTGATTGCTCTATCCCAGTTTATTGCTCTCACATCTCCCAAAAATGGGAGTTTGGCAATATGAAGAATGCAGACTCTCATAGTTCACATGATGGACTTGAAAACCATTTTCTGATTCTCTGATCTTAACTTTTAAATATAGAGTGCAAATGATACAACTCTAGCAAATGGATAATGATACTTACATTAGGTATAGAGTACCTCATTATTAAGTGTTGGTTTATTAACCTGTAGAATTTACCCACTAATATGGCCAAAACTTCACAGCTGTTATATTGATAGGTTTTTGTGAATTTTTTTTAAAAATTGACCTGTGCAACTTTGATGGTGACAAACATTTCATTGAAACAGTATTTTAGAAGTATCACACAATATTTCACAATCATTTCATTAAATATGACTCCCACATAAATATATTCACATGTAATGATAGTTTTAAAAGTATGAATTAATTAGCTGAAAAAATCATCAATTAGGCAAATATTTTGAAGAAAATTCGACTCACAATGTGTTGCCCACTGGCCAATGTTTGTCACATGTGTGAGCAGTCATTATTATATTATTAACTTTGATGACAATTCTATATATTCTGTATGTTAACACGTATATAAATTAAAATTCCAGAAAGAGGTGTCTTGATCTCATCTTCCATTTGTTAATATCCACTTAATGTAAAGGCATAGACCTCGTTATTCTATATGTATTTAGATGATTGACTGTTCACATATAACTGTTCTTTGCAGAGGTAACTAGACAGGAGATGAAGGTCAGACTCACCAGGAAATCTGCTGTGGAGGTTGGCATCACAGTTGTAACTGTTGAACTGAGCAGACCCTGGAAATACTCTAAGCGCTAGAAGGAGCAGCCACCATATTCGTTCCATGGCAAAACCTAAGAAAGAGTAACAAGCACATACATACACATCACCAATATCATTCTTTCTTGAGGAAAAGACTGAGGCAGATCTCAGCCTTTTGTTGGATAAGCAACTTATGACTATACAGTCAAAGCCTGGGGTCCATAAAAAAGGCATCACAAAAAGTGAGACAGATTTTTTGATACAAGATTATTTTATTTCTTTGACCTCAGTTTGATAATGGTAAAAATGCTACATCTTTGTACTAGAAGACCTGATTCTAAATCATATGAAGCATGAAAAAGAAAAAAAATCTGTCATAAATAGGATGAATTCAACCCAATATCTAGCCAGTTCACACAGTGCAGCTAAACAAACTAGGAAATTTAGAGTCAGCAGTTCATGTATGATATCAGTGCACAAACAGTCTAGTATATTCAAGCATTCAGTGAACTATTCTGAGAATATTATCAATGACCAAATAACATCAGAAATTTTCCTTCTTTCCACAAAGCAATTCCAGACTATGACATTGTCTCAAGAATCAATGGTTTGTGTAATACTTTCTCGGGAAACACAGAAATCAAGCAAAAGACTAGGAAAGCCGAATGTGTATCAGTAACACTGTAGTTGCTCCAATGAATGCCTTCTCCTTAATGGAATATGAAGACTAATAGCTTTGCACAAAAGCACTGAATTCCTAGGGTAAAGTAAAGGAAGTTGTTCTGTAAGATGCCAATGTGGGTTTGAAAAATAAATGGGCATTGACTGAATGTTCAATAATGTTTTCTTGGATGAGCTTTTATTGGCCTGATGAAGTTAAAATGGCTTCCAGAAATGTTCAATTTATTCCCACAGTATAGTTTGTACACTGAAAAGGGGGGGGAGGGAGCAGGGGGAGAAAAAAACATCATTTCAGTTAGTGGTTTGTGACTACCCATAAAAAAGCACAAAAAAAATAAAAGCATAAATGTTTACGCAATCAAGTGCATTTAAAAAGCTTGGGCTTTGGGGGTAAAAACGATGTTTGAACTGCCTTTTAAGATCTGCCTTGTATGATTTACTAAGTCTTCAATAAAAGGAAGGAAATGTGCCTCTCTTTGGAAACATCATTTTAGAACAAAAAGTTTATGGTGAACAGAGTCACTTTGGTGAGGATGTGGGAAAGGAAGGTATGATTTTACTCTCAAAAATAGACTGAACAAATAATTCAACAGGAGCATCCTTCCTTAGGTGTTACCACATCTCAGTCACAAGGCCTCCTCATGGCTTCTGTGAGAACAAGTCTTCTAATTCCTTGTTATACGACATAAACAAAGGGCTCACAGGAATAGCTGTCCCACACCCTGGGTTTTGCTGGCCACATCTACATTACCACAGACTAGGTCCTCAAGACACTTAAAATAGAACAGAAAAAGTCCGTTCTTTTGTAGGCTCTGGAAGATGGCTACGAAAAGGAGCAGGGCAGTCAGAGTGAGATGCTACCCTGCCCTGCCCTCACTGCTATGGATCCTATTAAGCCCCCCAAATACTGGAAACTTTTAACTACACAATATTTTCTCTGCCCTACCCCACCCCACCCCAAAAATTTAGTGTGACTGATGGGTCCATAGCCAGGAATTTTATGTGGTTAGATTATTTTTATTAGACTGAAACAACATCAACCTTTTGTTTTTCAGAAGTAAAACACAACCTCCCAAGCATGCACTGTACACACGAGGGTGACAAATTTTCACCTGTACTTTCTCATTTATATTCCTTTAATGAGTGGATGAAGTTGGGATCATTACATATAAAAGAGAAAAACTGAATCTTGGGGAGTTTAACTGACTTGAAAAACTAATGAAGAAAATGCAATTCCATTCCCAAGGTTCTGTTTCCAGTGTTTTCTGATTGTGAGCCTGCTGCGTGAGCTACCTAAGTATCAACAGTTACTAAGTAAGTCAGCTGTCATTCTCATTTCTGTTCAGAATCATTGGCTCTTTCCTTTGTGTTTTCAAAGTTTGTAATATTTAACAGATCTTTCCTTCTGCAAATTAATACATTTTGTCCTAGTGATACAAGATTGAAAACATATATGGGCTTTTTGAGGAAGGGTCCCTCCTCTCACTGTGGAAAAAAATATAATATGAGACACTCTGTGTTTTCTAAAATGGATGAATACTCCAACTAATTGAACCAGTCTACCAAGGGCAGTAGTAAAATGTTTGCCTCTCAACCACACATCAAATCTGAGATTATCCAACAAAGACCTCTCAACATCCTTCTGATTGTTTTGCACAAATGCTATAGCATCATCCAACAGACTAAAACTTTCCACGGTTTTTTTTAATGAAGCAGGAGGCATAAGTGGAAGACAGTTTTACTCTAAGAGAAAACATGTTTACTTTTTATGTTCACAAATATGGATTCGGGTTCTTCTCAGCCACTTGTTAGATTTGTCATTTCAAAACCAAGTTGCTGATCTTAAGACCTTATTATCCCTAAATTCTGAACACACAGAAAGCTTTGCAATTACAGTTCAGTGTCAACACACACTGTTTTATTCACCATAGCCAGAAACTGTGGTACTGTTCATGTACAATCCTAGAAATCAGAAGAATGGAGAGGTAGAATCATCATGAATTCAAGGCTGGCCCAGGCTACAGACTTTGTTTCAAAAAGCTATGGGAAAGAGAAAGAAGTTGTAAAAGTCAACTTAAGGGTGGGTGGGTGGGGGAGCTCCCTCAGAGAAGCGGGGTTGGGGGAGAAGAGACAGAAGGTTTGTGGAGGGGAAACTGGGAAGGGGATAACATTTGAAATGTAAATAAATAAAATAACCAAAAAATAAAAAATAAATCACCCTGACATTTCTGACACTGTACTAATAGGTATTAACAACACAAAGGAAGTCTTATGCTGAATGAATTGTTTTCCCACGTATTAGTATTTACCATATTACAATTTCCTTTTAAAAATAGGAAGTTCTTCAAAGGCTTGTTTTTGATTTGCTTACTGAGGATTAAATTTGAAATGAAAAATAAAATAAAATCTTGCTTCTCATTTGACTTTGTATACATTGATACAATTCTTTCATAAATACCATTTTCCAGATTTCATTATAATATCATACTTTAAAACTTATTTTTATTTCCACTTGGTATGTTCTAAGCATAGAGTTGTGCTTAATATTCAGTGACTAGTAGAGATTTGATTTTACCCATGCACAAGACATTAATTGAGTTACACAGGGTCACAGACCTAGGAAATGGCAGTTGAAAATTCAGAATTCAGCTTGACCTTTGCAATATTTGCATTACAGTTTGATTTCATATGGGTTTGTTCAATAAATATAATTAATGTCCTGCTACTTTACAAAAAGTAAATTATATCAATAGTGTATGCTTATATATGCTCTGAGCAAAATGAATCTGATATTGAGGCAAAGCATTTCTTAATATCTACACAATTTCCATAACTCTATTTCATTTAGTCAGTGAGAGCATGAAGAATATTATTCTTTTTGTAAATTGACTTAATGAAAGAACAAATGGGTTGTAAGGGATGACTATGTACCAGAATGTTTTAAGCACTTCATACGTACATTTGGTTTAACCAAATGTGTAATTTATTCTCTTTATTCTGGGGGAAAGAAAATAAAGAATTTGAATTGTTATGAAACCAGCTCAAGGCTAAACATCCAGCTTGTAGCAGGATTTATTCTCAAAGATTCTAGAAATTACTGCAGTCTTTATGTGACATGCAAGTCCAAAACACGATGCGCATGGCACCAAATCAAATGAAAATGTAGTATTCACAAAGTACACTTAATCAGTGTCGTATTTTTCTTTTATTCATTTATCAAATAATTATTGAATGCTTTCATGTAACTAGTGCTGTAAGAGGAGCATGAGACAGCATAAGACTTATATTTTAGTAAAAGAAATAAAAAGCAATCTATAAGTACAATATAAAATATATGTGTGATAAATGCTATGGGGTAAAAATAGATGAAAAGTGAGGAAAGAGGAAGTGGGGGTATGATGCAGCCAGAGACATACCATCAATCCATATGGGTAGCTCTAAGTTACAAACAACCAGCTCTTCTATCTAATTAATACTTCTCTTTTTTTCTATTTAAGTAGTACCCAAATTTAAAAAAAAGAAAAAAAAAACACTTTTTTTAGTCCATAAATTATTCTCTAGGAATAAGAGACATCTTGAAAAGCTGTATCAACCGTTTTGGTATGAAAATGTGAATATAAAGTAGTGCTGGTAAGTATTAGGTAATACCACCACCCCTGTGACATGATGGGGCATATCACCACCAACACCCCTGAGACCTGGGAGAAGGGACCATCACCACCAGCCCTGTGACCTGGCAACTAGGTGTGGGGGGTAAAGGGATTAAACACTCCTGGAAATACCTTTGTCTATAACTAAGAAATAACTTTGCAAAGACAAATGGGTACAACAGCTTACCAAAGCCCATGCTTTCTAAATTGTATGGGCTTCATGTGTGCTAGATTATATAAAAGAAAAGAGGAAATGTAGCTAAATATAATTTCCTCAAACGAATAACCAGTCCAAGTTTGGTGCTTTTTCACTAAGCTAAATCTGAGATTTTGAAGTACACACACACACACACACACACACACACACACACTAATGTACACACATACATGCATGAATACACACATATAAACATGCACACAAACACACAGGCACTAACATACACGCACACACACACACATATACACACACAAACTCACACACACACAATTCACAAAACTCTGCAGTGTCTTTTTCAGCATCACTGATGAGATGCCCCAGGTTTCTGCAACAAACATCATGGCCTCCTCCACAGGAAGCATCTTAATGTCCAAGTAGCTTTGAAATGACTGGAAACCAATGTTTCCAAGGAAAGTTAGGAGATAAATGTATGTCAGAGTTTGAGGTAAGGAAATGAAGAACCACTCCCTTCTCAGAAGAAAGCATCGGGACCTAGGTAAAGAGGCACTGATCCTTTCCAGGGAAGCTACTGTCTCACTGAGTTATGAATCCTGCTGCTGTAGTCTTCCCACTAGGAAAAACAATAATACCCTGGCTCACCCTCCAAAATCATTATTTTTAAAGTGCTGGAGTGCTGGAGACCATAATTTTTTAATAAAGAAAGATGGTTTTTGACAGATTGTCTAGACTAAAGCTCTATCTTGTTTATTTCTATTATGCTTGGACACTAGAGGCAACATATACATGAAAAGGAAAAGGAAAATATAAAACCTTCAACAGAAACATCCATTATTACGCACATACATATTCTTTAACACAGAGTGTTCTTGTCTTGCTAAACGAAGAATAAAACTCACCATGTAGTTTCAAAATCGTGCCTCAAAGAAAAAGGGAAATCTGTGCTGCCATCAAGAGCACATTGCAAAATTTTATGGTTCTGAATCTGCTGATGTATATACCACAAGAAGTATAAAGCTAAAGGCTGGTCCTATGAGAAAACCTCTGCCAGTACTATCTGGCACAGAGGGAGGGTCCGTTTACTTACCTTTTGCACTCCCTGTCATTTGTCTATCTGCTGAGTGTTTCCTCAAGTCATCTAGTGATTAACTAATGCACGGTATTTGGTTCAGAGCAGTTAATCTGTACCTTAGTTTGAGGGGAGTAAGCAAACTGACAGATTGAACTGAATCACTTTAAAAGCTTTCTTTCTTAATAATTCATCAAGTTCTTTTGTAAGATAGCTGTATATTTTATCATTCTGAATGAGCTTTGAAGCCATGCTAGTATATTGACTTTCCCCATCTTACATGGAGTGTAATCATAACCAATTAATAATAAAATGATAATTTTGGTTTATTTACATAATCACTTCCCTCTAATTAGAAAATTGACTATTAGTATGACTATTACAGAATGAAAATATTTCTTTCTTAATAGAGATGATCTACAAAATATTTACCAGAGGATACAAGAAAGGGGTCATCCAGTAACAAGGATACTATGATGAGCTATTCCAGCTGCCTATATTTCTTGATAATCAAAAATATATTTATGCCAACAGTTTAAAATGATTGAAATATAAATGTATGCCTTAGTTAATCCAGTTATGCATATATATATATATATATATATATATATATATATATATATATTCTTTTTATTGGTTATTTTATTTACTTACATTTCAAATGTTATCCCCCTTCCTGGTTTCCCCTCCACAAATCCCCTATCCCATCCCACCTGCTTCTATGAGGGTTCTCCCACACACACCCACTCCATCCACCCACAAACTCGTGCCTCCCCACCCTAGCATTCCCCTACACTGGGGAATCAAGCCTCCACAGGACCAAGGGCCTCCCCTCCCATTGATGCCAGATAAGATCTACTTCATATGCAGCTGGAGCCATGGGTCCCTCCATGTGTAATCTTTGACTGGTGGCTTAGTCCTCAGAAGTTCTGAGGGGTCTGATTGGTTGATATTGTTGTTATTCCTTGGGGTTGCATACCCCTTCAGCTCCTTCAGCTCCTTCAGTCCTTCCCCTAACTCCTCCATTGGGGTCCCTGTGCTCAATCTGTTGGTTGGCTGCAAGAATCCGCATCTGTATTGGTCAGGCTCTGGCAGAGCCTCTCAGGAAACAGCTATATCAGGCTCCTGTCAGCAAGCACTTTAACACAAAGTGTCCTTGTCTTGCTAAACAAGACTTTATTAGATCTTTTCACTATTTTAAATTTTTATGTCAATCCATTCATTCTTTGCTTATTACAAGGAATTATCAAACATTTTTATCTAAGTTTAAGACCCAGAGTTCCTGAGGTCCAATGATGAGCAAAGTAGACATGGTACTTACATTCACAGAGTTTATAGACTAAAGAGGGGATCACCATCACATTAATAATCACACATGGGAGAAGATGCTTGCAAATACATTTTATAATGCAGGAAAACAAACATAAAAGATCTTTTAGGAAAGTCTAATGGAATAATGTAGTTTAGCTGGGAACATCAGGAAGGACTGATCTGAGGAATCCACTCTTATATTGAATGAAACGGCTGAGAGCCAGATCAAGACTGGAAATGCTCACTCTGACAATTAACGCTTATCAATGACTGTAAAATTCCAGAAGTAAAATTTAAACTTAAGATCTGGAAGGATAATTTGGGGATTTATATATTTTATTGAGTAGTAATCCTTAAAAATCTTGGAATGTAAATACTTTCCAACATATCAGTGCATGTCATGTCTCACACAACATGAATGTTGTTCTGGCAAGATGGCTTAGCGGGCAAACAACCTGAGTTTGATCCCAAGACCAGCATGGTATAATAAAACAGAATCTTAAAAATAATTGTCCTCTGACATCCATGTATCAACTGATAACATGTATGTATGTGAGTGCATGCTCACACACACAAATAAAAATGATGTTAAAATTTTACACTAGATGTAACTGTATGAGACAGTTACATTGAAATTAAGCTCAATGAAAGCGAAAGAGCTTGAATTGTGTCTACATTTACATGGTAATGAACCCAGTAATGAGAATAGTAGGAAGACTATTTATGTAGTTTGTGGTAATTGTGGTTGAATTTGTTGAGAGTAAATGCCAGTATGATGTGGCAGGCATTAATGTACACAGTATTTATTTATGCTCTTAGGAAGTTTGGGATCAAAGGAAAAATATTTTAGTTTCACCATCATGTGTTAACAATAGTAAAGATTCTAGATATTAGCTTGGAGTACATAACCTAGGTACAATGAAAGATTCCTTATTTAAAGAAAAAGTCTCACCATCGTAAACTGTAGTCTAGGCATCTAATAGCTTTCTCCTAGCTTCCAACTGATTACTTCCTCGTCCATTATCTAATTACAAAAAGTAAATTGTATAAGCCTAACATTGGGTTTGGATTCTACCTCTCTTCTGTACTCATTATCACTGTGGTCTAGCAAAAGTTACAAGATTAACTTATGACCCTTACCTCAAGTATGACGTATGAGTCTACATAACAACGTCAATCTAAAAAGAGACTTTAAACCTAGAATGCTTTAGCAGCTGCAGGAGAAAAACCACCTATGCCCGTTATACAAAATCAGACTTCACTACATCAGAAGCTCTGGTGCCCTGCTTCTTCCTACCCTGACAGTTGATGTAGATGGTACATGCAAAAGACTTTAGCTACATGTTTTCATCCTAAGAAAAAGCCCCTCCACAGTGCTAAAGAATGCACTAGTGCTCTCACTTTAGGAAGGTTTGGTTCTTCTCTCCTTGAACAAAACAAGTAATATAATATAATGTAATATAACATAACATAAAAATATAATAGTAAAATTTAAATTATATAAGAAAGTGTTTTGCCATTGGCTGCATGTGTTTATTTAATGTCTCTTTGCTATGACAATTTTGGTGTTTTTCCTTGAATAGTTTCAGGAAGCAATATTCACAAAATAAAATAGGCCACTGGTAATTTGTACTAATATTTTATTTTGCCTAAAATGCATATTTAGTCCTGTGCTCATTATTGTTCCTGGGTTCTTATATTATTTGTTAAGTTGTTTCAGGGCAGATAATAATACATTTTGTGGCCTTCCTTTGAATAATGCCAGGGGGGCAAACAAACCCCCTTCACCTGTTAGTCATAGGAATTGATGGCAAGTGACTAATGCATGCTTTTATTAATGATCTGAATGATGAGAAGAATCAGTTACCAAAGAACTTCTAAAATTTCAAATTTAGTTGTTTGTGAACAGCACAGTAACATACATGTGACAAAATGATGTGCAGAAAAGAAACTTAGATCCACTAAAGTTATAGCTACTTGAAGCAAGGATCGTTATTTAAGGTAAGTGTTGAACTGAAAGAGAACCTGCAATTTAACATTTTCATTACGTTTGTTCAGTGTGTTATATATATATATATATATATATATATATATATATAGAGAGAGAGAGAGAGAGAGAGAGAGAGGCAGAGACAGAGACAGACAGTGACAGACAGACAGACAGACACAGAGACACAGAGAGCAAGATGAGGTGGGAATGAGCATGGGCGTATGTTTGAGAGTCAATCCATGCATATGGAGGTCAGAGAATAAAGTACAGGGGTACACTCTCTCTTTCTTCCACACAGGTCACTTTGATCCAGTTCAGGTTATCAAGGTTGATAGTAAGTGCCTTCTCCCACCAAACTATCTCTCCTGCTCTGCTTAATCTTAGTAAGCACCATTTGGTTTTATTTTACTAATTTTTTAAAAATCATTCACTCATGGATGACTAAGAGTGACTACTATATCAAATCTTTACTTTAAATTCAACTAAAAGACCACCTCATTAAAATGAAATAATTGTTATTTCTGACTTTTAAGTAGCACCTGTATTTCTGTTTTAAATGGGTTATCAAAAAATAAGTGTGTGAATTGTACAAAATATTACCAATTAAGTTAGTTCAATGTTGTATATGTGCAATGCCTCCTATGAAAGCTCAAAAGTAAGTAATCTCTAAATAACTCATCAGTGGCATCTCTAGGACATTGCACATTCCTTCACATCACCCTATCTATGAAACAAAGACCCACATGATTAAGTAAATAAATAGCTTATACAACTATATCACACAAATTTGCTTAATGGCGCTTCATTCTTTAACTAGCTGGGTTATACACAGAGACAGAAATCGGGGTAATTTATTTACAGGATCAAAGTCAATACTGCCAAGGTTGACATAACAGGTTCTGACAAAGAAGGTATTATAGTATTACAACTTAAGTAATACCTGTTAAGGTAATAGATGGCTTATGAGGCTTAGAGTCTAGATAGGATAAGCACAATTCTAATGAACTTATAGTCCTGTAATAGCCAGAGTTGAGAATATAAAACATAACTCTAGGTATGGCTCTTAGCTCCTGTCTCATTAACAACAGTGGATTTGGGGATCTAAAGAACTGATCTAGATCTAGGTACACTCTCTTAGAGACAAAGGGGATGGGGGGTGGGATAGAGGTTTGTGGAGGGGAGACTGGGAAGGGGACAACATTTGTAATGTAAATAAATAAAATTTCACATATATACATATATATATATATATATATATACACATACATACATACATACATATATCACAGCAGGTGTGGTAAACTTTCTAAACTGAAGAACTCAGCATCAGGCAAAGTGACCATGGAGGAGAATAGAAAGAAGTGAGCAAGAGACTGAGATGTTTGGCTGTGCATCAGACTACAGATGATGGACTAATTGTAACTAGGCTACTGGGGGATGAGGCAAATTTAAACATAAATCTACATGGACATTGAGATCTCTTCCCCAGCAGAATTTACTTGACAATGCTTTGGAGAATGTTCTACTAAGGACAGCATGAAACAAAAGCTCATCATGACGAAAATGTGTCTGTGAGAAGA
This sequence comes from Uromys caudimaculatus, assembly GCA_028551405.1. Taxonomy (NCBI): domain Eukaryota; kingdom Metazoa; phylum Chordata; class Mammalia; order Rodentia; family Muridae; genus Uromys; species Uromys caudimaculatus. The sequence continues at coordinate 44,203,102 of CM052713.1, forward strand.
CATAAAAGACATCACTGACAATAGACAATTAGTTGTGAAATAAATGGCAATGAGTGTTTGTTTTACTCCATTCATTGGATGTCTCCCTTCAAAGTTAGCCTACATGCATGAAGAAGTGTAGGAATTGGCTATTTAAATGACTATACCTCCTTGCTTCCTGGGCTCATTTGTCTAGAATGCCTTTTTCCATCCTTTTACCCAGAAGCAATGTCTATCCTTGATGGTAAGGTGTGTTTCTTGGAGAAACACAGAAAAGTGAGTCTGGTTTTCTAATCCAATCTATTACTGTGTCATTTTATTGTTCACATGAGAGGGAGAACATCCTCTGGATAATGTACTGGTCTCCACCCTCTTGAAAATGCAAATTCAGACAGAGAGAGAGAGAGAGAGAGAGAGAGAGAGAGAGAGAGAGAGAGAGAGAGAGAGAGAGGAGAGAGACAACTTGGTGAGTAAGAGCACTTCCTGTAAAAGCAAGAGGACATGAGTTCAAATCTCCTGCCAAGACATAGCTGATCATGGCTTTAATTCCAGGACTAGGGGGTCAGACACAGGCAGAATCCAGAAGCTCAATGACCCGCCAGTCTACCCCAAATGGTAAACTTCAGATTCATTGAGAGACCCTGTATTGAAAAATAAGGGAGATAGAAGGATAAAATAGGATGGAGTAAATGTATTCAGAATGTATTTTATAAATATAATAAATTGTTAAATTTAAAAAAATAAGCAAGAAGGTGAAACAAGAACATACTGGACATGTTCCTATGGCCTCTAAATGTGTATGCTGCATGCACAGGCACACATGAACACACACACACAAAGACACACAGAGACACCCACACAAATATACCACATTTTTAAAAATCTATGAATAATTTTAATAAATACAAATTTCTGTATCTCTCTCCCAATGGTACTAGTAAGCTTCCAGGGTTGAGAACCACTGAAATAGAGGAACAGGTTTCTCTAGATTTGAGATTCTCTTTCTCTATTTTGAATTGTTTTAGAGTTTTTAAGATTTCTTTTTATTTTTATATATATTAATGTTTTTTCCTGTATGTATACGTATGTGTACTTTATAGAAATGAAAAGAAGGCATTGGATCCGCTGGAACCGGGGTTATAGATGGTCATTAACTACCAGGTGGGTTATGGGAATTGAACCCTGTGGTTTTGGTTCAACCTCACTGCTGGGGTATGGAAACTCTGCTGGACAGGAAAAACATTGAATACTAGACTGCATTTACTCTGTGCCCATCAGGTGCAGAGCTTGCAGGAAGCGCAACACAACTTTCAAGGGGTGGGAAAACAGCACAGACTGAGGCGGAAGTTGGGGGTTCCCTGACTCCCGGGTATCCAGACACCGCTGGAAACCACATGGAGAGGTCAGGAACAGTGGCAGGCCATAGGCCTGCTAGGACAACCCTGGAGCCAGGGGAGTGGAATCTCCTGCTTAGCTCATCCTCAACTGTCAGAGAGCAAGGAGGGGCCTTCTGTGGGAGACTCAGGTGCCATGGCTCTGTAGACAAAGGCTTCCTCCATGCTCCCCAAGGCAGTTCTTGATGAAAGAAACAGTCCTTGGTTCCAAACTATTTATTGATTGTTCATTGTGAAAAATGGGTGCCTACAACTTCCTCAGGGTGGACAAGAGATTAAATACCTTTTGCAGGAAGGAATGTCCATGAAGGGAAACTCATTAGCTAAACCCTTGGGGCCCATCTCATTAGCATAGAGAACTCTGTTCTGGGCTATATGACCATCTATCACATCCCTATATGGGGAGTGTGGTCATGTGTTCCAAGCTAGGAATTTGGTAGGGAGCAGGGAAACTCCTACCATCCTCAGATGGGTACTGGGGTTTCTGAACCCACTCAACCTTACCAAGTTTCCTGCTGGGTCCACTGCCCCACAGAAGCCAGATCCTCTGAAAGAGCAGTCTGTGTTCTTTACTGCTGAGTCATATTTGTTTTGTTTTGTTTTGTTTTGTTGGTAAATAAGCTTTATTTTTACCCACATAGTTAAACTCTGAAAGCATCAGTTTCAAGAAAGGACAGTACTCTCTATCACAGCTCCACAGCTCAGTCCTGCCAGAATCAACCAATCAGCAGCAAACACACTAATGAAAATACTGGGAGTCAATTATTACATCTTTGGTATAATTTTGACAGAGTAAAATCCGTTGAATCAAAATCATATTTATAAGTTAACAGCAGAGAGAATTTTCACCCGGGGTTTGTTTCTAACATAAATATTAAATGTTTTTGTTTCCTTCAGATTCCTAACAGTTCTCAACAAGATTCAAAAAGCCTTTTGTCATCTGCCTGATCATGTCAAGTCTGTCACTGACATCCTTCTTTCTGACATTGTTTAGAAAAAAGCTCCAATTCTGTGACTCTGTGATATGGCTAAATAAATCAGTTCTTCTGTGAGCAAAGCCCGGTTTCTGTTTCCTCCACCTATCCTGTCTACTCAAGGATCCTTACAGCTGCTGGAGATAAGTTATTTTGCATATCCTTATCCTGGTTCATTTTGGTTCTTCTGTATGGAGTCTGGAAGACGGATATTACCAGCTCCACTCCACAAGAATGTCTCTCTGTAGTCTGTTTTTCAAGAGTCTTTTTTACAGCTAACACTTCTTTCAAGACATTTCTCCACCAGTGTACCCTACTCTCATTCTAAAGCTGACTGTGTTTTTCTCTGTATTCCTGGAAAACCTTGTGTCCCATTGTATAATAGTAGTCCTGAAACTGTTCTGCACTGGATTTAGAATCTCCTGAAGTCAGTGTTATTGGTAATTCTTTGTTGTGGGATGTTTAACAGAGACCTTGGCTTTAAGCCATGGTCTGCCATGTTCACTCCCCTACTCAAGCCGCAACCCTCAAAAGCTCTGCAGACATTACCAACCATCTCCTTCTGACAAAAGTTACCCTTGTGTGCTGACCTTTGTTTTTACTTCTAATAAATGCATACATTCCTTAAAAACGAAAACATGCTTTCCTCTTTGTTAGTTAGAACCTAGCAGAGGACAAGATAAGTTACAGACTCTCAAACACTGTTTATTAATGAATGATTATCTTTTATCCAAAGAAAACGTGGAAAATTAAATCAATCAACACTTAGTCCTTGTCAAGACAGTACTTTAGTGTTTAGTTATTCCATTACTAATGGAATTAAAATTTTCAATTTCATCTAAACATTAATCAAATTAAAACCCAATCAGCTCACCAGTAACTAGAAGTAATATGTATTGGGCTAATATGCCTTTAATACAAAAAAGGAAAGAGAATTAGAGTTTGTGGTATGCTAATTGATTTAAAATTATGTCTATGTAAAATTCATGAATTAAAAATAGTCGAAGTTAGTTGATAAATTAACCTCATTTTTAAAAAGTATTCAACTAGTATATTTATGTTCTGTACTTTGATTAATTGATTCACTTAAAATTTTTCTTCAGCTAGTATTTTTGTGCCTCATAAACAATATCAATATTTATCAGCTGAAAGAACCCTCAAATATAAATAGCACAATTTCTTACTAAATCTTTCTTGCTTTTCATAGTGATGGCATTTATTTTGATGGGCTTGATAATCCAAGGATTTGAGAAACTAGAAACATATAATTGCACTGCAATTTTAAAGTTTATTCAAAATAAATTTCTGTTTAGAGTTTTTTGTGGGTGTCAGAATTTAAGTCCATGAGCACAATACACATAAGTTTCAAATGTAAATAAATTTTGTAAATAATTTAAAAAACCATAAAAGAATAGAATACCTAAAGTTGCAAAATTGTTTAACTTACCATATGTAATTTTCTATAACTTGCATTTGAAATAGAAAAGTTGATCATGATTTGTTTTGAACACCTTAATATTTTCTATCTAATGAAAGATGATTTAACATGAAAAGTACACTTTCTGATGTGTAAATAATTCCATCCTGCAGCACAATAATAATGTGCTTAGCAGGACACAAGTGGGGATATGACTGGATATGTCTAAGGTAAGTACATTTAACAAACCTTACATCCTAAAATAAACTACCAAGTGGCAATCATTCTCCTCTGTTGAATGAAGCAATTTTACATTTAATGAGGTAATGTCAGAGAAAGCTTCCTGTCAGGCTTATTTTATAGACTCCTAACTTTGTAAACTATAAAGCCACTGGATTTTTTTTTTTTTTTTGCATTTTTCTCAGCCCTCATTTAGAGAAAGTAAAAATAAAATATCTCTTAGATATTGGATCTTAGATATTGGAGTCTGGGAAACATTTTACACACATGGTGATAGAAATCAAAATCTATCACAGAAATCTAGCTTCTGTGTCACATCACAAAGGTTTGGTATCCTGGGGGGCTCGGCAGCTTTGGAGTTCTTTTATTAGATTCCATTTTGAAATGTTATTTTCCTAAAACATTTTAAAGACGTCCATGCATAATTTTGTATTTTACAATTTATTATATTGGTATATCATTTGTAAATTCTAGACAATTAATATTTAAACCAAAGAGTCACTAAACTATGACCAAATTTTGCCCATAACCTGATCTGAGTGATTTCCACAGTTTTAAATATTTAAAAGCAAGTAAAACAATAACATTTCCTTTAAAAATGTAAAAGCTACATAAAATTCAAATGCAATGTGTTTATAGTACACTGTTACTGGAACATAGCTTGTTTGGATACAGTAGTTTCTATAGCTCTCTTTGAGCTACAGTAACTGATAAGGGTAGTAGAGACAGATATTTACAAAATATGAAACATTTCATATCTGGCCTTAATATGTTGGACTTGACTGAGATGATAAAAACAATTAGTATATGACTATGTACACATAAGTTTTAAATCTAGACTTTAGGCTATAATATTTCTAAAAAATGTAATTCAATAAATATATTTTTATTTCTTTGCTATTAATTTTTATGAGCCTTGGTGAAGGCCACTGGTCATTAGCCTCAGCATGATTTGCATTCAGCCTTTGGAAGAGCAGTGTTGAGCTGGCAGGGTTGATGGGCCACTGCTAAAGGTACCTCTTTTCCTCATCACTGAAGAAATAGGAGTTGCCATGCTATATAATTTCCCACTTGAGATCACCTTAGACAGCTAATAACAATGAAGAATAACCCGAGGTTTGTAAAACTTCAGCTAAGGCTTTCTTTTGCTGCATCTTGGCAAGGTTACAATATCTACTTTCCAGCTAAGCCATTTTGCAGTAAAAACAAAACACAGCAAACAAATTAACACTAATTTATAGTTTTGAGCTAGTTTACATCTCAGTTTAAATCCAGAAAAGCAATGCATAAATCTGGTAAATTAGTCAACAACTGGGGTTTCTTGCAAGCAAGTATTACTTGCTTTTTACAGGTTTTTAGGTGGTAGAAGGTATTATCAGTCTCTCCTAATGACCCTAATGCTGCTTGGGCCACTGAAAAGGTTACAGAAACGTAAGCCTTCGGAAATTTAAGGTTTGATACCACAACATAACAGATTGTAGTCCAAACACCTGCCCTTGATTTAACTGATCAAAATTTACCTTTAAAATACACATTTCTAGTGGTGAAATTCAGTTGTTATTATCTGTGTATCATAAGCCATCTTCGGGAGGAAAATATTAAGCTTCAAATGTCTTCAAGTGTGTAATTTACTGGAATATCTATAGCACAAGGCAACCATTAAGAATGATGGCTATAATTTAAGGACATTTCTAGAAAAAAAAATCTCTAAAACAAAATTACACACAATATATTGCCAAATTTTTATATATTTCTAAGTATTATCATTGTAAATAAAAATTACTCGGAATATAAACAATTTATAACTACATACTATGACTCATGCAAGAAATTTGAATTTTGTTGCACTAGGAAAGGCCAATGGTTGAATAAAAAAATTAAGCCAGATTTTCCCGTGTGTATGAAGAGAAATCCTAGAAGTTTAAATAAACTCAACACCTTTGTTTTCATTGTAATTAAGAATTGTTTTGCTTTAACCTGTAGTGTGAATTATATGAAACTAATCAAGAGAAACAAAGAACCAAAAGGACTCTCATCTCAAATATATGGATCCAAGAAGTAAGGCCTCCACTTTAACCCCAGAAACTAGTTCTGGCAAGTAGAAAATGGAAGGAACCACGGGAAGGAAGGAACCTCCTAAGAAATGGAAATCAAAGGTATTCCATCAGTCATGGCTGAGTTCCCACAGGTCATATGAGATTCCAGGTCAATACTTAACAGTGTGAAGCTGGAAGTTAAAATAATTTTCAGCTAGAGAAAAATCAAGTCACAATTATTTTCAATTATCATATCATCTTTGTAACTAGAGATGATGCCACCCATATCCAGCCAGCTTCTCTGGTGCAATGGAGCATTGATTAGAAATCTGCAATATAAATTGTCTGTTTGCTTTCACTACCAGATTGTCTCTGGGATATATCAGGCTGGGAATGAACAGAGACTTGAGTTTATACCAAAAATATGATGGTATGGAAATCCTACACAACATTGGACCTCAAGCTTAAAGGAGCTGCTCAAAGAGTTGGTCTGTTCTTCAAATCTCATCAAAATAATCACAAAGGACTGCAGTGCTCAAAAAATCGAATTTTGTATCTACCTTTCTGAAGTGACATGCTGAACAATTTTTTACGTTTCCCAGGCAAATACCTTTACCTATCACCAGAACCAAAAACACTTTCATGAGTTTTGCTAATGGCTGTCTTGTGCAAGTTACAAAAACATTATTAAATTAAAATGAGTCTTCATGCTCACTCAAGGGCAGCCTTAGCAGCCACTCTGAGTGGCTTCAGCGCTGGGCACTTACCCAAGTCCCTGGTTCTGTAGAGTCAGCTGTCCTCCATGTGCCTGGTTCACTGCATGTGACAGTGTTCAAATGCCTACCAAACTTTTTCAGAAAAGATTCCAACCTTCAAATGAGAGAAGAGTTGCTCATTATGAAAAGTCCTTTCAAAAAAAAAAAGAAAGAAAGAAAGAAAGAAAAAGCTGGGTTTTTTTTTTAGACAAGCAAAAATGCTTCCACGGGTCTGAGATTTTGCAACACTAATCATCACCAACATGAAACCTGAGCGTCTTTCAGTCTTCATTTCACTAGCATGCTCCTATTTTCCATACCTGCTTTTGATCTTCCATTTTATACTGTACAGGAGTCTTATGTGGTATGTGTGAAGAGAGCCTTGGTCAGCTTGATGAGGGGAAAGTCTGCAGGTCTAGAAGGGAAAAAAATATCACAGAGTAAGAAGCCTTGGGATTGAATCAGGAATTAATCTGCTCAAACTGTCAGTGTCCTGTTGTGCTTCATGAAAGATGCCAGGTCCTTTCAATGCTACATTTCATGTAGCGATGAAAATGGGATATGAAATATCGTTGTGAACGCTGGTTTGATGCGGGCAATAATGACTAAAAGAATGTCAATGCAAACAAATCAAACAAGACCCAATTGTGAAGAAGGAGCCAGACACTCAAGCAGCTGTATAATCTCTGCTTCTGTTAGGGGCTTCCAAATAACTCCTACTTCCAAAAGCCTTGGGAGCGTTGCACCCACCTAGAAGTCAGATACGCATTCCATTTTTTAAAAACAGCTCCTATTCTCATTGGAAAGGAAAGTGGGAAGCTGGGACTCATGCCTTGGGGATGCCTTTCAAGGCACTTCAAAGACGCCACAGCTTTACTTTGTGTGCTGTTATTCTTGGGGATAACTTACAGGAGGAGGAAGCCCATTGTGTTGATTTATAACATTTCATTTATATTTAATAATGCCTCTCATGAAAAGGCACAATGTTCAGCCAGTAATGCCACTGGCCTACTCCTGTATAACACTTCATTTTATTCAATTGACTCGGAACATTAACAACATTTAAGTACTCAGTTACCTCCATGTTATAGGCGAGTTGCCCATGGCTATTGAGAATTAGGATTGAAACTCAAGAGTTCAGTCTCTTTAAGATTTCTAGCCAATCCTCAGAATCAAACACTTTTCCTAAACAGTAAGTGATTTTAAATCTAATAGCCCAAGGCTACTCAAAATGCCTTCTACCTCTTATTTAATGTTGAGAGTTTGCTATTTTACACACCAAGCAAATCCAGGCTCTGTTTTACAAAAGGATGTCAAACCTCTAAACAAGCTTAATATTCTTCTACATGAGTCAACAAGGGGTATAGAAATCTATTGATTTTTCAAATTCTATTAATATAAACTTCCTTAAAGGGCTAAACATATATCTTGGTGGTAGAGAGCCTTCCTAACATACACCGAGACCTGGACTCGATCTTTAGCACTGGAAAACAAAAAACAATACATACATAAGGTTCTTTGTAATTTTGTAATTTATTAAAACCATAGAAAAAATAATAGCAACCCTAGTGTAGTTGTAATCATATTGACAGGAGATGCATCTTTTGTTCACTTCTGAAAACTCCTGCAGTTCTGTCTGTACAGTGAAGCTTTTGAGTCAGATGTTTCCCAGAGATGTTTCAAGCTTTACTTTGAAAGTATACCAGCCACGACCTCTACACCATTAAATCTTAAGATGAAAATGCAACAGGTTCAAGTAGCAATTGATAAATTCTATCAATTCTACATGAGAATTGGTTGCTTTAGTCCTATGAGAAACAAGCATTTCATAAATATTGAATACCACTACCCACATACTATGCAAGTTGGTTAGCTAAAAAGACAATAATTCCATTAGAGGCTTTCAGCAAGGAAAAGATAAAACAGTTCAGATACAGTAGCTGACATTATTTATTACTTTTTTCCTTTGAAAATGTGGTTCACAACAATGTCACTCATCCCACAAAACTCTAAGAGAAAAATTGCCAGTTACATGTAAACTCTAAGCCCCTAATTAAAGAAATGTCTTGTCTTACAAGCTATATAGTTGGGCTAAATGACTGAGCAATTGTGCTTTCTGATAACATGCATATTCTTCTAGCAGAGGATAATTTTACTCATATCTAACATTCATCAGCTTCTGATAGCACTAAAAGCAGAAAGTTCAGCAGTTACCCTGTCCAGAAAAGGATTTAATGATTTATAGTCAGAAGGTGTCGGTGCACACCAATTCTTACAAGAGGTTGAATTTAGAACAAGAAGCCACTCTGATTAGCAAGACTCCTCAATTAACTGGCTCTTCCTTACCATCCCTTAAAGGCCATTTAACTACACCTTCAACGAGTGAGTTACTTCAGCTAGAAAAAGAAAGTGCAAAGCCCTCCCTCTATGACACAGTACATGAGAATAAACTGGTTATGTAAGTTAGAATTGTGAGGCCATACTTAGAAGAGATTTGCATCCTTTGTATCATTTAGAATAACTGTCTTCTCAGTATAAAGAATCAGAATGTATAAGCTCTACAATCAACCACTATACTACAAAGAAAACTACCCAACTTGTAGCTTGATATCTTTCTGTGATGAAATGTTTAGCATCATGTCCAGAATTCCTTTGTGCTTTAAAATGAACCCAAACTCAATCACATGCAGCAACTTACAAATACACAGACTTTAGTTTTCATTTAAGATAAAATATTCAGTCCATGTCTTAGTCAGGGTTTCTATTCCCGCACAAACATCATGACCAAGAAGCAAGTTGGGGAGGAAAGGGTTTATTCAGCTTACACTTCCACATTGCTGTTCATCACGAAAGGAAGTCAGGACTGGAACTCAAGCAGGTCAAGGAGCAGGAGCTGATGCAGAGGCCATGGAGGGATGTTACTTACTGGCTTGCTTGCTTTTCCTGGCTTGCTCAGCCTGCTTTCTTATAGAGCCCAAGACTACCAGCCCACAGATGGTACCACTCACAAGGGGCCCTCCCCCCTTGATCACTAATTGAGACAATGCCTTACCGCTGGATCTCATGGAGGCATTTTCTCAACTGAAACTCCTTTCTCTGTGATAACTCCAGCTTGTGTCAAGTTGACACACAAAACTAGCCAGTACAGTCCAACAGCCATCGAGTATATTTTAAATTTTATTGCATGTATTCATTGTACTGTATTACATAAGAATATTTTTCATAGTAGTATAGCTTTACATTGAATGTACCCTCCACCATTTCATTTTTTCCTTCCTCCCTTCCATTAATCACCACGATCATCAAAGACCCCACCCCTACAACCCACTCAGGCCTAGTTATTTTTATTTTCTATCTTCACTTGGTATATGGATATCTTATGAGCATAACCTAATAATGTTCTTACTATATGCCGAGTTCAGAAATGGGACTTCTCATGGATTTCTCAGATACTCACAATGTCTGTTGTCACATATGAACTCCTGACTTAGCTCTGTCTCAGAGGAGTTTAGGCTAGGTGTTATAGTCAAATTATAAAAACACATTCAGTTATCATTGAAACTGTGTCTAAATATATTTCATGCACAAGAACAAAGGATATCTCAGCTCAACAAGCAATCTAAAAATTACTCCTAAATTAAGGAATCTAAAAGCAGAATATGTTAGCCTGTATTTGTGTCTTTGAAGCAGAGTCTCACCATGTGAGCCAGGCTAGCCTCAGAACTTACAGCAGTCCTCCTGAGTTCTCAGCATACACATGTGCCCCTCTCAAACTGCTCTCTCCGTCTAGATCAGCAGAAAAGTGCAAATCTGTAAATTAGTTAAGAAGCAGATATAAAACTGAAATCATATTGTATTTATGTTATTACAAAAGGAGAAAATATTATTTAAAAACTGTTGAGTTCATAACTTTAAAGCAGCAGTTGAAAGACTGATGTATTGTGTCTCTTTTTGGCATGACACTACTCTTTGCTCTTTGGGGTGTTTTTAGACACTGTCCTTACATGTAGGACTTGATATATGCTAGACACTTTCTATGAAGAGTCTGTTATGGCTGCAGTATTTTCAGTACTATTATTTCTTGGCAGTTGTGTATTTACCCATGGTCAATTCCAGGAACTAGCTTTACTAGGAAACTGATATTGAATAATTTTAAGAAAGCTTTTAAATCACCCTCATATTTGCAAGGCATTTCCTTGTTTCTTGGATTACTTCAACATACTTATTTCTGGAAATGCCTGATCAAAACCATTAGACTTAAAATAATTGTAAATTGAAGTGCTGATGGCTATTATAAAGCAATTACTGTATCCACTCACTAATATTGCCCTATTTGCCAATAGAAGCACTGGAATTGTGGTTTGTATTTCCAGTGACTCTTTGTTGAAAGCCACAAACTAGATTACACTAAGAAAAATGTTCTAATCATATTTCTGTTGTCATAATAAGGCAATAATATTCTTTTAAACCAAGGATTCTAAGCAACTTCTAAGCTAAAAACAGAATCTTATCATATTTTAGTACTTGTGATAGAAGTCTGAACCCTATAGTCAAACTGGGTGTCACTTCTTCCTTAGAAGAGGAATCATCAAGTACTACAAGGGCTGGAAGGTAATGTACGTTTTCAATGTGAGCTACCCAGTTAACCTGGATATGGACCCATCTCGAGGGGAGTAAGAACTATGTCCCAGTGGAGAATGCAGAGTTTCACTAATGTAGGAAAGCTTGCCTTGGGCTGCCGTAGCTACACTACTGCACAAGGTTCTTGTGAAAGAATGTGTCACCTAACATTTCCAGAAATCCAATTATCCAAGCAAAAGCTGATCAAGCCTTGTGTTTGAACCCATCAGATTTTATACCCCTGACTCATGATGTTTAGTCATCTGCTCATAGTTAGCCTGGAGTAGGCTTTGAGTTTCTATTTTCTAAAATCTGACAAGGCCAAGTCATCATCTCACCAGGTTTAAAAAAAAAAAAAAACAGAATCATTTCTTGCTAAAAAGTCTATGTTCTTTTAGAAGAATACTACCCCATTAGCTAATAGTAGTACTCTCTTGAGCTGAAAACTGGAACTTTGGTGTCATTTATACATTCATTATTCTAAATATCCATTGGCTCAACATCAAACTTTCATGTATTCCATTGAATCATGTAAAATATGTGACAATTTGAAGGGAAAATAAGTCAAAATTGGAAATTCTTGATATCAGTTGTCTAATGGGTTGGTTATAATATTTTAGGTACTTTTTACACATTTAGAAGAATATTAAATTGAAACTATTAACAGAACAGAGGATAAAAGATGAGGAGCAAAATTAATCAGCTTAGAGTTTCTAGATTATGAAACATTACTTGACCTTCAGAACATATAGATGAAAATACAAAGTACGTGGGAAAGGATCTCCAAATCATTTTTCATGAATGGAATAAAGCTATTTAATTTTCTCTGCCTTCTTTTCAATTTTTCTCTTTCTTTTAGCCTCCTTCCATGTAGTCAAGTTTATAGCAATGACAGCAATGTGTTTGTGTGCCCGGGTCTACATGTGTGTCTGTACATTCATATATGAAAAATGCTCCATAATTTTTGTTTTAGGATAGTCATTTAAAATATTTTATGGAGACAATTATTATAAAAGGTCTTTCTTACAGCATACTTTCTTTACAAAGAAAATCTTAACAAAGATAAGCCATTATAAGTTGCAATGAACCAATTAAATGCATTAAATGTACCTCAGAACAACAAACTATTATTTTTTTCAAATTGATTTACTTAAAGTAAGAGTCTATGAATATCATAAAACCTTTCTGGTTACTATCCAAGCCTACCAATAAACACACTTAGAAATTTTACTGTTCAAAAATGGAAAAACCACACCAACCTGTCTTTTCATTTCAATTTTATAGCTTATAGTAAACTCCATAACAAGAAACATTCTATTCACTTACTCAGTGTTTACTTATTCACTTATCTGTTTACTCATGCTAAAATCTAAATGTAATAAGCACAAGACAGATAATTTTGCTATTACTTTAGCAAACATGTTTCTACTCTGAGCACTATATCATATCCTGTTAGCTAAATAACACTTATTTACATTGTCTTCAAATTCTTTAGTTGTAAAAGTTCATAAGATTGCTTTGAAAACAAAATTTCATAACAGTATATCCCATCTAGTTATGTCTGTCTCCCCACACACACTCCATATGCATGGGGTAGTATGACATACTCTATAAATCAACATGGCAAATTAAATACACTCATTGCCTCATGTCCAAATTGCCCCTTCTTCATAATCTTAGCTCCTTCAATAGTCCTTCTTATGGTAAACTCAAATTCTCTTCAGTATCATTTCATTACTAGTGAGGATATAATAGACAGAGTCTAGAGTCAGAAGGGTATCTACTAAAATCATTGTCTCTCTAAGAAGACTTGTAAAAGAAGTATGATGGTTAATTTTTAAGTGTAAATTTGGCTAGATTACAGGTTAGAGTTCTTGGCTTTGAATTTCCTGTTCTTCACAGTTGAATGAACCATTTTTCTCTTAATTCTCTTGGTATTTGATAGCAGTAAATATAGATAATAGAAGATTGAATGTACAATTAGTTATATCCTATTGGATCTGTCTTCATAACTATACTTATAGAGCAAGCTAATTTTATAAATTCTGTTACTACCTTCTCGCTTATAATTTTAAAGACAATTTCTAATTTTCAATTTTCTGTGCCAAAACTGGAGGAAATATTTTATTTGAGCCAAATCATTCTTCTGGCTGAAAAATCTTTGAAGTCCTTGTATATATTCTTCCATACATTCCCCGTCTGCTTTGCTTCAGCTCAAGGACACAGCTTAGATTCATACTTGATTCACAAAGTCCCAGATTTAAAAGTTAAATCTGGGTAAGAACTAACTTTTGAGCAATAGTCACACGTGAATATGGTTAACTGCATTGTCCAAGCATAAATAACTATTTTGAATCATAGTAGACAAATCCCAGTGCTCAAATTGAATGACACAGTTTATTGTTACACAGCTTATTAAATCATCAGAAGAGGCCAACCTTTTTGAATAAGTAATTCCAGGTCAGTATTAAATTGAGCATGTGTGCTCCAAAGGGAATTAGACCATCTGCTAATCTTGATGTGTAAAGGCTTTCTTCTAGATACCCTCAGCTTTAAAGACATTCAGTGCTATTTGCCTCTAGCTCCCAATTTTTCAGCCTAGAGTTACTTTGTCTATATTAAACAGTTACTATACTTTGTTGTTTGGAATTCAAAGCATTAGTTTTGTTTGTGATAGTTATAAACAGAGACGGTAAGAGCTTTGAAAGAAGGCTTTGAAAGCATCTAGAAATCTCAGGAGCTAAAGTCCTTTGAAAATTACATTCTGAAGGGGATTTTTAGATTTATGTAAGCAATTATCATGCCAATACATTGGTGTTTACATAGTCTAATAAATATTGTGGAAATTTAATGTTATTATATTTCAAATATGATGGAAATCTATTGGCCCTTGTCTTCCAGTCTTCCCATCCAGTCCCTCTTTTTGAACAAGACATTTACAGAGACCCTTTAATGAACAAAGAATCTATTCAGGGCTAAAGTCTCTGAGCCAATTTCCAGTCAACAGGTTTCTCTCATGCTTTTAGGTACCAAGAAGCAATTTTGTTTTTTCAAAAGAATTCTTAATAAAAAGGGAATTAAACTTTAAGTGGCTTCTTGACTTCACCATTTCTGAATCCCAGTGTTAGGTTGCTGAAAGGCCATTTTACTTGTGCCATCAGCAGCCTAAGGGCTTTTGAAAATAAGCAAGTGATGTAACTTTCCCGGGGTTTTAGTAGATAGATGATAGGAGTGGCTAGAAATCTCTTAGAGACATATGCATGTTTTTTAGCATCTCTTAAATTTCTTTGAGAAATGATGTTTTGGTGGAATTACACATTTCCAGCTTTGATGAGAAATGTAAAGTTATGGTTATAGAATATTTAATAATGTTACACAGAAGGAAAACCAAAAGCAAATCAATACATACATTTGCCCAACACAGATGCTCAGCTTGACACTAAGCAACCAAATAATTTTCTGAGTATAAGATATAAACTATCACTCTCATCAGGAAAGCACACAGGCAAACTGCAGAGCTTCACCTCTCCTTCTTCCCCTTCAAATGCAATTCCCAAGTCTCATCCCCAGAAATACATTTACTTGGAACCCACAGTGGTCACATCTATCAGGATCCCAGAAGAGTTTTCTACCAAATAACACACAACCACCCCACCTTTCCAAGATCCAGAGAAAGCAATGGAAACCAAGGAACAGAACACTCACCCAACAAAGACAAGAGTAAATATCAACACCTAGAATTAAAATCTTCCCAAAGCTAGATGCCTACACTCTAGTATAAAACCATAATCAAGAACAGCCAGGACAATACATCTCTACTAAAGCCCAGCAATCATACTAAAGTAAGTCCTGTGTATTGGAACATAACTAAAACATTAGACCTTAAAATAGCCTTTATGAATACACTAGAGATCCTTAAAGAGGAAATTAATGAATTCCTTAAGGAAATCTATGAACAAACAACAAAAGAAAAATGAGTCAGGGGGCAGCATTCAAAACCTGAAGGAGGAAATGGAAATACCAATAAAGAAACTCAATTTGAGAGAACTCTGAAAATAAAAATGTAGGTCTCAAGCAGGAATCTCAGAGCAAGTGTCACCAACAGAACACACGAGGTGGAAAGAGGATCGCAGGCATTGAAAATACAACAAAGAAAACGTATAACTCAGTCAAAGAAAATGCTAAATCTAAAAAAAAAAAAAAAAAAAAAAAAAAAAAAAAAAAAAAAAAAAAAAAAAAAAAAAAAAAAAAAAAAAAAAAAAAAAAAAAAAAAAAAAAAAAAAAAATTATCATTAAACAACCAGGAAATGTAAGACACTATGAAAAGACCAAATCTAAATATAGTAAGAATGGAAGAAGAAACTCAGGTTGGAAGTGGCCATAAAGCATCTGCAGAGAACAGCATATGATGCTTCAATGAGGGGGATTCTATTGTGGCAAGGCACATGGAGACCCCCTTGGACTCTAGTGTAGCAAGGTCCAAGAAAACCCCTTCCCACTTGGCAAGGACCTGTGGTGAATTTGGTGGCTTCTATGCTTATTACTGAGATCACATGTGCTACACGTTTTCCTTACTTTCTCTAGGCTATCTATACTCATAGCCTAGAGAACATAGCATAGTTTCACTAAAAATATAGGGAAGATATGTCTGATCAATAGAGATTTTAAAATGGTTCTTGGGGAGACAGTACCAGGTGCATGTTAGGAAAGGTTGCTTGATACAATGAACACGATTGTGTACAACTTAAAAAGTATTATGACAGAGGGGTGCTATCTAAAAATTGAACATTTTACCCACTAATGTTTAATCTGCCTCTCACCTGGGTATGTACTCATGTCTACAGGACATCCCTGGCTAGATATTTATTTAGGGCTTGGTAAATTGTGCTTTGTAGTACAAAATAAGGTCAGGGGGTGATTAACCCAGTAGGGGTTGGGGCAAAGAGGAAAGGAAACTATTGGGCTTTTTGTAATGATGGAGCTTTTATAATGCTGATGTGATTTATTTTAATAAAATAACCAATGATGTCACTGTTCAGGCAAGCAGGATTGTAATTGTATAAATAAAGATGGCTCCAGCTACTTGGGGCCACTTGCTTGAAAGTCAACTGGTAGGTGGTCAGTGTCTTCATTTTTGCCAAAATCCCTTCCCTGTCTCAGGAACTTGCAGCTGGAGTTGGTCTCAGGTAAAGGTCAGTAGCACTTAAAATATCTTCAACAAAATCATAAAAGAAAACTTCCCTAACCTAAAAAGAGAGGTAGGTATAAATATACAAGAAGCTTACAAACACCAAAAAGACTGGGCAAGAAAATATAATAATCAAAGTACTAAATGAACAGCAAAAAGAAAGAATATTAAAAGCTTCAGAAAAAAAAGATCAAATACCATACAAAGGCTGACCACTTAGAATAAGAGCTGAGTTCTTAGGGAAACTCTCAAAGCAGAAAGGGCCTGGACAGATGTGCTGCAAACTATAAAACAACACAGATATCAACCCAGCAAAATTTTCAATCAAAATAGATGAAGAAAATAAGACATTATATAACACCAAATTTAAGCTTCATCTACTTACAAATTACATATTACAAAAAACACTAAAAGGAAATCTTAAATCTAAAGAGGTTAATGATACCCAAGAAAACACAAATAATGATATTCTCAGACAAGAATAATTCCAAGATGGAAAACACACATACACACCCATACACACATACATACATACATACACAATAAAGAAAACACCAAAATAACAGAAATCAACACTCACTGGCCATTGATAGCTCTCAGGATCAATGGTCACAATTCCCCAGTGAAAAGACACAGACCAATAGAATGGATGAGAGAAGAGGATCCATCTTTCTGCTGCATCCAAGAAGCACACTTTAACATCGAAGACAAAGATAATGTCAAGGTAAAGGGATGAAAAAAGAAATGCCAAGGTAACGGAGCAAATCAGCAAGCCGATGTAGCCATTTTAATATCTGACAAAATAGGCTTCAAATCAAAACTAGTCAGAAGATATGGGGAAGGAAGATACATCATTGTCATCAAAGAAAACTCCATTACAGTTCTTAACATCCATGCACAAAGCACAAGGGTACCAAAGTTTATAAAAGCAACACAACTATAGCATAAATCACAGTTAACCCTCACACGCTGATAGGGGAGACTTCAGTATGCCATACTTACCAATAATAGGCAGGCTATCCAGGCAAAAACTAAACAAAGAATTGCTGAAGGTAACTGAGACTATAAACTAATGTGACGTAACAGATATTTATAGAATGTTTCACCCAAACACAAAAGAATCTACCTTCTTTTCAGCAACTCACAGAACTTTCTCCAAAACTGACCACATACTCAGACACAAATTCTCAACAGATGACATAAAAAACAAGAATAACAAAAAAACAAAAACAAAAAAATAAAAATAAAGAAAGAATGACCCTGCATGCTATCTGACCACTGTGGATTAAAGGTGAATATCAACAACAACAGCCAAAACAACAGAATATTTACAAATTCAAAGAAACTGAACAATTCACTACTGAATAAAAAGTGAGTAAGAAATGAGGACAGAAATTAGTAAAGAAAATAAAAACTTTTTAGAATGGAATGAAACGCACACACAGAACACCCAAACCCATCAGACACAATGAAGGCAGTTCCAAGAGGCAAATTCATACCACTAAGTGCTACATTTAAAAAAAACAAAAAAAAAATTGGAAAGTTCTGATATTAACCACTTAACAGCATACCCAAAAACCTTCAAACAAAAAGAAAAAACTCACATCCAAAAGGAATATATGGCAAGAAATAATCAAATTCAGGGCTGAAATCAGTAAAATAGAAACAATCAACAAAAGTACAAAGAATCAATAAAACAAAGAATTTGTTCTATGAAAAATCAGTAAGATTGACAAATCAAAAAGTAACTAAAAAATGGAGGAAGAATATCCAAATTAACAATATAAGAGATTAAAAGAGAGACATAACAACAGACACCAAAGAAATTCAGAGGATCCTAGGAAGATACTTTAAAAACCTGTATTCCCAATTGTGAAATCTAAAATAAATGATAATTTTCTCAATACATACTACTTGCCAAAGTTAAAACAGTATCAGACAAGCAACTTAAACAGACCTATATCCCCTAGTGAAATAGAAGCAGTAATTAAAAGTCTCTCAGTGAAAAAGCCCAGAACCAGATCACTTTAGCACAGAAATTTAACAGATTTTCAAAGAAGAGTTAATGCCAATACTCCTCAAAATATTTCATGAACAAGAAAGAGAAGAAAAATTGTGCAATTTGTTTTATGACTGGCAGTTACCCTGCCACTCAAACCACATAAAGAGCCAACAAAAAGGGATAATTACAGACTAATTTCCCTTATGAACACAGATGCAAAAAGTCTCACCTGATTATGTAAATGAAAGAAACACATTGAAAACATAAATAATTAATAAATGCTATTCCTAAAGATCCCACTAAGATAGGTTCTGAATAGTGGTCATGAGTAAGAGAACAGCTAGAGTAAGTAGCCATACTTTTAAATGTTATTTTCAGTAATGCTGATGATACAAAAATCATTTACATGTAAGAATGAATGAATAGAAGTTTTAAAGGTTATATCATTTTTTTAAAAATATAAATTACATAGAATGTAAGGGAAAAGAAAAGAATATATAGATGAATCTCTAAAAGTAAAGTAACCAAAACCAACATACTTGGGTTTAAGTAATCACCCACCCTAATATAAACATATATTGCTACTGAAGAAAACAGTGTGGACTGAGACTTATAGGAAAGAGAAGAATATAAATATGACAGAGAGAAGATACAACATGGCCCCAGTAAGGCCACAATATACACCCATGTATTCAGAAGTCGAAAACCTGGACATTAAAAAATGAGAGAAAAAGAGAGAGAAGAACGGAGAATTTCATGTTATACTTGCACACTAAATTAAGAACGGTGAATTGTGTTGTCTTTAGCATACTTGACAGAACAGGTTGCCCTAGTTAACATGTAAGATCCTCTAGCCTTGTCTGTTGGTAAAGTTACATAAAAAAGAGCTCAGAATAGTCTATTAGCATTGTTTCTAAAGGACAGATAAATACAGAAAAAAACAAACTGAGTGTTCTTAAAAATCATTGAATTTCCCAAATATCACATATTTGGAGAAAGTGCATTGATCTCCAACTATCAGTATTATCAACCAGTTGTCAATTCAGACTACAGACTCAAAGTTCATGAAATTGGTACTGAGGAGATGGCTCATTGGGTAAAGTGCTTATTGTGGAAGCATAAAGACTTGAGTTTGGATGCCCAGAACCCATGTCAAAGCATGGTCCAGTGGTACAAGGCTATAATCCCAGTGCTGAAGTGAAGGGGTGTGGTATGAGGGGAAGACAGACACATTCTACAGACTTGCTGGACAGTCATTCTAGTAAAACTAGCCTGAACTAGGTTTATTGAAATGTCCTCACTCAATAAATGTAGAGAACAGTTAAGGAAGGTGCCTGATGTCAGTCTCTGACCTACATACTCACATGCATAGCTTAATGGCCCCCAAAACACAGGTGCACACATAGGATATCATAGACATACACACACACATACACACATGCATGCACATGCACACACATGCACACGTGTGAGCACAGAGAGAGAGAAAGAGAGAGAGAAAGAGAGAGAGCATAGAATCTAAATTTTGAATATGTACTCTTTTGAAATTAACCTGCAAATATACATTTTGTGATACTCAGGTTCCAGCTTGCTATAAATTCCCTGGCATGACAGTTAAGGTCCTCTGGGGAAAAGATGGTGTCATAGCGTAGAGAGTGCCAAAGGATAAGTGGTTGGACAAGTCTCTTTTTGGACAGAAAAGGCCAGGTTTACAGGTGGCACACAGAAAGGTCAGTGGCCTCAAGTCAAGAACAGAATTGATTTCTGGGACAGAAAGCTAGAGGTGGCTACCTGGCTTCATTGTTTGCATGTAATCACGAAGTTCATCCTTAAAGGCCAAGCCCTGTAGAAGAATGCAAATTGATCCACTCCTATCTCCTTGTACAAAGCTCAAATCCAAGTGGATTAAGGACCTCCACATAAAACCAGTTACACTGAATCTAATAGAAGAGAAAGTGGGGAAAACTCTCGAACACCTGGGTACGGGG
>CM052713.1:44224194-44246382 GCA_028551405.1 Uromys caudimaculatus
CCCCCGGTCGTCCTGGAGTTTGGACCACCAACCAAAGAATACACATCTATGAACCCATGGTTTGGACCACATATGTGGCAGAGGATGGCCTCGATGGCCATCAGGGAGAGAGGAGAGGCCCTTGGGCCTGAGGATGTTAGAGGCCCCAGTAAAGGGGAATGTCAAGGTGGGAATATGGGGATGGGTGGGCAGGTGGTGGGAGGTCGAATTCCCTCATAGAGGCAGGGATGGGGAGGGGATAGGGGGTTTCCAAAGAGGAGACCTAGAAAAGGGGGAACATTGGAAATGTAAATAAAGTATCAATAATAATAATAATAATAATAATAATAATAATAAATAAATAAATAAATAAAAAAGATATTAGTTTAAGGGCAATTCAGAAAACCAATCAGTTATCTGGGATAAAATGCCTTTATATACAACCCATTTAAGAAAGTAATGTGGGGCTGGAGAGATGGCTCAGTGGTTAAGAGCACCGACTGCTCTTCTGAAGGTCATGAGTTCAAAACCCTGCAACCTCATGATGGCTCACAGCCATCCGTAATGAGATGTGATGTCCACTTCTGGGGTGTCTGAAGATAGCTTACATATAATAAATAAATGAATCTAAAAAAAGAAAGAAAGAAAGAAAGAAGGTAATGTGACTTCAGTTTGTTACATTTGACTCTGGAAAAAAATTGCTTTTGAAAGGTCTAAACTTTCAAACCTAAAATAAGACAAAAACAAAAAGATTGTGAAGCCTAAATTAGCTTAATGCTTATTTTTAATCTCCCCTTCATTTTTTATCTCTTCTTACCACATCTCCTGTGCCAAATATTAAGTAGTAACAGCTTGAGAATTCAAATAACCCTAACCACTCATAACAACAACATAGCAAGGCCAAATCTGTTTTATGCACTCTACATGATAGTTTTCTTCTCATAGCAAAAATTGAAGGCAGCAATTATTAGCATCAAAGGCCAAATCTAATTTAAGATTTAAGCAAAATCAGCTGGATTTTCTCCTGTCGTTTTTCATGATACTTAAGTTTCCAATACCCCATTTCTAAGACAGTTAGACACATTCAATGTTCTGTTCCCAGCAGCAGAGAAAAACAGTCCATGCAGCCTTCTCAGATGCCTTGTGAAGATAACCTGTCAGTCAAATGAATTACATGCCTATAATATACAAAACATTCAGAAGACATCAGAATAAAAGCCTCCTTCACACAATTGTGCAGGCCTGTCAAATGTTACTATGCAGGACTTGAAAACATCTATAAAGACTGCATCTAGGAATCTGATTTCAGTGGAGATATATATATCAGCTCATTACAGAGGAAGAACACTGCAGCTGAGATGCTGAAGAGACTGGCCATATAACCTCAATTTTCTCTTACTGTGCAATTTTTATTATGTTTTTTCCTTGAGGGCTATAGTTTGTTTTCTTCTTAGAGTCAGCTTAGCAATGGATTATAATGAAAAATTTTCTCTAAAAATATTTAGTCTTGAGTTCAGTTGGTTAGAAAACATCCAAGGAAGCCAAGGTCACAGGCTCATAGGAGTATGAAATGCATATGGGTTAGAAATTATCCACACCAGAGATCAGCCCCTCCCTGCTCTAGTCACTGCCTCCATGCCAGAATATTGTAGGTAAAAGAGAACAGTGTGAAGATCAACAAGACATCCATTTCCCCTCAACAGAAATGGAAACTCAGTACCGTGACAATTTTTACTGTTTGCATTAACCTGTGAGTTGTTGTATTAGGTTAAGAAATGAGAGAAAGAGTGAGAGATATCTACCTTTTAACCATGCGATAAAGTGAGGGCAAATAGACACATGATAGAGGCATATGACAAATGATAAAACATATCATATTTTAAGGACCAAATAAGTAGTACAGCAAGGAAGTAAACACACACACACACACACACACACACACACACACACACACACACACACACACATACACACACACACAGGAAAGATCAGCTTTTGTGGTATATCCAGGAGAAACTTCTAGAAAGAGTGATCTAGGAGCTAACATACCTGACCATAGAAAGGGCAAAAGGTAGTGTTCTATAGTATAACACTAAGACCCTTCCATTCTAGCAAAAAGACAACTGAGGCATTCCAGTGTGCATAGGAGTCAAATGTTGTTTTATTCCATTTCTGCTAAGCTTATGGCTCATCTTTTATTTGCAACAGGAAATGTGAGAGGCTATGTTCAGAATAAAATTTCCTGACACCTGCTGAGAAGAGAGCCATTTATGATAACCACTTCTCAAGGATTGCTAACCTCCATAAAACAACATGTTGTGGATACCTTAGCATAGACTCTAAGAAAATTTGTTTAGCAAATTATTCTCCAAATCGTTCTCTAAAGTGGGGAAGAAAGGGTAACCAGAATACTTTACACATATAGATGGAACTGTTAAATAACAAAATTGATCAATAAAAAAATTCAGCTCTCTGGCTTAACAGTATATATTGAACATAAGTAGATCCGTGTTCCTTGATCTGGTAATATCACTTCAAGAAGTCACAACTATATGCAACTACCAGTAATCACATTAATATGTGTGCAATCATTTATGTTGCAAGTTGTTTTCTGTTTGTGTGTTGTTTGTTTGTTTTTTTGTCTTTGCAATTGCAAGAGAATGAGCAAGTAGTAAATGCCTATTTGCAGAAGGCATATTAACTGCATTCTAGCACACCTACATGATAAATACCTTCCAGACATGCAAAAACTGAATAATGAATGATGTGAGTCTATATTCACTGGTCTAAAGCTAGCACACTAGCATCTGGTACATAAATGCTAGAAAGTGGCTGTGAATACGAGGAGCTCATGGCAGGAAGTGCTCAATGAAAACAGCGGTACCTATTCCACACTGTGTAAACTAAAGGAACAAAAGGTCACTGATGACTGAGGTAAAATGGATGAAGAGCTGGGGTGGGAGGATGAGAACTAGGAACTGTTGAGTGTGGAGTTCACATCTGTAATTCCAGAAATCAGGAGGTTAAGACAAGGAGAGAGTCAGCCTGTACTACAAAGTAAAACCCTACCAAAAACAAACAAAAGGAATGGAAAACTGAGCACAGAACCTACTATATCTAAAGGTCATGGATGGAAGAGCTTTCCCAAATATAACGAGAACCAGAACAGTGTTGTAATCCAGATGTGGCAACTACTACTTTAAATCATCCTTAGGGAACAAAAACTGCAGAGGAGTACCAGTGGACCAGGGGCACAAGACCAGTGGTCATTGCAGCAAGCCAAAAAAAAAAAGAAAAGATTTAAAATGGTAACAGCAAAGGTGTCAGGGCTTGGAGGAGCTGGAGGAAGGAAAAATCATAATCAAAATATGTTATATGAAAAGAAATTAAATAGGAAAATAAATAAAAATGAATGTCAGAAATAGAGAGCTGGCTCAATGGCTAAGAGTACTGGCTGCTTTTCCAGAGGACTCCAGTTCAATTTCCAGCACATCATGGCTCACAACCACTGATTATTCAATCTCCAGGGGATCTGATGACCTCTTCTGGATTCTGCAGGAATCAGAGGCACACGATGCACAGACAAGCATGCAGGTAAAATTCCCATATACATTAAAAACAAAAAACAAAAAACAAAAAAACAAAAAACAAAAACAAAAAAACCAGAACAAATATTTTTTAATGTGGCAAAGTAAAATATTTGGGGAAAACATTCTGAGATAAAATGCTAGCTGTGTCATATATTCTAGTTTAAATGTCCTGCCATGTATTCCTCAGAGAAATAGAGTATAAATATAAAGTTCTAAATTGAAGTGTGTGTGCACGTGCGCATGTGCACGTGTACATGTGTGTATCTGTGTGACAGCAAAAAAAGGAGAGAAAGAAACACCAAAAAATATAGACCAGACATTCAAATTTGTGTTTTTAAGGATCTTATTTTTGGCATAATCAAAAGCTTGTGATTGCTAGTAACTATGCATAGGATGGGATGAAGATTAACAGTTCATATTAAAAATACATGGGATAGTGTCCAGCATATTGAAGAGTCACCAATGGCTTGAGACTTTCACAAGGAAGATTTAGGGAGTTTTACACAAGAAGACAGAGTTTAAAGCTGTGTTTCAGGAAAACGTATCTTTGGAAATATTTCAGCAGGAGACCCCTCAACCTACAGGAAACCCTGGGTTCAATCTACAGCACTAAAATCAATTTTAAGCATATGTGTATGGAGGTAACATATGAAGGGGAAAGGCCAGCTTAGAGATTATTGTGTTCTTCGCAGTATCTATATTAGATAGTGAAGAAGAGATCTCATTATCACCATTGACAGGCAAGGAGGAGAGGGCTCACCTCAGGTCAAACAACAAATCAAAGGAAGAAATGAGGCCAGGCTGCAAATCACACTTCCTAGTCTAAGCAGACTAATTCTCTAGACTTCTGCTGCTTATATTATTCAAATACAATACATGAATCCAGCAATTCACATGACCTTTTTCAAATATTAAAGCTCACTGAAACCCACTAGCTAAATAATATACCAAAGGTCAGAGAATAGAGAAAATACTGATTCCCTCAAGTTCTCTTTTTTTTCTCTCTCCCCTTTGAGATTTATTTTTACTAATCTTCAACTTTTTAAAAAAATCAAAGCTGTTATTTAAATGGCATTAAATGCTGCTGCTGCTGAATCTGCATGTGTATGTGTGTATAAAATTCATGTGGGTGTATTCAAATAAACACATCCTTCCTGGCTGTGAATGTGATCTGTTTGCATTAACTCAACAGTGCAAGAAATATTTCTAAAGAGCAATCATCACTCACTTTACCCCATTTTAGGGCAAGTGAATGTTTTTACTTGGAAGTATTATACTCAGCAATAATCAGTGGTAACTTAGAGATCATTCTTTTACCTGCTGTGCTCAGAAAACTTCGCAGGCATAGAAGTAGAGGCTGCAAAGACAGTGCATAGTTAACAGATCATAAAAAGTTGACTGTAAGTCATGGATGTGGGGCAGTGGTAAGAGGCGTGGAGGGGATGCAGTGGGGTGAGTCATGGAGAGGATGCAGTGGTGGGAGGCGTGGAGGGGATGCAGTGGTGGGAGGCGTGGAGGGGATGCAGTGGTGGGAGGCGTGGAGGGGATGCAGTGGTGGGAGGAGTGGATGCAGTGGTGGGAGGAGTGGAGGGGATGCAGTGGTGGGAGGCGTGGAGGGGATGCAGTGGTGGGAGGCGTGGAGGGGATGCAGTGGTGGGAGGCATGGAGGCGATGCAGTGGTGGGAGGCGTGGAGGCGATGCAGTGGGGGGAGGCGTGGAGAGGATATAGCAATTGGAAGCATGGTGGAGTGCAGTTGTGAGATGTGTGTGCTTCGGTCAGCACCACCACCTCGGAGTCTCCTGCTTGCTACACTGCTGTAGTCCTAGAGGAATTTATTACCTTCTCCCAGTCTCTTGTGTTCTCAACTGAACTGTGCTGTATCAGCTTTTATTCTCATTGTTATCATATTTTCTTCACATCAATGATAAATCTTTTCACAGTTTTTTGTCTCTAAAAATCAATATGTCTTTTCATCAATATCAAGCTGTCTTTTAATCTGACAAGCAGAGGAACAAGACACAATCCAGTTTTATCCTGCTTTGGGTTTTTGTTGTTATTATTGCTGTGGGCCAATGGATATAGAGTTTTTCTGCATAAAATGTGTCTGTTCTCTAGCCCATTTGAGTTCTTTGCTTTGGTAGCATCACATACAATTTAATTTACTCTGAAATATGGATCTCTAATTGTCACTTAAATGTCTCCAAAACACATTACACTGAGGCTTATGAGGGAGCCTGCATATACAGAAGACTGCTATGTCCAGATAATGCAATTAGCAGCAGAAGACATTGCCAACGTTCCACAATAAATCATCAGACTTTTAAAGGTAGTGAAGCATAGCATAGCTGATTCAGGCATCATGAAAGACTGCTACCAGGCTCCAACAGCTGCCTGACAAATGCCTCTACTAGGTTTTCAAGAGAAGCTATTAAACTTCCAGCAACATGTAATTCAATTAAGAGAAGAATGGAGCTATGAATTAACAAGTAGGAAATACAAACAAAACAACTGGTGATATCTACCTGTAAGGAAATTATGAGCATGTATTATGAAATGAGTGCCAAGATTCAACTCTAATTTCAGGTACCCTAAAAAATATCTGAAGAAAGAATCACTGGACTTTGACTGCTAAGGAAGCAGGCTCCTGGTCTGATTACATTTTTGAATGAGATGGGCATATAGAATTGCTTTAGCATAAACCGTTGTTAATTTCTAAACCAACTCTTTGTATTTTGTAAAAAATCTTATAAAACTATCTCTGTATCTTACAATAGGTGATGTCACCTAGACAAACAAAATAACGTGACATTGTTAGTTGAGTACACAGGGGTGTCGTTCTTTCCCATTGCTATTTTAACAGATCATCCCAAATTTGGTGGCTGAAAATATCACAGTCTAATAAAGCTAAAGTAAAGGTGTCAGCAGGATTGAATATATCCACAGGCAAGTTTTTGTTTTTGCGACTCCCACCATGCAGATGAGAGCCATTCTGTTTGGTTTGGCTGGAACTGGGTTTACAGGGCAGCATCCTCATGTATTAAGTTACAGTCAGTTCTAATTGGCTAAGCTGTATTGTAATTCACCATTCACAGTTTGCAGAGAGGAAACCAAGGCTTTTTATTTGGGAATGCTTTCAGGCCTGCTCTGGAAACCCCTTCTCTTTCCTGTCTCTCAATCCCTCTCTTATTGCACTTACCAAAAGCAGCATTTTAAAGGAAGAATCTGCCCTCCCTGCGATCTTTGTCAAATAAAAATTTATCTGATGTGGTCAAATCACCACACCATCTACCCTTTCAATTTCTACTTTGTAAAATGTAGAAACATAAAGACCATTTAAAGAAGATAGCACCGTGTTTCAATGAAAAGAGTCGAATCACATCAGCAAGCCAAGCTCAGAGACAAAGTTGATTACAGCCTGAGGATCAGGCTGTGCTTCAGGCAGATCTTACCAGTCTTGTCTTGAAATAATGTCTCCAGAAAGCTATACAGAGGCCAACTGTTAGCAATATCAGTGATCAACACAAGGCATTTTAGGAAGGAAATAAAAAATAAAAATATATGTCAATGGAATTTTTAATGTTACCAATTTAAACAAAAAGGCCAGGAAATGGAAGTGTTTCAGGGGATTCATAGCTTGTTCATACTTCATTCTGAAGTACAACACTTAACAGTACAATTAGCTATAAATATATTTTATCTGTGCACCATGAGTATTTGATATTATTGTGAGATCTGTGATATTTTTCTCATTTCCTGACTTCTCTGTTTGAATTTGTAACCTTAATGTAGCATTATTGTCCTGCCTTGCACCTGTTATTGTTGGTCTATAGATGAAGTAGATGCCCTCACAGGTCTTTTCTACCTCTAACTTCCATAAATAGTTTTTGCAGACATACATTATTATGAACCAACATTACAGAAGCTCTATAAAAACATAATGGAAAACAACACAGTTCTTACAGAATGTATGGGAGTTCTAATAGGTTTTTCAATTTGTAACAATTATGTTGACTCTTTGAAAGGTTGTTACATAGTTTGCTTCTTTATGTCATTACATCAATTCTACCTGGTGCTGAAAACCTATTTCAAAAATTTAAGCTCCACAGCAATTTCCAAACTATCAAGGACTTAAATGTAGCCTTACCAAGTCTATACCATGCTGTTTGCTCTAAAAAAGAATCTCAGTAAAGAACAGTACTGCAAGGCACACTGATTATGAAAATGATTTCTTTTGTTTGATATTTATGCTTTTCATTGTTGCAAAGTAGATAGTAGACTAAGTGGAAAAGATATGTCTAATTAAAATTTTTATAGAATCAAAAATCTAGCTTTTAATTGTGTGCAGTTTTAACAAAAGTTAAAAAATAAATACAACAGTTAGTGAAATAACTCAGCCTGTAAAGTTCTTACCTCACTAACAGGAAGAACTATATTTGGTCCCTAGAATCCAGCTTTTAAAAAGTGAGGCATCTGAATACAGTTGTAAGCCCAGTGTTGAGAAGGAAGAGACACTGAACACAGATCCCTGAGGATTGATGGCCAGTTAGCCTAGCCTACTTGCCAAAGTCCAGGCCAATTAATGACCATCTCTCAAAGAAACAAGGTGATTGACCCTTGAGAAACAGCATGCAAGGCTGGTCTCAGAACTCTACACACAAGCACTGTGGTACAGGCATGCATGAGCACCCTCATACACATGTGTGTACACCTTCACACACAGGCATTTCCCATCCACGTTCATTCAGACACACAAATCCAGAATAGATGTAACACGCACAGCTAAATGACTCTCTCCACTGACAGTGAAGGAAGGGAGACGTCCCCCTCTCCTGCTTGCCTTGACAACTCTACTCTCACCTGCTAGTTCAGTGCAGAATAATAATGAGGATTCAAACATCCAAATGCCTGTCAACACCTAGCACTATGTTTCAGTGTTTGTTTTTTATTACACCAGTGAAGTTTGGATATTAGTGATTGCTGACTCTGAAATTGAAGGCAGTACAGATAAGGTGAAAAGATCTGCTTGCTGGAAGAAAAATCTTGAGACTGTGGATTTTCAAAGGGCTGCTGTGATTTTATGGCACAGTAAAGTCATGGAGAAGGACTGCTGTTAAGTACACTTCTAGCCTGGTCATTGACTTTAGTGTCTTGCAATTCATGCCATATGAACATTCTCTCATACCGTTTCAATCTTAGGAAACTCTAGTTTCTTGGACTGGCTAGATGGCTTAATCGTCATGGGTACCTACAGTTGAAGTAATAACCTGATTTTGATTCCCAGGATCCATATGGTAGAAAGTGACAACTGATACACAAGCTGTCTCTGACCTCCATTGACATGCAATGACACGCAGTGTCTGCCCCCATTAGATTAATAGATTATAGATAGATGATAGGTAGGTAGGCAGACAGACAGACAGATGATAGATAGATAGATAGATAGATAGATAGATAGATAGATAGATAGATGATAGAGTAAGATAAAAAAGAAGCCAGAAACCTTAAGGTACAATATACGATCATAATACATAATAACCCTAATATAATAGAAATGTATATAATAATAGAAAATGTATATAAAATTTTCCATAAGTCCATGTTGTTTTAGCCTTTGATAAAACAGTATCAATGTACCAGGTGTATGCAATTTGAAGAAAATGAATGCAGCATTTATACTTCCAGACTTTAAAGAGATGTTTTCAGAAAATTATCTATCATAATTTGTGCTTGTAAGGTATATGATATTTAAAATACCTGTTATTAACCTATGAAATACTATATCCTGATAAAGAAACAATCATGATAAACTTTCTTTCTTTTTGGATACCCAGTAAAAACATCCTCTTCTTGACACATAAACTACTTGTAGCAGAATACCGGGGGGGGGGGGGTTTCTAAGAGTACTCATTGTTGTTCAACTTTTCTTCTAGTACAAAACTCTAATTCCTACTAAGTATCTAAGAGAAGGTGAGCTTGTAGAAAACATCATTTTAGAGCTGAAAGTAGCATCCTTTGCCTATTAACTCTACCTGTGAAAAGGCCAATAAAATTCTTTGTTGCTTGTTTGCATTTTGCTTTTCAATAATTCATTAAAAGAGTAATGTCTCAGGACCTAGTATGTAACTCAGATGTTTAGAATGGTTACCGAGGCCTTGTTTCCATTGCTAGAGTAGAATAGAATAGACAAACTGGACAACCTGGTTGCAGGAATGAGGATGCAGAAGCAGAGAAACCTAAAACCCAAGATCCTTCTCAACTCCATAGTAGTCTAAGGCCAGTCTGGGATTCATGAGACCCCGTCTCAGAAGCAAAACAAAACAACCACAACAAGGCAAACATCCATGTTTATCTCTGAGCCCCAGAAAGCAGGTCTTATGATGGACTTAGCCTACAGACCATAATTTTCCTACTCCGCTGACAGAGGAAAGGAAGACACTGCCAAATTTAAATCTGTATTAGCTTAAATCTGACCCCCTAATACAACTAACCTTTGAAACCTGACAAAGCTCTCTAAAATTTAAAAGTACAAAAGCAGTCATGCATTCTGCTCACAAATCTGTGTATCAGCCCATTGTTAGTTCATACATCAGTGAGCTGGGGTGGTTCAGCTAGGACTCAAAAGCAGCCTTTCCAGATGGCTCACTCCCAGAGCTGTTAGAAAAGCACTGGCTGTTGTTCATACCCAGCAGTTTTTCTGTGTGCTCAACTTTCCTCTCAACATGTGCTTTAGAACACTACCATGTTTTGAGGATGAGTTCCCAGAAGACAGAGCGAAGTCTCAGCATATTTCATGCAAGCCTCAAGTCACATCACATCAGTCTACTATAGTGACATCCTTATCTGATACCAAGAAAAGGAGCATAGTCATCCACATCTCATCTCAGTAAGTATCAAAAAGGGGAGTAGAAGGTGAATGATATTATTATGGCTGTTTGGATATAGCATAAAAAAGAAAAAATTAAAATATAGACTTATTCCTCATTACATATAAATTATTTCTTCTCTGCTTTTAGAGAGAGAAAGGTTTTAACAAGGATCAGCAAATAACATAAACCCATGGAGTCCAGACTTAAAGACTCCTTTTACTTACCTTATAAAACTTTCTACAAGTATAATCTATTAATGTGTGTAGTTATATGATTTAAAATTTGAAAATAACCTCCGTAATCTTCTTATACACACACACTCACACACATACACAAAGAAGCACAAATACATACATGCACAGACATAACTTGGGCATACATACATACACATACATACATACAAACATAAACACACAAACAGATTCTCATATTCATACACACACACACACACACACACACACACACACACACATACAACTCTAATAAAAAAAATTGAGCTCTTCAGCCTGTCTAAAATGAGCTAAAGAAGTGAATACCTATCAGTATGCCAGAGGAAAATTGTGTATTACATATATCCTTTCTCTTCAAAAGGGAAAGAACTTTCTTCCAAAATTGGGGGGAGGGGTTACTATAGTACTGGACTATTATATTATTATCTTATTATCTGAGATGCTTTCCCATCTCAGGAGCCTATACCTACCTTTCAAAAGCTTCATATTGCAATATTCCAATAATCACTTGTATTCACGATATTGATCTAAAAATGTGGCTATTGAGTACTCAGTTAAGCGGTGTGTGGAAAGGAAGCAAGCCCTGGTGTACTACTTGTCCCTGATACCACTACAAACACTACAATCTTATCAAGTGTGAGGAGGATCTAAATTCATCGTGTAAACCCACAGTAGTTAACTGAAGTGAGGATTTCTGGTTTCACTGGAGACTCAGTTGTGTCATATGATGTTTTTCTGGAAACTGTCTAATACAAGGATGTTTTGCTGAGAACAGATACATGTATTCTTCTGGAAGCTGCCCAGTGAAGGGGCATGTGATGTTTTGCTGGAGTGGAGAGGACACATAATGTTTGGAAAGAGTATATGTATAACCCGACAGACAGTGGACAATGCTCTGGCATTGGTTCACCTTCCTGGTCTTCTCTGCTCTTCGCTTGTCATGCCTGTATAGAGAGACATTCACTAGAGAACTTCTGGTGGTGTTCTGGCTGCTTCTTG
The DNA here is from genome assembly GCA_028551405.1 of Uromys caudimaculatus. Lineage (NCBI taxonomy): Eukaryota > Metazoa > Chordata > Mammalia > Rodentia > Muridae > Uromys > Uromys caudimaculatus. The sequence goes on from CM052713.1 coordinate 44,235,860, forward strand.
CCACTTCAGTGGACTTGTGATGATCGTGGAGGCTTGCTGTTTCTTCTTGATCAAACTGATGCTGATTATTCATTTTTGGTGTTTTGCTAGTGGACTGAACACTGACAACAAAGAATGAAATCATTCCAAGGAATTATTTCTAAATAGGCTCACTGTCCCTTGTTCCATTAGCCATCTTCCTCTCCTACCTTTGGTCAATGGGTTATAAGGGAGGTTGAAGTATTTTAAAACCATCATTAAAGTGGGTTTTGAAAAATATAAGCCTACAGCTAATCATGCATATCCTGTCTTCTGAGGTGATTGGTTCTTTTCCTCCAGAATGGAGAAGCTGACAGCCTTCCCAGAGGCATCTGCATCATATTGAATTTTTAAATGAAAACCTTCAAATCTTCAAAACCTACTCTTTGCTCTAAAAATCTTAGCACGTGTTGTTGGTGATTTTAAAACCCACATTTCTCAGCAGATTGTGAGTATAGATATGGGGTGAGCACATGATGTTTGCAGATATCCATTGATAACATGATTATACTAACACACTTTCAAATATGGGAAGCTACTTAGGGATGGAAATTAATGTGGGGGAGAATTTGGTTGAATGCTTTGAAGTTGCTTACCATAAGTAAAACCATGTTGTTCTTGGGTGGCTACTTGCTGAGGCTTAAAATTATTGTTGTATAAAGAGGATATGGCCTTATGGGTAATATATTTATTTCAAGTAGTTGGTGAAAGCTACACTCAAATGTCAGCGCCCTAAATTCCCAGTCTCTATCAGGTCATACTTGGGAAACAATTCTGAAATCTGATAAACTTCCCAATATCACAAAGACAGCATGGCAAGTTAAATATCCCTGTTGGCCTGATTGCCAAAGCATACCATCAGTGCCTTTCTCTAGCCTAAAATAGCTGACCTTTTTTTAATGCTCAGTATACTATACTCCATCTGTTATCATTTATTCACGGCAAAGACGTCTCAGTTACTATGCAGTCAATAAGCATCAGAAAATGACCACATTGAGTATCTTATCTGAGATTATAATCATTAACATCTCTGTTGCATTATCTAACAGGCTGGCAAGGAAAATGATATTAAAAGTGACCATATAAGAATACTCTAACATCTGATCCTTGGGTCATATATTATAACTCAGCCCCATACCTGAATGAAGTTATAGGACAAGAAAGCTATATAAATGAATCACATTAACCTAGAACCACACAGCACCACTTCCTCTGAGTTATGTCTCAATATTCAACCTTAAATTTATATCTAGGGTCCAAATGAGATGAAACATGAAGTATGCTTTCATGGTACTATAAAACAAAGGCAGAATGACTGCTTTCTGGATGATTCAAGGATCCTGCAGTGGAATTTTTTAAAAAAAATAAGGAATATAATGTTTGAATTGTGATGTGACTTGAGGTTACTTGCGAATAGAAATTACATGGCTTAATTTAAAGCCTGTGTTCATTTAAGATTTTCAAAGAGACTAATGTAAGTAATAGGACTAAATCCATACCCACACTTGAAGAAATCTAATTTTCTTATACTTTCAGTACTAAGAAGAGCTCTGGGTTAAAATGACAGGTTAGCTATATATGTTGACCATCTTTGCCCCAGGAAATTTCACTAAATTACTGACAAAGGAATAATTCATAACAACTGAAACGTAACCTCTCCATTATGAGAGTGCTAGCTCAATTTTTCCTTCCTTCCTTTTTTTAAAAACAGGATATATATCTTATGTACCTCAGGCTGCCCTTCAGCTCATTAGGCATTTGATGATGACCTTTTACTGCTGATGCTCTTTTCACAACTTCTAAGATGCTAGCATTACAGACATACTCATCCTTAATTTCCTGCTTGAGCCAACTGGGTGTTTGCATGTGCAACTTGTGCCCACACAAGTAACATAAAAGAGGATGAACAAACATGATGGGACCTGAAAAAGAAGCAACAGAGGAAAGTAAAGATGAAAATATATGTGGGAGGGGGAAGCTAGAGTTCTAAATTCCAAAAGAGAAAGACCTGCATTAATACAGGAGGATTAAGTAAGAGCTTCCACCTTATCTGAGATTGGTCTGAAGCTCATTGGTTAGGCTAGGTTGACATGCCTGCACGCCATTGAAACTTGCCTGTCACTGATTCCCCAGCACTGGGGTCACAGGTTTGCCTGACCATGCCTGGATTTTGAAGTGGAAGCTCGGGAACCCAACTCAGGTCCTCATGAACACATGGCAAGCACATTGCCTACTGAACCATTTCCCTGGTTCCTATTTATTTTATTTTTAACTGTCAAATAATAATTATATCTATTATAGGCTACAATGTGATTTAATTGAGTACATGCATTACAACATATATAGAAATTTGAAATTAAAGAAAAATAGTAGCTGAAATAGAAAATAAACAAAACAATTTGGGACTAAATAATTTTAAATATTAGGAGAAAGATACATAAAAACAAAGGAAAATACAGAAGAAGCAGAGAATGGACCGCTGTGTCAGTAAAGAGGTCTAACTAACTGATCACCTACTAATATAGGCACAGAAGTGTAAGTACAGATAATGTAAAACATTGATGTATCAAAGATTAAAATAAAATTAAAAAGCAGTCCAAAATGTTTCAGGAGGAATTAAAGTTTCCTGAAGAAAAATGATCAGTAAAACATTTATCATCAAGCTAGAGCAGTAAGACAACAAAAGGAGATCAAGGGCATACAAACTGGACAGAGAAAAGGTAAAGTATCACTATTCACAGATGATATGACAGTATAAATAAGCAACCCCAAAAATTCTGCAAGAGAAATCCTCAGCTGATAAACACCTTCAGCAAAGTGGCTAAATAAAAAATTAACTCAAAAAAACATTAGCCCTACTTTATACAAATGATAAACAGTCTGCGATAGAAATTAGTGGAACAACACCCTTAACAATAACCACAAAGATTATAAAATATCTTGGTGTAACTCTAACCAAGCAAGTGAAAGAAAGATCTATATAACAAGAACTTCAAATATCTGAAGAAAGAAATTGAAGAAGATATCAGAAGATTGAAAGATCTCTCATGCTCATTGATCCGTAGGATTAACATACTGAAAATAGCTATCTTACCAAAAGCAATCTATAGATTCAATGCAATACCCATCAAAATTCCAACTCAATTTTTTACAGACCTTGACAGAGCAATTCTCAAACTCATGATAAAACAAAAAACCCAGGATAGCTAAATCAATTCTGAACAATAACATAACTTCTGGAGGAAGCACAATGCCTGATCTCAAGATGTACTACACAGAAATTGTAGAAATACTGCATGGTATTAGTATAGGAACAGACATGTTGATCAATGAAATTGAATCAAACACCCTGAAATAAACCCACTTAACTATAGACACTTGATTTTTGTCAGAAGCCAACACCATACAATGGAAAAAAAGAAAGCATCTTCAACAAATGGTGCTGGTCTAACTGGATGTCTACATGTAGAAGAATGCAAATAGATCTATATTTACAACTCTGCACAAAACTTAAGTCCAAGTGGATGAAAGACCTCAACACCTCATAATAAAACTGGATATACTAAATCTAATAAAAGAGAAAGGGGGAAATAACCTTGATTGCATTGATACAGGAGGCAATTTCCAGAACACCAATGTCTCAGGCTCTAAGACCAACAATTGATAAATGGGACCTCATGAAACTGAAAAGCTTCTGTAAGGCAAAAGACACTGTCTATAGGGCAAAAGGGCAGCTTGCAGATTGGGAAAGCATCTTCACTAACCCTGTATCTGACAGAGGGCTAATATACAAAATATAAAGAACTCAAGAACTCAGGCACCAACAACCCAAATAGCCCAATTAAAAATGGGGTACAGAACTAAATACAGAGTTCTCAACAGAGGAATCTGAAATGATCGAGAGGCACCGAAAGAAATGTTCAAGGTCCTTAGTCATCAAGGAAATCCAAATCAAAATGACCCTAAGATTCTATCTTATACCCATCAGAATGGTTAGAATCAAAAACACAAGGGTCAGCACATGCTGGTGAGGATGTGGAGCAAGGGGAGCGCTCCTCCATTGCTGCTGTGAGTGCAAACTTGTACAACCACAATGGAATCAATCTGACAGTTTCTCAGAAATTTGGAAACACTTCTATCTGAAGACTCAGTCATACTGCTCCTGGGCTTATACCTAAAGGATGCTCCACCATACTATAAGGACACTTGCTCAACTATGTTCATAGCAGCTTTATTCATAATAGCCAGAAACTGAAAACAACCCAGATGTCCTTCAACCAATGTATGGATACAGAAAATGTGATTCATTTATACAATGGAATATTATTCAGCAATTAAAAATGAGGACATCATGAATTTTTCAGACTAATGGATGGAACTAGAAAATATCATCCTCAGTGGGGTAACCCAAACCCAAATGGACATGCATGGTATGTACTCACTTATAAGTGGATATTAGCCATGAAGTACAGAATACCCATGATATACACTCCACAGAGCCAAAGAAGCTAAACAAGAAGGAAGGCCCAAGCAAGAATTCTTGCTTGAATCCCACTTAAAAGGGGGCATAAAACATCATAGGAGGCAGATGGAGGGAGGGAAATAGGTGGGAGAAGGGAATGGGCAGAGGTCAGGATCAGGTGTGGAGAGAGTTAGAAGAGAAGATGAGAGGGCCAGAAAAATGGATGGAAATCTGTAGCTGGTGGGAGGGGGCATCTGTAGGACACACTAGAGACCTGGGATGGAGGAGGCTCCTAGGATTCAAAGTGGGTGACCTAAGCTAAGACTCACAGCAGTGGGGATATGGAACCTGAAGACACTACCTCCTATAGCAGGCAGGACTGCCAGTGGAGGGATAAGGACACCAACCCACCGACAAAACTCTTGACCCAAAATTATCCTGTCTCCCCCAACAATGAGCAGAGGGGCTGTCCCTAAAGCAGTAGTGTGTCTGTGGAATCAGTTCCCCAACTGGTCTGTCTTGTCTGGCCTCAGTAGAAGAGAATGAACCTGACCCTGCAGAGACTTGATCATTCAGGGTGAAGGGGAAGCCCAGGGAGGCCCCTACCCTCTCAGAGGAAGAGGGGATGGGAGGCAGAAGGAGGCACTCTCTGAGGGTGGACAGGGGTAAGGAGAGCAACTGGGATGTAAAATAATTAATAAATAAGTAAACAAATAAATAAATGGAAAAAGCATTTATCATCAGTAGATGACTCTAGAAAACATAATGTAGTGTCTCAAAAACATGGAAGGAAAGGATTCTTAACACAGAGAGAAGTTCTAGCATCGTTTTTTCAAGGGGTAGAAACAATGATGTTAGAGAAGGAAACATCTGGGTTGATAGAATAGGAAAATGAGGTGGTGACTGGGAATAGCAAGAGTAGGAAAGACAGAGAATGCAGAACAAATCGACAACAGGTTGGTTGTTTTGAGTTTTGGTTTGTTTCTGTTTGTTTGTTGTTTTTTTGGTGGGGTTTGGATGTTTTGTAAATAATGATGATACACAAAATAAATTTGTGAAAAATAGAAACGTGACATTTTACTGTATAAATACCTAACTGGCTTTTCAGTTTGTAATATGTTTACATTTATTCATTCGTTGTTTGTTCATTTATGAGATGGATATGCATTGATACTTGTACAGAGGTCACACAACAAACTTTAGGAATCCATTCTCTTCTTCTCCATGGATAAGCTGGGGACATACCTCAGTATAATAAAGCTGTTTAGAGCAAATGCACAGCCACTGTCGACCTAAAAAGAGGGGAGAAAAATCTAAATATTTCCACTGAATCAGGATCAGAACAAGGTTTTCTATTATCTGTGTACCTATTTGATATATTACTTGAAGTCTTAACTAAAGCAATAAAATAACTGAAGGAAATTAATGGGATACAAATAGAAAGGAAAAATGTTAAAGAATATTAATTTTCAGATGATGTGATTATGTATGTACATAAGGTCTCCTAAAATTCCCACCGGAACCTCCTACACCTGATTAACACTTTAAGGAAAGTGATGGGATACAAAATTAATATTCAAAAATCAGCAGCCCAACTATACACAAGTGACAGCTTGGAAAGAAAACAAGGAAAGAATTCCTTTCACCATAGCCTCAAGAAAAAAAAGGGATAAAATATCTTGGGGTGACTCTAGCCTGACAACTGAAAACGTGTATTAGTAAAACTTTGAGATACTGATGAAAGAATTGGTAGAAATATCAGAATACGGAAAGATCTTCCATGTTCATGGATCAGTGGCATTAAAATAATAAAAATGGCTATCCTACCAAAAGCAGTCTACAGATTCGATGAAAACCACCATCAAAATTCCAACACAATTTTTTACAAACTTAAATGGTTAATTTTCAGCTTCGTATATAAACATAAAAATCCAAAATTAGCTAAAAAATAAAAAAATTAAAATTCTGAATTTTTTAAAATGCTGGAGGTCTCACCATTCCTGACCTGAAGTTGTACTACAAAGCTGTAGTAATAAGAACAGGACAGTATTGACTTAAAAACAGGTCAAAAAAATTGATGGTAGAATTGAATTGAAGAACCAGACATAAACAGACACACGTATGGACACTCGATGTTTGATAAAGAAGCCAGAACACAACTGGAAAAAAGACAGCATCATCAAAAAAATGGTACTGATCAAAGCTGATGGCTTTGTATGGAAGAGTCTAAATAGATAAATACTTATTATCCTACATAAAACTTAACTCCAGATGGGTCAAAGGTCTGAACATAGGATAAGATCCACTGAATCTGATAGAAGAAAATGTGGAGAACAGTTTTGAACTCGTTAGCACAGAAAAGAATTCTCTGAATAGAACACTGATAGCATAGGCATTAAGAACAGTTAATACATGGGATCTCATTAAAAATGGAAAGCTTCTGTAGAGCAAAAGACAGTCACTGAATTTATTATCAACAGCGTTTTAGTAGGTCTGTGATAATTTCATATAAGTATTTTGGTCATAATCACTCCCCTCTTCCAATTCTTCCCAGAGATATCCCATCCACCTAAGTCTGTACGCCTTTTTTTAAAAGCTTGAAAATTCTACGATATAACAATAAAGCAAATGTACTTAATATTTAACTTTTAAAAGATCAACCCAGTAAAAGTTCATAAGTTTTCTTTACTTGCCTTAAATACTGATAGTACTATAATACATTATGTCTCTATTTTCCATCAGGAATCTGAGAGATAAATACTAAAGTCTACCATAAACAATATTATTCATCATTGATTAAGCTTAATTTTTATTATTAACTTTGTTTGGATAAATATTTCATGTCTCAAATGTGTTCAGATTTCTGAGTATATTATAAACTACCTCAGCTGGGCTTGGAGGAGCAGTAGCAATCACATATTTGCCAAAAGCACAGAATCCATGTAAATAGCATAATTAATACTCAATAACAACCCTATGAGATTTGTATTACTAGCCCCTTTTTACAAATGAAAAATGCATTCAAATGGATATAATAAGTTTTCAAGCAAATTAAAGTTAATTGTCCATGGATATCGAGCTAAAATTTCAAGCCACATTTTTCAGTACAAAGCCCATATTCAACTTCAGTACAATAACATTTTCCTTTCCATAGAAACTATAGTTACCACTTCAGATGTGATGACGGATGTTTTACCAGGTTGTGATTACAGTAGACACATGCTCATCTAGCCAATGCCCACCCCACACCCTAAAAAATGCATAAAGAGACAAAGTGCAAAAAAAAAAAAAATCACAATATTTGCAGATGTTGCTTCTGTTCTCCTGCTAGAGTGACACTTCTCTTCCTGTCAAATAAGTTGAGGAAAGTTGACAAACATCCTTAGCTGCAAAGGACTATCTAAAACAAGAGAGGAAGAAAGGCCCTTCAACAACGGTCACTCCCAACATTTTATTTTTGGAGATAACCTGAAGTCAGAAACTTTCCCTCAAATTTTGACATGAAATTTGGAACATTACCTACTTTTGATCAAAAATCAAAAGCCAGAATGTTTCCAAAATGAAATGCTCTCATTAAAATTTGTGAAGAAACAACTAAAATTAGTGAATATGTAATATTAAACATAATAAATAAACGTGAAAGGCTATCAGTGGATAAGATACTCACGACATACAAATGTCCATCTAATGGAACTGCTCCATATTTCTGGTTCTTATGATCACTTTCTAAAGATAGAAAGGAAGCATGTTCAGATAGTTCCCATTACCTGGTACACGATACACAAGCTACTGTAAAGTAGATGTTAGCACAGCCTACTAACTATGCTAACATGTAGTCTAAGCTAACACTGATGGGCAAAATGAAATGCTATAAGCTATTATAACTGGAAAAGCACACTTTAACCTGTAAACCCCTTTTAAATGATAGAACTACTCTTAGAGCATTTATACCTCATTTTATTTCTTCTCCCACCCTCACTGGTTATTATTTATTTATTTATTTATTTATTTATTTATTTATTTATTTATTTATGTCTTTATTTAAGTGGTTCAGTTTGGGAACTCTTATTCATCACATTTCAGTAAGGAGGGGCTGGGGTTGGGGCTGGAACTGGGCTAAGCACAGCACAAAAGACCATAATTGTACTGAAAAACTCCCCACGACTAGACAGGAACCAAAATAAAATCACTCCATTACTAATTCAATAGTTCTTTATAATTAGATGGGTTTTACTTAAGCTAATAAAATCTTCCTGCCAAAAAAAGTTTACTCAGCCTTGTTCAGTGTTGGCGAGTTCCTGTCTGCTTTCTGCATTTTAAATCCAGCTATATTCAAACTTTTTTAGAATTTGTTATTGGTTTGCATTATATCCAGAGAAATTATATATATTTAAAGCACCCAATAAGGCTCAATTAATCATTTTGATTGACAGTTCTAAACACTGAGTCAGGACTTTCTTTTCCTTCACAAATGGAGAAGAGTGCACAGTGCTTTTAAGTGAATTGATGAGGTTGAATCATAAAAGAAAAATAATTTATGTGTAGTTGTTTAAAAATTCTAGGGTTTTACTTTTTTAAAAAGTGTTTAAAAATTATGGGGGATTTGGTTGTTGAAGATTGTTTTAAAAGGTATAAGCAACCTCAAAATTTTTACCAGAGAACTACAGTTGATAAACAACTTCAGCAAAGTAGCTGGATATAAAATTAACTCAAAATAAATCAGTAGCTTTCCTTTAGACAAATGATAAATGGGCTGAGAAAGAAATCAGAGAAACAACACCCTTCACAACAGTCACAAATAATATAAAATAACTTGGGGTAATGCTAACCAAACAAGTGAAAGATCTGTATGACAAGAACTTCAAGTCTCTCATGAACGAAATAGAAGAAAACCTCAGAAAAAGGAGAGATCTCCCATGCTCAAGGATTGGTAGAATTAACATAGTAAAAGAAAAACCCAGACATAAAACTATACGCCTACAGACACTTGGTCTTTGACAAAGAGGCCAAAAATATACAATGAAAAAAGGACAGCATCTCCAATAAATGGTGCTGGTCGAACTGGCAGTCTTTATATAGAAAAATGAAAATAGATCCATATTTGTCACCTTGCACAGAGCTCAAGTCCACATGGATCAAGGACCACAGATCGGGGGGAAAAATCTTCACTAACCCCACATCCGATAGAGGGCTAATATCCAAAATATACAAAGAACTCAAGAAGATAACTTCCAAAACACCAAACAGCCCAATCAAAAATGGGGTATACAACTAAACAGAGAATTCAAAATGGAGGAATCTCGAGTGGCTGAGGAGCTCTTAAAGAAATGTTCAAAGTCATTAGTCATCAGGGAATTACAAATCAAAACAAACCTGAGATTCCAATTAGAATGGCTAAGATCAAAAAAGCCTCAAACACATGGGTACAAGGGAAAAGTTCCTGAACAGAATACCAATGGCTTATGCGCTAAGATCAAGAATCGACAAATGGGACCTCATGAAATTGCAAAGCTTCTCTAAGGCAAAGAACACTGCCAATAGGACAAAATGGCAACCAACAGATTGGGAAAAGATCTTTACCAATCCTACGTCCGATAGGGGGCTAATATCCAACATATACAAAGAACTCAAGAAGTTAGACTCCAGAAAACCAAATAACCCCATCAAAAAATGGGGAACAGAGCTAAACAGAAAATTCTCAACTGAGGAAATTGGCAGGGCTGAGAAGCACCTAAAATGCTCAACATCCTTAGTCATCAGGGAAATGCAAATCAAAACAACTCTGAGATTCCACCTCACACCAGTCAGAATGGCTAAGATCAAAAACTCAGGTGACAGCAGATGCTGGAGAGGATGCAGAGAAAGAGGAACACTCCTCCATTGTTGGTGGGATTGCAAGCTGGTACAACCACTCTGGAAATCAGTGTAGCGGACCCTCAGAAAAATGGACATAATACTACCTGAGGACCCAGCTATATCTCTCCTGGGCATATACCCAGAAGATGCTCCAACATGTAATAAAGACACATGCTAAACTATGTTC
>CM052713.1:44246882-44268181 GCA_028551405.1 Uromys caudimaculatus
CTGATAAGTGGATATTAGCCAAAACGTTTGGAATACCCAAGTTTCACTTTACAGTAACTGCTGGACTGAGAGTGAGGTCCCAGATGGAGGAGTTGGAGAAGGGACTAAAGGAGCTGAGGGAGTTTGCAGCCCATGGAGGGAGCAACAGTGTCAACTGGCCTGACCCCCCCCCCTGGTCCTCATAGAGGCTGGACCACCAACCAAAGAATACACATGGAGGGACCCATGGTTCAGACCACATATGTGGCAGAGGAGGGCCTTGTTGGCTACCAGGGGGAGGAGAGGCCCCAGTAAAGGGGAATGTCAAGGTGGGAATATGGGAGTGGGTGGGTGTGTGGGTGGGAGGTGGAATTCCCTCATAGAGGTGGGGCAGTGGGAGGGGATAGGTGGTTTCCAAAGAGGAGACCTAGAAAGGGGGAAATATTGGAAATGTAAATAAAGTATCAAAAAAAAAAAAAAAAGTCAGGTGACACTACATGTTGGCTAGGATGTGGAGAAAGAGGAACATTCCTCCATTGCTGGTAGGATTGCAAACTGGCACAACCACTCTGGAAATTCCTCAGAAAACTGGAAAAAGATCTACCTGAAAACCCAGCTTACCACTCTTGGGCATAGACCAAAAGATGCCCCACCATGCCACAGGGGCACATGTTCCACTATGTTCATAGTGACATTATTTGTAATAGCCAGAAGCTGGAAACAACCCAGATGTCCCACGACAGAAGAATGGATACAGAAAATGTGGTTCATTTACACAATGGAGTACTACTCAGCTATTAAGTCCGAAGACATCATGAGTTTTGCAGGCAAATGAACAGAACTAGAAAATGTCATCCTAAGTGAGTAACTCAGACCCAAAAGGACACACATAGTATGTACTCACTAATAAGTGGATGTCAGCCCAAAAAGTACAAAATACCCAGGATACAATCCACAGAACTCAAAAAGGTTAACAAGCTGAAGGACCCAAGTGAGGATGCACCAATCCCAATTGTAAGGGAGAAGTAAACAACCACAGGGGGCAGAGGGAAGGAAGGACCTGTCTGGGAGATGGTACAGGGAAGGGAAAATGGGAAGATGATCAGGTATTGGGGTTAACAGACTGAAGCCCCGAGGGCCAGCAGAATGAATGGAAACAGGCAACCTTGGGAGGTAAGAGGTGGGGGATCCTCTAAAATGTACCAGAGACCTGGGAGGTGAGAGATGCTCAGGACTCAAAAAGAAGCTGGTGGAGTCTGCCTCCAGCAGGACAGGACATCAAGTGAATGGGTGGGATTGCTATCCCATGGTCAGGAACTCTGGCTCAGAATTGTTCCTATCTAGGGAAACTACAGGGACAAAAATGGAGAAGAGCGTGAGGGAGAGGAGGTCCAGTGACAGGCCCAGATTGGGATCCATCTGTTGGGGTAGGGGTGTGGGGCTCCAGGGCTTGACACTGTTACTGATCCTGTGGTGTGCTTATAGATGGGAGCCTGGCATGGCTGCCCTCCAAGAGGCCTAACAAGCAGCTGAAAGAGTCAAATGCAGATACTTACAACCAATCAATGGACAGAAGTCAGAGACCCCTGTGGTCGAATTAGGGAAAAGCTGAAAGAATCTGAGGAGGAGGGTGACCCCATAAGAAGACCAGCAGTCTCAACTAACCTGGACCCTTGAGGTCTCTCAGACACTGAGCTATTAACCAGGCAGCATACATCAGCTCATACAAGGCCTCCAACACATATACAGCTGAGAGAAGATCTGGCCTCAATGAGAGAAGATGCACCTAACCCTGGAAAGATTTGAGGCCCCAGGAAGTGGGGAGGTCTGATGGGGTCAGGGACATCCTCTTGGAGATGGGGGAGGAGGTATGGGATGGGGAGAGGTGGGAAGGATAGACCAGGAGGGAGGTAGCGGTTGGACTGTAAAGGAAGATTTAAGAATGGTAGAAAGAAAGAAAGAAAGAAAGAAAGAAAGAAAGAAAGAAAGAAAGAAAGAAAGAAGGAAGGAAGGAAGGAAGGAAGGAAGGAAGGAAGGAAGGAAGGAAGGAAGGAAGGAAGGAAGGAAGGAAGGAAGGAAGGAAGGAAGGAAGGAGGGAAGGGAGGAAGGAGGGAAGGAAGGAAGGAAGGAAAGAAAATAAGATAGAACTGGGAAAAAAGGTATCTCGGAATCTAAGAATTGAAAAATAAAAAGAAATGTATGAAAATGTAAGTAATCATAAAATTAACTATCAGATAAACCTTAAGTAACTACAAGGACAACAACAGTAAGCAACTGCTCTGACATCTGATCATGGCTTGGTTCAGGACCTATAAAGTACCACGAATGAATTTCACATGTACTGTTTTTCTAAGTGTAGTAGTAGCCTTTCAAATCATTTAAATACTATGCCTCATAATGATTTGCCCAGCTCCATCAGCGCTGTCACTGTGAGTAACATACAACCAGAGACTCTTCTTTGAAATTATTCTTACTTCCAAGAGAAGCTAATGTGGTTTTTCAGAGGGACTTAGACAAGCAGCATTTTAAAAAAGGTAAAGGACCAACAAGGTAGCTCTGAGGATAAAGGTACCTGCCCTACAATCTTGACAACTTGAATTCCAACCTCAGAACACAACTAAAGGGAGTAGGAGACAATTAACTCCACAGTAATATCCTCTAATCTATACAAACACACACACACACACACACACACACACACACACAAAAGTTATAACTTGCATTTTTCAATACGCATACCATAAGCCCAGAGACATCTTGAAGACATACTGTATGTTGATTTTTCTCCCAACCAGTCCCAATTTTTATAACCTAACGTTATAGACAACAGAACCTATCTGAGTTACTTAATGACAAGGAGCACTCAATTTTTTTCACTGCATTTTTTTTTTTTTAACAAATTACAAGTAGAATATTCTGAATCTTTCCAGATAGAGTGAGAAAGTTCAATGAGGACCTGGCTATCCAATGCATTTCTCTCCCTTTTACCCATGCAAACCAGAACATACCCCTGCATCTTGCTCCCTGATAATCCCAGAAAGGATATGATATCATGGTACTCTGTGCTCACCCAGCTCAGCTGGCCAAACACATACTCTCCCCTTTTCCATTTGTGAGCATATTTGTCCAAACAATTCTCGCAGTGAGAAAATTTCAGATACATTTCAGCAATTCTTCAAAGCAGTTGAAAATAAACATGTAAATAAATAGGGAAGACAAGAAAAAGAATAAAGACCACAAAGCCATTAAAAGTTATTGAGATCATTCATTTGCCCCAAAAATATGCATTAAGTGTATGTTTTGTGTTACAATGGGGGACTTGGTTTCAGAGAGAAGACAGATATAGCTCATCATTTTACAAAGAGAGAAATGGTCTGAAACCACACATATCTGCTCCTAAAATAAGAGTAGAGAACAGGCATGTAGATGTTCACTCTTCCTTTTTCCTTTCTTGTAAGTCATAAAAGCTGAGATTCCCAATACAATTAGTATGACCTTAGGAATATACCCAATATCTACTTGTCCAGTGTCTTCATTAGTAGATGAGTGGGGCAATAACACGTTTAATGGCTATTGGCAAGATTAAATTAGCTGATTGATGTGAACCATAGTGCAGAACAATGCAAAATGTATGATAGAATTTTGAAAATGTCAACAGTATGCTGTGATAGTAGAATTACAATTTTATTATAATCTCTGACATTTGTATCCTTTAGTGATTGAGGTGGATATTACAAGAGACCATGACATAGATGTTACAAGGCCTAACTGGGAAGAAAGGTTGCTTGTTTATGGTTCTACGTTGCAACCCTAACATTACAGAATACAATTGGGCTAAAACAATAATAAACATCATGATATAACTAGATATAACTAAGAGATATAAAATTATGTGTATAATATGACACAACTTTCTCTAAAGTTGCATATACACCAATAAGTTCAAAATAATTTGCAACAAAACATCTGTAGCCACTTTGTATAATTAGAATTGCTTTATTTTTAATATTGTTCCTAATAATTTCACATTTTTCAAATTTTCTATAGATAAATAATGTTACAATGAAGAAAAATATGATTTTATGAAAACATTTAAAGTATACTGGTTTTGAAAATGTAAATATGTATCTCAGCAGTACAGGCTGTCTAAGCTGTTAAATCTGCTCTGGATGCCTGGTAGAAAATGACAACCAAAGTTTATTTATTGGTCTATGGAAATGAATTATTTCAGGGGCAAAAAGTAACACACAGTTATAAAGAGAGAAATGGGATTACAAACTTTAGACAGGGGTGCTACTGGGATGAGATGTGAGTAGCAAGGTAATTGAAAACATCTCATTCAAAGCACCCTCATAGAAGCAGGGGGAAAGGGAAGGAATAGGGGATTTCTGGAGGAGAAACAAGGAAAAGGGATAACATTTGAAATGTAAATAAATAAAATAGCCAATAAAAAAATCAAAAAAAAGTTGTATGTGAAGAAGGCCCTGGAACTTTTGATTGTACATCATATGTGCATTGATTTTGGCAAAATGATTATTTTCACTATATTAATTATACCAACCCATAAGCATGCGAGGGCTTTCTATCTTCTAGTGTCTTTTATCAATTTCTTTCTTTGGAGGTTTAAAGACTTCACCATGGAGATCTCTTGCTTCTTTGTTTAGGTTACCTCTTGGAATTTTCCTTTTCTTTGAGAATGTAAATAAGTGTGTCCATGACTTTTTCAGTATTTTTTTTAAAGAAAAGTTATTAATTTTTATAAGCTATGTTTGTATCCTGTCACTTTGCTCAACTTGGTAGTAATTTCTGTAAAGTTTAAGGTGTAATTCTGGAGTCTATTATACCTATATTTGGTTTGCAATTATTTTATTGCAGATTTTCCATCTATGTTCATTAGGAATAAATGGTTTGTGGTTTTGTTGCTGTTGCATCTTTACCTGGCTTAGTATTATCATGAGAGTGGTTTCTACAGGGTTTAAAAGTGCTCCTAACCCCAACCACATGCTCCTGTCCCAGCTCTATAATGGAACATACATATTAAAAGGAAGAGCATAAAGTGTTTTACCTTACCCCTGGGAATGGGTCACCAGAAATCCCAGAGTGTCAGAAATTCCAATATCAGGCAATCCTCTGAGAAATAGGTACACCAGGAACAATAAGTGGGCCAGAATGTGGCAGGGAGCCATAGCAAATACTGAAACACACCATTTCTCAGAGGCCACATGAGCATCCTCCTTGGGAAATTCAATACATAAGTGCGCAAATAAGTAGTTCTAGACGTTCTACATGGTGGGTAGTTTAGCTTATTGAGTTAAAAGAATACTGTAATGTGCCTGTCCTTTTGAGACTATTAGCACTCAGTGAGTGTGGTTTCGGATATCTTAATTGTGCTTTTTATAAAGCACTTTAGATTTTAAATCATAAATATTTTAAGTGTATTTGCCGGGTCCAACATGATCATGGAAGGGACAGTGTAAAACTGTTCCTGACCCTGGAGCACAGTCAACAGGATGTGGATCTCCTCAAGTGCTGATGGTTGCTGTAGGCATAAAGCTTGTTTGCAAAATAATGTACATATTTTATATTTTATGTTATATTCCTCTTTTGGAGAATTTTCTCCCTGATAAGGTTAATGATTTCATGATAATCAGAAACAGCATAATTCTGGGAAGTAAGAATGTGTCTGGTAACTCTCAGGAATATGGGGGTACTGTAACCTTCAGGACAGCCCTTAAGGCTGTGGGAAAAAACTCTGAAAACATAAGTTCACCAAAAGTTCAAGATTACAGAAATTAGTGTAAGAACTGTTCTTTACTGGAGTTGTCAACTGTGTAAAATATAAAGATGAAATATGAATTGTATGAGGGGCTTCATAGACCTGAAAGAACAGAGGCAGCTTCACCAACGAGTTAGCTTAGACAGATATTAAGGAAGGTGACATGATTTGGTCAATAGAGGAAAAAACCTGGATCACAAATGAGAAGGAAATGGTTAAGAAACAAGGCTCAGATAGATGGTAAAATGATTTTTAAAAATCCATGAAAGCCATCAACAACTAAATATGACCCAGATATCCTACTCCCTAAAGGAGGTAGTTATATGTGTGATCCAAATAGAGGATGGGGACTGACAGAAATCTGGTATCAAGAAAAAAGGTGATGGCTTAATGATATGCCTACTTTCTGGGACCACTTAATACTTCCAATAATACTTTCCAATAATAAGCCTTGGAGTTGCTGAGATAAAAATAAAAAAATTCAAAGATTAAAACAATTTATTGAGTTAGCTAAGAATTATAAAAATGAGCTTCAATGTTCCTTGCATAAGCATAAACAAAAGCTCAATAAATTGCAAAATAATAAAAAGTATTATACTTAAAGCTAACAGTCTCACATAGCCTCTATGTTTGGACTCAGCAACCACAATCATCGTGCCCAGTGAACCACATAGGACTTGCTGTGTTAAAAAGAATGTACTTGCTGTCTGGTTCATTTGCCTCGAATGTGTTCTGTATATTTCAGTTTCTATTTCTAAGAGTCAAGGGGCTATGGTCATAAAATGCTGATTCACAGAATGCTCAAAAGGGAACTTGGGGTGAATGATTAAGCTGTTGTGCAATTTCTAAGGCAGTAGCTTATCCAATTGTAGTAAATAAAAGACTGGGCTTTGGTCTTCAAAAGAGAACTCTCTTGAGCAGATTATACAGCTGTGAGCTTGCATTCATCACTGACAACAAGGCATTCTTTCACTGCTCTCATTCACCCCTTCCTCAGGACCCTCTCTTAAGCTGAGGCTGGACCTCAGCATATATTATTATAATGTTTCACTTGCTAACTATTTTTTTGGAAGCAGCAATGTTTTTCTCACTTATTTTCAACAGAGAGTAAGCTTTGTTTTCTGAGAAGTACAAAGTGCCTGATATTTTTTTTTTTAATGGAACACATAGTTTACCCTTGTGAGTAACACAATGAACACTAATAAATACTTCCTTTGATCCAGATTCTGGCTTAGTAGCCACAAGCATGCAAGATGTTACTTTCAAATATTTGTCTCTTGGGTAATACATAATAATGTAGAAGTGAAACTTCACCCTTGGGTGAGAAATCACTAGTTCTAGAATAAGTGAAGTTGGGAAGCTCAATTTTGACACTCTTAGCTCAATTACTATTGGTTTCCTGCTATATTGAATAATTTTAGGTAAATAGACGTTTAACAAACACGCTTATATGTTTGATACATGGTTCTTAGTGAATAATGTCTTTCAAAAGATCCATAAAACTACTTATACTGATGAATGTTGTTGTAACTCAAAACTTGATTAAAATTCATTTTGCAGATTTTTCAAAGCAAGCTTATTAACTATACAAAGCACCAAATGCATCAAATAAATTATATGTTGCAATCTATTCAACAACTCAATTTGACTATTATAAGGTGTGTTTCAGAACCTCTTCTTTGGAAACAACAAACTCATCAGAGCAAGAAAAACCTCTACCAAAGATTACAGGAAAAAATTCTCAAAACAGCATGCCTGATCCAAGTGGCATCTGGAGAAACCAGAGAATCCACACAATGCGTTCATACTCTTTCCACATATTTTAAGAGGTAAGACTAATTTTATACAAGCTTTAAAACATGTTTCCAGAGCACATGGAAAGGAAAGGTTCCATCAGAAACATGCCTTTCAGCAAGGTTGATATGAGAAAGTATATTTTTGGAATCAGTCATTTTGGTAATGATGACCAAACAATTCTTTTTAAAATGATAGTTTTATTTAATAATACTCTCTTCAAATTGCTTCTCTGATTAAAGTTAGTGGTCAAATATTTTCTAATAATTGTTAAAGATTTATTTATTTTTTATTTATATGAGTACACTGTCAGACACATGCTAGAAGAGTGTATCGGATCCCACTACAGATGGTTGTGAGCCACCATGTGGTTGCTGGGAATTGAACTCAGGACTTCTGGAAGAGCAGTCAGTGCTCTTAACCGCTGAGCCATTGCTCTAGCTCCAGTGATAATTGTTTTTAATGAAACAGTGACCTTCTGCAGGAATTTTCTCTCTACTACATTTCTTGATTTTTGAGTTCAGTGTTCTGGAATTACTCACATGTACATAGCAATCAATACATAGATAGAATTGTTATTCCCACCTGTTATTACTACATAGCTATCAACACATAGGTAGAATTACTAGTCCCTAAATAGGTTGAATTGATTTTAGTTTGAATTTTTTCTTTTGCTTCTCAAAATGCTGACACTCACAGATTAGATTGGTCAAAAGTTGAGCTGTCTACCAAAGTTGTGTGTTTTTAATATGTAAGAACAGCATCTCAGTTGCTTTTAGTGGAAAATCATTCCCTCCCCCGGGATACAGTGTGTGTGCTAACTTGTGTCAGTCAGGAAATTTTTGAATATCAATGTCACCAAGGTCCCAGTCTAGACTTCCATTGCCTCCCCAGTCCTTGTTATAGCCATCAAAAGGTTTCAGAAGAGACACACAGTATACTGGAAGACAGAGTTTATTGCAAACTGGGGTATAATACCAATGGATAAGAGCAGATAGACAATTGGTCTTGCCCACAAATAGACAGGTTATTTACAATTTTCTAAAAGCTCTATAACAAGCAACTTTTTCCTGAAGGATTTTGTTCTATCCAGGTGATTGACAGCATATTTGCTCTGAATCTTCTAGGAAAAAGCCCAGCAATATGAAACACAGATAGGTATGCCTTTGTTCATTATTGAAAGCCTCCTGCTATGCAATGATCTTGTCAGGTTTAAGTCTCCTGGAGCCAAGGCTATGTCATTTTCATTAATGGCCTTTTATGAAATCAAGTATGTCACAGTACCTTCAAAGGTCACAAATATGACTCAAATCTCATTCCAATGACCAGTAATCATACACTGTTCCAGCCTTTTATTTTATAAGCTGTTGAGCATTCTCCAAACCTTTTAAAAAAAGAAAAAAATTTCATTAAAAGCCCATTCATATACAATCTGGGGGAGAGTAATAACTCAGGCATCTGGCATTGTCCTTAGATAAGACTATTTGACCCAAAGGAGTGGTTCCCAAAGAGCTTTATCACAAATTCTAGATGTGATAATATATAAACAAGAATGTCCATGGATTTAAACTGTATGAACAAATTATAGGGTTTCCATATCAGGATTAATTACTATCGACATGTGCAAGACATATGGACCCATTCCCCCTTAATGACCAAGAAGGAAGCAAGTATCAGAAGAAAACCAAAAGTGAACAACTTTCCTCATCTCTGACATAAATCATTCTTGAGATGGTGATTAATGTTTTATGTTTGCCGTTTTCTCCTTCCAATCAAATTAAATGAACAAGCATCAAGTTACTCATGAGACTACATTCCATTGGCCTTCTCAAAGGCTACTTTACTATTTATGAACGTGGTTAGATTTTGTGCTTTTTACATCTCCTTAATGGCCTTGATAATGGTGAAGATAGTCCATGTTGTGTTTTATCCATTTAGTGGGCTCTGTCTTTTACTCTCCTGGGGCAGCATGAGTTCTGATTGGGCAAAAGAACCCTTTTTGTGCACTTATCTTCTAGCATATATTAGGTACATACTTGCTGCTGCTTTCAACACAGTAGCCTCATAAGCATTGTGTAAGGTGACAATTTCCATTTGAAATAAGACACATAAAATTAAGTATTGAATGTTGACTAATCTAGCTTGCCATGCTTTTATAAACCTCAGATATCACTGTTTCACCTGCCTAGATATTAGGATTGGTCGTAAGTCATGTCTCTTAGACACTTCACCAGGATAGCATCCCCTTTACATCTTCCAGCAGAGCATAGTGACATACAGCAAGCAGCTGTCCTAAATGCTAACAAAATAGTAGTGAGCCTTACCCCTCGGTAAGGAGCTCTAGGTTTGGAGTGTCTGAGGTCCAGAGTAGGTCAGAAAGGAAAGACTTCCACCCATGTCTGAGTAATATGGTCAGATCTGTATCTCTCTAAATATCCATCAGCAAAGTCTTGAACTAATTATTTGCCTTATAGTGTTGTGGTTAGAGTGAAACAAATTTAGAGTTAAAACAACCCACCTACAGTAAACTTTTAATGAATGCTTGCTATTGTTAAATATATTAAATTTGCAACAACCATATATTAATAAATTACTAAATTCTACTCAACTATATAACTCTATACTACTGAATTGTTGTATTTGTAAACTTTGAAACCTTAATTCACAATATGATTGAGTATATAATCATATTGATAAATATAAGAATGCATCAGGTGATCATGACAACAATCTTATCCCTTGAGACAAAAGAATTGTCATAATTTTGAACCCAGACAAGGTCTCATAGTGAGATTCTATCTAATAAATGAATTCATAATGCATCATATGATTAACTACCAATCACATGAAACAAAAATGAGATGATATGTTTTCTTGAAAATATTCTCAGAAGAGTAGTAATAATAGGCACAATGTAGCAAGAAAGCAGAGGTTATTCAGAAAAGAAGCAAGTCACACATACATTTGGGTGTTATTAACACATTTATTCTACAAAAGTAAAAATCAAGCATATGTTAGAAACAATTGAAGTGGCAATATCCATGAAGTCATTGCGAAAATAAAAGCAACAAACTTCTAATTTCAGAATATGAGCTTGTTTTATGTTATCTTAAAGAATACTATTATATTCTCAAACACCACATTTCAATGATTACATTTCATAGATCTCCTTCTTTTTTATTTAGATGAAGCAAAAATTGTCACGTATAAATTCTTTCTTCATTTGTATGTATGTGCGTGCATATTCATATGTATGTCTGTGTATTTGCATGCAGGTCTGCATACATACGTGTGCAGAGGACAGCTTGGTGAGTCATTCTCAGGAAAGCTATCTACCTTCCTTGAGGTGGAATCATTCACTGTCCTGGAACCCAGGAGTTAGGTTAGACTATCCTTCCTTAAAAATACAAAGATTTAATCACTCTATTAATGTGTTATCACTGATTGCTTCAAGTGCAAGTGCCTTTAAACACTTTTTGGTTGTTTATCAGACAGTCTCATGTAGCTCAGGCTGACCTCAAACTTGCCATAGAACTGAGGATGACCTTGAATTCCTGCTTATCATGTCTCACCTTTCATGTGCTAGAATCACAGGCATGCATTACCATATTTATCTTGGAGCTATTTTTCCATATAATGAATATAATATGACTAACAAGGTGTTTTAAAATAATTTATGCAAAATAAGCAAAGAAGATCAATTGCAGTTAGAAAGGGAAAAGCTTATTTGTTTGTTAAATAAAATGTGAGGAGACAAAAATTAATGAATTAAAGATATATGGAACAATATGAAATTATCTTAATTTAGAGAATGCAAACATGTATTTATGCCAAGAGAAATTTAGAAAGAGGTGTTAGAAAATAAACAGAAACCAGTGCTAGAATTTCTTTTTACAAAAATAAAGTTTTAAATAAATACTAAAATATATCCAGTGAAATTACAAGCCAAATACTAACTCAAGACCTTCTGATTGCCAGGGACTTGAAGTGATTCTTCAAGGAAAGAATCTAAATGAAAACATGCTTTATTCCAACTTGTAAAGAAAATAAATGAACAAGCAAAGATTAGAGGACCAAGAAAAGGTGAAATTCTATGTGAAGGCGAATTTCAATCACTTCACTGTCTTTTCAATGGACAAGGCCAGATGGCCTGGTGCTCTGGGACTTTAAGGAACATAATTGCAACTAAAGGTCAGCACATGGGGAAATAATTGGATTTTTTAAATACAAATAAGTAATGTTATTTCTATCCACATATTTATTATTCATTGTCAGTTAACTGTGGACAAGTGTAAAATCCATTTCTGACATGAAAATATATTTTGTTTACTTTTTAGTCAATATTCTCCATCGCAAAGTTCCTATTAGGATGTCTAGCATGAATAATATTTGGGCTAGAACGTGTAGTCATACATCACTTGACTACGCAGCAATCATACTTTTGCAAGTGATTTTAACATTAAGAGAAGTTTATGATGGTTTCTCAAAGCAGTGTGTATTATAATTGCCCCATGGCTGTAGTGACAAATTTGATTCAACAAAGTAATTGGTAGAAATGTAAGAATGTAACTTATGAAACTCTTAATTTTCTTTCCCTGAACACATGAAAGCTATTTTGTTAGTTAGACTAATTGGCCCAGATATATGGAAGCTGATATTTTATTTTTAACTAGCAATTATTTAGAAGGAATTCACAAGGAATTTCATAATAGTTTTATTTCTGTTGGCATACATGAGCAACAAAATCAATGTAGGCTTGCATTGTTTTAGATAACCCTAAAGAACTTTTTTACTTGAATCTCTGATACAGAATGCTTACATGGAATTAGGTAGAAAGGGGAGTCATAGTTTAATGTCATTTTTCTAGGGATAGTGACTTGGATGATCATTGAGTTTCCTATATACCTTAGGAAAAGTCACTAGAAGTCTATCCGTGGCAAGTATTCAAGTGAAAGTTGGTAAATTTCTACAGACAATCTCCTAGGAGCTCCTCAAGTGTCTGCTAGATGTGGGTTCCATATTTCCTGAAGACATTTGAAAACTCTGACTGGCTGGTTCAACTCAGTTGTTCTGGCTCAGATTCTTCTCCAAGCTGACTGATTCAATCTGGCTTCTCTCAGCTTCTCACTGAATTGTTCTGCCTGTCCTCAAACTAGCTCTAGCAATTTGTTCTAATATTCTGGCTCTTATTGTCTGGCTTGAACTGCTTCTGCTGACCTATATTGAACTGCATAAACTCAGGAACAAACTCAACTCCACTGCACTGCACTCACTGCACTAACTCCTGACTTAAGGAACTGACTGATCTTTCTCTCTCTATTCCTCTTCAATAGTTTCTTTTTCCTGTGCTGTTCTCATGAGAGTTGGGCATATACTGTACTATCAAATATTTCTCTGATTCATCACTTTGTCCCTCAATTAGGGACTATCTGTGTGTACTAAGTGCTGCCTATATTCCAGCCAGAGTAATTCAAGGTGTGTGGCCTGTCTGCATTCAACTGGATCACACAGATCTAGAAGGACTTTGGATGTGATCAGAGAAGCCATGTTGCTGAATTAAATTTCCTCTCCAAAATTTATCTTTATCCTTCTTTCTTCTCTTATGTATAAATGAAAACTTAGTTTGGGCCCTCCAAAATGGCATAAAGTGGTCTTTAGTTGATCTGGGACTTTCCTCCAAGTCCCCATTCTCTTTATGAAGCTAGGAAGCAGTGTAGGTGACAGGATAGACAGAGTCTATCACATTGGCAATCTCAACTCCAGGTAAGACTTCAGACAATAAAGGGAACCTGAAAATATACTTGCTCTGTTTATGAAACTGCAGAACTTCTTTCTTCACATCTTTAATTTTCAATTTTCTTCTCAAAAATAAGAGTAATGACATACTCTCACTGAGAATATTTGAAAATTACTTATCAATGAGAGTTATACATATGAGAACCTACACAGATGAAAAAATAAATAGAGGTAAGAGGAAAAAATCAATAAATTTTCTAGAGGACATGAATCATAATCTAAAGACAATGATATTAGGAAAATAAAAACTACTAGGATTGGATAATTCGTTAAGTATGAAAGATAGCTTACCACAGAAATTAAACTTTCTGTTTGTAATCCTAAGCCCAAGATTCTGAGACTATGATAGGCCTGGCAATTGAAATAAAATGTCAGAAACTAAAATTGCAGAAGCAAAGGCAAAATTCGGCATGCTATATTACCTCCTTGCTTCTCCAGCCACAAGAACAGAGATCAACTAATCAAATAAACCAACAGGTATTTAGTAAGGACCCACTGTGCTTTCTCAAATGCAAGATACTGTATCCGTACATGCTCTAATTTCAACTGTTACTTTAGCAGGAATAGAATTAGTTGCATAAAAATAATTTTCTTCTTACTGACTTTAAGTGAATTTATATAGCTTCACTTCAGGAAGAATGAAATCAGGACTACTTTTCAGTCCATATCTGAGATGAGTAGGCATATGTTGTCTCTTTGATGTAGAATTCCATGTTATGTACCAAACTTTGTTAACCATATGATTATCAGAAAGAATTTGTCCATGGTGCAGTTACCTACACATTAAAGAAAAGTCCATTCATGACTCAATTTTGAACTATTTCTGCTATGATAGATAACTTTTTACTGTGAAGAAAAAAAGACACAGGAAATTCCTCTTGGGGCTGAGATGGCTCAGTGGATAAAGAGCTTGCTATGCAAATGTGAAAGCTAGAGTCTGGCTACTTATCACACAAATAGAACCCAGGTAGGGACAGTGTCTGGGAGGCAGTAACAATAGATCAACAAGACAAATTAGATAGCATCATAAGAAAATTCTAGATCTAAATCAGAGATACTATCTCAATGCATAAGGTGGAGAGTGATCAAGGATGAAACCTGACATCAATCTCTAGCCTCCACACTCATGTGTACATGTTTGCACACTCATACACATGCAAACATGCAAGTATACCATGTAATCACATACATGTAAAATAGAAATTCATTTTTTAGTTACAGATGAATATTTAATGTTTTTTTTAGGATTCTACGGCTTATGAAAATAACATATTTCAAATGTTATTCCCTTTCCCATTTTCCCCCCACCCCTGGAAAACCCCCATTTCACACCCCTCCCCCTGCTTATGTGAGGGTGTTCCTCCACCCACCCACTCACTACAGCCTCTCCACACTCAAGTTCCCCTACACTGGGGCATCTATCAAGTCTTCATAGGACCAAGGACCTCTCCTCCCATTGATGCCTGACAAGGCTGTCCTCTGCTACATATGTGGCTAGAGCCATGGTTCCCTCCATGTGTACTCTTTGGTTGGTGGCTTAGTCCCTGAAAATATCCAATAAAAAAATGTTAAAAAAAAAAAAAAAGACAACTCATAAAAAGATAAAAATGAAAAAAAAGCCATTATAGTCAAAGAAACTTTTCAGAATTAATAGCTATTTCTACTAGTTTACCAACAGTTTCTCTCTACTAATTTGAAACATTCTGCATAACACAAAGTTAAGGAAACATGCCAGGACATGGTTGTCTACAAACTGCCTGATCATGCCATAGCACAGCTGCTGTTCCATGGGCGATGTGGTACTACTCAAAACAGAGAAGCCAGGTTGTACAGTCCTGATTTTACACTATAGTTTGCATATTGCAGCATGTAATGCATTCTATGAGACAGACAGAACTTACATTGACTGGAAACCACATGTTCGAACCCTTTTCAGGATACATGAACATTTCATATTTGGGGTCTGTTATCTCTTCAAGAATACAGTGGAAGAACTCTGAACTCACTCCCCAACCCTCAAGATGAATTTCTTTAATAAATTCAGTCTAAAGGAAATAACATATATTTGCTATTGATGGATTAAGTAGATTCATTCGTTGAAAATTTGCCAATGATATTTGTTAAGGTCCACGAAACTTTCAGATGAGTGAACTTAAACACTTCTGAGAAAACAATTTAAAAAATCAATGAAATAAAATATAAATCTATAAAGCTCTACAAAGTATTTGCAAACCATATACTTGATAAAAGATTATTTTAAAATATATAAGGATTTCATACAACTCAATAAGGACAAATGAAGTTTAGTTCAAATATGGGAAACAGACTTAATATACACAATTGCCAATAGATGTGTGAAAAGGTGACCACTACCATTAATCAATAGAGAACTGCAAATCAAAACCAAGATGGGATAGCAACTCACAATTAGTATGATGGCTATACTACAATATTTGTTGCTGACTTAAAAACTAAGAACACCATGGATGGGAACATAAATTGATATAACTACCAAAGGAAAATATTATGGATTTTCAAAAACATAAAATAAAAAATAGAACTACCCTGTGATTCAGGGCATATATACACTTCTGGGCATATATACAAAGGAAATGAAGTTAAATGTGGAAGAAACAGTTACACTCCAATACTTATTTAACATTATTCCTAATAACCAAGGTATGCAAGCATCTTAAGTGCAGACTAGTAGATGAATGCCTAATCAAAACATACTATATACACATAGTAGAATATCATTCATCGGTTAGAGGATGAAACCTGTTGCTTGCTGGTTGGAAATAAAGTGAAATATAATAAAAACATAAGGACACTCATAGAAGCTAGGATGGGGAAAATGAGAGTGTGGCTAGTCCTTGGCTGTAAAACTTGAGTTACACTTGGTCTTTTAGCTCTAGTGATTTGTTACGCAGTGTTGTGCCTAGCATTATTGACATTGTGCTGTATACTTAATATTTTGTTAATAATATGGAAAAAAGACACAAGAAAATGAATACATGGCTTGTGTAAGGGCACTATAAAAAGAAAATCTGAAAACTAGATAGAGGATGCATTATTATGAAATTTACCATTACATAATAAGGGGGACTTGGACAATGCTTGATATACTATGTTAAGCATATCAACATGAAAGAACTCAATTAAAACAATTCTATGAAGAGAATGATATTTATAACTTTCATCATCAGAAGCAACACAGGCACTAACCTGTGAAGAAAGATGCTGGACAATGCTGGAGCAGGCTACTAGGAAGTCCCTACTAAGTCCACAACAACCCTGCTATATTGCTGCAGTGTGCAAAGTTGTACTGAGGCAGTAAGGAGTGGAGGTAGGGGGTAGGGGTGGAGTTACAAAAGCAACTATTTACTAACCACAGCAGGACTGTTTCAGGGTTGTAATAAATTGAACAGGTACATACCTCAGGGATATCATCCTCTAGGGTGATCATATTACTCCCACGAAGGGATTTGCAATCCCATAGTAAGAACAACATCAACCAACCAGAGCTCCAAGGGGCTAAACCACCAACCAAAGAGTACACATGGAGCAATCCATGACTCCAGCTACATATGTAGCAGAGGATGGCCTTATCTGGCATCAATGGGAGGAGAGGTCCTTGGTCTTCTGAAGGCTCAATGCCCTAGTGTAAGGGAATGCCAGGGTGGTGAAGTGGGAGTGGGTGGGTGAGTGTTGGAGCACTCTCATAGAAGCAGGGTGAGAGGGATGGGATAGGGGATTTATGGAGGAGAAACCGGGAAAGGGAATAACATTTGAAATATAAATAAAGAAAATATCCAATAAAAAATTGATAAAGAAATTAGGCTGCAGAAAGTTGAATAAATTATCTTACTTCACTCGGCTATCATGTAAAGGAGGCTATTTTTTGAAATCAGGTTCCCTTACTCTAGATGCCATCTCTTAATTTATGTCTTATATTTAAAATGAAAATAGTTGGGTTTTAAATTGATAAATTGTTATCCAACAAGTGTATGCCAAGCACTATGGAAGAGCTAGCTATAGGGAAATGTAAACACAAAATGAACAGAAATTATGGAAAGACAAGTGTTCTAACCAAAATTGCGTAATGGCAAAGACAACTTAAACCTGGAGACAGATTTTTCTCAAGTGAGCCAAAGGTGAAAATGTACTTGTTTGCATATGTTATTTGAATAATTGTTCCACTGCTCCATCATAGTGCGTCAGAAGACAGCAGACAGGAAAAAAAGAATGTGTGAGTTTCCAGTAATGTCCCCAGGGATGTAGAAGAAGTCACTCCAATTGTACCTTGGCCAAATCTCTTTTCATTTTAGAAGTAGATGATTATCCATGATTGGTGACGATTGCTAGTAAGAGCGGGAGAGAACTCAGTGGACCTTGCCAAAATCTCTCCTAGGGGAATGGTAAAGGAAAGCAGATGCATCACTTTTTCCTCTGTGTTTTAGTCTTTGATCATTTCCCAAAGAGGAAATTTTTTCTATGCTGTTTCTAACTACCTGGCATTGGATTAGCAGTGAATACAGCCAAGGATTTGTGTTCAAGCCTCTTGCATATAAAGAACATGTAAAATGAATCCATATCACCCTTTAAAAATAAATTTTGTCCCCTGCCTTCTATTGTAGCATTAACCCTTCTATGGAGTTAAGAAGGTAATCTGAGTTGAGTGCCTCTCTTAAGTAATTTCAAGGTAAAAATAGATCCAAGAAGTAGATATTAGTGCCTTTTTTATAATTAAAAAAACAAAAACTAGAAACATGGCTGTTTTAAAAATCACAAAGTATTTTTAACAGAACATTTTGACGAGGAATGCAGAAGAGATGGCTCAGCAGTTCAAAGCACTTGCTACTCTTGCAAAGGACACAGCATTGAACCACACTATCCACATGGCAGCTCACAAACACCTGTAACTGCAGTTTCAGGGAGCCAATGCCTTCTTCTGGCATCCCCAAGGATGAGGCACATGCATGGTGCATATACATACATGCAGTCAAAACACTCCTATGTATAAAATAACAACACGCAAATCATTTTAATGCTTAAAAAGTAGAGCATTTAATTAATATTCGTGTTTCTGAAACAGTCAAAAACACAAAAGGCAGTTGAATAATAAACTCAATACAACAAGCAATTTGACAGACATTTAATAAACTGGGAAATGCACCAACGAGCTAAGAAACTCAATCCTGTAACACCAGCTTTCATTTCCAATGTTCTCCAGGTGGCTGCTAGCCATTTGCCACACAGAAAAAACAAAAAAACCAAAACAAAAAAATAAATAAAAGAAAGAGAAACAACAACAAAAATACAAAAATGAACAACAACAACAAAAAAAACCACCTTGACACTTATTGGAAAGCAGGTTTCAACCATTAAAAATAAATAAATAAATAAGAAAGGCACACAGTAGAGAATAGACAATGTTGTGCTAAAAGGCTATGTAATTTTGCCAAAAAAAAAAAAAAATTCAATCTGTGCACAAAATACCTCTCCCATTCTTTTGATCTGCTGCAGCACTTGTCCAAATGGATGGGCTCCCTAAAGGGAAAACCCATTTCAAACACTGAGGAGCTCGAACAAATGAGAAGCACTCAACCTCAGGCTTAAATATCCCAAATGGTCTCTTGCTGGTAACATGAGAACAAAATCAGAGTTTCACTCAGAAAACAGTTTCCCTGCCTTTTATCTCCTGTTCCATTTGTGCATTGATACGAAGATCAGAGTCATCAACTTGAATGTGATTTAGAATCTCCATACAAACAATGAGACATTAAACACTTTTTGGTTTTCCAAAGTTTGTATTCAGACTCTTTTTTTTTTTTTCAGGGTATAATCACAGTCCCATCAGTATTTGAAAGACTTGTACAACACAGGATGCCTCTGTCAAAATTCCAGCAAGCTAATGCATTCCAATATAGCTTGCTTGTGCAAATTACTGCCTAAAAAAAGGCGATGACTTGATACTTGACATATGCCATCATATATATATATATATATATATATATGTGTGTGTGTGTGTGTGTGTGTGTGTGTGTGTGTGTGTATGTGTGTGTGTATATATATGAATGTATGTATATATATATGTGTATATATATATATACTATTTTTATTTTTAACCTTTGTACTGACTAGTTTTGTGCGTCAACTTGACACAAGCTCAAATTATCACAGAGAAAGGAGTTTCAGTTGAAAAAATGCCTCCATAAGACCCAGTGGTAAGGCATTTTCTCAATTAGTGATCAAGGGGGAGGGCCCCTCATGAGTGGTACCATCTGTGGGCTTGTAGTCTTGGGTTCTATAAGAAAGCAGGCTGAGTAAGCCAGGGGAAGCAAGCCAGTAAGGAACATCCCTCCATGGCCTCTGCATCAGCTCCTGCTTCCTGACCTGCTTGAGTTCCAGTCCTGACTTCCTTTCAGGATGAACATCAGCATGGAAATGTAAGCTCAATAAACCCTTTCCTCCCCAACTTGCTTCATGGTCATGATGTTTGTGCAGGAATAGAAACCCTGACTAAGACAAATTGGTACCAGAAGTGGGGTATTCCTGTGAAAATCTGACCATGTTTTGGGGAGCACTGTGGAAGGACTTTGGAACTTTGAGCTAGAAGAGCCATTGGGATGTTAAGAGCTCTATGAGGTGTTCTGTAGGAGCTTGGAAGATAATGTTGAGAACAGTGCAGAAGATGGAGGCCTAGCTTGTGAAATTTTAGAGGGAAGATTAAAGACTCTTGTCAGGGCTGTTGCTATTTTGACTGTGAAGGTTCTGTGGTTTTGGTTAGCTGGGGCTGAAGGATCACCTGTGATTAACAAGATACCAGAACTACTAAAGCAAAACCATTGCATTACTGGGATGTTGGTTAGCTGGAATTGGGAAATTGGCGGTGATTGGGAAGAGACCAGCATCACTGAGGTGAAATCTTCTGAGAAGTGTTTTTCTGAGAGCACAGAGGCTGCATTCCAGGGATAGCTAGGGTTGTACCTTGTGCTGTGGCTGGACGTGGTAATGTGTAAGAGTCACCCAGGTGGTACTGGTTTTGAAGGCATGAAGGAGTCGTGAAGAGCAGCTGAGGCCTGGGTACTATGAGAGGCCTCAGAAAGTCATTGGTGAAGGTGCAGCCTCAGTTGCAATTGACAGCCCAGGACTGAAGGGGTCATGCAAAGGAGGTGAGGCTTGGCACCATGAAGAGAGCCTATGAGAAGCTGTTGGTAAATCTAGTTGCAGTGGAAGACAGCAGTGTTTTGGAAATGCCAGTACCATGAGATGACCACTAAAAACAGCAGCAGCAGTGGAGTACAGGCATCTGGAGCCTAGAAGACAAGGTGTGTGCTACAAAGGGCAGAACTGGAGAAGTGACTCAAGCACTTGGAGGAATCCAGAAGATTGTGAGTGGATCCCAGACGGTTGGAGTTTGATTTTGCTTTTGATTGTGACTGTGGCCTGATAATTTTCCCTCTTGAAGAAAGAAGGTATTTTAGTGGAGCCCACAGTTAAGAGACTTTGAATCTTTAAAAGACTTTGAATTTTAAGAGATTGGATGTCTAAAAGGGACTGAAATGTTAATATGTGAGAATTTGCAAAGACTGTGGGACTTTTAAAGTTATTTAGATCTTGGGGATGAATAAGAAAGTAAGGGTGGAGGTTTAATGGTGATGTGTTTGTGTGTCAAGTTGACAAGGGGTCAATTGTACTGGCTAGTTTTGTGTGTCAACTTGACACAAGCTCAAATTATCACAGAGAAAGGAGTTTCAGTTGAAAAAATGCCTCCATGAGATCCAGTGGTAAGGCATTTTCTCAATTAGTGATCAAGGGGGAGGGCCCCTTGTGAGTGGTACCATCTGTGGGCTGGTAGTCTTGGGTTCTATAAGAAAGAAGGCTGAGCAAGACAGGAGAAGCAAGCCAGTAAGTTACATCCCTCCATGGCCTCTGCATCAGCTCCTGCTTC
>CM052713.1:44268281-44287122 GCA_028551405.1 Uromys caudimaculatus
AACTTGCTTCATGGTCATGATGCTTGCACAGGAATAGAAACCCTGACTAAGGCAACCTTTTTGTTTGTTTGTTTTAGCTTAGTCACTTGAATATTTAGAAAATGAGATTAAACTTTTAAAGTTTAAAAAATAGAAATAATTTTATATATAGTTACAAAAACAGACAGCAGAAACCATCATCAGCATCATTCTGAAGCCAGCAAAAACTAGTGAGAAGTGGCAGCAGTGAAAAAGATGTTACAATTTACTTTCTGACTTTACAAAGTGACAAACAGTGTTGCTAACATTCATTCATTTCCCGGGACTTAACAACATGTATTGCTTTCTTTCATCACTTTGCCAATTTTCTTCAAAGAAAATTACTATTTCAAGCTCTCCATAAATTCTATAACCTCTCTGGGCTTCGTTTCCTCATGGGAAAATTGGGAATAACAATGCCTGGCTGTGGAGTTGGAATGGGGGTTAGAAATAATACATGAAAATCACCTAATAGCGCCTGGTACATAATGGAAGCCATCACCATTATTATTACCCCAAAGCCATATCTGGACATGTAAATTGGAATAAAACACTGAGGCAGTTTTCAGACTAATCCAAAATGAATACATTTTCTTGCAGATCCAAGGTAATTGAGGTAAATGTTAGAACATTTATTGGAATTATCAAGATATATAAATTGTGACG
Organism: Uromys caudimaculatus; assembly: GCA_028551405.1. Classification (NCBI taxonomy): domain Eukaryota; kingdom Metazoa; phylum Chordata; class Mammalia; order Rodentia; family Muridae; genus Uromys; species Uromys caudimaculatus. Next base: position 44,268,966 of record CM052713.1, read on the forward strand.
GCACCTGCGCCATCAAGGTACCAAGTACTGAGCGTAGGCCTGGTTGATTAACAAAGGACACAGACTCGGGTCATTCGTTCAAGGAGAATGCCAAAGTTTTACTGAAACTCAATCAATATATATGCTTTACCCAGGAAGGAAAAGGAAAAGCACCAGGAAGAACAAGACAGGGGGCCAATGGAAGGTCCCTGCCCAGAACTACACGCCCACTGGAGGAGATAACCGCAGAATGTAAAAACATCAGCACACAGAAGGTTCCATTAGGCCATCTGCCCTTATGGGGCCCAAGAAAATTGTTTCCATTTTCTACTTTACATGTCCAGATATGGCTTTTGTACATAGCGCTAGAGTACTCCACAGACTTTTAAAACTTTGTCCGTTACTGAAAGCCCCCAGCACTAAGTTTAGCCAACCATCATACGTAGATAAAAGTACATTGCAAGACAAGCTTGATTCATTAGTCCAGTGGCTGCATCAGTTAACAGAAAACAAAGCTGATCCAATATATAATTTAACTACCTACCGTGTAACTTAAATCAATAAATTTGAAATTTAGAAGGTAATTGGGCAATAGGCCATTTTGAGAAAGAGTCTTTTTTTTTTTTTTTTCTAATTTCTTCTACTATAACGTTTTAGAGAATCTTGAAATTTGGGAGAAGAAAATAAAATCTGCAAGAAATGAAAGGTTGAAATGGGCTTGCCTACCTAAAATCAAGAATAATAAAACTGTGTGTTTGACTGAAACAAGTCAACTGTTAAAAGCAGTTGCTTGGGAGGAGAAACTGTAATAATATCTATTCTTAAATTTTGTTTTACAAAATAAAATAGTGTTTTGTTGACCTCAAACTCAAACTCCTCCTGCCCCAGCCTCTTAAGTGCCAGAATTTCAGATAGATGCCACCACTTTCAGGTAAAAACAAATAAGTAGTTATAGAAAGAAGGGGAGCTTTAAAGAAACTTGTAATCAGTGTTTAGACATAGATAGTATTAATGCTGGCAGCTCTCAGGAACTGGTCCAGTATGAAGGAGATCCCAAATCCACCCCTGTTGTTTCTGTACACCAATCCACAGGCTCTACTGACAGCTGTTGACTCCTCCTTTTCTACCACATCCCACACAGTGAAAAACTTTCACTGATTTTTATCAGAAACCTATGAGAAATGTAGGAACAGAGTTCTGGGAGAAAGCTTAGGATACAGGAACAAACCCAATCATCCTTCATCTTTATCCCTTGGATACTCACATATGCAATTTCCTGTTTAGAACACTGTATTTTATGTACCAACTTAAAACTCCAAGCAGCAAGAGTACAAACAGCAGCACATTAACTCAATGATCCTATACTTGGTAAGAAGAAAGTATGGCCAGCCTTCCCCTAAGTGATGTGCGCTTCAAATCCCATAACTCGTTGTGTCCAACTCTATTGATGTTCATAACAAAAGTTTCTTTGCTATTCAACACTCTAAATATCACATTTGAGTTTAATAAGGATTGAATATAGCTCTCTCACACACACATACACACAAGCTGATATGTGTCTGTGACTTTATAAAGAGGTAACTAAAGTTAAATAAGGTGATAGGGATAGTGCCTAGTCTATTAGTTCTAGTGTTTTTCTGGGACAATGAAAAGGCTGAATAAGAACAAAGCAAAAAGATGACTGTCTTATGCCACAGACACTGTCTCATGAGAAACCAACTCTGAGTGATAATTGATCTTGAACGCCACATTAATCCATGACTGTGAGAAAAAATGTGTTTGTTTTCTAATCCAGACGGTCTGTGGCATTTTGTGTTGCAGTCCTAGAAGGCTAATGAATAAGTTTAACCATCAGTCATACAACTTATACAAAACAGTAACAAAGAGGAGTAGAAAAATAATTATATGTTGTTGAGTACATGAGTAAGTAAACATAAAAACATTTATGCCAGCCACTATCCTTGTGTACATTGCATCTAGTATGTATTCACATAATAAAATATGTGAAATCATCAACTTAAAATGAGGAGAGTTCTTCTGGCTCACACTTTTGGAAGGTTCAGTCCATACTCAGTTGATTCACTGCTTTTGAGCCTGTAGCAAACTGTCCATCATCTGGGGATTCATGGTAGAGGACACTACTCATCTCATGACAGGCGAAAAGTGATAAAGATGAAAATAAGGGCCAAAATGCCAATATCCATTTCAAGGTCATGTCCCAGTGACCTAGGACTTCCCAGATGGTCCCTTCTCTCAATATTTTCACAAACACCCAGATATACCAGATTAGAGACAGAACTCTTTGGCAAATAGGCATTTGGAGGACATTGAATTTATAAGTACAGCAACCTTCAGTTCTGTAACTAGTAATTCCCTTCTTTCACAGATCTTTCTGTGTTGTTGACTCTTTTTAATTAGTAAGTTGTTATAGTCACCCATTAACTTTACCATCAGTCATGGAAGTACCAAGAGATACTTTTAAAAAATACTGAGGATTTGGTTGGTGGCTCAGTTAGTAAAGGATTTGCCAGACAAGCCTGAGGATCTAAGTTTGGAACCCCACATCCTCATAAAAAATAAAGTGTGACAGTACATGCCTATAACCCAAGCACTGGGGAGGCAAAGACAAAAACATTCCTGGAGCTTGCTGCTGGACAATCAATGTAACTGAGTCTATGATCTCCCAGCTCAGTGAAAAACTCTGCATCTGAAAATAAAGTTGAGAATGATTTCAGAAAACCCTCAACATTGGCCTCTGGTCTCTACACATGCAAAAACATACATACATATATACACATATGAACATGAGCACATACAAACAATTTTACAACATGCTAAAAGAACTCAGGATTCTCCTTGATCTTCTTTACCAAAATTGTATTGTAGAAGCTCGTTTCTAATTAATAGGGTTGATTAGCCATCACACTCAAGAGCAGCTTTTCTGTTTGTTGATTCAATGTTTTAAGAAAAATGACAATCACAGATGACAGTCTCAGCTCACAATTAAATAGAACCAATTTGTAGTCTAATAGGATGGGTTTTTTCCCTTGGGAAATGATGGCAGATGTGGGAGGAAGAAATATAATATTTTAAGATTACCTGGAATAATAGTAAGTAAATATACTCTATTAGAGTTCCTTGGTCCTAGGCTTTGATGCTCTGTCTGGAGAAGAAATACATCATCTAATATGTCATATGTCACATTCAGAGCATATACTGCATCACATATAACAACTGCTCAAATCAGCAGGTGCTATTACTTCGGAAGATGTGTAAAGAACTGTATATCGAATAAGTAATATGACAAGAGCTTTTGTGGTGTGTGTGTGTGTGTGTGTGTGTGTGTGTGTGTGTGTGTGTGTGTGTGTGTGTGTGACAGAGATATAAAGAAACACTGAGAGAGAGAGACAGAGACAGAGAGACAGAGAAAGAGAGAGAGAGAGAGAGAGAGAGAGAGAGAGAGAGAGAGAGAGAGACTCTACTACCTCCTTGGATTTAAGATTATTTGACTAGCAGATTTCTTGATTAAAACAAGATTATATAGGTTATCTTACAGCATGCAATGAACCCTGACTGAAAATATAAGTAGAAGCATTTAGGGTAAGAAAGACAGTTGAGGGTTTATTTTTCTCTCCTGAAACAACAAATTGATACCCCTTCCCTGACAGAAAAGAGCAAATATGATCAATTTATTACCAGATATATGGCTGCTTTTTTTGCCAAGCAATGAAGGAACTCACAACAAAGACCTATGATTGGCAGGTTAGGTTTTCAATAATAATGATAACCAGTTCAGTCTCGATATAAATAAAACCATAAACTTTAGTCCATATGTAATAACCCAAATTTCTAAAGTCATGGCCACTGAGTTAATTAGCCACTGAGATGACTTAGGAATGCCTAAGGAAAGAGGTTGCCTGTCATCCATGGAATATCTTGCTTACTTGTGTGATAACCAATTTTTGTACTATATCTCTTATATAAGAGTCCTATCTATAAATCTTTTCCCCAGACTTCTTTCTTGTATTACTTATGTAACAACTCTGCAATCTTGTGATGCTAAGCTCTTTATCACCTGACATAATTGTTATCTGTTTGTCTTATTCATTTAGATACATATTTCAATAATACTTCTTTTAAGACAGACACATTGTCCAAGTTCAACCTCCAAAACTCAGAGGGCATTAGAATAGCTGACATTAGAATAGTTGTACTGACATATGAAGCCTATAAACAAGCTCAAACATGTTAATCATGTAATAACAATGCTCCAAGGGAGTATATATTTGAGTAAGGGGCTCATAGTAATGTAACAAGAGCAAGACCCTGAGCATGTGACTAACTGTCATTACTACTTAAATATATTATTCCCATGGCCAGCTTGTGCTAGATTTCATACAATCTCTTCTGAGTGACAGGACAGCCCATGAAGTGAATAGTCACACGGCACAGAGCTCAAGCCTCAGGTCGGGGCTACAACCTCCCGAAAGGAGAAAAGCTCATAACAAACAACATGGATAGTTTTATTGATACTTAATGCTCTGGAAGGCAACAATGCAATTGGAAGTCATGGTGGCCATGTTATAAGTAGGGACAAAAGGAGGAATATAAAACTATGTCCGCATTCCATTGTCTAGCACTCATATTTTCAAGGCCTATCTAACTACCCAAATTTAATGAGTTTCTTGGTTCCCTCTGCTCTACTCTACCAACACAAACACAAAATTGGTTCTTTCAGAGACCAGCTAGAGCAGTGGTTTTCAGAAGGGCCTTGGGCCAGTAGCAACTGTATAATGAAGGGACTTACTCCCTTACTACATTTTGGAATTATAAACCCAATTTTTTTGATATTTTATTTATTTACATTCAGATGTTATCCCCTTTTCTGGTTTCCCCTCCTGAAACCCCCTATCCCATTTCCCATCCACCATCCCCCTGCTCCTATGAGGGTGTTCTCCCACCCATCCACCCACTCCCACTTCCCCACCCTGGCATTCCCCTACACTGGGGCATGGAGCCTTCACAGGACCAAGGGCCAGCTATCCTCTGCTACATCTGTGGCTGGAGCCATGGGTCCCTCCATGTGTATGTACTCTTTGGTTGGTGATTTAGTCTTTTGGAGTTCTGGGGGGTCTGGTTGATTCATATTGCTGTTCTTCCTATGGGGTTGCAAACCCCTTCAGCTCATTTAGTCCTTTCTCTAACTCCTCCAATGGGGACCTGATGCTCAGTCCAATGGTTGGCTTCAAGTATCCACCTCTGTATTTGTCAGGCTCTGGCAGAGCCTCTCAGGAGACAGCTATATCAGGCTCCTAGATCTAGCTTGCTGAGTTTTAACAATAGCCCATATGACTAATGTACACCATTCATGAATTTTGGTCTAGAAGCAAAGAAAGAATAAGATAAAAAGAAGATTACATTATCTTATTAACTCTCAAAACCACATAAGAAGTGCCCCTACTTCCCAGGTGAGAGTTTGTTACTTTTTCTTTATAGTTTCTCTATTCAGCAGGAAACTCTGGAAGGCTGTAATTTCTATCTTCATCCCCTCTGCTGAAGGAGAAGTGGGTGTCTTTGTACTTCTAGGTACAGCATTTCCTTCTAATGAATACCCTTAAGATCCAACTTATTAATGCAATAGTGATAGTAGACTAACTTAGTGTCTATGCATAGTGATATAGTTTTAAACGTTAAACCTTCAGAAAAGAACAAAGACTGGTCATCTCTAAATAGCATGACAATAATCTCAACTACTCTAAAATGTTATATTCTGCTGCCTTAATTTAAAAATCAGCTACAATCACCTCTTGAAATGTTTATTAAATCTTGGTTCTCAGTATCTAAACTATGCAGAATTAGAACTATATCATTTGAATTTCAAAGTAAAGATTATTCATGACTATTAATTTGAATTTATTCTTGTTTTCACTTACTTTCTCATTAGCAAATTCAATATTATAAAATTAACCTTTTGTACTTGAGAAGCAATTAAATTTTACTAAGTTTGATTTTGTATGTTTTAGTCTGGTAGCTAAATTGATATGCACTACAAGTTTTCATTCAAATGGCTAGAATTTTTTAGTAAACTACTCACTGGCTGTACACTGGAAAATAACATACAGAAAGGTTGTAAGGGATTTTTTGGCTTCCAAATACTCAGTGTACAATTTGTAGAAGTATTTTAATTTTTAACATTGACTAATTAATATTTTACTAATTACTGCTTAACAAAGTCTTGGAAAGTTATTTACCTTTAGATATGAAAAGTATGCAAATATAATTAAGTGTGATTTAAAATGTTGACAAATAATACAAAAGCAAAGGAACATAAAATAGGGGGATATAAGTCCTGAAGTGAGCAAGCTAACTTTGAAGTAGCACGCTCATGACAATGGACAAAGGACCAAGGAAATGAATAGACTCTTGGATACCTGGATCAAAACATAAAGAAAAAAATATAGTAATATTATGTATTGCTTTATGTAATCATTTGTCTGAAAACAAGGTGATAAATAATTGCCTCTACCTTTTACACTCAAGCAATTCTTTCCATCAATAAGTAGGATCAATTCCCCCTTGTTTGAAATTAGCTAGATTTGTGACTTATATAAACCAACAAAATGTGGCACAAGTAATTTTGTGTGTGCCTCATGTTGTATTAGTCCAGTTTCCATCATTATAATGAAACATCTCGAGCAGTCTACTCTACAAAGAAAATAAGTTTTGTTTGGCTTCTAGTTTGGGGACACAAGATACAGAGTTGTAACAGGTCCTGAGACCTTGGCACAACCAACACAATGTTAGAGGCAACATTCTGGCCTTAGAACCCAGCACATAGGCTCCAACATCTGCCAAAGAGGAAACAAAGTCCTTATCCATAAAAGACCTAGTCCAGACTTCCAGGATCCAGGAAAGTCCTTAAATGTACTAATCTTGCTTTTTGGCTTCTATGGTTTCTCTTATCACTAACTAGTCTTACTGAATTATGTCAATCAAGATGGTGTAGCTTTTGTATCTGGGACTGCACAATTTGTGCAAGTTCCCCATGTAGCCACTGGCCAGCAAGATAGCCTCTTTTGTTCAGCTTTCAGAAGATATCCAAGAAGAGTCTCAGTGAGGTTGCAGTATTGATAGAGTAGTGAAGCCAAAGGCCTCATACCAGATCAAAAGCCATTGCAATGAATATCTGCAAGGAAAGAAGTGTAGACAAAAGGGTATACTGTAGGACACTCTGTGACATACTACAGCTTCACTAATGACATTTTCCTCTGTTGGGGAGGGGGAGATTGCAAGGGACAGGGGCACATACTAGGGGCAGGAGATGAATGGAATTGGAGTACATGGGGTCAAATTCACAAAGAACTAATAAAAGTATTGCCTGTGTTCTGTTGTGAAATTATCTCACAACAGAGTCTGTACCTAGTAATGTTCTTCTGGCTAGTAGAGTACAGAAGGAGTGTAGAAATACATAGTAAGAACCAGAGGTGCATGAGTGTGTGTGTGTGTGTGTGTGTGTGTGTGTGTGTGTGTGTGTGTGTGTTATGTGTGAGTTTGTATGTGGTGTGTGTATGGTATGTATGTATAGTGCAGTATGCTGTGAGTATGTGTGTTGTATGTGTGTGGTGTGGTTTGTGTGTGGGGGGTGTTGTACATGTGTGTGTTTTATGTGTGAATGTGTGTGTACTGTGTGTGTTGTGTGTTGTATGATGTGGTGTGTGTACAGTGGTATGTGTGTATATTATGTGTATATGGTATGGTGTGTGTATGTCATGCTTTGTGTGTGTTATGTGTGAATTTGTGTATTATGGAATGTGTGGGTACGTCGTATGTGTGGTGTGATGTATGTCTGTAATGTGTTGTGGGTTGTATGTGTGTTATGTGTGAGTGTGTGTGTACTGTGGTGTATGTGACAATATATGTGTGTGTTGTATGTGTGTGGTGTGGTGTGGTGTGGTGTGTATATCTGTGTGTGTGGTGTGTGATGTATGTGTGTGGGTCATGTGTTAGTGTGTATATGCATTGGATGTGTGCTGTGTGTATGTGTGCTGTATGTGGTGTGGTATGGTATGTGTGTGTTATACATGTGGGGGGGGCTGTTGTATTGTGGTGTGTGTATGTGTGGTATATATTGTGTACCTGTTTGTATTTATATTCAAATTCAGTACCTCCCACATGCTCGCTGTGTTCCTTACATGTGAGTTTGTATTCTGAAGAATCTGAAGCTGTATCCTAACAGATCCAAACATTGGTGCTTCATCCTAATGACATTATCTAACCTTAACCCAAAGACTCTATTTCTAAACATCAAAGTCAGAGTAACTTTCCTTCTTAGTGTGAATTAAATGTCAACACATGAGGCCTCAGCAGACACATAGATCCTATGTAAACCACAGCACACCCTGGCTGCTTCTTTCTTCACCATCTTGAGAGTCAGCCACTATGCTCATTTAAGAAACTCTGACAAATTACTCAATGGATAAGAAATGTCAGAGAAATAGAAATCATCTACTGGGTCAAGTAACATAAAATTGGCCTTACTAGAATAGTTCACTTCTCAATGACAAAAGGGGCCTGACAGTCATTCCATAGAGTCTATGATACCACTTTTGTCAACCCAGACTTCTATACCCAGCAAAACATTCAATTACAATAGATAGAGAAAGAAAGATATTCCACAATAAAACAAAATTTAAGCAGTGCCAATGTACTATTCTACCTCTACAGAAGGCACTAAAAAGAAAACTCCAAAATGAAGAGATTGAGAACAAGAAAACACAAGGAATGAATAATCCCAGAACAGCAAATCAAAAAACAGGGAAAACCTACACAACAGCAAAATAACTGGACTCAACAAACACTGCTCATTAAAGTTCTAAGAGACAAATTCAGAGACATCTCATATTAGCAACTTAACAACACATCTTAAAAACTCTAGAACAAGAACAAAAAATAACACCCAAAAGGAATAGACAGCAAGAAATAATCAAACCCAGAGATGAAATTTTTAAAAAGAAAGAAAAAATAAAAAGAATTGGTGAAACAAAAAGATAGTTCCTTAAGAAAATCAATAGGATAGACAAACTCTAAGCAAAATTAACTAAAAGGCAGAGAAGGAAGATCTAATTAACAAAATAAAAAATAAAAAGACACAGATACAGAGAATCATAAGGACATTCTGTAAAAACCTACACTTCACCAAAATGGAAAATGTAAAAGAAATGGGTAATTTTCTTGATATATATACCACCTGCCAAAGATAAATAAAGCTCAGATAAGCAACTTAAACAGACACCTCATATAACACAAGCAGTAATTAGGGCTCCCAACCAGTGTGCCCAGAGACAGATGGTTTTAGCACATAATTCTGCCATATTTTAAAAAGAAAAGTTATTGCAAATACTTCTCAAATTATTCCACAAAATCGAAACAGAAGGAACACTGTCTAATTTTTTTAATTTTTTTTTTTTTTAGAATTATGGACACATGATTTTTTTTTAATGAAGAAGCCAGAATATACACGGGAGGAAAAGGCATCTTCAACAAATGGTGCTGTTCAAGCTAAATGGCTGCATGAAGAAGAATGCAAATAGACCCACACTTATCACCCTTGAACAAAACTCAACTCCAAATGTACTGAAGACCTCAACATAAAGCCAGATAAACTAAACCAAATAGGAGTGAATTCGTTGGCACAGGAAAAGACTTTCTGAACAGAATATCAACAGCATGAGCACTAAGAACAATTAATAAATGGGATCTCATGAAACTGAAAAGCTTCTGTATGGCAAACTATACCCTTATTCAGTCAAAGCAGCAGGTTACAAAATGGAAAAAATTTTTAATGAACTACACATCCTATATAGTGTGAATATCTCATATATACAAAGAACTCAAAGCATTGGAAAGCAAATATATATATATATAATTTTTAAAAATGGATACAGACCTAAATATGGAATTCTCAAAAGAGGATGCACAAATGACTGAGACGCACTTAAAGAAATATTCAACAACCTTAGTCATCGGGGAAATGAAAATCAACTACTTTTAGATTTCATCATATAATAATCCAAACAGCCAAGAGCAATAAATGGTAACACATTCTAATGAGGATACTGAGCAATGGGAATACTCGTCTATTTCTGTTGGGAATGTAAACTTGTACAGTCACTATAGAAATCAGTCTGGGGTCCTCTAGGAAGCTGGAATGGGTCTACTTGAAGATCCCACACGTGGGCATGTAACAAAAGAACTCTATATCCTACTACAAAGACAGTTACTCAATCTTGTTCATTGCTGCTCTATTTATAATAACCAGAAATAGGACATGAATTAAATATCTATCATTAGATGGATGGATAAAGAAAATGAGGTATACTTACACAATGGAATATTATTCAGTTGTTAAAAATCCAATTAAGAAATTTGCAGGGAAATGGATGGATCTAGAAAAGATCATTGTGAATGAAGTAACCCAGACCCAGAAAGACAAATACAGTATATATTCACTTGTATGTGGATGTTAACTATTAAGGTTCTATAAGCAGACTACAATTCTTATACCCAGGACTGGGAAAAGGATAAGATTACCCTAGGTAGGGAAATAGAATAGATGAATGGGTGCTCTGGAATGGGAGGGTCAAACAGGTAGCAGGAGGGAATAGCAGAGTTAGGGGGAATACTAGGAGAGATGGCTAAAACTAAGAAACTTCTGAGGGTAAGTATGGAAATCTAATACAGTGGACACTTCCTAAATATGTACTTGTATGAAGGTCATCTAAATGGAATTACTAAATAACAGGGCATGCAGAGCACCAACTGGATGTCTCTTGTCATCAACTGAAGCCTCTAGTTCCGGGAATGGGTAACACCAAAACACCCTGTTGGCCAAAGAAGCCCCTTGGCCTCCCCAAACATCTCAGGCTAATGTCAAGGTTATTGGTTGCTCTCTACAAAGTGACGATAAGGTCCTACTGATGAAGATAATACCTCCACAATTCATTGAACATGGAGAATGAGCTGGTGCCAACCTAGAGCCTTCATTCATACTGGCTAGTGTTCTTGGTACTGAGAGGTATCAAGGATACCAAAGGAGAAAGGTAAACATCAACCCAGCTACAAACCCTTTAATCTATGATGGTGACCTGCATGTTAGATGCACTGGTGCGAGAGAAGCACAAAGCTGTAGTACTCAACAACTAATGTCTGATTGGACTTAAGGTCCACTCTACGAGATGGAAGCCATCCCTGACACTGCTCAGGTGGCCAAGAACCTGAGACTAAACAGGCCAGGGCCCTAGAGAAAACCAAATGCTACTTTTCTGCTAAAGAAATATAGTAATGAAACTATATAACTATATAATAAAAAATATAGAACTATATTCTGCTATACTCATGGATAAGGCTCTTGCTCAGCCATCAGCAGAGAAGTTTCCTCCTGAAATAGATAGAAATAAGTACAGAAGCCTAAAGCTGAAGAAGGTGCAGAATGAAAGACCTTGGAATACTCTGTCAGAAATGGGATTTTCCATGGATTTCCTCCCATTATGTCTCATGGAACCCTGCAGAAAAGGAGGCAGAAAGTCTGTCTTAGTCAAAGGGTATGAAGGACAGGAAGGAAATAAGATCTTCTAAACACAGCACAACCAGTGCACATATGAACTCACAGAGACTGAGTCAGCATGCACACAGCCTGCATAGTCAAGCTTGATGAGATCCCAGGGTTGAGAGAGGAAGTAGAGACAAGCCCCTATCTCTAACCCAGAAGCTCTCTCCAATTGACAACCACTCATGAATAAAAATTAGCTTTATCCAGTGGAGTTCAACGGATATCCAAACCACTCCTAGGACAGACCTCATGCCCAGCCATAGATTATCAACACAAAAGAAGCTCGGTGGTATTGTTGGGGGTTATTTTTGCCTCATAATGCTTTGTATGGGCATTTTCCTTTTTCTTTCTTCTTATCCTATAGGTCTTCTGCTTATATATTATAGTTTCTGATTTTGTGTTTAGAGATTTCTCTAAAAGAATGTTTGAAAAGAGAATTTTTCATTAAGTCATTTTCTTTTCTATCACAAGTAATATTCCTACTTCAGGTCCAAGCATGATATGCAGAAAAAGAGAATGTTAAATTCTGTTTTGTTAATGATTCTAAATGCTCATGTTTGTAATATTCACCTTCACTTCTTGGGTGCTAGAATTACGGACATATGAAATCACATTTAGCTCTTAATATTTGTTTGTTTTAACGTGTGTGTGTGTGTGTGTGTGTGTGTGTGTGTGTGTGTGTGTGTGTACCACGTAAATGTAGGTGCCCATGAAGACCAAAAGAGGGCATTAAATCCCCTAGAACTTGAGGTCCAGGTGTTTATGAGCTGTCTGGTGTGGGTGCTGGGAACTGAATTCCAGTCCTCTTGGAAGAAAAATAAAAGCATTCAAGTGCTGAACTGTGCCTCCAGCAAGCACCGTACTTGCAAATCTTTGAGCTATACCTGTCAACTTAATTGTATCTCAATGCATAACTTCTGTTCTGCTACCCTGCAAAGACAAACTGAAGGAAGAAGCTCTAAGGTTTTAGTGGTGTTTTGAAAAAAGCAACTTAGCCATTCTTTTGTGAATGAATGGAGATGACAGAGACTTTTATTAAGCGAAGGCATTGCATATCATTGTCTCCTGAGCTACAGGGATAGATTTTTCCTTTGGGGTTTAAAGCTACTTCAGCAGCTAAAACGGACCCGTGAGGGTACCTGAGAGCTAAAATTAGACGGCCCTAACTGTAATGATTTCCAGTTAGTGGCTGTGCCAGAGCCCAGTTCTAGTTTCTTGTTAGTCGAACTGCTCCTGTCACAGCTTCTCCTCTGAGGGAAAGCTCTGCATTTTACTCGGAGAGTGTGGTCTTACCCTTCACAACTCCTTTAGTCCAGTGGCCTCAAACCCATCACACATTTTTCTTGAATCTTTAGCATGGTTAAAAGAGACAGTCCATCACAGACAGGAAAGGAATGGCAAAGAGAATATGCAGCAGCTGGTTACAGTGTGTTCCCAGTCAGAAGAAACAATATGGAAATCCTGCCACTCTGACAAACATTTCCTGATCTTACTATTTTCCAAGATCCATGTGGAAACAAACCAAACAAAAATACATGTCCTTTGTCTAGCTAAATGTGTTAGTAATAGTGTTAGTGTAGTTAATTTTTCTATTTCATTTACACCCTGTTTTCCCACTTAATGAATTAGAACCTCTATATATGTTAGTCTATAATACATTTGATCTCTCACATAGCAGTGTTCATTACATGTTTTTTAGTGCAGGAATATCTCACGGTGAAAAAATGATATAGTGGTTACTACATAACAATGAGTCGTTAGTAGCAAATGTAAACTTTTCTGTGAGGCAGTTCAGTTTTATGCTCAACAATTTTGCATCAAATTATTTGTTGGAAGTAAGCAGACTATGCTACAGTGTTATTACAGAGGTCACAGTCTCAGTACCAATTTAAAATGAAATTCATCATTCCAAGAAAAATTAACCCATTTTCAGAATGAAGCTAAGGAGAAAAAAAAAAGAGCTAAGATCAGACACATACCAATAGCTTTATAACTACCAAACCAAATTACCTCATACTTAGATTTTTGGCTAAACTTTTAAACTAAATATGTTTCTAGATATAGAGGGAAATAATGTTTTATGAAGTTCACTTGATTTTATAATAAAGCATGTCCAAAAATCTTTCATCTAAGAAAGCTGCAAAGCCAGGATTCACAAGGTCAGGCTACATTCAAAGCAAATGGAATCTAACGGTTCAACGACCATGAGAGTGCTTTCAGAAAGGAAGATACCAAGGGGCCATAGTGACCGGTATTCACAGCTAAGTCATGATCATAAAACTGAGCGATGTATACAATCGTGTTACACTTTTTCCTAGTATTAAAATTAACACATTAGAGGCTGTAAAGGTGGTTCAGAGGTCATGAACATTTACTACTCTTGCAGAGGACCAGGTTCAATCCCCACCACCCACATGGCTGCTTACAATCTTCAGAAATTCCAGTTTTAAGGAATCTAATGCCCTCTTCTGACCTCTGAAGGCACTACATGCATTTGTTGTGCATACATTCATGCAGGCAAAACACTCTTACACATAAAATAAAAACAGATCAAATATGTTTTAAAGTAACACGTCACCTGCAAAAACATTAGATGTACAAAAGTGTGAGAAATATCAGACATAATCACTGTCTGGATATTATTGAATGTTCTCTGGCTGTATTTTCCTTGCATTGTGTCTAAAATTCATGCACAGCTTGCTTACCTGATAGTACAATGGAAGCTTTTTTGTCAAACCCATAATTAAACACAATTCCAGTGGTTACATATTATTTCATCTAACTCCTCATTTATAGCATTAATATGGCTTTCCCTTTTCACTGTCTTAAATTATTAAATGATCCTAGGATGTTGGGTGACTTGTTTTCTTAGTTTAGGGAGATAGAACAAACTTTTCACAATTTTTACTTAGGATTTGTCCTCATGTGTAAACTTTGCTTTAATAATTATTTAATCTCAATCGGTGGTTTCTACACCACCTCTGGTTTTTCAGTTCCCACAACCTTTATATTTATAATAAGCCTTTAAAGCACCAAAACCCCACCTGCCTCTCTTCTGCCCAGCTGTCGACATCTTTATTCAGCCAATAGAGCATGGTCACATCATATTACTTTGTATGCATACAGATTCTCTCATCCCTAGCCTTGGGGGCCAATATTTAGCATACATAGCAAAAGATGAAACATTAACAGACTTAAATGATATGAATATTTTAGGGTGGCTGTATGTGTTGCCAAATATGATATACGAGCTCGTAAATCTCATAAAGAAAACCCCACTTTCCTATCCGTGTATGGACTATTCTTTGAGAGCTTAATGATTCCTGGTGTTTTGATTTGCTATAGATCTAGTATTTTAGATTTTTATCTTTTAAAACACAATCTGATGCCACTAAAATCTACAATAATTTTAATAGACATGTCAATATTCTATGAAAGGAAGGAAATGTCTGTTTTCTTATTCTTGAAAAACATGAGGGTTTTTAAACTTGATTTTCTTAATTGCAAAACTCTTTCAATGGGCAAGAGATAAATGCTGAGCTTAAATATTTCATTACATTAATTTTAATTGTTTCACTCAAATAAAAATTTCCTACCTCTTAAATCAAAGCTTATCCATTCCAAATCAATAGTGGCCTCTGGAAGACACAAAACTACAAATCTGTCTCTACAGTTGAAGAAAAACACATCTTCTAACAACCCTATTTTGCATTTAACTACCTGAGATTAAAAAAGAAGACCATGAGAAAAAATAGGTATAACAATGGAAGGCTAGTAAAACAAGACAAAAGAACACTCAGAGACATACATCTAGATAATGTTCTCAAGATATTTTCAACGCTGTTCTAACAAGTTGGGACAATGGAAACCACTTTGGGGGATGATCATGGTACTCAGAACTTTAGAACAGATTCAATTCCTGAAATATAAAAAATCCTTATGAACTCTAGTAACCTATTTAGAACATGTGATAAGGAATAAAATGCTCAGAATGAAACCCCAAATCCTGGACTTTGGAGCTGAAACAAAGTGCAGAATCAGAACGGGGTTAGTGGTAAAATTACAAATTATTATTAAGTAGTCATGGAGAAGTGGAAAGGAAGTGCCTAAGGACATCAGAGGTGGAGACACTGTTCTGTGACTTTAGGCAGAATAAAAAGATAAGTTACATGTGATCTTCAACAACTCTTTTCATTCACATGCTGGAAAGATTTTTGTCAGGAAATTATCATCCATGCCAACACATCAAGGGCAGAACTACAAAGCTAGAATGGGTATTCTTAGGGCTATTCTGTCTTGTTCTACAATGTACAGGAAGTTATCTGATATTTCCTTCTTATAATCTAATTCACTAGATATACATGAGAAGCATACTCTGAGATAAGATTTTTTTTTTTTTTTTTTTTTTTTTTTTTTTTTTTTTTTTTTTTTTTTTTTTTTGGTTTTTCGAGACAGGGTTTCTCTGTATAGCCCTTGCTGTCCTGGAACTCTCTGTAGACAAGGCTAGCCTCGAACTCAGAAATCCACCTGCCTCTGCCTCCCAAGTGCTGGGATTAAAGGCGTGTGCCACCACTGCCCGGCCGAGATAAGCATATCTTTAATACCAAGATAAAAGGCTGGGTAATATATAACTTCTTCCCTTAAATCATTTATTATGTATCACTATTTTAGGGCTGAAATAAAATCTGTATTATGGACCGTTAGATACTTCCATTTATCTTTCAGAAAATATCCATTTTCCCTTTAAATGTAATAACAGTTAATGTAAGGTTTTTTCCTAGAAGGATTGCCTTAGTATCCCCCAAGAAATCCCTGAAGTGCTTATTCCTGATGTTCTATTTAGTAGAAAGAAAAACACAATCTTACAGAGTCACGCGCCACAAAAACAGCCAAGATTCTAGGCAAAGTATCGTTGTAAAGGAAACCATAGAAATCACCTTCTGACCCTGAAATTATTCATGTTGAAGCCATCTTAATAAAAATAAAATTAAACAGCCTTGATTGGGGAGACTCATAAAAATTTTATCTCTCTAAATACTCCATCTCCCTAAAATACTTAACTCATGTCCATGTAGTATCTCCCCAGTGACCCATTATCTGCTGAAGAATTTTCTCCCATGGCCATCTCTCTCTTTCCTAAATAAATAGATCTCCCTTTTCCTGTGATAACATTTCTTGGTCCTCTTCACTTACAAACCTGACTTCTTCCTATGATTCATGATCTATGATTCCCCAACCACGCCACTCCGTAGCTTTTATTCCAAGCCCTCTACAATGCATCTGTTCTTGTTAAAGGCCAGTGGATACTTTGATGTCCTCATTTTGTTACCTTTCAAGTGCTTCCAACCAAGTTGGTTATGACTTTCATGACTCACCATCTGCAATGTTCTCCCTAGGTCATGATATTGAAATGACTTCTGTCTCAGTTGATTGCCTTATCACTAAATGCTAAAGGACTAATTTCCTGATCCTGAATCCTCTACTTTTATGAGTGGAGGTCAAGGTAACATCCTCAACAGTGGTAGCTCTGTCTGAACACTAGATATATGAAGACATTCTGTGCCTGACATTGCTACTAGACAATTGATTGCACCAGCTTGTTCCCCCAAAGTGTTCTCTTCTTGATTTTCTTATTTCGGAAAATTATACCATAATTTTATGCAATTGCTGTATAAAAACCCTAGGAGCTGTTCTTGACTCTTGATAATTCCCACTTCTCCACATTTATCCTAGTTTACAAGGTCCTCTATTGAACCTCCAAACAAAGCTGAACTTTCCCATTTGTCTCCATCCCCAGTCGAACCACCTTTGTCTAAAATACTATGTATTCAGTACAGCATTTTTTTTAGATACACTCTCATTATAAAGCCTATATAGCCCTGCACAACTTGATGCCCCATATGTAGACCAGGCTGGCCCCAAACTCAGAGATCTACCTGCTTCTGCTTCCTGAGTGTGGGATTAAAGAAAGGCAAATTCTATTGAGATTCTTATTGTGTCTTGGTGGTTGATCTTTCTGCTCTAGTAAGCTCTCTCTCCTCCAAAAATTCAGAAATTTGTTCAACATTGTTTACTAAAATATACCATATATGGTCTAAGGTTTTCTGAAGCTTCTGGGTTAACAAAAGTAAGCAAGAAAAATCCTAATGACAGAGAAATAATAAATTGTGATATAAATAGAGTAATTGGATCTACAAAATCTTTTAGAGTAAAATCTGGGCTTTGTTTTGATTTAGGGATGTTCCCTCTTTGTCCTATCCAAGCATGAAGTTCTCCCTCATCACTATATCCAAGATAGCTCTACCCACTAAAGGTTCCTGTCTCAAAGCCCCTACACTAACTGTTATCTCCACCTAAGACTTTCAGTTTTATTTTTTTTCCTCCTTTTTTATTTTTGATACTTTATATACATTTCCAATGTTTCCCCTTTTCTGAGTCTCCTCTTTGGATACCCCCCATCCCCTCCCCAACCCGCCTCTAAGAGGGAATTCCACCTCCCACCCCCCTCCCGACCACCCATCCCCATATTCCCGCCTTGACATTCCCCTTTACTGAGGCCTCTAACATCCT
>CM052713.1:44287222-44300029 GCA_028551405.1 Uromys caudimaculatus
GACTTCCTGTTTCTCACTTACTTGTAGAATCTCAGGATTGTGTTAAATACACATTTTGCTACTCATATCTTTCCCCTCTAGAAAGTATGTTACATAAAGATTTACTGTGTTTTTTCCCCCAACTTGTATTGTGTCTGGAAAAAAGGAAGTACTATCTGAACAATTTGTTCATTGGTTGAATAAACATAAATTTTAATCCTAGCTGTTTTCATGCATGGAAATTATTGACTACTATCTGCCAGATTCAGGCACAGTTCTTGGTATCTGGATGGCCTACAGAATTCAGGCTAACCTCCTATCTTGTTCAAAATTAGTGAAGTACAAAATCCTAATAATGAAAAGACTTTAAAGTGGTTTATTTGATTCAGTGATTCTAGAAGCTAAATGATGTTGAACAGTATGTTCAAAGCACACAGCAAGAGCACAGTAAAACCACTTATCAGCGCTAAAGACTTCTCACTCCCAGTACATTGCCTCTTAAAGGATGGAAACACTATAATAAGGACATGAAGAACAAAGTGTCTCAGGCTTGAGAATGTCACTGTAAATTTATGTAATGTCGACATAGAACAACAAATGATGTCAATGTTGATGATAACATAAGATTATCACATATTTTAAGGAAAATCAACAGAGAACAAATGTAGGGAATACAAAACAACCTCACTTCTCTTGGGTTCCCAGGTAGGCCCAAGAATCAAAGACAGGATAAAAGCATATAAATTTATTTAACACTTTATAAATGGTGTGAGATCCGTCATAAGGAAATCAGGTCTCTAAGAGGCTGTTTGATTCAGTCACTTATATACTGGACACAGAATACTGGTGTCAAGTGTGAAAAGGAAAAAGCTGAGGTAGGAGCAGGTAATGGGGAAGAGAAATGACAAGTAAGGTAAATATAGATTTCACAAGGTCTGTTTATGCAAATGTCCCAGAATTCAGCTTTCTATCACTGTTGATAAGAATGCTGTTTTCAAACCTAGTATAGTTTGTTACCAGGTGTCAGACACAAGGAAATTACAAGTTCAAAGCCAGCCAGAGATACTTATCAAAACCCTGTCTCAAAAAATTTTTAGCTGTTTTCCTTTTGGTTCAGAGAAGATACCTTTCATATTAAAATTTCATCTCCAGTCTCCATCTCTTGCTTTTATGAAAGAGGCTGAAGGTCAGAATGATATTGAGACTGCTTTAATTCAAAAACAGTACATCAAAACAGCATGCTGTAGGGTGTCTCGCTAACTTCTTCATACCATGCATCTGTAAGGTTTTTCTGTGAGTTTCTGGACAGCTGTAATTAATGAATGCCAAAACTAAATTGGGTTTTAGCTAGACTAGATAGACTGGTGGTAGGAAGGAAGGAAGGAAGGAAGGAAGGAAGGAAGGAAGGAAGGAAGGAAGGAAGGAAGGAAGGAAGGAAGGAAAGAAGGAAAGAAGGAAAGAAGGAAAGAAGGAAAGAAGGAAAGAAGGAAAGAAGGAAGAGAGATATGGAGAAAAGAAAGATCTGAAATACCAAAAATTACCTCCAAAACTGCCTACCAAATCTTTTTTCCTCTCATCAAACCCTAAGCAACAAATATATAGTGATTTAAAGGTATAAATTCCAGTTAGAGGAAAAGGATTCAAGGACACAAGAGTAGTACATTCAAAGGAACATCTCTAGGCGAGGAGCTAAGAAGAGAAGCTTCACTCAGGACCCTTACAGAACAATACACATGTGGGATCCTAAAATGTATACAGGGCGGATATTCAAGGCACTTAGCGAGCAAGTAGTAAGAATTCTATTCTGAAAGTGAAAGCAAGAAGACACAGTGCAAAACACAAAACAAGTATATAAAAAATGAAATTAACACCTAAAGTGAATGAAAACTTTTCCCATGAAGAGATTAAAAAAATTCAGAGACAAGATTAGAACATGCAGAAACATACAAGGAAACAGCCAAGTCCTGCTGCTGCCACCCTCTAATCCTTCAGGAAAGGACTTAGGAAAAAGCTAATCCCCATATGGTGGGACAGGGCATTTTCTTCATTGCTTTACTCATAAACACAAACAACCAACATTGCCAGGTTTTTGAGGAAAACTGCCAATAATGAAGAAGAAAATAAGAATAAGAAAAAAATTGACATGAGGCACCAGGAAGTGGGGAGGTCTGGTATGTTGGGGGTGGGTGGGTAGGGACATCCTCTTGGAGATGGGGGTGGAAGAGAGGAGGTATGGGATGTGGAACAGTCAGAAGGTGGACCAGGAGGGAGATAAAGTCTGGAATGTAAAAAAAGATTAAAGAATAAATAAATAAATAAATAAATAAATAAATAAATAAATAAATAAATAAATTACTCCTGAGATGTAGGGAAGAGAGATCATTTAAGAAACAGTGATTGAATAATATCAAAAAATAAGTGCTAATTAATATCATCAACTAGATAAAGGAATCATAGATATAAATAACAGAAAAATGCTTACCGCATCTTGATAATCATTCAAATTACAAATTTATGAATAAGATAATAGTAACATTGAAAAGAATTCTAAATAAAATAATAAGAAAATGTTGTGAGGTAATTTCTCTAAGGGACACACAGATTTTTTATTTTTTTATTTATTATTCTTTCATGCAATATATAACAACAGCAGCCTCCCCTCCCTCCACTCCTTCCCACCCCCCACCACCACCTCCCCTCTCCCCAGATTCAATACTCCTCCATCTCCCTTCAGAAAAGGGCAAGCCTCCCAACCTATATGGGAAAAGGGTCCCAAGAGTAGGCAAGAGTCACAAATACCCCTACTCCTACTGTTAGGAGTCTCAGCAAAGCTTCAAACAAAACAACCATAATATATGTGTAGAGGACATAGCATAGACACATGCAGGCTCCTTGATTGTCACTTCGGTCTCTGTGAGCCCCTGTGAGACCTGCTTAGTTGATTCTATGGGCTGTGTTCTCCTGGTGTTGTTGACCCTCTGGCTCCTACAATCCTTCCTCTTCCTGTTCTGTGAGGTTCCCTGAACTCTGCCTAACATATGACTGAACACAGACTCTTAAAGTGCCATAGAAAGTCTTTACAGTTAGCCAGAAGCTTCACAAAGAACTTGCCTAAATCATACAGCACTGAGCCTTACAGTTCTTGGCTTTTTAAGCACAAAAACCACATCTTGGGTGGACATATTTCAGTTATGAGGAACAGTTACCAAGAAACAGAACCATAGAAGCCAAAAGACAAGGTAAGTACACTTAGAAACATTCCCAGCAGCAACCTGGGACCATCGACTTAATCTTTATTTCTGGTGGACTATGTTCCTGTTTTAGCAGGTGGTGTTTCCTACAGGTATGGGTCCCACAGACAAAACAGGTTTCAATCATGGCTTCAGTTGTGCTAAGGTCTGGGAGTCTACTAAACTCCTACAACGTTTAGGGGATTGTTACAAAAAGGAGATAAGATCCTTTTCAATGAGAAACATAAGGAATGGATTAAGGAGGCCTATTACCAATTAATAGTGCATATACATATTATATATCATTATATGTGGTAATAACATAATATTAACAATTAACAATACAAACAGATAGCATGTACATATATATATTTCATCAGATATACATATATGTGTATTGTGTATACATGATTGATTAGATAGGTAGATAGATATAGATATTGATATCATTATAGATATAGTTATACACAGGAGAGAAAGTTATTACAGAAAACCTTAGATCTATCAAGGGCAGGGGATAGAACTGAATTTGTTATGGCTGTTACAACCCAGTTAACCCTAACAACCCCAGGAACATTTAAAATAGTGATCATTAAAGAGATTACTTTTTTGTGTTCTAGGAAATGCTATATTGCAAAAAGAAACATTCTCCCCCAAATGACTTAGATAACACTGACAAATGTCCCCACCTCTGCCCAGGAACAAAGCCAGACATATGGCCTCTGAGTTCCTTCTTTGTCTGGCATGGCGGAGTTCTGCAGACCTCTGGCGGTTGATCCACCCTGGCCTGAGGCGGTACAGAATCCCTTAGCAATGGCCTTTCCTGAGGATCCTCATTATGATGTGAGTATCTGATCTACTGTCTTCACATAGTGCTACAGGATCCTATTTTGTGCTCTTGGTTTTGTATAGCCCTGTACATCCCTCTTGCTAAACAGAGGCTCCTTTCAGACCAGCCTCTGAAACTCTGTGGTCAAGCATCCTCCTTTTGCCAGGGTCCTCCTTCCCCAACTGCAAAAGTTTCCTTCCCTGCTTATAATAAAGTCACTTTTTACTTAAGTCCATCTCTTAACACTTTGACACTGAAGTTAGAGACATGACTCAATTGGTGAAGTGTTTGCCATGCAGTCTGAAGGATGAGTTTGATTTCCAGAACCCACAAAGAAAAAAAATCCAGATGCAGTAGTGCATACTTGTAATGCCAATCCTAAAATAGGAGAGAGGCATACCACTTGGGCTCAGTGATCAACCAGCTTAGCCTACTAGGTGAGGTTGATACTATGTTTTGAGACCATATCTCAAAACTAAAACAGAACTCAAGAACAAAACAAACCAACAGTAACAACAAAAACCCAATATAAATGGCTTCTATAGAACATCAAAGTTTGACCTCTGACCTACAGAGATACACACACACACACACACACACACACACACACACACACACACACATGCATGTACATATGTACCCACACATTCATATACACCCATATGAACATGTATTCATATGAGCCGTCATTACACACAACACAACTTGAGTCTCTAGAAAACTGGAGAAAAGCTTAGACAGAAAAGAAAAAATGAATGCAGGACTCCTCAGAAGCATCTCATATGTACCCAGACTGACAGTGGAGAAAGAAGGAAGCCTACAAGTCATTGAGATTTCAAATTGATTTCTGGAAAGGCATATGAGTGTCCAGAGAGAATATCTTTAATTCCTTGATATAATGTAGGAATACAGGTAATTGTTGAACTGAGGATGGTAAAAGGTGGACAGAGCCGTGGTCACAGGAGACCAACACTGCATAGGCAGCAGTGTGCAAGAGAGTGGCAACAGGCAGCTCTGGGAAGGCATGGGCTGAATGTTAGAGCAACACTCTCAAAAAAGCCCAAATCCAAATCCGACTGTCAACCTTCGTCACCAAAATAACTGTCAATCTTGTCCTTCTAGGCCTGGACCAAAGCAGCCTTAATGAGGCCCTCATGCATGTGGAGTCAGAAGATGCATCTTGGGATGACAAAAAACACCTTTTAGGCTGTAAATCTTCTGATCTTGCTTCTCAGCAATGATGCCTTAGGCACAGAAAATTCAGCTTTCATGCTGCTCCTGAAATATTGTTAGGGCAACTCGGCGGGAGAGTTTCTGATCTCTTGCCCTAAGGCAGGAATTCAAGAAAGAGCAGAAAGCAGAAGTTCATCCTTGGATCCCTTCTTTTGCAACAAAGTAAGCTCAGGATTATGAGTATGGTATCATCCTCAGCAATGAGAGCTTTTGTTTTCAGAGCTAGTGGATTACCCTACAGCACCCATTAGTAAGTAGACAGACATCATGCGGGAGTATAGCTCTTGATTCTCCTATGATAGCTAACATTAACCAAAAAAATAAAACCATCCCATGGTTCTATGTCTATTACATCATTTTATGTCCCTCGAGTTTATTATAAATGATACATGAAAAACTACACATCTGTTCACTGTATGTTTAAAAAACCCTTTAAGCAACCAATTTGGGAACAGCTTAAAAAATTGTAGTCTAACCATAAATTACAGCAAATTAGTATATATTGATGTTGAAAATATAGCTATGCTTTGTCAAAAAATTAAAAAGCAAACTACAGGATAAGATAAGGTACACAGTGTAAGCTACATCCCAAAAGGGAAGATAAAGAAGCATTAACCAGTTTCCTCTGGGAAGTGGAATTATAGGGAAGAGAAAGTTAAGAACAGGGCTTCAACTTTTATGTTTTATGTACTTCTGTATTCCTTTTCTTTGCAATACATCTATGCTGCTTACACTTCAAAACGACCTGTTTCGATTTAATGAAACTGGATATGGAGCTGGGGACAAATGCATTTTGAAAATATGGACAGTTCATTTGCAATACAGGGATCCTTTCACAGAGCATATGAACTCAGAAACACTGCTCTACAACTCTCCGTGCAGCTACACAGCTAATACATGGAGACACAAAAATGCGAGGATGTGAGCCATACTGGAAATACAGCATCGTCTCTAGACCACACCTCAGCCTATAAAAGCAGGCTGCCTGTAGCAGGCACGACTGGAAGAAAACCATATTCTATTATTTTGTGAAAGATGTGGTGTTTTCTGTGAGGTTCTTACATAGATTTTTTTACTCCTCAGCTTATACCCATGCCTCTTTATTCCCTTGAACTTTTTTACACAAAACACAGCTTCAACGGTAAAATTATGAGGAATTTCAAGAGGGCAACAAATAAGAGTGTTTACACCCAAGCAGAATCTCCTCTAACATCCCGCCTTCCAAGAATGCACTTGCATGCCCGCAAAGGCAGCCTTGAGTTTTACCTTGAGAAGGGACATAAGACTACACACTGTCCCAAGGCAGCGTCCATCTGAAATTGGGGGTTCTTCCTCAAAGCTGATGCAACACCTAACAAAAACAGGTTGACCTCTTCTAGGCATAATTAATTTACCACGAACCCAGCAGCCAGCAGTTCAAAAGTGACTGTCCATATACTTAATTAGCTGCTTGGCAATGCGTTAATTTTCAAAGAACTGCTTTATTAATGATGAGCCAAAATGTGACAAGATCATGTTTACTTTAAAACACATGTGCTGAAGCTCTTTTTCTCAGGAAACGTGATGGTATCCATATAATCTACAGTGCCCATCAGTGTGCTCCACCTACATTTGAAGGCACTGCAACTCAAAACCGACATCCATTTCAAAAGCTAGTAGCTATTTTAGGAAAAACAGATTCAATGTCAACCGTTCGCCATGTACCTCTTAACTCCATCAAGCATAACTTCTCATTATGATACAAAGATTCTTCTTCTAAATTAATTCCACTCTTTGATTAAAACCTATGAAATATGAAATGATAGCTGCTAATGTGCTGGCTCCATTAACTGTAAAATTTGCAAACGTTAAATGATGTCAGTTACATATTAATGCCATTGTATGTTACAAATAGAACATCAATCCATTGTAATAATGGCTTAATAATTTCATCAAAACTGTGAGATAAAATGAAGTTTTGAAGTTCATTTGTTCAATGATAAAACAGCTGACTATGTTCAAATTTAGCTATATGATAGTTAAATATGATAAAATTCACCCATTTGTAATATATTAATAATGAATTTTGACAGATGTGAACTCATAGGTAAGCATCATCTTAATGAATACATAGAAACTTTTCGCCATTATTTGGTACACAGCCATAGGATGCACCCAATCAGCAACCTGCTGTCACTACAAGTAAATCTTCCAGTTTCTATAATGTGATATAAAGGAATCATTATTTTTCTATATCTGGATTGTTTTACTCAGTATGACATTGACTCATATTGTAGCATTATCATTACCTTGTCTTTTGTTAAAGAATATATTAATTTATGTAATCATTTACCAGTTAACAATTGCATGTTTTTAGATTGAGGTTTTGATATTCAAACCATCATGACAATTCTTGTGCTGACCTTTGTGTTTAAATACATATGAAGGGGATTTCTTTGTCAACTGAGTATATTTCACTTGCTAATGTATTTTCCGAAATAGCTGTACATATTTGAACTACTACAAGTCTTGATGGGATTTTCTAGCATTCTTCACCTTTGCAACAAGGACCAATAAACTCTAATATGCAGGAAGGGTTTAGTTTATATTCTCTACTTTTTGTATTCTTATTTGACATTCTTATATTTACTTTGTAAAGTATACAATCAATTCTTTTGTTGTTTCTATGGAAGAGTTAGTTCTTAGATTTATTTTTTAAGTAGCAAGGTTGTAATATCTAAATGCAAAAAATAAAACTGGTGCTGTCACAAGAATAAAAATGTCTCCATGATTTTTGGAGCAACAAACATTTCTTAGTCTTGATAAGATATATAATAATAAGTAAATCATAATAAATTGGATTTCATTAGATTAAAAATGTTTGCTTTATTTGAGACACACCATTAAGAAAATATATGTATGTGTACAAGTATAGACTTCAAAAAATTGACAATACAGTTATATGGCTAAGAACTTGTATCCAGAATGAATATTCATAGACAATGGAGTTTTAGAAAACTAGTTTTTTGTTCATCCATAATGGTCCAGGAAAAAATATGCTCATGTTCAATATTCTAATATCTTTATTTAAGATTCATTCATCTTTTTATGGTAAATGTTGGTATAATTTGGTGGGGTTGTTGTTGTTGTTGCTGCTGCTGCTGCTGCTGCTGCTGTTGTTGTTGTTTGGCTTGGTTTGATTTTGATGTACTCTCTGGTTTTTATCTGTAAGTTTAACCTGATCCTGGAAAACAAAGCACAGTTTTATTTTAATTGAAAAATCATCCTCCACTTTCAAAAGAACAAAAAGAAAACAACAATTTTCTTCATACAGATAGAAATGTTAGAAAAACACATCTTAAAATAAAATTACTAGCATGCCTTAAAGCCCTGCATTAAAATGGGTAATAAACAATGAAAGTCACTAAAGGAAATCTCGATAATAGCTCCTGGTCTAACTTAAAATCTGGCCCAAACAGAAGCCAGTTTTCAACGGCGAGATGCTAGCAGTTGAGAAGGCTGGTTTAAGCACAGCTGATGTACTCAGCACTGCGAAAGAAATATGAATATAGCCTGCATTCTACTGCCAGAACAGCACTGATTGCCACGGACGGAAGACACATCTGTTCCTCTCCTGGAACAGACCGCAGATCGCTAAGATGATACTCTAGGACTTCACCAGGCTCCTGAGCACAGACCAAAATGCCAGACTGTTCTCTTGATGCCTTCCATGTGAATCCGTGTCATTTCCCAAGGGTAGAAATTGAGAATTTGCTGAGTGCCAACAGCATCAAATTTTCAAAGTTACACTTTACTAAAGAGAAATGAACACTTTGCCCTGAAATATCAGGCTTTTCCCAAAGCATGTCTTCCCTATGCTAAGACTTGCTTATCTGTTTACCTTTAAAAAATAAATAAATAAATAAATAAATAAATAAATAAATAAATAAATAAATAAAGTAAAAGGCTCAAGAAGAGTTCAGAGCTTTATTCAATTTTTTTTGATACTTTATTTACATTTCAAAAATTTTCCCATTCCAGGTCTCCCCTTTGGAACCCGCCCTATCCCCACCCCCTCTCCCTGCCTCTATGAGGGTATTCCCCCACCCACTCACCCACCCACTCTCATCTTCTCTCCTTGGCATTCCCCTATACTGGGATATCTAACACCCTCAGGCCCAAGAGCCTCTCCTCCCCCTAATGGCCAACAAGGCCCCCGCTGCCACATATGTGGTCCACACCATGGGTCCCTCCATGTGTACACTTTGGTTAGTGGTCCAGTCTCCAGGAACATCAGGGGGTCAGACTACTTGACACTGTTGCTCCCTCCATGGGGCTGCAAACTCCCTCAGCTCCTTGAGTCCCTTCTCCAACTCCTCCATCTGGGACCTCAGGCTCAGCCCATTGGTTGCTGTGAAGTGAATTTTGGGGATTCTGAACTTGTGGGCTAATAACCACTTATCAGTGAGTACATACCATGTTCATTCTTTTGTGACAAGTTACCTTCCTCAGGATGATATTTTCAAGTTCCATCCAATTGCCTGAGATTTTCATGAAGTCATTGTTTTTAATAGCTGAGTAATATTCCATTTTGTAAATGTACCACATTTTCTGTATCCATTCCAATGTTGAGGGACATCTGGGTTGTTTCCAGCTTCTGGCTATTATAAATATGGCTGCTATGAACATAATGGAGCATGTGTCTTTATTACATGTTGGAGCATCTTCTGGGTATATGCTGGGTCCTCAGGTATTATTATGTCCAATTTTCTGAGGGTCCACCAAACTGATTTCCAGAGTGATTGTACCAGCTTGCAATCGCACCAACAAAGGAGGAGTGTTCCTCTTTCTCCACATCCTCGACAGCATCTGCTGTCACCTGAGTTTTTGATCTTAGCCATTCTGACTAGTTTGAAGTGGAATCTCAAAGTTGTTTTGATTTACATTTCCCTGATGATTAAGGATGTTGAACATTTCTTTAGGTGCTTCTCAGCCCTACGAATTTCCTCAGTTGAGAATTCTCTGTTTAGCTCTGTTCCCCAATTTTTGATAGGGTTTTTTGGTTTTCAGGGGTCTAACTTAAGTTCTTTGTATGTATTGGATATTAACCCTCTATTGGACGTAGGATTGGTAAAGATCTTTTCCCAATCTGTTGGTTGCTGTTTTGTCCTATAGACAGTGTCCTTCACCTTACAGAAGCTTTGAAATTTCATGAAGTCCCATTTGTCAGTTCTTTATCTTAGAACATAAGCCATTGGTGTTCTGGTCAGGAACTTTTTCCCTGTACCCAGGTGTTCGAGAGTTTTCCCCACTTTCTCTTCTAATAGATTCAGTGTATCTGGTTTTAGGTGGAGGTTCTTGATCCACTGGGACTTGAGCTTTGTACAAGGAGATAGGAATGGATCAATTTGCATTCTTCTACGTGTAGACCACAAGTTGAACCAGCACCATTTGTTGAAAATGCTGTCTTTTTTCCACTGGATAGTTTTAGCTCTTTGTCCAAAATCAAGTGACCATATGTGAGTGGGTTCATTTCTGGGTCCTCAATTCTATTCCAATGATCTACCTGCCTGTCACTGTACCAATACCATGCAGTTTTTATCATTACTGCTCTGTAGTGCAGCTTGCAGTCAGGGATGCTGATTCCCCCAGATGTTGTTTTGTTGTTGAGAATAGCTTTTGCTATCCTGGGTTTTTTGTTGTTCCAAATAAATTTGAGAATTGTTCTTTCTAAGTCTATGAAGAATTGAGTTGAAATTTTGATGGGAATTGCATTGAATCTGTCGATTGATTTTGGCAGGATGACCATTTTTACTATATTAATCCTACCAATCCATGAGCATAGGAGATCTTTCCATCTTCTGAGGTCTTCTTTGATTTCTTTCTTCAGAGACTTGAAGTTCTAGTCATACAGATATTTCACTTGCTTAGTTAGAGTCACACCAAGATACCTTACATTATTTGTGACAATTGTGAAAGGTGTCATTTCCCTAATTTCTCTCTCAGCCTGTTTTGAGTTAATTTTCTGTCTGGCCACTTTGCTAAAGTTATTTATCAGCTGTAGCAGTTCTCTGGTGTAGTTTTTTGGGTCACTTAACTATACGATCATATCATCTGCAAATAGTGATATTTTGATTTCTTCCTTTCCAATTTGTATCCCTGTGACCTCCTTTTGTTATCTAATTGCTCTAGCTAGAACTTCAATTACTATATTGAATAGATAAGGAGAGAGTGGACAGCTGTGTCTACTCCCTGATTTTAGTGGGAATGCTTCAAGTTCCTCCCCATTTAGTTTGATGTTGGCCACTGGTTTGCTGTATATTGCTTTTACTATGTTTAGGTATGGGCCTTGAATTCCTGATCTTTCCAGGACTTTTATCATGAAGGGATGTTGAATTTTGTCAAATGCTTTTTCAGCATTTAATGAAATGACCATGTGGTTTTTTTTCTTTGAGTTTGTTTATGTAGTGGATTACATTGATGGATTTCAGATACTGGACCATCCCTGCATCCCTGGGATGAAGCATACTTGATCATGATGAATGATCGTTTTGATGTGTTCTTGGATTCGGTTTGCGAGAATTTTATTGAGTATCTTTGCATCAATATTCATAAGGGAAATTGGTCTGAAGTTTTCTTTCTTTGTTGGTTCTTTGTGAGGTTTTGGTATCAGTATAATTGTATCCTCATAGAATGAATTGGGTAGTGTTCCTTCTGTTTCTATTTTGTGGAATAGATTGAAGAGTATTGGTATTAGGTCTTCTTTGAAGGTCTGATAGAATTCTGCAGTGAACCCATCTGGTCCTGGGCTTTTTTTTGGTTGGGGGACGTTTAATGACTGCTTCTATTTCTTTAGGAATTATGGGACTATTTAGATGGTTTATCTGATCATAACTTCACTTTGGTATTTGGTATCTTTCTAGAAAAATGTCCATTTTTCCAGATTTTGCAGTTTTCTTGAGTATAGGCTTTTGTAGTAGAAGCTGATGATTTTTTTTAATTTCCTCAGAATCTGTTGTTATGTCTCCCTTTTCATTTCTAATTTTGTTAATTTGGATACTGTCTCTGTGCCCTCGGGTTAGTCTGGCTAAGGGTTTATCTATCTTGTTGATTTCTCAAAGAACCAACTCCTGGTTTTGTTGATTCTTTGTATAGTTCTTTTTGTTTCTACTTGGTTTGTTTCAGCCCTGAGTTTGATTATTTCCTGCCTTCTACTCCTCTTGGGTGCATTAGCTTCTTTTTGTTCTAGAGTTTCAGGTGTGCTATTATGCTGCTAGTGTATACTTTTTTTTTTTTTTTTTTTTTTTTTTTTTTTTTTTTTTTTTTTTTTTTTTTTTTTTTTTTTTTTTTTATTTGTATTTTTTTTATTTATTTATTTATTTTTTGATATTTTATTTACATTTCCGATGATTCCCCTTTTCTTTAGAAACCCCGTGTCCCCTCCCCCTCCCCGCCTCTGTGAGGGAATTCCTCCTCCCACCTACCCGCCCACCCATTCCCATATTCCCACCTTGACATTCCCTTTTACTGGTGCCCCTAGCACCCTCAGGCCCAAAG
>CM052713.1:44300529-44318549 GCA_028551405.1 Uromys caudimaculatus
CAATGACTTAATGAAATTTGCAGACAAATGGATGGAACTTGAAAATATCATCCTGAGCGAGGTAACTCAGTCACAAAAGAACGAACATGGTATGTACTCACTGATAAGCGGATGTTAGTCCAAAAGTTCAGAATGCCCAAGTTTCACCTAACAGTAACCGCTGGGCTGAGAGTGAGGTCCCAGATGGAGGAGTTGGAGAAAGGTCTGAAGGAGCCGAGGGAATCTGAAGCCCCATGGAGGGAGCAACAGCGTCAATGGGCCTGAACCCCCCCCCCGGTCGTCCTGAAGTTTGGACCACCAACCAAAGAATACACATCTATGGACCCGTGGTTCAGACCACATATGAGGCAGAGGACAACTTTGATGACCATCAGGGAGGAGAGGCCCTTTGGCCTGAGGGTGTTAGAGGCCCCAGTAAAGGCGAATGTCAAGGTGGGAATATGGGGATGGGTGGGCGGGTGGGTGGGAGGTGGAATTCCCTCATAGAGGCAGGGATGGGGAGGGGATAGGGGGTTTCCAAAGAGGAGACCCAGAAAAGTGGAAACATTGGAAATGTAAATAAAGTATCAAAAAAAAAAAAAAAAAGAGCAAGAATTGTGTTCCATCCATCCTTGGCTTTTCAAAATCAAGATGCTGAGATGGAATAAGATTCTTTATAAACAGCTGTTTTCAAAATTATTTTCAAAGCAATGATGTGGAAGGAAGTTGTAAAGAACACAAGAAGTGAGATACGATCTACATGAACAATGACAGAGGCTGGAGATGCCTCTTCTGTACAAACACATTTATATATTATGTCTGACTTTCCTTTTCTATAGTGTTTAAGAATGTCTGTTCAAGAAGGCTTAATTCAAAGTTTAAAAGGGTTTTCTGAGTTTTACAGTATCACCATACACTGAAACAAAACCCAAAACCTTAAATTAAAAACTAAGATTATTTTAAAATAATTGAACTAACATTCATTTTGAAATAACATTATATACAAGTAAAGAGTGAATAAACATTATAAGACTCATTTGTTATAACTTATCTTTGATTTTAAAATAATAAATTAAAGAAGGCTTAACACTTCTCAAGTCACTGCCAAGAGCCTCTCCATGCCACGCAGGCCAGAGGTATTGCCTGGTTCATGCCTTTGCAGTGAGTCTGAGAGTCGCTTTGCTGACATGAGCAGATTGGCCAGATGGAAAGAACAGTTTGAAGTGAAATTCAAAAGTGTGGCAAGAAAAAAACCTAACTACAATAAACCCATTTACAAAACGATCCTAAGGAAACGTTCAGAAGTATTGTGGCATTTCCAACATATTCACTGACAATTAAAAAATTGGAAATAATATAATTCATAATTAGGGAATGGCAAATATCACTTTTAGTACATATATCTCTCCCATAACTATTAAAAATATGCCACCAGAATCAGATCTTACTTAAATAAACTAGGTAACATGAAGTCTGATTTTAAAATACTGCCAGCTAATTCAAATGCTTTACAACAACACTTCAAAGGCCCAAGAAAATATGTCTATCATCAGTATTTGGCCAACTTTCTACTTTGCTCTATATGATGAAATGTTTTGAAAAATTATATACCAAATAAATATGAAAATGTTCTTTGATTGATATTAAAAAAAAATATGGCCTACTATTATTTTTTCTCTAGGCAACTGGTCATGAACATTTTCATATACTGAAAACATTTTAGAGAAATATAGCCTTCAATAGTAGCTCAATTACACACATAATTTGCTGGAGAAATACCTCCACTGTATTTAGAGCCATGAAACATCTGAGACTTTTCCCTATATGTAACTGTATGAGTTAGCATGTTACCAATTGGTGTATAGTGACAGAAGTATTAAAGCTCCTGGGCCTGAGAAAATAGGACTCTACCACTTAGAGTACTACCAGCAGTACAACATCTGCATATTTTCATTGGTTGCCTTGTCCCCACTCCCCAAAACATTTTTACCATAGGGTCAGTTGATACATAAATATAAGAGATTTTAATTACAAAAGAAAAGCCCAGAAATTTCTGAGGTACAGCAACCATGGTAACCACCAGCACACAAATGCATCCCCTTCTCTCCAGGATCATACATTATTACATGATAATCTTCTCTCCTTGACCTGCCCAACTTGCCTATATGACTCGTTGTTAAAAACATTCAACCTTGCAATCTGGCATAATTTAGAAGAACAGGGAAGAATGCTTAGGGGTCAGGCCCATAGGGAACCAAGAATTCTTCCCTGGTTAAAGTGTTCACTTGTTTTTATTCTTTTAAGAAATGCCACAGCAAATTATCTTGTAATTAACATTCTAAATTTTTTTATATTTACTTAAGATAAAATGGTAGAAATCGAATTTCATGCACAAAAGTCCCTTCTTTGCTCAGCAGAATGGCTTAGTGGGTAAAGGCTCTTTTAGCCAAACCCTCACAACATGAGTTTTCTGTTTCCAGGACCCACATCATAGAAGGAGAAAACCAATTCCCACAAGTTGTCTTCTAATCTCCATACTATAAAAGATGTAAATATACCCACACAAATACATGTCACTTTTAAAAATTCAAGAAGTAGATTCTCCTGCCACCTTTCCACCCACCTTCATCAGACCTACTGACCTAGAACTGTACACATCAGATTCCCTACCTGAACCCATCTACCCTACCCACTGAGTTCTCTGCTCATGACCAGCTACTCTCAGCAGTCTGCTTTGCCAGCCAGACCTCCATTCTCCTGCCAACTCTCTGCTCACATTTATTAGACCTGCTAATCCAGACCCATACAGACCTGCTGATCCGGAACCATACAGCCCAAGGAAACCCAGCAGAGGACTGTCAAACCAAGATCATCAAGGTTAGGCCCCATCCCAATATCTACTACAGCAGGAACATCCAGAGACTAATGCTACCAAGATGGCGAAAGGCCCTCAAAAGAACACAAACAACAAAAACCAGGACATTATGAAACCGTCAGAGCACAACTATCCTACTACAGCAAGCCCTGAATATCCTAACACAACCAAAGCACAAGAAAATGACATTAAATCCAATCTTATAAAAAATAATAAAGGTCGTTAAGTTAAAAATGAATAAATCCATTAAAAATAGAGGAAAATACAGTCAAACAGGTAAAAGCCATGAAAGAAGAAACAAATCCTTTAAAGACATACAGGAAAATATTATTAAACAGGTGCCAAACTCATTCTACAAGGTCACAGTCACCATGATACATAAACCACACAAAGACTCAATAAAGAAAGAAAATTTGAGACCAATTTCTCTTATAAACATTCATGTAAAAATACTCAATAAAATTCTGTCAACCAGAATCCAGGAACACATCAAAAACACCATCTACCATGATCAAATAGGCTTTATCCTAGCGATTTAGGAATGGTTCAATATACAATATACAATATACTTGAGGATCTAGCTAGAGCAATAAGACAACTAATGGAGATCAAAAGGATACAAATTAGAAAGGAAGAACTCAAGGTATCAGTATTTGGAAATGATATGATAGTATACATAAGTGACCCCCAAAAATTCTACCAGAGAACTCCTACAGCTGATAAACAACTTCAGCAAAGTGGCTGGATATAAAATTAACTCAAAAATTCAGTACCCCCCCTTGTACAAATGATAAACAGGCCAAGAAAGAAATTATGGAAACATCACACTTTACAATAACCACAAATAATATATCTTAATATAACTCTAACCAAGTAAGTGAAATATCTGTATGACAAGAACTTCAATTCCCTGAAGAAAGAAATCAAAGAAGACCTCAGAAGACAGAAAGATCTTCCATGCTCTTGAATCAGTAGGATTAACATAACAAAAATTGCCATATTACTACAAGCAATCCACAGATTCAATGCAATTCCCATCAAAATTCCAACACGATTATTTACATATCTTAAAAGAGAAATTCTCAACTTCATATGTAAAAAAAAAACAAACAAACAACAACAACAAAAAAAAACAGGATTGCTAAAACAATCCTGAACAATAAAAAAACTTCTGGAACAATCACCATCCCTGACCTCAAGCTGTTCTACAGAGCAATTGTAATATAAACTGAGTAGTATTACTATAGGAACAGACAGGTTGATCAAGGAAATAGAATCAAAGACCCTGAAATAAGCCCACACACCTAGGGACACTTGATTCTTGACAAAGATTGTACATTATGGGGCTGGAGAGGTGGCTCAGCCAATAAGAGGGCACTTGCAACAACCACATGTGGTGACTCACAAGTTCCTGTGACTCCAGTTCTAGGGGTTGTTATTCTCTCTTCTGACCTCCAAAGGTCTTGATTGCATGTACTGATCATACAAATATGCAGACACACACATGTACACATAAATACAACCAAATAAAAAATTTAAAGGCTGTATTTTAACCTATGTGTAAAAAATCTGAATATGTGTCTTAAGAATATTTTGCTCTTTTGTGGTGTTCCCTGTGTCTTATGGTCCTGGTTACTTCTGTCCTATGATATGAGCCTGTTACTATAGTAAAACCATAAGTGTATAACAGGATTGCACACAGCAAGGAAGTGCTATTAAAGTAAAAATCTAAAAGGCTTCCACCAGCTTTGTTCTCCCTTTTGGTTTTGCTGGGCCTTTCTATTTTTAATATTTCCTATGACTGGGAAAAGTGTCAACACAGCTCCAACCACAAGAAACCAAAAACATGACTAAAATATAAATACGTTTCAGATTTAGAAGGTATTTTTGAAGTCTCACACTATGCAAGTAATTCTAACAGGGTCTAAGTAACTTCTTCATACTTCTTCATAGTGATCATATGGATCTGAGAAACCAGAATTTTTTTTCCTTTGGATTAAATATTTTATTTACATTTCAAATATTTTCACCTTTCCAGGTCTCCCCTTCGGAAACCCCCTATCCCATCTCCCCTCCCCCTGCCTCTATGAAGGTGCTCCCCCACCCATCCACTCCCGTCTTCTCTCCCTGGGGTTCCCCTACACTGGCACATCGAATACCCTCAGGTCCAAGGGCCTCTCCTCCCACTGATGTCCAACAAGGCTATCCTCTGTCACATATATATATATGGCCAGCACCATGGGTCACTCCATGTTTATTCTTTGGTTGGTGGTCCAGTCCCCAAGAGCTCCTGGGAGTCTGGCCTGTTGACACTGTTGCTCCCTATACGGGGCTGCAAACCCCCTCAGTTTCTTTAGTCTCTTCTCCAACTTCTCCATCAGGAACCCCCGAGCTCAGCCATTGGCTGCTAGCTTCCACTTCTGTATTTGCCAGGCTCTGGCAGAGCCTCTCAAGAGGCAGCCATATCAGACTTCCATCAGCAAGCACTTCCAGGCATCCACAATAACGTCTGAGTTTGATGGCTGTATATGGGATGGATCCGCAGGTGGGGCAGTCTCTGGATGTCCTTTCTTTCAGTCTCTGCTCCACATTTTGTCTCCATATTTCCTCCTGTGAGTATTTTGTTCACCCTTCTAAAAAGCACTGAAGCATCCACGTTTTAGTCTTCCTTCTTCTTATGCTTCATATGGTCTGTGAATTGAATCTTGGGTATTCCAAAATTTTGGGCTAATATCCACTTATCAGTGAACGAGAAACACTCCTCCATTGTTGGTGGGATTGCAAGCTGGTACAACCACTCTGGAAATCAGTCTGGTGGACCCTCAGAAAACTGGACATAGTACTATCTGAGGACCCAGCTATACCACTCCTGGGCATATACCCAGGAGATGCTCCAACATGTAATAAGGACACATGCTCCACTATGTTCATAGCAGCCATATTTATAATAGCACAAAGCTGGAAACAACCCAGATGTCCCTCAACAGAGGATGGATACTGAAAATGTGGTACATTTACACAATGGAATACTACTCAGCTATTAAAAATGACTTTATGAAATTCGCAGCAAATGGGTGGAACTTGAAAATATCATCCTCAGTGAGATAACTCAGTCACAAAAGAAACTAGGATTTTTATAAACCAGGATATATTCGAAGGCATATTGATGTCTTTCAGCCTTGATTCAATACCAATGGTCTCTAGAGATTACATTGAGCCTGACAACTACAAATACTACTTAGCTACAATCAATGAATCTTGGTTGTTGCTGTCAACTATAAGCAATATCTGCCTACTACAATTAGAATATAAATGAGTAAGCAGGTATTTAATAAATATTATTATTGACATTTGCTTTTTTTCATTAGCAGTTCTTAAAGCTTGGTTTTTATTTTTTTTAAAGTGTCCTGAATTAAAATTACCGAAGATTTATAGAATCTAGTTCTTTCTGTTACACAACAGAATGCGCAATTTGTTGGGTCTATTATAAATCCAGAGAGCGGTTCATTGAGTTACCCAGACCAAGGTTGGTCTTAGACCATCTAGCATTTACATTACATTAATCATGATTCATTATGTATTTTCCTGCAGAATATGTCATTCTCATAGTTTTCTCCCGGGGTGATTTTTTCTGTCACTTGTTCCTAAAAATCCTTTACAAGTTAGTAATAATAATAGAAGCACTTCATCATTTGAATTTTGCTTAATTTTTTTTAATATACCAGAGTATCAAATTTTGTGTAGAAAAAATTATTTTATTCTTTTATATAGATTGCTTTCATCTATATGACCTAAGAAAACCCTTCTATTCTCAGACAAATAATCACCCTTATTGTCCACTGATCTGTTGGGAGACTGGTAGAGACAGAATCTCCCTGTGTAGCCTATATTGGTCTTGAATTCATAACCCTCTGGCATCTGCATCTCTACTGACAATATCATAGATATATCTCACCTGCCCAGTGCTTCTTCTGTTCTATTTTCTTTTCATTTCAAAGGTCACATGTAACTTAATTTAGTCCTTGCCTTGAATGTATTTGAATATTCTCAAAGTCTAAGACACACTTACTTACCCTTCACTTTTCTTTTTCTTAGCACTTCATTAGCTATATTATGCTTACTGACAGGAACAAAAGTGATGTCATAGATACGAATAAATGAATGGCATATGTATAACTGATGCTAACCTGTCATGTTTTTATATTTAAAATTCAAGGAAATAAAATGCTATTAAAGAGAACTATAATCCCCTCTGTCCAGCATATTCATCCCCTTCACAACCCAGAAGTAATTAATAGCCTAGAGCTGGTATGTAACTGAAAACTGTATTTCATATAGTATAGAAATTATTTAGTCACTTCATTTTTATTACTCTCTGTTATGTTTTTAGTTGTATCTACTCTGAAATATTGGTTCATAAATAATCAGTTCATTTGTCCATTACTACTCTTCAGAGTCTATGTAAACCATCTCACAGTACATAAACATCACATTTCCTCCAACGCTCCACACACAGGTGCTACCCAAAGTTAATTCTTGAAGATAGGTTATGTATAGTAAGTTACCTTATTTTTATCAAACTTATATGAATCCTGAGCACCTGTCCTCTTATATAGATTGAATATCAAGTTTCATCTTCCAAGAGATACCTTTTCATATACAGTGTTTACGACTTTTGTGAAATTTACACAAACAGGACGTCAGCCAAGTTGTTATGGAGATCTAAGAGCTAAATGTAGACTATTTTAACTACAGAACAAAAGCCTTTCCCAAGTGGGAAGTATTGAAGGCATCCAGTTGTGCACTATGGCACTAAGTTACAGGTTTGAAAATGGCAAATAATAATAATACCAGCAGGCACAGAGACCACAAGAACATACATTTTATATATATCTTAGAGAAGCTAGGCACTCTGGTTGTTTTATTCTGCCTTGTTTTCATTTTTTGCAATTTCAGGTCACAAGATATCAGAATTCAGAGTCTTAACAAGGCACTCCATGTATTAAACCTAAGTATGTAAAGAAGCTAATATAGATACTTAGACTAAAAAAAAAAAAGTCACATCATATGTTATTGAGAAGTGATAGACCAAATGGCTGATGCAATTTGTAATTACCCTGGATATATAATTGATAGCCTTTGGTCTAACAGGGCCACTTAAACAACCTGAGATTGCCAGGCAATGGTGGCACATGCCTTTAATCCCAGCACTTGGGAGGCAGAGGCAGGTGGATTTCTGAGTTCAAGGCCAGCTGGTCTACAGAATGAGTTCCAGGACAGCCAGGGCTACACAGAGAAACCCTGTCTCGAAAAAAAACAAAACAAAACAAAACAAAACAACAACAACCAAAAAAAAAAACCAACCTGGGATGACACAGAAGAATACACACAGCAATAGGAGGTATAGGACTTTCTGCTATCAAGGACACATTGTTGAATGCTTGAATGATTAATTGGAAAAATAAAGATGTGATATATTGCTACTCCTAGCAAGAGAAATGAATCACATTGTATATATAAATCTAATCTATAATATATATTCATATACATTAGTGGATTGTGGATTTATAACTGCTTTAGAGAGAAAGGTAGAGATGTTTGGAACACAGCCATAGCCTTTTTGAGTTGATGAAACAAATGATTACTGTGCTTCGCCACGCTACAATACAGGAAATGCACGAGACACCTTGAAAACTGGAAAGGATATATTTTAGAGACGTTCCACTACAATATTTCTTAAGTTCTTACATTAGGGCATTACTTCCAATTAAATACTAATTGGTGACATACACCCTTGTGTTAACTATAGCCTTTACTCTTTTTTTACTCATAATTTATACAGC
The DNA here is from genome assembly GCA_028551405.1 of Uromys caudimaculatus. NCBI lineage: Eukaryota > Metazoa > Chordata > Mammalia > Rodentia > Muridae > Uromys > Uromys caudimaculatus. Next base: position 44,309,227 of record CM052713.1, read on the forward strand.
ACTGATATGTTTAATTTTAGACCAGCTTGCTGTTCCTTTTCTTCAACAGAGAACACTGGTTTAAAACAAGCTTTATGGTTTTATTCATGAGCTCTATCCACCCTTATATCAATAGCAACTACTCAATTATAATTAATCATCATAAAGAACAAGCTACTGTTTTACATAAATCAGCTGCTGCTCTTAATTTTGCAAGTGCATTTCAGTGAAATCTCATCTATACTCTTGTCATAATTCCACTTTTTAAAAATGTTCTTTGTAAATTCTTAGGATGGAGAGGGATCTTTGAGATCCTCTTGTTCAATTTTAATGATAAGAAAATTGCCGCTCAGAACAGGCAAGGAACTTGTTCAGGGTTTTGTCATTTATTAGTGTCAGACCTAGGGAAATAAACCCAGTCTCCAGATTATTGTTCTTAAAAGTTCTTCCCATGACTTGTTAGACTTCTTTGGAAACCCTTACCTAAAACCAGAAAAAGGTGTATTGTTGGCTTACTCCTGATCAGTTGAAAGATAAATATACATACATATTATATTTTTATATGTTATATAATATATATATTATGCTTCATATTACCTTATCTATGATATATATTGCCCTAGAACTTTATATTCTTTGGTATAGCCTCACCTTCTCCCCTCAGTGCTGTGGACAGTTATCTTAATACTGGAATATAGAAAAAATCCTAGCATCAGACCCTGAAAAGATCATTCTAATAAGAATGGTTTCTACATATTAATAAATAGTACTTTATCATTTCATTAAATAGTTACTATAATGATGCTTTGTGAACATTATAAACCCTTAGAATTTTGATTCTAAGTTATTCTAAGTAACTAAACCACAAGCAGTGCTTTGGTCAATAACAAATTACACATAGAGTAGTGGTTCCAAATGATTATAACTAATTGAGGAATTTTCACTCCAGTGACAATACTGCCATGATGACATAGTCAAGTCTACATGTTTGAGTGGGCGTTCATATTTATGGATGGTGTTCATGAAAAGGTATTCACTGCACTGTTAGTCATGTAAAAGCATAACTAACACACACACTTATGTATAGTGTATAATATTGATACAACAAAGTCTGTTATTTGCTACTATTTTTAAAAGTTTGTCATGTAAAGTCATCAGCTGCCTCATGCATGCCCTGCTTTCTACATCAGTCACTTGCATAAAGAGCCTACATCAAGTGATTGACCCATTTAGTGTCAAAAAATCCTTACACAGGCATTGCCTAAAATCATGAAAAAACACAGATATTTACATGATAATTCATAACAGTAGCAAAATTACAATTTTGAAGTAACAACAAAAAAATTATGGTTAGGGAGTCACCACAACAGGAGGAACTGTATTAAAGGGCCGCAGCATTAAGAAGCTGGAGAACTATCTAGGGCCACGTTGTTTTGACACAATGATGACATCATGTAACAGTGCACTTGTTAGAATGTGTCACCATTGTGAAGTGAGAACTGACTCTAACCTAAAACCACTTAGGCCATTTAAAGCTTACTTTTGAATTTGTAAGTTTATCTTGGCTTTTGTTTATAATGTATTAATCTCTGCATCTTACAAATAATGTTTTAACCATAAGCTTCCCAATGACTTACATTAATAATTAAGATAACTATTTTATTATGTTTCAATGTATCTTCTCTTTCAGTGCACCTAGGAACTGCACTAAACTGACAGCTACCTTATGGGAATGCTTGATGATCCATCAGACTTACTGATTGGATATCTTATCTATCACCATCATATCCTGTGTCTTCTTTTGGGTTTTCTTTTTCAATTTGTTAAAGAAAATCGTATGTTAATTTTTTTACAGAGTCAACTTTCCATGTTTAAAATTGTCTTTATTTTCCCTTCCTCTTTAATAACAGTCTGCCTCCTGAGGAATCCAAGACTCTCAGAACTGTACAGATGGCTCCATATTTCCTGACATTTATTAGGTCATCACCAATGCCATTCTCAATTTCCTCTGTGTGGATAACTTCCTTTTAGTTCCTGGAAAAGTACACAGTTTTCTCTTCCTGGTAGGATTTGGTAAGTTGACCCTGATACCTCAAGCTCCTTTTCACAATATTAACCTTCTATATTCTGGGATTTTTTTAATCAAAATACTTTTCCAGGTCAGAAAAAGATATTCTTTTGTTACTGCTTTGATTTTACCTTTTTTGCTCTTCACTGATAAGATAATAAGGCATATATATATATGGCATAGCTTGTGAGTACTTGTATTTTAATAGTCTAAATAGCATCTTTTTTTAAAAAAAATTTTTTTTGCATGTATGTGTATGCAGTGTACTCATGTTCCTGGGTGTTGGTGCTTGTCCGTGTATTTCTATAGGAATGACCATGAGTGTATGTGTGTGTGTGTGTGTGTGTGTGTGTGTGTGTGTGTGTGTGTGTGTGTGTGTGTGTTGGTATGCTGGAAGTTGATGTTAGTTGTGTTCTTTGTTCCATTTTAACCTCATATTTTGAGGCAGAGTCTCTCTCTGGAGCTTGCAGACTCAGCTACTCTAGCTAGCCAACTTGTCCCAGAGATTCTTTGACCCCGAGAACTGAGATTACAGATGAGTCATACCGCATTTACATGAGTTCTGGGGATCTAAACTTGAGTCCTTTTATTTGCATGCATGCCAAGCACTTTACCCACTGAGGTACCGTACCACATTCACATTTAACAGTTATTTCGGAATTATCTCTGTCCTCTATTCTTTCTGCACTACAGTTTGAAAAAAAATCCTCTGGCATGATTTTCCATAAACCTGACATGGTTCTAATATGCATTCTGCTACTCATTCTTGTGTAGTGCTCCTTTCCTGGAGTCTCATCATTTGACTGTGGTATCAGAGTCATGGAGGACTTACAGAAGGATTTAGAAGATTTTCCTTCTCTTCCAGTTTTGAAAAATTGAGAAACATTGGCATTAGCTCGTCTTTAAATTACTGATAGAACTTACCACTGCCATTTGGTTCTGGACTTTTCCTTGTTTGAAGTCGTTGATCATTGATTTAATCTTCCTTATCATTTAGGGGGATTTTTGTTTTGGTTTAGTTCTTAGATTTTCTATATCTTTCTGAGTCATAGGTGAGATGTGATATGTTATATGCTTCTAGGATTTTACCAGTTTCTTTTAGGTAACCCAATTTAATGTTATATGAATCTCAGGGACTCTTAAATTTTGTTGAATCATTTGTAATATGTCTCTTTCATTTATAATTTTATTTACTTGAATGTTATCTTTGTTTTTTTGTCTATCCATAAGGGATTTAGTTTTATCTTTTCAAAGAATCACTTCTTTATTTCTGTTAATATACTCTTTTACTCTTCTAATCTGTTACTTGTTGATATTAAACAATTGTTAAAATTTAGTTTAGTACTAAGTAAGTGCATTTTGATTCTTTTTGTTGCTGTGGTTTTAAAAATTATGAACAAACTCAAATTATGGAAGGAAGCCTTTACTTTGGATTGCAGTTCCAAAGAAGGGGACCATCATGGCAGCAGGTGGCCAGAGCTGACCAAAGCTGGCTAATCACATTTCCAACCACACAAAAGCAGCAAAGAGGGTGAACTGAAAGTAAGGTGAGATTACAAGCCCTCAAAACCCAGACCCATTGATTTACTTCCTCCAGCAAGGCTCTTTCTTTTGAAGACCCTATAACCATCTCAAACAATACCACCAACCATGATGTTTCCATACTGGAGTTTATGGAGAACATTTCTTATTCAAATCACCACAGGGAGTATGTGCTTAGTCACTTTTTCTCGAGTAGATCTTCTTTAACTGAACCTAATTAAATTGACAATCTGTTTCTGTTCAGGTTATCTTCCCTTGCCCTAAATTCTACAAGAATCCAGAGTTTCTCCAGTTTAAATACTTATTCTATTTGCCCACTATGTGACAAAGAAATCTTAAGCATGATAAGATTTTATGTCACTGACTTACAGTGACACTTTTACAAACTAACCCTATGCTATTTACTATCACTATAGTTATAACTGCAATAGTATAATTCCATGCATAATTTTCACTGATGTTTAAACCTTAAATCTCAAAACTATGAGCCTTTCAGTTCACATTGAAGCTTGGTCATCACTTGATACCATGAGTAACCCTTCACAGTACATTAGTTGCTTTTCTGTTGTGGGAAAAAATACCATCACCAAGGAAAGTCACAGAGGGAAGGGTTTATTTGGGTTTATGGTTCTAGAATCATATAAATTCATCATGGTGGGGAAGCCTGACAGTTAAAGGAGGAAGCTGAGAGGGGACTTCTAAATCATAAATGTGAAGGGGAACCACATAGAAGGGATACAAGGTTATTAATTTTCAAGGCCTATCCCCAATAATGTAATTCCTCCAGCAAGGCCATAACTTCTAAAGCTTCTCAAAAGTACCACCAACTAAGGATCATGTGTTAAAATACATGAGTCTATGGGAGACGTTTTTATTTAAACCATCACAAATGGCTCATAAGTATTGGTCATCTAAGCAACAGAGTTTGAGATAGCCTGTCCTCTAAAAATTAAATTTTAACTTTGTGTGTTATTGTCTTTGCCAAACTGACAAAAGCCTAGACATACATATGAGGAAGGAATATTAACTAAGAAAATGCCTCCATAAAATAGGCCTGCCTGTAGGCAAGACTATCAGGTATTTTCTTGATTAATGATTGATATGGGAGGGCCCATCCCACATGAGACAGTGTCATCCTGTGCATATGGTCCTGAGTTGTATAAGGAAGCAGGCTGAGCAAGCCGTAAGGAACAAACCAGTAAGCAGCATTTCTCCATGGCTTCTGCTTTTTTACCTGCTTCCAGCTTCCTGCCTTGACTTCCTGCTCAATGATGGACTGTAATATAAAAGTGTGACCTTAAATAAACTCTTTTCTCCCCAAGTTGCTTTTGGTCATGGTGCCTTATCAGAGCAATGGAAACCCTAATTAAAATAGAAATTGGTGCCAGGTTCACGGGAATATTATTGTGAAAGACCTGACCATGTATTTTTGAGAGGATTATTGTAGCATTAGAACTCTATGATTTTTAAAAAATTGAGTGCTCAAAGCTTATTGAGCTATTCTATAGGAGCTTGGAAGATTAAAAAAAAATAAATAAAGTTGAATAATTAGATAAATTAATTAAGGAAAAAAGTTAAGAGTAGTGCAGACAAAGAAGGCCTGGGTTGTAACATTTCAGAGGGTAGTTGGAGAGTCCTTTAAAGACTCTCTAAGAACCGCTCAATATTTTAAACTAAGAAGCTGTGATTCTGATAAGCTAGGGCTGAAGAATTGGCTATGATTAACAAGAAACAAGAAACCAGAATCACTAAAGTAAGACATTTGCTTTGTAGGGATAATCAGTACTGGTCAACTGGGCCTAAAGAATATTCTGTGATTAAGCAGAGACCAGCACAATTGAGACCAAACCTTAGAATCATCACACATAATCTGTGGTCCAGAAGAGGCCAAAGTTGTAGCTTGTATTGGCAGCCAAACTTGATAATATGTTAGAGCCCTCTATGTGTCACTTGTTTTAAAGGAATACGGTGGTCATGCATAGCTTATCATCCTGAGAATACAAAACTTTTTGGTGAAGTTGTCACCTCAGCTGTAGTAGAGTCCTCAGGGTCGAAGGTATCATAGAGAGAATTTGAGGCATGGTACCATGTAGCAGGACTGGAGTAAGCAGTAAGACCAGGAGAGGCTATTGCTGAAGGTGCAAGCAAATTGTAGTGGAGACCCAGCAGTGGAGATTTCAATACCATGAAATCACTCTCAAGGTCATCAGCAGTTATGGAGCAGAACCATTCTGAGCCTATATGACAAACTATGTGTGCTTGAATAGCATAGCTAGAGAGAAGGAGATGAGAGATAGAACTAACTAGTCTCTTAGAAAGCAAATGATCTTGAATCTACACTGAGATTTACACTGTTGGACTTTGATTTTGCTTTGACCTGATTGCAACTGTGCCCTGACTCTTCCTCTTTGAAATAAGCAGTTTGTAACTTTTTATTTTAAAAGACCTAACATTAAGAGACTTTAGAATTTTTGAGAAACTGAAATTTTAGAGAGATTTGGGGATTTAAACAGAATTAGGAGTTTTAGAGAGGCTTTGGATACTTTAGAGAGACTTTGAACTTTGAGGCTTGGGGTGTTTTAAACAGACCAGACCGTTAAAGCATTTGGGTTTTTGAAGATAGTAAGACTTCTAAAGCTATTTATGCTTCATTGTTATATTAAAATTAATATGAGATCTTGGCTGAATTTGAGGGGAGTGGGTAAGAAGGGAAGGAGGGAAAAAGAAAATGGAGTATAATTCAGCCATTAAAAAAATTAAATTGTTATTTGAAGAAAAATGAATTCAACATAGATCATCATACTACGCAAAATAAGTCATACTCGAAGGACAAGTGTCATGTGCTTTCTCTTTTCTGGATTTTATGTTTTATAGATACATAAAATCACATATGTGTATGAGATATGGGAAGAGAAAAAATCCAGGGGGGTAAATGGGAATAATGAGAGTGGACAAGGTGCGTGATATGTCAAAGCACATGATATATTTGTATGAAAGTCTCTTTATTAAATCCAATAGACATATGTTAATAAGAAGAATATTATTTCCTATATCATTTTATTTATTGTAATAACATTATGGTTATTGTTTTTTAAAATTTGTGTGAATTCATTTTTTTATCAGTAGTATGTTTTAGATGTGCAAATGTAGTGACCCTCAAAGTCTAAACTTTTTTTATTTAATATTTTATTTACATTTCAAATGTTTTACCCTTTCCAGGTCTCCCCTTTGGAAACCCACTATCACATCCCTCCTCCCCCTGCCTCTATGAGGGTATTCTGCCACCCACCCACCCACTCCCATCTTCCCTCCCTGGCACTCCCCTATACTGGAGCATCAAACACTCTCAGACCCAAGGCCCTCTCCTCCCACTGATGGTCAACAAGGCCCTCCTTAGCCACATATGTGGTCAGCACCATGGGCCCCTCCTTATGCATTCTTTGGTTGGTGGTCCAGTAGTGGGAGCAACAGGGGCCTGACCAGTTGACACTGTTGCTCTCTTCCCATGGGGCTGCAAACTCCCTCAGTTCCTTCAGTCCCTTCTTCAACTCCTCCATCTGGGACTCCTCACTCAGTCCAACAGTTGCTGTGAATTGAATAATGGGTGATCCAAACTTTTGGGCTAATATCCGCTTATCAGTGAGTACATACCATGTTCATTCTTTTCTGACTAAGTTACCTCACTCAGAATGATATTTTCAAGTTCCATCCATTTGCATGTGAAATTTATGAAGTCATTGTTTTCAATAGCTGAGTAGTATTCCATTGTGTAAATGTAATACATTTTCTGTATCCATTCCTCTATTGAGGGACATCTTGGCTGTTTCCAGCTTCTGACTATTATAAATATGGCTGTTATTAACATAGTGGAGCATGTGTCCTTATTAGATGTTGGAGCATCTTCTGGATATATGCCCAGGAGTGGTATAACTGGATCCTCAGGAAGTATTATGTCCAATTTTCTGAGGGTTCGCCAAACTGATTTCCAGAGTGGTTGTACCAGCTTGCAATCCTACCAGCAATGGAGGAGTGTTACTCTTTGTCCACATCCTCGCCAGCATCTGCTGTCACCTGAGTTTTTCTTCTTAGCCATTCTGACTGGTGTGAGATGGAATCTCAGGGTTGTTTTGATTTGCATTTCCCTGATGACTAAGGATGTTGAACATTTCTTTAGGCGTTTCTCAGTCATTCGAGTTTCCTCAGTTGAGAATTCTCTGTTTAGCTCTGTTCCCCATTTTTTAGGGTTATTTAGATCTCTGGAGTCTAACTTCTTGATTTCTTTGTATATATTGGATATTAGCACTCTATGGAATGTAGGATTGGTAAAGATCTTTTCCCAATCTCTGGGTTGCAGTTTTGTCCTATTGAGAGTGCTCTTTGCCTTACAAAAGCTTTGCAGTTTTATGAGGTCCCATTTGTCAATTCTTGATCTTAGAGCATAAGCCACTGGTGTTCTGTTCAGGAACTTTTCCCCCATACCCAGGTGTTCAAGACTTTTCCCCACTTTCTCTTCTATTAGATTCAGTGTGACTGGTTTTATGTGGAGGTCCTTGATCTGCTTGGACTTGAGCTTTGTACAAGGAGATAGGAATGGATCAATTTGTATTCTTCTAATGTAGACTGCCAGTTGAACCAGCACCATTTGTTGAAAATGCTGTCTTTTTTCCACTGAGTGGTTTTAGCTTCTTTGTCAAAGATCAAGTGACCGTAAGTGTGTGGGTTCATTTCTGGGTCTTCAACTCTGTTCTATTGGTCTACCTGCCTGTCTCTGTACCATGCAGTTTTTATCACTACTGCTCTGTAGTACAACTTCAGGTCAGGGATCCTAATTCCCCAAGAAGTTCTTTTATTGTTGAGAATAGTTTTTGCTATCCTGGGTTTTTTGTTATTCCAAATGAATTTGAGAATTGCTCTTTCTAAGTCTATGAGGAATTAAGTTGGAATTTTGATGGGAATTGCATTGAATCTGTAGATTGCTTTTTGGCAAGATGATCATTTTTACTAAATTAATCTTGCCAATACATGAGCATGGGAGGTCTTTCCATCTTCTGAGGTCTTCTTCGATCTATCTTCAGAGACTTGAAGTTCTTGTCATACAGATCTTTCACTTGCTTGGTTAGAGTCACACCAAGATACCTTATATGTTTGTGACAATTGTGAAGGGTGTCATTTCTCTAATGTCTTTCTCAGCCTGTTTATCCTTAGAGTATAGGAAGGCTACTGATTTGTTTGAGTTAATTTTCTGTCTGACCACTTTGCTGAAGTTTTTTATCAGCTGTAGCAGTTCTCTGGTGGAGGTTTTCGGGTCACTTAACTATACGATCATATCATCTGCAAATAGTGATATTTTGATTTCTTCCTTTCCAATTTGTATCCCTGTGACCTCCTTTTGTTGTCTAATTGCTCTAGCTAGAACTTCAAGTACTATAGTGAATAGATAAGGAGAGAGTGGACAGCCTTGTGTAGACCCTGATTTTAGTGGGAATGCTTCAGTTTCTCCCCATTTAGTTTGATGTTGGCTACTGGTTTGCTGTATATTGCTTTTACTAAGTTTAGGTATGGGCCTTGAATTCCTGATCTTTCCAAGACTTTTATCATGAAGGGATGTTGAATTTTGTCAAATACTTTTTCAGCATCTAAGGAAATGACCATGTGGTTTTTTTTCTTTGAGTTTGTTTATGTAGTGAACTACATTGATGGATTTCTGGGTATTGAACCATCCCTGCATCCCTGG
>CM052713.1:44318649-44339380 GCA_028551405.1 Uromys caudimaculatus
ATATTGATGTGTTCTTGGATTCGGTTGCGAGAATTTTATTGAGTATTTTTGCATCGATATTCATAAGGGAAATTGGTCTGAAGTTTTCTTTCTTTGTTGGGTCTTTGTGAGGTTTTGGTATCAATGTAATTGTGGCCTTATAGAAGGAATTGGTTAGTGCTCCTTCTGTTTCTATTTTGTGGAATAGATTGAAGAGTATTGGTATTAGGTCTTCTTTGAAGGTCTGATAGAATTCTGCAGTGAACCCATCTGGTCCTGGGCTTTTTTTGGTTGGGGGACTTTTAATGACTGCTTCTGTTTCTTTAGGGGTTATGGGACTGTTTAGCTGGTTTATCTGATCCTGATTTAACTTTGGCATTTGTTATCTGACTTGAAAATTGTCCATTTCATCCAGATTTTCCAATTTTGTTGAGTATAGGTTTTTGTAGTAGGATCTGATAATTTTTTGAATTTCCTCAGATTCTGTTGTAATATCTCCCTTTCCATTTCTGATTTTGTTAATTTGGATACTGTCTCTGTGCCCTCGGGTTAGTCTGGCTAGGGGTTTATCTATCTTGTTGATTTTCTCAAAGAACCAGCTCCTGGTTTTGTTGATTCTTTGTATAGTTCTTTTTGTTTCTACTTAGTTGATTTCAGCCCTGAGTTTGATTATTTCCTGCCTTCTGCTCCTCTTGGGTACTTTCTTCTAGAGCCTTCAGGTGTGTTGTTAAGCTGCTAGTGTATGCTCTCTCCAGTTTCTTTTTGGAGGCACTCAGAGCTATGAGTTTTCCTCTTAACACTGCTTTCAATGTTTTCTATAGTATCTTCTGCACCTGAGATTCTCTCTTCTATCTCTTGTATTCTGTTGGTGATGCTTGCATCTATGACTCCTGATCTCTTTCCTAGGGTTTCTATTTCCAGGGTTGTCTCCCTTTGTGATTTCTTTATTGTTTCTATTTCCATTTTTAGATTCTGGATTGTTTTGTTCGTTTCCTTTGCCTATTTGATTGTGTTTTCCTGTATTTCCTCTTTAAGGGCTTCTAGCTTTTTACCTGTGTTCTCTTGCATTTCTTTAAGGGAGTTATTTATTTCCTTCTTAAAGTCTTCTACATCATGAGAAGTTATTTTACTTCTGAGTCTTGCTTTTCTGGTGTGTTGGGGTATCCAGGGCTCGCTCTGGTGGGAGAACTGTGTTCTGATGATGCTAAGTTGCCTTGGTTTCTGTTCCTTACATTCTTACCCTTGCTTTTTGCCATCTGGTTAGCTCTGGTGTTTGCTGGTCTTGCTCTCTCTGACTGTGACTTGTCCCTCCTGCGAGCCTTTTTATCATTACTCCTTGGAGACCAGCTCTTTCTGAGAGGAATTTGTGTTTGGAGAGCTGTGGTACAGGGTCAACTCTGGGGTGCAGACAGAAACCAGAAGGATCCTGTCCCCAGCTGTTTCTTGGTTCCTGTGTCCTGATGGCTCTTCGAGGGTCCCTCTTGATTGAGGAATTTGAACAGAAGTGGTGGTCTTCCTGTGCTCAAAGGTGTGTCAGCACTCCTGGGAGACCAGCTCTCTCCTAGCACTGAGTATGGAGCCCCGTGTCACAGGATCAGCTGCCTGGCCTCAGAAGGAAACCAGGAGGCCACTCCTCAGTCCCTGTGTCCTGAGGGTTCTGGATGGGTCTCTCTGAGCAGTGTTGCTGACCTTAACCCTGATGATCATAGGTTTGTCCACACTCCTGCGAGGGTAACTCTTTCCCTGTGCTATTTGGGTATGGAGCTGCGTGGCACAGACCATAGGAGCAAACTGGAAGGCTCCTGTCCCAGGCTATTCCTCTGTCCCAGTGTCCTGCAGATTCCAGGCGGGTCCCACTGAGCAGTGGCTCCCATCTTACCTCCACTCACAGACTTGTTCACAACCCCTGAATGCTAGCCTTCTCCCTGCACTATTTGGTTATGGAGCTCTGTGGCACAGACTGGGGTCCCTGGCCGCAGAAGGAGACTGCACAAAGTCTAAACTTTTAATAAAATAACTGCAATATTTTTCCTTCTGTGATTCAATTTCTTCAACTAGTACTTCAACTGGCTATGTGCAGTTACACTTTTGATGTTGTTATTTTCCCTAATTTGATATTCTTAAGTGTTCACTTCTAAGTGAGAGTCTGGAATGATCCACCCATGTGGCCAATGTGATACCCACATTTCTCTTGATAGGGAATTTGATAACAAACATGAGAGAGCTGGATAGTTGTCTCTCTGTTGGACCCAATTAACTCCCCAAATTCTACCTCTCAAAACCATCCATTGGAGTTTATAGCCAATTCATAAATCTGAGGGGACACAATATGTATTCCCTAACAGATGCTTAGAACCCTGCCTGGAAGTAGTCCATGGTCCAGGAAAGATCCTCCCGTTTGTTGTCATTCATGCCACCCTGTCAACTCAGTGGCCACACAGAGAAAATCACATAAAAGTAGGCGGGTGACTTCTTAAGAAGAAAAGGGGCGGGGATGAGAGGAAATAATGGGGTGAAATGACTGAACTTCATTATATATGTATATAAAACTATAAACAAAATTTAAATAAGTAGGAATGCCTCTTCTTTTTTATTATTCACCTTACATCTGGATCACAGTCCCTTTCCCTCCTCTCTTTGTAGCCCCAAGCTGACAAATCCCTCCCCAGAGGAATGCCTATTCTTGAAGCCATTGTTGCTAAGGGACCATTGAACTTCCCTTGACAGTGCTGACTGTAAATGTCCCTTGTATATTTTCAGTGTCAGAATCCATCCTTTTTAGTGCTCTCTGTTCTTTGTTTTTTTAAGATTGTATAGATAAGTGCTGTATGTACATCATTTTTCACCCTGCTTCTCCCTTCTCCAACTCATCTTGTGTATTCCCCATGACTCCCTCTTAAAATTATGATTTCTTCTTTATTTTAAACACACACACACACACACACACACACACACACACATACACACACACACACTTACTAAGTTCATTGAGTGTTGATCACACAAACATGTATTTGCAGCTGATTGCTTGGAATTAGAAAACCTATTCAAAGAAGCCCAGCCCAGAAGAAAAGCTGATTGTCTCTCAGTAGTCCAACTGGCATTTTCATTATGTAGGTCTTATTTAGGCAGCCCTATTGCTGAGAAGCAGCTTTCCTGGCATGTCTAGAAGAAACTATCTATCAAGAAATACCCTGGTTCTCTGGCTCTTACAATCATTTTGATCCCATTCCTGTGATTTTCCCTGAGCCTACAGAGGTTGCACTGTAAATATATCAATTGGGGCTAAGCATTCCACTATCACTTACTCTCTGAATTTTGACCAGTTTTGGATTTCTGTAGTCTCCATCCGTGAGGAGAAGAAGGAAACTGTATATACTTCTGTGAGTATAATACAGTTAGAAATTATACTGCTTTATAAAATATGGTTGTATGCTTACTGAAAGGAGCCTGATATAGCTATCTCCTGAGAGGCTCTGCCAGAGCCTTACAAATACAGAGGCGGATGCTTGCAGCCAACCATTGGACTGAGCACAGGGTCCCCAATGGAGGAGTTAAAGAAAGGACTGAAGGAGCTGAAGGGGTTTGCAACCCCACAGGAAGAACAACAATATCAACCAACCAGACCCCCCAGAGCTCCCAGGGACTAAGCCACCAATCAAGGAGTACACATGGAGGGCCCCATGGCTCCAGCTGCATATGAAGCAGAGGACGGTCTTGTCAGGCATCAATGGAAGGAAAGGTCCTTGGTCCTATGAAGGCTCAATAGATGCTCCAGTGTAGGGGAATTCAAGGGCAGGGAGGCTGGAGTGGGTGGGTGGGTGGAGGAACACCTTCATAGAAGCAGGGGGAGGGGGATGGGATGGGGGTTTCTGGGAGGGGGTAAACCTGAAAAGGGGATAACATTTGAAATGTAAATAAAGAAAATATCCAATAAAAAATTTTTTTAAATGGCTGTAGTAGTTGTCCTCTAAGATCTGTGATCTCTCCAGCCATGGTCATTTAGTAGCTTTATATTAACTGACATGAATTCCCTCCAACTGAGCAAGACTTAAGTCCAATTAGAAATTTGTTGGTCACCCTAAAGGTAGACGTGCCACTTTTACATCACTGGAATAGATCATTGCTGCAGTTCACAAGTGGTAGGACAAGTGATTGGTTTTCTCCCTTGGAAGTTTTAATGGTACATTCTGATATGAGACTTAGTTCACGGGTAGCAGTTCTGGATGTGGCTGTAAGGTCTTAACTTCAAGTTCTGGGAGACAAGTATCTATATTGTTTTGGGGGTCTCTTAGGTTTCCCAAACTAATGACATGAAGGGAGATTTCCTATGCTTGGCATCAAGGGTCTTTGTTGGATAGTCTATGACTCTTTGGGAGAAGGGGTAGAGAGACATGATATCAGCAACCCATGTGCTCTATCTCCATTTAAACAACACACACACACACACACACACACACACACACACACACACACACACACATCCTTACTATCTCTCAAAATATTTGTGCCAGGTCTTTTGGAGATGGCTGGGAACTCCTTTCCAGATACTTATAGCATTCCTGTTTCTACTTCCATCATTAATGCCCTAAAGATAAACTTTACCCCTAGATCCTAATGATTATGGCCTTTAAGTTTATCCAAAGCTTTATTGTTCAACAAAAACTGACAAAATCCTTTTTTCCTTCATTATTACTCTCTCAAATTTTTATTAATTGTAGTTATTGATTCTTTTTGTTTACTTCAAAAATCCAATTCTGTTTTACATCTTCCTAATGACTGTTGCTTCTGCATGTATTGCTTTCCATATTGCCAAGTGTGACTTTAATGCTGTCCTTCATTTTTGTGCTAAAGCATCTTTGAGGACCAAATAGTAACTGCATGAATCTAGAAAAGACATTAGCCTTCCCAAAACATTTTTTCCTTTTGCTATTTTTCTTCTTCCTTTTTTATCTTTATTTTCTGTGTTTATTTCAATTCTTGTGTTTTTTTTATTCAGATGTATTGCTGTTGTTTTGTCTTTTAAGACAAGATTTCTTTCTCTGTGTAACATCCCTCGCTGTCCTGGAATTTTGTAGACCAGGCTGCATCAAACTCACAATGATCTGCTTATCTCTGCCTCTCAAGTGCTAGAATTAAAGCCATGAGCCATCACGCCGGGTTTCAGATGCATTTTTAATGAACAGGATGTTACAAAGAATAGTATCACAGTTAAATATTTATTTAATTATGCAATTACCTTTAATAAATGATGTCTCGGACATACTACCATGCCGGGATCCAATAGAAATAAGAATTTTTCTTGACTTAGCTAACGCCATTTTGTAGTAGCTATGGGCCTAAGGTAGCTTGGGCCTATGTTTTTGTTTCCTAAGAGATGAAGTGTTCTTTCCCAGAGAATAGGTGACTCCCTTATGGTTAGGCAGTTAGCAGAAAACAGATAGTTGCCTTGGTAACATGTCCTGTTGACTAGGAGTCTGTAACTCCTTGGAATTTCCCTGCCCCTGTTGCTTTGTGTAAGCCTTGGTTACTTTGTTTAAGCTTCCTTCTCTTTTTACTATATATTGCTGGTGAGAAATAAAACTTTTTGGAGCTTGATCAGACACCTGTCTTACTCTCGTTCTTGTGTCTCGTCTCCTCATTTGTCCTCCCCTCCTTAGGTCTACATTGAAGACCCCGCAGGCCAGGGCACTACCATGCTAGCATATTTTTCAATAAATGGGGTAAATTACCAATACTTTCCAGACTTCACTGCATCTGCGTAAAATTGCAACCCTCTGCAAGTAAGAGCAGACTACAGTTCTTGGGCAAAACAGAAGACATCAGCAGAGAATTGGAGACTCCAAAGGGAAAAAAACACAATGAACCATGTGACCAGTCTAAAAGAAACTGAGCATTCAAGTTTGAGAGTTTGTTTGTTTGTTTTGCATGTGAATTTTTTATGTAAGGGTTTGTTTCTAAGTTTTTCTTTATATATCAAAGAAGAAACAAAAAGTGGGGGCTATCTAAGAACTATACTGAAGGGAACCACCAGCTAAGTGAAAAATTTAGTCACCTTTAGCTAATATCAGAATACACAAACATCTTAAGCTATCTCCTAATTCTAATACTTATCTTATTTAATAATTTCTTGTTGTATTATTTTCCTTCATATAAAAACAAGACTGTTTCAAAAAACAGAGGTAGCATCCAACTTCTTCGGGAGGTTTCATCATCTATATGACCATGAACACTTGAGCAAACCTGTAAGGGTTCAGTACAAATATGAATTGTGCTGATGCCACAGGGGAAGTAAACCCAAAGGCTCACTTATCTCATTAAAGATACCAGTGCTTTCTCCTTTCCAACTGCCATTCACGCTGTTCATTTTATCCTGCACTGTATTGTGTTTCCAGAATGTTCTCAGTAATAATGAAGACTTGCTATTTTCTGGTTCATGTTCACTAGAAAAGAGATAGTACCTTTTCCCCAGTGTTCAGAAGACAAGCTGTCTTTTAGGCTAATTGAGATAACTTAGCTCATGTGCTTATCCCTAAATAAATAATTAGCACCAAAGAAAGCGATGGACTGATTGGCATAGGACTCAGCACCTGAACAATCATTTTCAAGTGAAAGGAGACACCCCATGCTTTATTTGCAGTAATCAGAAACTAAGCAAGAGCCCAATCAACTGTGCAAACTACAAATGGAAGAAACAGAATCATCAGGGGACTTGGTGGATGCCAAGAGTGAAGTTGAGAGTACACGGCAATCACAACTTAGAATGATCCTGGTGGTTGCTTTCAAAACTGCAGTCTTCCAGACTAGGAGCCTGAGACAGGAATTTTTTTTTTTTTTTTTTTATGTATATCAGTACACTGTAGCTGTCTTCAGACACACTGATAAGAAGGCATTGGAGCCCATTACAGATGGTTGTGAGCCATCATGTGGTTGCTGGGAATTGAACTCAGGACGTCTGGAAGAGCAGTCAGTGCTCTAAACCAAGGTTTCCCTCTAATGACAATCTTCTAAGATTAAATTCCCTCCCCTCCTTGCAGAAATCTTCAACCGACTGCCTTCATGGCTATTCTGCAGGAGAAACATGAGATCAACATCAGCCTTCCCTCCCTCTTGGATGCCTTTAGAAAGTTGTAGCAAACTATCTTCCTTTCATGTTTCAGCAGTTCTGTTAGTGGGCTTCTTCTTCTTCTTCATTCATTTTTTTTTAAATCCTAAGCTGATCATTACAGATAAACATAAAATCTCTAAATAGATTTTCCTAGTCAGTTAACCATATTCTTGAGGGAAAACATAAGGTAGAATCATTATTAAAAAGCGTTCTTAGTAATACTCACATCTTTATTATGTCAGTCTTTTGCCAAAAAAAAAGCACAAGATTGATAGTAAAATCCACTTATTTTTTTTCTTCACAGAATCAAGCCATCTGCCTCAAAATACACCAGCAGCCTCTTTTAGATGAATTCACACATTTTAAAACCCTGGAGTAACCATTTGAATGGAAATTGGACACTTCTTGTCATTTAGGAAGGCTTTTTAAACTGGAAAGGCTTCTCATTTGTTCAATTAAATGTGTGTGTATGCAATACACTTTATGAAATTTATCCCAAAACAGTGAAGGCTGAAATAATATTTGAAACAGATGGTAAAGCTGCTGTAGTAGCGAGCTTCTTATGTACCTAGATGGAGACATTGAAGAAAGTATGAAGTACAAGACAAAATATTGCACCATCAAGGATCTCAGCCATAGCCATTAAAGATAGAGAGGTGTTTATTGCCAACTCCTCCCCAAATGGAGGTGTAGGCAAAGACTTGGCAAGTAGATTCTATACTCCACTCTGGATGGACTTTTTTCTTCTCAGTTCAGCCTTCAGTTTTGAAAATGCTGCATCTGTGGCCTTGGAATTTCCTTTCTTGAATACTGTTTGAAAATGGTGCTGAATATATCATTCCCAAGGGAATGTGAGCTGGTGGTGTGAACACAGTAAAGCAAAGCAAGTTAAAGTGTTTAGTGCTAAAAGCGGGCCAGGGAGGCCAGCAAGGCTACTTCCCAGTTGCTCTACAATGGAAGGGAAGAAATGAAAGGATAGGAAGGATAAGCAGCCTTATCTCCATTCCACAGAACTGGCCTCCAGAGACTCCCCCTAGGCCTCTTACTCTTCCTCTGGAAGTGCTGCTCACTAACAGGAAGAGAATGTTTTGATTCCATGCGACTTTATCTCATTTCCTTCCATCTCATTTTTAAAAGGAGTTTCCAGTCTTTATAAAATTTGCTACTTTTATAAGGCAGCTTTAGAAAGGCAATGTAGGAGGGGCAAGCTTTTTAATTGCTTTAATATGTAAATATTCATAAAATGAAAGTATATATGCACCTATATCCTGTGTCTGTGTATATGTGTTTATATTAATAGGATCCTTGACTAGTTGTTTATTTGACATTAATTATACAGACACACTCTGTGGTATATTTTAAAATAGCTAAAAACTATACATCTCTATCTGTTCAAAAGTTCAAATACAAAATTACTAAGTTCTTCAGTATGAAAAACATACCTGAGTATGCACAGAGAGACAAACAGACAGATGAGTCGTACACACTACACAGTGTTTTTGAGTGCATAAGAACGTTGCTTTTAAATGAAGCCATGTCTAGCTTTGAAGGTTCACACATTTCCTTCTTACTTGCAGATTTGTAGACAATGGTGTTAAGAGCAAATCCCATTAACTTGTTCCAGGGTGATCCCTGCACTACTGTAAATGACAGATCTCAGCCATCACATTCAGGTTCCACACGCGTGTACACTAAGAAGAAATGGATAAAAGCCTTAATAAGAAACACAGCAAATGACTACGTTTATCCACAGTCTTTTCTGCAGTCCCAATAAATGGAGCCAAAATGGAAGTGTAACTTTCTTCAGGGGAGTGCTTCCCAACACAAGCATCCTCTGGGAGATTCCTACTAATGAGGGCAAATTGATTTTCTAATGCATACTTAGTTATTCCAGGGACAGAAAAGTGTCACAGCCTGACACATTAACCTCCTACCAGTTTATAAAACCAGGACTATACACTAGAACAAAGGAAGAATTAGGGCGACTGCAGGTCACTGCGGCAGAGAGTTCATTAGGTCTGAACTACCCCCAAATTGGTTGATTTCCCACCTTTGTTTCACCAATTATTTCAATTTCACTACATGAGCAAGCCCAGCTTTTGTTTCTGTGTTCAGTCAGAAGCAGTTCCTAAGAAGTATTGACTACATAAGCCAACTCTCAGCTAGGAGCCTCGGGGGTGGGGGGGAAGATTCTGATTTTTGTGTTTCTCTTTATACTTAGAGACAACAAAGAAATTTCCCTAGTATCAATGAAAATTCCAGCCCACATTTTTTTCCTTGCATAATCTTTTTGACAAGTTTTTTGTAAAGAACTTTAAAATCAGAAAAGCTCCAACCCATTGATCTTAGGATTTCTTTTAAGTTACTGACACTCCCTTTCTCACGTAATTAGTGGTGAAAGCTAGTTGACAGCTGGAGTGTTTCCTTTTCTTTGATGTGCTCTTATACTTAAAAAACAAATTCTCACCGAAATTCATTTCTATAAAGTTCTACATCAGTGTGTGTGAGGCACCCATACAAACGCATACACATTCACTCACACACCCCATTAACTGCAGAAAGCAGAGAAAAGTGGAAATCAATTTGGAAAAAAATCAGTATAGCACATGTGTGCTTCAGTCATGTTTATCACTTTATTTTGTCTGTTATGGTAGAATGTCTGCCAGAGACAACATGATCGTTCATTCATGGAAGTTCATACTGATAGGTCAGGACTTCATTCTAAAGTAAGAGCCATCTAGATCTTAAGGCCACTCAGAATCATTTGCAGCTGCATGCTGCAAGGTGCTGAATTCCACAGACTTAATCAAGTGATCTTAAGACAAACTATAAATCCCTGAGAAACTATAAGTTGCTAAATAAAAGAACTGTGTAAGCAACAAGACAGGAAACCTTCATTTACACTCTAAAGAAAGAACTGGGAGGCGGGCAGGAAGAACATCAAACATAACCTGTTTGATGACAAGAGAAGAACAAGCACCATCAGAGGTAATAAAAATGCTACCAAATAATATGATAGCATGTATAAGGGACCTGAAAAATTCTACCAGGAAATGCCGACCGCTGATCAACACTTCTAGCAAAGTAGCTAAATACAAAATTAGCTCATATAAGCATGTAGTCCTCCTAAATACAAATGACAAATGAATTGAGGGATAAAAAAATCAGCTTGTCAGTTTGTGGAGAACAACCTACAGTCTTGGCAACAGCTTGGGTTATTTGCAGATTTCCATGGGACCCTCTTGGCTAACAACTCAATTCGATGTAACCCAATCCCAGTACTGGAAACTTCATTTGGTGGTGACAAGAGATGACTAGTTGGGGCTCTGTCTTCCCCATTATTTGGTACTGACAGTTAGATCCCACTGTGGAAGACAATGCCTACACAACTCATTGAACATGGAGATGTCAAGCTGGGGACTATCCTTAAGTTGTAGTTTCTTTGGAACAGGAAGGTATTACACACCCTACCAAAAGAGAAACACAAACCCAGCCATGAACTCTTTGATCTACAATGGTTCCTACCTGCAAGATACGTTAGTACAATGGTGGCACAAAGCTCATGGGAATAATCAATCAATATCTTATTTGACTGAGGGGCCACCCCATGAGATGGAACACATATATAACACAACCAAGAACCAAGGAATAGATACCCTAAGTGCCCATGGTAAAACTAAATAGTACTGTTCTGGGGGGAAAAAAGTAGTACTATAAAAAAACTTCCTAATGGCATTCTGCTATACTCAAAGATCAGTGCTTTGTTCAGATATCATTTGAGAAGCTTTCTCCTATAGAAAATGGGAACAAATACAGGGAAATACAGAGACCTACACCCAGGTATTACACAGACAAAGACCTTGGAACACACAGGCCTAAATGGGATGCCTCCATCAATCCCTTCCCTCAGAGTTCAGGGAATCATAGAAGAGGAGGCAGAAAGAGTGTGAGAGCCAGAGTGAATTGAGGACACCAAGAAAAAAAAATCAACATGAGGAAAGCTCATATGAACTCACAAAGGCTTGTGTGAGCCTGTACCAGGTCCTTTCATATATATTACTGCTTTGCATTTAGCATTTTTAGGGTATTCCTGAGTGTACAAAAGGAATTGGTTTCTGTGTCTTGTACCTTCTCTTGGGTTTTTTCCTTTCTGATTATTTATTCTGTCCAATTCTCATGGGTTAGGTTTATTTTAATTATTTTATTTATTTACATCCTAACTATTACACCCCCTCCAGGTCCTCGCTCCCAGGGTCCTTAACCCCATTTGTTGAAGATGCTTTCTTTTCTCCAGTGCTTCTTTATCAAAGATCAAGTGTCCATAGGTGTGTGAATTTACTTCTGGGTCTTTGATTTTATTCCATTGATCGACCTGTCTGTCTCTGTGCCAATACCATTTATTTTTTTATCATTATTGCTTTATAGTACAGCTTGAGGTCAGGGATGGTGATTCCTCCAGGTTTTTTGGTGGTGGTGGTGCTGGTGGTGGTGGTGGTGGTGGTGGTGGTTGTTTTATTGTTCAGAATTGTTTTAGCTATCCTGGGTTTTGGCTTTTCCATATAAAGTTAAGAATTACTCTTTAACGTCTGTGAAGAATTGTGTTGGAATTTTAATGAGAATTGTATTGAATCTATAGATTGCTTTTGGTAAGACAGCCATTTTCATTTTGTTAATCCTACCTATTCATGAACATCTTCTGAGGTCTTCTTTGATTTTTTTTTTCTTCAGAGACTTGAAGTTCTTGTCATACAGATATTGCACTTACTTGGTTAGAATTACACCAAAATATTTCATAGTTTTTGTAGCTATTGTGAAGGGTATTGTTTCCCTAATTTCTTTCTCAGCCCATGTATCATTTGTGTAAAGAAATGCTACTGGTCTCTTCCCCCTGGTCCATTCTGCTTGGAAAACTACTAGATGGTCTGCTCCAGTGAAGACACCAGATCCAGACCTATCTTAGAGGATCTGCTACACTCGGAGAAGTTGGTTCTCTAACACACCAGGATCACAGGATCACAGGAACAAAGGATCCCAGGAGCTTGGTCATACCAGAATCTTAGAGTCTCAGAGGCAGCTTGACTCCCAGGAGCTCTGACATACCCAGGATCTCAGGATCACAGGATCACAGGATCCCACAATCACAGGATCCCAGAGACAGCTAGACCCTGAGGAGTTCTGACACAAACCAGGATCACAGGAAGGATAGCCTCCAGGCAGATATAGTGAGGACAGGTAGCACTAGAGATAACCAGATGGCAGGAGGCAAGTACAAGAACATAAGGAACAGAAAGCAAGTTTCCTTGGCATCATCTAAACCCAATTCTCCCCCCCATATCAAGTCCTGGATACACCATCACACCGGAAAACCAAGATTCAGATGTAAAATCACTTCTCATGATGATAATAGAGGACTTTAAGAAGGACATAAATAACTCCCTTAAAGAAATACAAGAGAACACAGGTAAACAGGTTGAAGAACTTAAAGGGGAAACACAAAAGTCCCATAAAGAATTACAGAAAAACGCAATCAAACAGTGAAGGAAATGAATGAAACCATCCAGGATCTAAAAATGGAAATAGAAACAATAAAGAAATCACAAAGGGAGACAACCCTGGAGTTAGAAAACCTAGGAAAACAATCAGGAGTCATAGATGTAAGAATCGCCAACAGAATACAAGAGATAGAAGAGAGAATCTCAGGTGCAGAAGATACCATAGAAAACATTAACACAATAGTCAAAGAAAATGCAAAAAGCAAAAAACTCTGAACCCAAAACATCCAGGAAATCCAGGACACAATGAGAAGACCAAACCTAAGGATAATAGATATAGAAGAGAGTGAAGATTCCCAACTTCAAGGACCAGTATCTTCAACAAAATTATAGAAGAAAACTTCCCTAAGCTAAAGAAAGAGATGCCCATGAACATAAAAGAAGCTTACAGAACTCCAAATAGATTGGACCAGAAAAGACCAAAATTCTTCCCGTCACATAAGAATCAAAACACCAAAAGCACAGAACAAAGAAAGAATAAAATAAGAGCAGTAATGGAAAAATGTCCAATAACATATAAAGGAAGACCTATCAGAATTACACCAGACTTCTCACCAGAAACTATTAAAGATCCTGGGCAGATGTCATAGAAACCCTAAGAGAACACAAATGTCAGTCCAAGCTACTGTACCCAGCTAAACGCTCAATTACCATAAACGGAGAAAACAAGTATTACATGACAAAATCAAATTTACACAATATCTTTCCACAAATCCAGCCATACAAGGGATAATCGATGGAAAACAACAACACAAGGAGGGAATCTATACTCTAGAAAAAGCAAGAAAGTAAACTGTCAACAAACCCAAAAGAAGATAGCTACACAAACACAATTCCACCTCTAACAACAAAAATAACAGGAAGTAACAATCACTTTTCCTTAATATCTATTATCATCAATGGACTCAATTCCCCATTAAAAAAGACATAGACTAACAGTCTGGATACATAAACAGGACCTAGCAATTTGCTGCATTCAGGAAACGCACCTCAGTGACACAAAAACTACCTCAGAGTAAAAGATTGGAAAACAATTTACTAAGCAAATGGTCCCAAGAAACAAGCTGGAGTAGCCATTCTAATATCAAATAAAATCAACTTTCAACCAAGTTATCAAAAAAGACAAGGAGGGACACTTCATACTGGTCAAAGGAAAAATCTACCAAGATGAACTCTCAGTTCTGAACAGCTATGCCCCGAATGCAAGGGTACCCACAGTCATTAAAGAAACTTTACTAAAGCTCAAAGAACACATCGCACAGTAATAGTAGGAGATTTCAACACCCCACTTTCAGCAATGGACAGATCTTGGGGACACAAACTAAGCAGAGACACAATGAAACTAACAGAAGTTATGAACCAAATGGATCTAACATATATATATATATATATATAGAGAGAGAGAGAGAGAGAACATTTCATCCTAAAGCAAAAGAATATACCTTCTTCTCAGCACCTCATGGTATCTTCTTCAAAACTGACCATATAATTGGTCACAAAACAGGCCTCAACAGATACAAGAAGATTGAAATAATCCCACACACCATATCAGAGCACCATGAACAAAGGCTGGTCTTAAATACCAGCAAAAACAATGGAAAGTGCACATACACATGGAAGCTGAACAATGCTCTACTCAATGATAACTTGGTCAAAAAAGAAAGAAAGAAAGAAATTAAAGACTTTTTAAAATATAATGAAAATGAAGACACATCATACCAATACTTATGGGACACAATGAAAGCAGTGGTAATAGGAAAACTCATAGCTCTGGCTTCAAAGGAAACTGGAGAGAGCACTAGCAGCTTAACAGCACACCTGAGATCTCTAGAACAAAATGAAGCAAATACACCCAAGAGGAGTAGACAACAGAAAATAATCAAACTCAGGACTGAAATCAACAGAATAGAAACAAAAAGAACTATTCAAAGAATCAACAAAACCAGGAGCTGGTTCTTTGAGAAAATCAATAAGATAGATAAACCCTTAGCCAGACTAATCAGAGAACACAGAGACAGTATCCAAACTAATAAAATCAGAAATGAAAAGGGAGACATAACAATGGAAAACGTAGAAATTCAAAAAATCATCAGATCCTACTACAAAACCTTATACTCAACAAAATTGGAAAATCTGGATGAAATGGACAATTTTCTAGACAGATACCAGGTGCCAAAGTTAAACAGAATCAGATAAACCAGATAAATAAACCCATAACCCCTAAAGAAATAGAAACAGTCATTAAAAGTCTCCCAACCAAAAAAAAGCCCAGGTCCAGATGGGTTTAGTGCAGAATTCTATCAGACCTTCAAAGAAGACCTATTACCAACACTCTTTAAACTATTCCACAAAATAGAAACAGAAGGAACACTACCCAATTCGTTCTTTGAAGCCACAATTACACTTATACCTAAACCACCCAAAGACCAAACAAAGAAAGAGAACTTCAGACTAATTTTCCTTATGGACATCAATGCAAAAATACTCAACAAAATTCTTGCCAACGGAATCCAAGAACACATCAAAATGATTATTCACCACAATCAAGTAGGCTTCATTCCAGGATTGCAGGGATGGTTCAATATTTGGAAATCCATCAACTTAATCCACTCTGTAAACAAACTCAAAGAAAGAAACCACATGGTCATTTCATTAGATGCTGAGAAAGCATTTGACAAAATTCAACATCCCTTCATGTTAAAAAGTCTTAGAAAGATCAGGAACTCAAGGCCCATACCTAAAAGCAACAAACAGCAAACCAGTAGCCACCATCAAACTAAATGGAGAAAAACTTGAAGCAATCCCACTAAAATCAGGGACTAGACTAGGCTGCCCTCTTTCTCCCTATCTATTCAATATAGTACTTGAAGTTGTAGCTAGAGCAATTAGACAACAAAAGGAGGTCAAAGGGATACAAATTGAAACAGAGGAAGTCAAAACATTCCTATTTGCAGATGATATGATCCATATGATTGTATACTTAAGTGACCCCAAAAATTCCACCAGAGAACTCCTAAAGCTGATAAACAACTTCAGCAAAGTGGTTGGATATAAAATTAACTCAAACAAATCAGTAGCCTTCCTTTACTTAAAGGATAAGCAGGCTGAAAATGAAATTAGGGAAATGACACCCTTCACAATAGTCACAAATAATATTACATACCTTGGTGTGACTCTAACCAAGCACGTGAAGATCTGTATGACAAGAACTTCAAGTCCCTGAAGAAAGAAATCGAAGAAGATCTCAGAAGATGGGAAGATCTCCCAATTCTCATGGGTTGGAAATATTAATTTAGTAAAAATGGCCATCTTGCCAAAAGCATTCTACAAATTCAATGCAATCCCCATCAAAATCCCAAATCAATTCTTCATAGAGTTAGAAAGAGCAATTTGCAAATCCATTTGGAATAACAAAAACCCAGGTGTCTTAGTCAGGGTTTCTATTCCTGCAAAACATCATGACCAAAAAGCAAGTTGGGGAGGAAAGGATTTATTCAGCTTATACTTCCATATTGCTGTTCATCACCAGAGGAAGTTAGGACTGGAAATCAAGCAGGTCAGGAAGCAGCTGATGCAGAGGCCATGGAAGGACTTTACTTACTGGCTTGCTTCCCCTGACTTGCTCAGCTTGCTCTCTTATAGCACCCAAGACTACCAGCCCAGGGATGGTACCACCCACAAGGGGCCAGCCCCCCTGGAACACTAATTGAGAAAATTCCTTACACCTGGATCTCATGAAGGCATTTTTCTCAACTGAAGCTCCTTTCTCTGTGATGACTCCAGCTTGTGTCAAGTTGACACACAAAACCAGCCAGTATACCCAGGATAGAGAAAACTATTCTCAACAACAAAAGAACTTCTGAGGGAATCACCATCCCTGACATCAAGCTGTACTACAGAACAATAATAAAAACTACATGGCATTGCTACAGAGATAGGCAAGAAGATCAGTGGGATAGAATTACAGACCCAGAAATGAACCCACACACCTATGTTCACTTGATATTTGACAAAGGAGCTAAAACCACTCAGTGGAAAAAGACAGCATTTTCAATAAATGGTGCTGGTTCAACTGACGGTCAACATATAGAAGAATGCAAATTGATCTATTCCTATCTCCCTGTACAAAGCTCAAGTCCAAGTGGATCAAGGACCTCCACATAAAACCAAATACACTGAGTCTAATAGACGAGAAAGTGGGAAAAAGCCTCAAACACCTGGGCACAGGGAGAAAGTTCCTGAACAGAACACCAATGGCTTATGCTCTAAGATCAAGAATCGACAAATGGAACCTCATAAAATTACAAAATATCTGTAAAGCTAAGGACACTGTCAATAGGACAAAACACCAAGCAACAAATTGGGAAAAGATCCATACCAATCCTACATCCAATAGAGGGATAATATCCAATATATACAATATATACAAAGAACTCAAGAAGTTAGACACCAGAGAAACAAATAACCCTATTTAAAAATGGGGTACAGAGCTAAACAAAGAATTTTCAACTGAGGAATATTGAATGGCTGAGAAGCACCTAAAGAAATGTCCAACATCCTTAGTCATCAGGGAAATGCAAATCAAAACAACCCTGAGATTCCACCTTACACCGGCCAGAATGACTAAGATCAAAAACTCAGATGACAGCAGATGCTGGCAAGGATGTGGAGAAAGAGGAACACTCCTCCAATTTTGGTAGGATTGCAATCTGGTACAATCACTCTGGAAATCAGTCTGGCAGTCTCTCAGAAAATTTGACATAGTATTACCTGAGAACCCAGCATTACCACTCCTGGGCATATACACAAAAGTTTCCCCAACATACAACAAGGGCACACCCTCCACTATGTTCATAGCAGTCATATTTATAATAGTAAGAATTTGGAAAGAACCCAGATGTCCTTCTACAGAGGAATGGATACAGAAAATATGGTATATTTACACAATGAAGTACTATTCAGCAATTAAAAATGATGAACTCGACATTCTGGTTTCCGTCTGTGGGTGGAGACCTCTGCCTGGGCCACCAGGAGTCCAAAGCCAACGAGCACCGGAGAAAGCTACCCTCCCAGGAGCTTGGAAAAGCCGTGAGTGGGGTTAAGGGGAGCAACACCTCTCACCCAGACCTGCCCGGATCCAACAGGATACAGGGCCTGAGGAGAACTCAGGGACAGGAAACCTCTGTACCTTCCGGTTCCATCTGTGGGGGGAGACCTATGCCTGGGCCACCAGGGGTCTCTGCCTGGGAACCTCAGCCTGGGCCACAGGGCTCCAGGAGAGAGCAGGTATCCCAGGAGTACTGACACACCTTTGAGCACAGGCAAAACCACCACTTCTGTTTAAACTCACTGGATAAAGAGGGACCCTTGCAGAGCCACCAGGACATAGGAACCAAGCCACAGCTGGGGACAAGATCCTTCTGATTTCTTTCTGTACCCCAGAGCAGACCCTGTGCCACAGCTCTCCAAACCAAACACCTCTCAGAGAGAGCTGGTCTTCAAGGAGTACTGACACAGAGGCCTGCAGGAGAGGCAAGTCACAACCAGACAGAGTAAGATCAGCTAACATCAGAGTTAACAAGATGGTAAAGGCAAGGATAAGAACATAGGAACAGAAACCAAAGGTACTTGGCATCATCAGAACCCAGCTCTCCCACCACAGCAAGCCCAGGATACCCCAACACACCAGAAAAGCAAGACTCAGATTTAAAATCATTTCTCATGAGGATGATAGAAGACTTTAAGAAAGAAATGAATAACACCCTTAAAGAAAAACAAGAGAACAGAGATAAACAACTAGAAGCCTTTAAAGAGGAAACACAAAAATCCATTAAAGAATTACAGGAAAACACAATCAAACAGGCAGAATTTCAAGAAAACACAATCAAACAGACAAAGGAAATGCATAAAACTATCCAGGAGCTAAAAATAGAAATAGAAACAATAAAGAAATCACAAAGGGAGACAACCCTGGAGTTAGAAAACCTAGGAAAGAGATCAGGAACCATTGATGTAAGCATCACCAACAGAATAAAAGAAACAGAAGAGAGAATCTCAGGAGCAGAAGAAACTATACATAACATCGACACAAGAGTAAAAGAAAATGCAAAATGCAAAAAGCTTCTAACCCAAAACATCCAGGAAATCCAGGACACAATGAGAAGACAGAACCAAAGGATAATAGGTTTAGAAGAGAGTAAAGATTCCCAACTTAAAGAACCAGCAAATATCTTCAACAAAATTATAGAGGAAAACTTCCCTAACCTAAAGAAAGAGATGAACATAAATATACAAGAAACTTACAGAACTCCAAAGAGATTGGACCAGAAAAGAAATTCATCCCGTTACATTATAGTGAAAACACCAAATACATAAAACAAATAAAGAATATTAAAAGCAGTAAGGGAAAAAGGTCAAGTAACATATAAAGGCAGACCTATCAGAATTACACCTGACTTCTCACCAGAGACTATGAAAGCTAGAAGATCCTGGGCAGAACTCATACAGACCCTAAGAGAACACAACTGCCAACCTAGGCTGCTATAGCCAGCCGAACTCTCAATTACCATAGATGGTGAAACCAAAATATTCCATGACAAAACCAAATTTACACAATATGTTTCCACAAACCTACCCCTACAAAGGATAATGGATGGTAAACGTCAACTCAAAGAGGGAAACTACACCCTAGAAAAGCAAGAAAGTAATCTTTCAACAAACTCAAAAGAAGATAGCCACATAAAAGTAAAAATAACATCAAAAATAACAGGAACCAACAATCACTATTCCTTAATATCTCTTAACATCAATGGACTCAATTCCCGAATAAAAGGACAGAGACTGAGAAACTGGATCCATAAAGAAGACCCAGCATTTTGCTGCATTCAAGTAACACATCTTTGTGATAAAGACAAACACTACCTCAGAGAAAGGGCTGGAAAACATGTTTCCAGGCAAATGGTCCCAAGAAACAGACTCGAGTAGCCATTCTAATATCGGATAAAATTGACTTTCACCTAAAAGTCATGAAAAAAGATGAGGAAGGACACTTCATACTCATCAAAGGAAAAATCTACCAAGAAGAACTCTCAATTCTGAACATCTATGCTCCAAATGCAAGGGCACCCACATTCATAAAAGAAACTTTAATAAAGCTCAAAGCACACATTGCACCTCACACAATAATAGTAGGCGACTTCAACGCCCCATTATCATTAATAGACAGATCTTGGAAACACAAACTAAACAGAGACACAGTGAAACTAACAGATGTTATGGACCAAATGGATTTAACAGATATCTATAGAACATTTCATCCTAAATCAAAAGGATATACCTTCTTCTCAGCACCTCATGGTACCTTCTCCAAAATTGATCATATAATCGGCCACAAAACAAACCTCAACAGATACAAGAAGATTGAAATAATCTCATGCCTCCTATCAGATCACTACAGATTAAGACTGGTCTTCAGTGGCAACAATAACAACAGAAAGCCCACATACACATCGAAGCTGAACAATGCTCTACTCTATGATAATTTGGTCAAGGAAGAATTAAAGAAAGAAATTAAAGACTTCCTAGAATTTAATGAAAATGAAAGTACCCAAACTTATGGGACACATTGAAAGCAGTGTTAAGAGGAAAACTCATAGCTTTGAGGGCCTCGAAAAAGAAACTGGAAAGAGCATACACTAACAATTTAATAGCACACCTGAATGCTCTAAAACAAAAGGAAGCTAATGCACCCAAAAGGAGTAGAAGGTAGGAAATAATCAAACTCAGGGCTGAAATCAACCAAGTAGAAACAAAAAGAACTATACAAAGAATCAACAAAACCAGGAGTTGGTTCTTTGAGAAAAGATAGACAAACCCTTAGCCAGACTAACCAGAGGGCACAGAGACTGGATCCAAATTAACAAAATTAGAAATGAAAAGGGAGACATAACAACAGATTCTGAGAAAATTTAAAAAATCATCAGATCCTACTACAAAAGCCTATACTCAACAAAAGTGGAAAATCTGGATGAAATGGACAATTTTCTAGACAGATACCAAATACCAAAGTTAAGTCAGGATCAGATAAACCATC
>CM052713.1:44339880-44382986 GCA_028551405.1 Uromys caudimaculatus
AAGAGGAACACTCCTCCATTGTTGGTGGGATTGCAAGCTGGTACAACCACTCTGGAAATCAGTTTGGTGGACCCTCAGAAAAATGGACATAATACTACCTGAGGACCCAGCTATACCACTCCTGGGCATATACCCAGAAGATGCTCCAACATGTAATAAAGACACATGCTCCACTATGTTCATAGCAGCCATATTTATAGTAGCCAGATGCTGGAAACAACCCAGATGTCCCTCAGCAGAGGAATGGATACAGAAAATGTGGTACATTTACACAATGGAGTACTACTCAGCTATTAAAATCAATGATTTAATGAAATTTGCAGGCAAATGGATGGAACTTGAAAATATCATCCTGAGGGAGGTAACTCAGTCACAAAAGAACGAACATGATATGTACTCACTGATAAGTGGATAGTAGCCGAAACATTTGGAATACCCAAGTTTGACTTTACAGTAACTGCTGGACCGAGAGTGAGGTCCCAGATGGAGGAGTTGGAGAAGGGACTGAAGGAGCTGAGGTAGTCTGCAGCCCTATGGAGGGAGCAACTGTGTCAACTGGCCTGACCCCCCCCCCAGTCTTCCTGGAGACAGGACCACCAACCAAAGAATACACATGGAGAGACCCATGGTTCAGACCACATATGTGGCAGAGGAGGGCCTTGTTGGCCATCAGGGGGAGGAGAGGCCCCAGTAAAGGGGAATGTCAAGGTGGGAATGTGGGAGTGGGTGGGTGGGTGGGTGGGAGGTGGAATTCCCTCATAGAGATGGGGGAGGGGGAAGGGATAGGTAGTCTCCAAAGAGGAGACCTAGAAAGGGGGAAACATTGGAAATGTAAATAAAGTATCAAAAAATTAAAAAAAAAAAAGGATGAACTCACGAAATTCTTAGCCAAATGGATGGAACTAGAAAATATCATCCTGAGTGAGGTAACCCAATTGCAAAAGAACACACATGGTATACACTCACTGATAAGTGGATATTAGCCCAAAAACTCCATATACGCAAGATACAATTCACAGACCACATGAAGCTCAAGAAGAAGGAAGACCAAAGTATGGGTGCTTCAGTCCTTCTTAGAAAAGGGAAGAAAATACTCACAGGAGCAAATACGGAGACAAAATGTAGAGCAGAGACTGAAGAAAAAGCCATCCAGAGTATGTCCCACCTTGGAATTCATCCCATATACAGTCATCAAACCCTGACATTATTGTGGATGCCAAAAAATGCTTGCTGAAAGGAGCCTGATATAGCTGTCTCCTGAGAGACCCTGCCACAGCCCTACAAATACAGAGGCAGATGGTTGCAGCCAACCGTTGGTCTGAGTGCAGGGTCCCCAATGGAGGAGTTAGAGAAAGGACTGGAGGAACTGAAGGGGTTTCCAACCCCATAGGAAGAACAACAATACCAACCAACCAGACCCCCCAGTGCTCCCAGAGACTAAGCCACCAACCAAGGAGTACACATGGCTCCAGCTGAATATATAGCAGAGGATGGCCTTGTCAGGCATCAATGGGAGGAGAGGTCTTTGGTCCTATGAAGGCTCCATAGATGCCCCAGTGTAGGGGAATCGAGGGTGGGAAGGCGGGAATGGGTGGGTGGGTGGGGGAACACCGTCATAGAAGCAGGGGGAGGAGGGATGAGATGGGGGTTTCTGGGAGGGGAAAAACCAGGAAAGGGAATAACATTTGAAATGTGAATAAAGAAAATATCCAATAAAAAAATGAGGAATAAAAAAAGGCTACTGGTTTCTTCGAGTTAATTGTGCATCCAGCCACTTTGCTGAAGTTGTTTATGGACTTTAGGGGTTCTCTGGTAGAAATTTGGGTCCCTTTCATATTCTCAAATACTGATACCTTGATTTCTTCCCTTCCAATTTACATCCTCTTGATCTCCTTTAGTTGTCTTATTGCTCTGGCTGGAACTGCAAGTACTGTATTAAATAAATAGGGTGAGAATGGGCAGCCTTGTCTTGTCCCTAATTTTAGTGATAATGCTTGAAGTTTCTCTCCATTTAGTCTATGTTGGTTATTAGTTTGCTGTATTGCTCTTATTATGTTTAGCTGTGTGCCTTGAATTCCTGATCTCTCCAAGACTTTTAACATGAAGGGGTGCTGTATTTTGTCAAACGCTTTTTCAGTATCTAATGAGATGATCATGTGATTTCATTTTGGTGTATTTTTCCCTTGATGAATATGAGGTGTCCTTTCCCATCTCTTTTGATAGGTTCTAGTTGAAAGTCTTTTTTATTGAATATTATAATGGTTACTCCAGCTTGTTTCTTGGGATCGTTTGCTTGGAAACATTCTTCCTAGGCCTTTACTCTGAGGTACTATCTATCTTTGTTTCTGAGGTATGTTTCTTGTATGGAACAGAATGATGGATCTTGCTTATGTATCCAGTTAGCCTGTGTCTCTTTATTTGGAATTGAGTTCATTGATGTAGAGAGATGTTAATTACCAATGATTGTTAGTTCCTATTATTTTGTTGTTG
This sequence comes from Uromys caudimaculatus, assembly GCA_028551405.1. Classification (NCBI taxonomy): domain Eukaryota; kingdom Metazoa; phylum Chordata; class Mammalia; order Rodentia; family Muridae; genus Uromys; species Uromys caudimaculatus. Next base: position 44,342,371 of record CM052713.1, read on the forward strand.
GAGGTGATATTAATGTGTGTGTGATTCCCTTCCTTTGGTCTATTCTGAGATGATTAATTTATTATGTTTTCTTTGATGTAGTTATCCTCATTGTGTTGGAGTTTTGATTCTAGTATCCTATGTAGGGCTGGATTCATAGAAAAGATATTGTTTAAATTTGGTTTTGTTATTAAATATCTATGTTGATTGAGAGTTTTGCTGGGTATGGTAGCCTAGGTTCCCATTTGTGTTCTCTTAGGGTATGCAAGACATCTGTTCAGAATCTTCTAGCTTTTACAGTCTCTGTTGAAAGTCTGGTATAATTCTGATAGGTCAGCCTTTATATGTTACTTGGGCTTTATCCATTATAGCTTTTAATATTCTTTCTTTGTTCTGTATATTTAGTGTTTTGATTATTATGTGGCATGAAGATTTTCTTTTCTGGTTCAATCTACTTGGTGTTCTTTAGCCTTCTTGTACATTTGTGGTCATCTCTTTCTTTAGGTTAGGGAAGTTTTCTTCTATGATTTTGTTAAAGATGTTATCTGGCCCTTAGAAATGGGAAACTTAACCCTCTTCTATTCCTATTATTCTTAGGTTTGGTCTTTTTATTGTGTCTCAAATGTCCTGGATGTTTTAGGTTAGGAACTTTTTATACAACTCAACTATACCATTCCTATGCATATATCCAAAAGATGCTTCACCATCCCACAACGACACCTGCTCATCTATGATCATAGCAGCTTTATTTGTAATAGCCAGAAACTAGAAACAACCTAGATGTCCCTCAACTGAAGAACATATACAGAAAATTTGGTATAACTACACAATGGAATACTATTCAGCTATTAAAAGCAAAGACATCGTTCATTTTACAGGCAAATGGATAGAACTTGAGAATATCATCCTGAATGAGGTAACCCAGATCCAAAATGACATACATGGTATGTACTCACTCCTAAGTAGATATTAGCCATAAAATACAGGATACCCATGCTACGCTCCACAACCCCAAAAAAGCTTAACGAGAAGAAAGGCCCAAGAGAGGATGCTTGAATCTCATGGAGAAGGCATAATATAATAGTCATAGGAGGCAGATGGAGGGAGGGAACAAAGTGGGAGCTGCGATGGGGAGGAAGATGGGAGATTCAGAATCAGTTGTGGGGAGGGACGGGGAGATGGCCAGATGGTCATGAGAATTAATAGAAATCTGCAACTGGAGGGGGTGGAGAGGTAAGGGGCATCTTGAGAACATGCCAGAGACCTGGAATAGGAGAAGTGGCCAAGAGTCAATGGGAGTAACCTTGGCTGTGACTCACAGCATTAGGGATATAGAATCTGAAGAGAACACTTCCTGTAGCCAGGCAAGAATCCCAATGGACTGATAGGGACAGAAACCAACCCACCCACAAAGCCTTTGGCCCCCAAATGTATCCTGTCTACAAGAAATGCAGGGATGGGGGATGGTTGGTTTTTTAATGAAAGACAGAAACAGAGAGGATTCGGATGGAAAGGAGGTAGGGAGGACCAAAGAAAAAGTAGAAGAAAAGGAAATCATAATCAGAATATATTATGAGGAAAAAATCTATTTTAAATAAATAAATGCTATTAAAATAAGTGATTCATTCTCAAAGGTCTAAAAAAAAATGTCAGAGTAACAGCAAGAGGAGACCATATCAAATTTGGCCCAAACAAGATGGAAATAGAAATTTTAAGTTTCCGCACAGAACATACAGGACATCCTGAATATCTGAATTTCTGTGCATTTTCCTCTATTCTGCATTTTTATGAGCCATCTGGTTATGCTTCTTGAAAGCTCACACTTCTTCCTCCCAACAGGAAACCATCTCTGGTCCGTTCTTCCACTTTTAAAGAAGATGGTGAATTGCAGTGTTATCTCTGCTTCAACTTTCTAAGAAAGAGATGCATTCTTGTCAGAACCAGAGGATCTCCTGTTGCCCAGTTGCCCTCCCCAGCCTTCATATACTGTGAGCACCACTGTTATTACCCACTAGTTCCTCTGCTCCACCATCTATAACTTTCATATCAGAGTTGCTATATTAAATTAATAAGATTCACAGATTCATTTGATCCCAATATTGAGATTCATGCTGTGATGTCAGACCAACATAACTTACTAGAACCAATCTCTTCCAATAATTTTACCTATGTTGTAAACACATGCAAACCATAAAATCACCTCTGCTTCCCCTGGTTTATACTATCTCCTCCCACACACATACACTCACATCCTATAAAAGTTGAGAAATAAATGACACAAGCCTGAAGGATTCTTATGAATGGAAATCTAATGCTATGCAAGCATTTGCACATGAAAAGAAAAATCCTCTGACCAGAAAACTCACTTAGGGTAATTTAATTCACAACCGTTACATTTAAATAATGTTTCAGAAACAAAGCTGTACTTCCATCTTTCCAATCAATGCCACACGGTCAAGTGCCTCATTGTCTATAAAGACTTAAATCCCTCCATCCATTTCCATGTCTCTGGCTTTTAAAAATGGAACACAATTTCTTGGCAGGAGATGGCTAACCCTCCATACGGCTCCTGTCTGCCTTTCTCTTCCTTTTGCTATCATAATTATGAGTCCTTTCTATAATGGAAACATGATGACACTAGCAGCTTCCTGAAGTTATCACTAGTATTTTAAGAAAACTTATTCTTCATTTTCTACAACTAGACAGCGTAATTCAGGTATAAATTGTTGATCAAAGACAGCAAAAGTTTTTGCCGACTTCTAGGGGAATTGTTCTTCTCTGAAATAAGCTCAGCTTTGGATAGTTTCCATATCCAATGGCAAATCCATAAAAATTTCTCCATACTTCAGAAAATAATCTGTTTACTGTTAAAATTTGCTTTAATGTATTTTTCCAAGGAAAGACAAATGGGAGTTTAAAAACATAGAAACAGATGTCAGTCCTAGGAATATGAATAAGTCAAATGTGACATTTAAACGTCTATTTTCTAAAAATCAAAGTATTATAAGTCTATATTATCTCAGGTTGGGAAACTCATAAAATGCTTCCAAAACACACGCTGATTTCTAAAGCCACGGTCATATATCCTCCAGGTCTATGCTGCTCTGAAACTGATGATCAGTGAGCTACATTCCTCTTCATCCCTATGTTACAGCTTTTTGTCCGGACGCCGGGAGCTCTGCTCTACCCAAACCGCTGACCCGCTGTGTCTCTGCACTGTCCTTCAGCATTCTCTTCCCAGTGCCCCCCTCTCCCTGTTGCTCTCATTGCCCCAGCCCCAACTTTCTCTGTTCTCTCCTTTTCCCTCGTTCCATACTTCTATCCCTAAAACTATGTAGCTTGAATCTCTGAGACACTGATTTTGGTACCGTGGTCCTCCTCCAGATCACTGATGCTTATAACTTTATTCAATTATACCTCAAATTAGGTGGAGAGCAAGTCTCAGTCTTGTATCCCAGAATTCCATTACAGGCTGAAATATCACCTAAAGATTATCAATGCATGCTGCACAGAAACAGGTTTAAATATCTACTTCTAAGTGAATGTGAGCAGACTTTGTTATGTTTTATTCCAAATAGACTACCAATTATTATAGAACATGAAGTTATGAAAAGAAGACCCTGACTCATTGTTATTTAATTTATAATGATGATCATTGATAATGATAAAGAACCCACATTCTTTTTTTATTCACTTTACATCCTAATCACTGCCCCTCCAACAATCCCACTCCCTATCCCTACTTTCTTCTCTTGAGAGGGTGGAGGCCCCCACTGGGTATTGCCTCTGTGGCACATCATCCTCTCCCACTGAGGCCAGACAAGCAGCCCAGCTAGAAGAATATATCCCACAGACAGGCAACAGCTTTTGGGACATCCCCCACTCCAGTTGTCCAGGACCCACACGAAGACAAAACTGCACAGCTGCTACATATGTGCAGGGTGGGTAGGGGGCTAGGTCCAGCCTATGTATGCTCTTTTAGAATACACATTCTTTTTAATATTTTATTGGATATTTTCTTTATTTACATTTCAAATGTTTTCCCCTTTCCAGGTCTCCCCTTCGGTAACCCCTAGCCCATCCCTTCTTTCCCTGTCTCTATGAGGGTGCTCCCCCACCCACCCACCCACCCACTTCTGTCTTCCTGCCCTGGCATTCCCCTACACTGGGGCATCGAACACCCTCAGGCCCAAGGGCAACTCCTCCCACTGATGTCCTACAAAGCCATCCTCTGCCACCTATGTGGCCGGAGCCATGGGTCCCTTCATATGTACTCTTTGATTGGTGGTCCAGTCCCCAGGAGCTCCAGGCAGTATAGCCAAAGAACCCACATTCTTTATCAATATTTCTGGGGTAGGTAGAAATAAGTACTAGCAGGGGAGATGGTATGTGATTTTCTAGTGCCATCATACCATCTCACAGTAGCTACTCTTGGAAGACGGGGTGTTAAGCTAAGGGAGAAGGGACTCTGTAACATTCAATGAAAAGGTGCTTAGACCTAATTGCCTTCCTTTTCCACAGGGTACATTACAGCATAGAGGCAAACAAAGCAGCATTTTTATTTATGAGCCTTTCATCTCCTGTCAGCAGGAAGAGCCAGAAAGCTCTCAGATCGAGATGCTAATCTAATTCCAGGGAAGCGGGTGCATTTTGTCAAAGTTCTATGAGAAGGATGGCTTATGAATACGGCCAGATGGTGAGCCACATAGCTTTGCAGGGGAGAAATTCCCATGAGAACTACAATAAGAGGAGGGGAGGAAACCCTACAAAGTTCTAGTTTCCAGACGTTCCCAGTATTAATATTCCTAAATTAAAAGCTTTTCACATGGGTAAGGCTGAGGTAGCCAATGCACTGAAGAAATATATCAGAATAAAAACTACGACAGAATCATGGAAAATTCCCCGGAGCAAACTAATACGGGTGCAGACAAGTTTTTTTTTTTTTTTTTTTTTTCATTCACAAAGAAAACATTTTCATTACTGCTCAGTGCCATGAACTCACAAGGGAAAAGAGTACTTGGGCTTTCCCCCTCTGCTTTCTTGCTCCATAATTTCTTACAGAGTATATAATTGGAATTTGCAGCCCAGGATGAGAACCTGTAATCCAAGTGACAAGGTAGCGTTGAGGGAGCAATGTGCACTTATACCAGGAACCTCAATTACCTTTCCTTCCCACCCCATGACCTCTGCATGATCCTAAAACGTGTATTATTTTACTCCCAGAATTCTCATTTAAATAGGTTAAACAAACTTGAGTAAGATGGACTACTAGCACACAGGTTTGTCAAGTCCCTATAACCAAGGCTGATAGATGATGGAAAAGATGGCAGATATAAGAGGAACAGTAACTTATAGTGACTGAAAGGCTAGAGGAGGGCACCCTCTAGAAGATTCCTAAAATTAGTGAGCAAAGCAATCTATCTATGACAGCGTTGACCTATCTTCTGTTGTTATAACAAAATTTCTGAGACTGGATACTGAAGAAAGCAAAGGGATTATTTATTTAACAGTTTTAGAGACTGACAATCCCAAACTGAGTAGCCCCATCTGTTCAGCCTTTGAAAACAACTTTGAGACTACATCACAACACAGCATAAAGCATATGATAGGAGCAGATGCAAGCAGGAGAGAAGTCACAGTGAGGCAGGAAGCAAGAGAAAGGTAGGAGCCCAGATAGATCCTTTTACAACTACTACCTGAAGAATTTAACGAGGGACCCAAGAGAATGTCATTAATCCCTTTCAAGGATAGTAACCCTAATATCTTACTCTTCACTGGGACCACCTCTTAAAGATTCCCCCAATTCCAATATATGATGGTGGGGGTCACACTCACCGCACATACCTTGAATGAGGGACACATTCAAACCAAACCCAGATGACATCATTGAACTTTTCACGCTTTTGACTCTCATTCCTTCTCCAAGAGTCCTTTCAAATTTACTCTTCTCACACATTTTTCCTCTGAAATTACCCTCCCCACATGTCTTCAAGTAAATTGTTCTACAGTCTTGTTGCCTTTATTATTTCCAAATGTCTGCTAACCTGTTTCACTGGTCTGAGGAATTTAGAGCCAAGAATTAACTTCTAAAAAACAACTAAACCCTGATTCTCTACCTCAGCTCTTTCTTCTCTTTCACTTTATCTATTAATGAACTGAATTCTCCAGACACTAAAGTTAGAAATAACGTAACTTTATCCACCCCTTCCCTGACTCCTTATTCTGAAGCAGCCAGCACTAATCCTACCCCCTCTACCTTGTCTCTCCTCTACAGTGACTCTGAAAAGAGAGTTAACACTATTCGGTGTGCAAAGCAGGCTAAGGAAAGGAGGTTGTGGGGGCTCTTCGTGAAAAATGGGAGGTGACAGAGAGTTGGCAAGAGAAAATGGCAAAGAGAACAAAAATAAGCTTTTTAAAATAACTTATACTAACAAGACACAGACAAGTGTTCAAGATCCCTGAAATGCAAGCCTCCCACCACCAAGGACAGCAACAGTGGTTTAGATTGGTGAGATCACAGAAGTCTTCAAGTTATCCCATGGTATGGTACTGAGGAGGGGTCTGCCTACACCAATGGAGCTGACATTTAGGGGACTCTCCTGATCAGCCATGAAAAGTAGCAAGGCTCCAGCAAGTAGCACTCTTTCTGCCATCATGGGGGAAAGGGATGAAAACCATCATCAGTCGCTGAAGGAGTGTGGTCAAACTAATTAAATTTCTCATAAGCAGAATTACATGCTAAACATAGCTATGCTATAGTCCACACATGTACAGGGGTCTACACAATACCATATATTAACAGTCCTAGGCAGAAATGCCACTGAGAGTAGATTCAAAAGACCTCTGTTACCTTTGCTGCTGTACATTATTCACAAAGATGCCACCATGGCACTAAGTTTTAGTGACTGCCCAGTTAGTCCCCTGCCAATTAGGCTTTCTCCTCTTTATTCCTTAGACAATTACTTTTTAAAAAAACTTAATTTTACCAAGTAACATACAATATTTGTAACATAAGCTAAAAAAAGTAATAGAAATTGCCTGATGTGAAAAAAATTCACAATCTGTTTCCAACCTAAGTTTCTTTATGTCATTGCATCAAAAATATTTTATAATTTTTTGATCAATAAAAACATTTGATGCAAAAAAGGCTTTTCTTCCTTCTGGCTAGCTTCCATAGCTCCAGGAAGTTCTATGCAGCCTGATGTAGAAGATGTAGATGGTTAGCAGTGGACCATGCATGATATTAACACTGACTGCCAGACAATGACATGCCTAGTGGTACAATAGTGGCCTCACTGTTATGGGTTAAGCCATCACTTTCTGCTTGGATATGAGGCCTGCTCCAAAGGAGCAGATTCACTCCTGGTAAAGTCTCATCAAAACCCCATGGCTGAGGAGGTCATAGGTCCTAGAGGGAGGCCTACTACTGTTGTTCTACTAAATGAATATGCCAAACTGTCTTATAAGTATTTATGTTTATGTGCATAGATGGGTGAAGCTCTCACCTTTAATAAGAGAAGTTTCTTTTTGTACTAGGTAGTAGTTCATGTTCAGATACATAACTGATGAAAATACTGAGAATAGGTGACTATAGAGTTCACAGCCCTAAAGTGTACTGGCTACTTTTATGTCAACTTGACACAAGCCAGAGTCATTTGGGAAGAGGGAACATCAGTTGAAAAATGTCCCCACAAGACTGTCCTATGAGCAAGCATGTAGAACACTTTCATGATTGATTATTAATGTGCGAGGACCCAACTCACTGTGGCTAGTACCATCCTTGAGCTGGTCATAGATGCTCTAAGAAAGCAGTCTGAGCAAGTCATAGGGAGCAAGCCAGTAAGCAGTACACTTCATTTTCTACATCAGTTCCTACCTCCAGGTTCCTGCCTTGAGTTCCTGTTCTGACTTCTTTGTGGGTGTGATGGACTACAAGCCATAAGATAAAATAAACCCTTTCCTCTCCAAGTTGATTTTGGTCATAATCCTTTATCACAACCAAGAGAAACCCCAAGTGAAGACAAGAGGACACATATATCACCTTCTCCAAGGCTTAAGGAACATTGGCAAAGAGGGAGCAGAAAGAATACATGGACCAGAGAATAAGAGGTATCCTGCAAAGCATTGCTTTCTGGACATGACATGACCATTGCACTTATGAACTCATAGAAACTATTGTTAGTATCACAAGGCATTTCAGCCCAGATGAGAGAGGAGTACATGAAGTCCCACCAATAGCTGTGTGTGCACAAATGCACTTGCCCATGTACACACAGGTTCACGCACACACATGCACATGCATGCATGCATAATTCAAGCTTTTTTCCATAACACACAAAGACCTCAAGCTCATCTCCAGTGAGAAGGACATATAGTTTAAAAGAATAACTATTTCCAAAAGAAGATAGGTGTGAGATTCTGGTAGGAAAATCTGTAAGACTCCGATCTAAGACTAGCTCATTCCTCCTATATCATCTCACCCCCACCTTAGCTTTAGTTGCTGCACCACAGGCTGGGTGGTTTCCATACATTTTCTCATAGCCCTAACATCTAGGAAGTCCAGATCTAGGTGCTAAAAGATTTTATGTCAGATGAGGACACACTTTTCTAATGACAACTGGTACCTGTCACTGTGTCTGCCCTGTTATGTGGAAGAGACAGGAAGCAATCTTCTTTGAGACGCCTAAGTGGACAATAATCCCATCTGTCCAATCTCATAATTTTATCTAACGTTAAAAAATTTCTGACACTCCCTAATATCATTAGATTAGAGGGTAGGGTTTAACAATGAATTTTAAAGAAGTGCAAGCATTCCATCTGTGAAGATTAATTTTGATGGACAATCTAGGACATTAATGAGGCATACCTTTAGGTGTTTCCAGATGGGGATTGATTAACTAAACAGACAGTATCTGTACTGAGTGTGGGAAGTACCTTTTTTTTTTTTATGCAGAAGTCCCAGGACAAACAAAAAACCAAGAAAGGAGAATGCAAGCTGAGTGAAAGCATTTCCCTTTCTCTGCATCTTGGTGTGTAGAGGTGGGAGCAAGCAGTCTCACGCCCCTGCTGCCATGGAGCCACCCACCACTAGCCCTTCTCCACCATGAGGAATTGTATCCCTTCAAACTGTAAACCAAAATAATCCCTTCCTCCCTCAAGTGGTTTTTACTAGTATTTTGTCTTAGCCCTAAAAAAAGAAAAAAAGAAGAAAGAAAGAAAGAAAGAAAGAAAGAAAGAAAGAAAGAAAGAAAGAAAGAAAGAAAGAAAGAAGAGAAGAGAAGAGAAGAGAAGAGAAGAGAAGAGAAGAGAAGAGAAGAGAAGAGAAGAGAAGAGAAGAGAAAAGAAAAGCAATGAATACAGAATACATAAAACTTCCCTATACCATTTTTGAGTAAGTAAGTTTTCTAGACTTAGGAAATCATGCTAAAACATAAACAGTTCTCAAAACCCCACGTGTGGTCTATATTAAGGAAGAAAAGAATAGGAAAAACAGTAATTAGTTTAAAACAACACCCAAAGGGCATTACAAAACACCTTAAGAAAAAAAATGTTTAAAGAAACTGGGTGAAAAATAAAAATAACCCAGACTCTGTGGTGGTTAGGAAATGCTTACAGAAGACAGAGGGGGAAAAAACCTAAGGAAAAATAAAGCAATTTGAGCATAACAAGTAGAACAAATGAAATTACATCATTAGAGAAATGAAGACCAAATTATAAACATCTAAAATGAGGAGACAGTTTTTAAAATGCAGTCAGAAAAAAAGAAAGAAGGTAAAAATGCATGTAATTAGAAGACTATAGATCAGAGAGAGACACATAGATTCTCACTGTTCTGACACTAACAGTACTGAGGAAAATAGAACAGAAACCATTTCCAGATCTGAAACAATGTCTACAAATCATTATGGGAGATGACTTGGAGCAAATACTTTCACAGGTAACCAATGACTAATTAGAAAAGTAATAGACACCTTATCAAAAAAAGAGGAACACAATAAATATAAAATAATTTCTAAGGCGCTGGAGAAGTGGCTAGCAGCTAAGAGCCCTAGCTCTTCCGGAGGACCTAGGTTCAATTCCCAGCATCCAGAGAGCAACTCACAACTCTCTGAAATTTGAGTTCTGGGGCATCTGACACCCTCATAAAGACACACATCGAGGCAAAACACCAATACACATAAAATAAAAATGAATAAATAAATCATTTAAAATAAAACAATATCTGAGACTTCCTGGGAAATTTTAATAACTTCATTTGCATGAAAACAAACAGATTTATAGTCAGAAACCCAGGAAAGATGCTATGGAATGGGGAAACTGTAGATGTCAGTGTGATTAAGAAAACAAGAATTATATGACATATTGTAAATATTTTTTAAGAATTCATATTATTTAGGGAATAATTCAGAGAGTAGTATAAATGGTGTGCTTGTTTCCCCTCGTTTTAAAAAGAAAATCCAGTTCAAATCATCCACAATCAAGAAACCACCCTAAGTACACATGCAGATTTAGAACACTACCTACCAAAAGTAAACACAGATTGAGACCTTTCCAACTATAAAATGTAAAATAAAAACAGAATATTGAGCAAAAATAAATGGATTCTAAAGTCTAATAATCATCGGGATGACAGCTAAACCATAAAACAAAATATGGCAAATAATGTTTGAAAGAGAGAAACAAAGGCAAATCAAGCAAAGAATGAAATCGAGGCAAACATTGTGTTGCAGCATTAATAAGGGATGAGTTTGCACAAGAAAAGACATTACACAGGAAAACCAAATCTTTAAACCAGTAAGATCGTTAGCGGGAACATTTATCTCTAACTTAGTGTCGGAGTGCACAACAGTGCACAGCATACAAGGTAGATATAAAAGGAAGTACTTCAACAAGTAAGTCAGCTCCCTAATCCTTTGTCAAGTTGATGAGATAGAATAACTATTTAGACTCCAATCATCCTGTGCATCCCTCTCTGCTCAGCCCCCACTGATGACAGAGCCTACTCAATTGTTGCCTGCTCATGCTGTTTACTCCTGTGAACATGGCACCTGTGTGTCCACCCATTCATCTGTCTAGACCCAGACCCTGCCTTTCTTTCACTTCCACAAATTGATTCGATCACACATCCACATCCTGCTAACAGCTAGCACCTAGTGCAGCTCTTCCAGACTCCTCTACAGCCCACCCCACAAAGCCCACTTTGTGCATCTGTCAACTTCCCAGCTATGGCTTCACCCCTCTGACACTCCTTGCCTCGTTACTCCTTTGTAGTCATTCTATAACCTACATACATAAAGATATTCTTACTGTGTGATGTGTCATATGTGATCAGAGAGTTAATATTAGTAATTAGGACTAGAATAAAAGAACCTGTGTGTGGCTTGGCCCGAACAATGAAGGAAAATGGGAATATCTGGGAAATTGCTGCCAATACAAACACTATGCCTTGTAAATTTATTCAATAAATTATTTAATAAAATTTGACTTGACACTGTGTAAAGACACAAATGTGCTCATCTACATTTCTGACATAGCATGCTCATGACAGGCTCCCACGCAGCTATGACGATAGCTTACATCTCAAGGCCTTGTTTTAAGAAACACAGAATTGAGGAGGTATAATATTAAAAATTTAGTGCCAAAATCATTTGGATTGATTCCTCTTTCGTCCAAGTATTTTGAGATGAAAATAATTTATATCGTTAGAACAAATGCAGAACAGGATGAAAACTTAAAGGTTTATGAAGCGAAGTCTCAGTGAAGAAAAGCACTTCAGAAATCACATTCGGCCACAAAAGAATTTCCATATAAAACAAGCAGAACACCTGGATTGAAATCCTCATGTAAGCTTCCACTTTCCTCATCCATAAACGATCCGAAAGCATGAGGATTTTTCTTCTCTTTGTGTCGTTCACCACTCGCTGGGTATTCTGAGAGTCCCTGACTCACAGCTAAATTTTGTGATGCACACTGAGTTCTTTAGGAAAATAAACTGCCACATCCTAACTCTGCCCAGGATTTATTGGTGTGTTTTTCCTCTTTAGTAGATTCCCAGGTTTCATTCCTTACCACCCAGAACCATTCACCTTAAGAACGCAGCTACTTCCCGCTTCCCTTCCCTCTGCAACTTCTAATAATGTGGCTTTTTACGTAGCCAAACTCCCACTGATTCTAATCAGTCCAGGCTTTGGTTTTAGTAGCATGTTACTGATAATATTTCTCAGACATTGCTTTTTCAGTATGAAGCCATTTCATCCATTCCCTGCTAGTAATGCTAAATTATGCCCCAGAGATATGTTTCTAATAATGTCCCATTCTTCTTTCCCAAACATCTATAACACTAGCAATGCAATAGCAATTTTCTCACAATAAAAAGTAAATACGAGGAATTTTACTCTTTCTCAGATTGCAAAGAACTCTGTTGAATGGAAGTTATTGCAAGATGTATTCCCTCCAGGAAACAGCTTACATTTATAGTTAACATCCCTATACCATGCACCGTTTGAAAACCAAAATTGCTCAAGAAATGCAATTTTGAAACAGAGCCACCACTTAGGAACTTTAAGGTAGATGTTTCGTTTCATTAGAAGCTTTTGTCTTTAAATTGCCAATATGAGCTAATATATCCCAACATATGGATTGTTTTATTACTCCGATAGAGGTATTTGGCTCCAAAACGAGAGTTTGCCCCCAACTTGATTTTCATATTTTCGTTCAAGAGTTTCTAAAATCCCACTGATTCTAAAGAAAGACCTCTTTTAGGAACAGATGTGTATCAGTAGGAATTAAGCAGACATTCTGAGGCCTATTATCAGGAATATTTTTCTAAGAAACATATAAATGAATGCTTCTATTCCAGGAAACTTCCTCACAAATGAATCATTGAAACTGCCTATGGAGGAAAATATTATTAACAGTTGGTGAAACGAGAATAAAGGAATTATGTGGATCAAAGAGAAACAATGACCACATCCTCACCACAGTAGGCAATTAAGAAAAAATTTAATGGGAATGATGGGAAAAGATTCGTAGAGTAAGCCCTCCAGGTGAGGTCCTGGGAGTCCTGCAATGAGCACAGATTGAGGAAGACATCATCCAAATCCCCGCCAAATTTCACAGGCCATGAGTTTATGATTTACTGATAATTAGGGGGCAATACGACTGTCCATCTTCCTTAAGTCATAAACCAGATTAAAGAGAAAGAGGAAGAAATAATATATGTCCATTGTAATGCCTTTGGCATGGCAAGACCCTGAAATGCCAGTGGCCATTCAGAGAAAGGAGAAAAGGTGGAGAAACATGCTGAAGACCCAAAACTGGGCATGAAGCCTACTAGAGGTGCCGTCCTTCCATCCACAGAACAGATCACAAGGACTTTTCCATTAATTTTCTGACAGGAAACTAAAGCTTAGAAAGGTTTATGTGACATACGACGGTGTTGGACCCACTCTTGGAGTATGGCCTGGGTTAGATAAAACAGAAATAAACACAGCTCTTACTTTTATACCATATCTTAGGCTAGAATTAATCTATGACTACACAGTCCACTGAGAGCATATCTGAGTCTTTAAATGGATGTTTCACAGATGAACGGTCATACCTAATAAGTTACTGAGCCTTTTTTTTGCTTTTTCTCTTTTAGTTATTTTTCTTTCCAATTCTCCATAAAATCTCTGAAGAGGAGTAAGTACTCTCTGTGCTGATTATCTCGGATTCTAAGATGGAAACTCATGGGTATGATCCAACTTACAATTCTATTTGCTCTCAAATACACAAGTAATCAAGAAGACAGAGTCCAGTAGCATACCCCAGGTAACAATTTCTGATGGCCATCAGTCCGTTCCCATGCCTGCTTTAAATGAGTTGTTTTTCATCTCTTTTTGTCTCCATTCAGCTACCATTCCTGAACATATGCCTTTCTTCTCCCACAGATACTATTTTAATTAAGGTGTCCTGATTGACCTACTTAATATTGTTTTACATATATGTAAAACACTAGAAGAAAACTAAAGCATAATAATATTATAATTTTATATTGCTTGAAAGATTTTGCTGGAATATATAAATGATGAAAGAAAAAATAAAAAGTGGAGGGTTGGAATATTGTTTCTTTCATCCATCAACTATGTGTATGTACGTATATATGCAAAGTTTGTGTGAGTGGAGGATTCCAGCCATGTGTATTTATATAATTTTAATATATATTAGCTAGTTTTGTTCACCTGTGACAAATACCTGAGAGAATAACATTTTAATGTATTTATTTATTTTGTATGTATGAGTACACTGTTGCTCTCTTCAGACACACCAGAAGAGGGCCTCAGAGCCCAGATCCCATTACATATGGTTGTGAGCCACCATGTGGTTGCTGGGAATTGAACTCAGGGCCTCTAAAAGAGCTGTCAGTGCTCTTAACCACTGAGACATCTCTCCAGCCCCTAGAGAGAATAACCTAAAGAACAACAGATTTATTTGGACTCCTGATTTCATAGGACTTAAGTCTGTGTTGACTTGGCTCTGTAACCTCAGGAAGAACTTCATGATAGCAGGAATGTAGAGGTTCCTCACTTTGTTGTATGCAAGAAGAACTTAAAGAATAAAGAACAAAGAACTAGGTATAACCTTTAAAAGGATACCCCTCATGACCTACTTTCTACAACTAGACTCTGCCCACTAAAGTTTCTTCCAAATCCCAAAATAGTGCTGCCAAGCTGTAAAACAAGAATTCAATATATAAACCTATGTGGGTGGATGGGTGAGGAGCATTTCATATTCAAACTAGAACTCTCTCTCTCTCTCTCCCTGTCCACAAAAGCTCATAACCATCACAAAACAGATTATCATTTTGTTGATCCCCAGTGGTCACCAAAATCTCCACAGTATCAACGTGATTCATAAGCTAAAGTCCAGTGTGTCCTCTGACACTTAGCTGTAGCTCCAGTGTAACAATCTACGGTCAGTTATATGTTTCCCAAGTGCACTAGCACAGGGTACATATTCCCACTACAACAGGGAGGAATGAGAGTAGAGAAAAAAAAGGAGCAAGAAGAAAGAACACTGAAATCCAGCTGGGCAGATACTAAATCCTACAGTTCCATGCCCTGTATTTAGGGCTCATGGTGTCAAGCACCCCACCCATTTTGCCTTGAAGCAATATGACGTTCCCTTTGGACAGCTCCACTTCATTGCCTGAAGCTTTCTTATGCCAATGTCACATTCTCTGCCGCCTTCACCTTCCCGGGTCTCTATTACAGCTTAGGCTTTATTCTCACGGTTTGATAAATGGTTAATTCAGGGACTACTGAATTCTGTTTCTACCACATTTCCTGGCCTCCCAGGTCTTTCTCTAAAATCTCAGTAGAGACCATCATGATCCCGTAACTTTTTCATGTTTCATCACTGCAAAATCAGTACCACGTGAATGACATCAAGGTCTGCCATCAACTCAAGCAACATCCAGGTCCCCAAAGATCTCTGCTACTGCAGCCTATAAGTGAGTGCAGAGATAGCTGAGCACAGAGAAATATATCATGTAGAAAAATGTTCTGAGATGGTTTTGTGCAAGCAGGGTGTGCTTTCATGGTAGTCTTGGTTCAACTCCTGAGGTTCTTGTCATGGGATCATTCCTATTGCTCTAATGCAAGGTACTTGGTTTCTTTTCAATGACACTAACCTCTTCATAAACCATGACTTCCTAGACCCAACTTCACACAGACTTTCATGATCAAACTATGGGGTTTTTTTTTTTCAAGTTATCTGCTCTGAATTTCTTTTTCTCCTAGTTTCACCATCTACTTGGCTAACAGCAGCCATAAAAAACACATGTCAGAACCTAAATGTCTTGGATGCCTGGAAATTTTCTCTATCAAGTTAATTAAAATGTGACTTCAAATTCAATACACCCCCCATGAAATCTTAGGTACAGACAAAATGTGCACAACTTCTTTGTGAATATAGCACATTAATGACTTCTAGTCTAAGGCCCATCTGACAGCTCATGAACATAGCCTTCAGTGTTTGCAATCCTATCAATATTCTGCCTTCTATGCTCCCACCACAATCACCTATAAAGCAATGCTTGTAGTATCCTAGGCTTTCTCTAGGCCACTCTTCCAAACTTTAGCAAATGCTTCCTACAGATCCATTCTTAAACTGTAAGGACCACAGAGTGAGATTAGATCATGAAATGGTTCCACTTCTCTGCTACCAATTTTTCTGTATAGTTATTTTATATATCTTTGGCAAAAATACTTGCAAAGGCAACTTGTAAAAAGAGACATTCACTATGCTTACAGATTTGGTCCATGGTTGCTTGGTCCTGTTACTTAGTGAGAACATAAAAGCAGCAAGCTTATGTGGGGTTGGAGGTTCTTTACCTCTTCAAATGCAAAAGGCAGAGAATGAGAAGCAGGGACCAAGTACAACCTTCAAAATCATCGGTCCATGACTTAGTTTCTCCAGGTAGGTTCCTCCTCCCAAAGTTTCTGCCATCTTCAAAGGTAGCACTGTGATGTGAGGACCATGCCTTTACCACGTGAATCTGTTGCATATTCAAACTATAGCATACTGGTATGTTTTTGTGCTGGCAAATGTGTGTCATGCTACACATCTCATGGTTTTTTTTATATCTTAGTATATTTGTAATATAACTTCATGGTTTTTACTAACATTCATTTTATCATATATTTAGTTACCTATACTCATATTTGATATGCATTTAGTTTCT
Source organism: Uromys caudimaculatus (assembly GCA_028551405.1). Classification (NCBI taxonomy): domain Eukaryota; kingdom Metazoa; phylum Chordata; class Mammalia; order Rodentia; family Muridae; genus Uromys; species Uromys caudimaculatus. The sequence continues at coordinate 44,359,076 of CM052713.1, forward strand.
AATTCAGTATTTTCACAAACTTTACTATGATGAGTATTCTAAAAATGTGTATCTTTACACATCTGTAAGAGCTTGTTTTATTATTTGAAATAGACGCAATTATTAAATCAATAACCTTCACAGAGATATCCATTATTTACATATTTCTTTGAAAAATCAAAATTATGGAAGCACTGATTCTTATTAATTAACGACATCTTAGTTAGAGCTGAGTAGGAACACCTGTTGGGCAGTCATTCTGCAAATTACAATAGACTTGCAGTTTTCATTTCTTATTGTTGATATAGCAAATTACAGCACAAAATGTTTAAGCTCTCAGTTCTGATGATCAAAAATCTAAAATATGCCTCTCTGAATTAAAACAAGTTTTCAGTATCAGTACAACTCCATTCCATCTAAAGGATGTAGGAGAGGAGCCATTTCCTTGCTTTTGCAGTCTCATACCGCCATCATACATTTTTGGCTCTTTGCCTCCTTTGGTATTCAAAGCCAATAACTCTTCTGAGTTATATCACACTGCTATATTTCTATTACCTCATTCATCATATATATAATAAATGTGTGTGTATATATACACATATAAATGTGTGTATATACACACACACACACACACACATATATATATATATACATATACATATTCCACCCACATAGTTGAGGAAACTTCTCATTTTGAAGTCTTCCTAATTCACAGGTAAATGTCCATGTAATACAACATATCCATATGTTCTAATGATAACTATATTGATGAGTTTTGGTGGTAGGTGTAGGTTTGGTCAACATACTACACATAATTCATTCCTGCAGGCTACTAGATTACTGATTTCTTTGTTCTTCAGCTGTAAACACATCATAAATTGCATTTATGATTTGTATTTAACAACAGCTCACATGCCATTTTAGACATGAATCACAAGATTTTTAGTATTGAGCCATGAGTTTATTATTTGAAATGCTTATCACTTCCAGGGAACATATTATTGGTACAAATCTTAAACTATGTAGACTTAATCCAACTCCTAAATTTATATGTTTTATCAGTGGTTAAATACTTGGGTCATGTTGTCAAGATATTTTCAGTATTATGGCTAACAGTTTCTGCTGTGTTTTGTTTTGTCTTCTTAACTAAGTTGAACTTCCAATTTGGTGATTGCACCAGCCATTCTCACAAGCGTACAACAAAACAAATCATTCAACTGCACTGATGTTGAAAATTATTACTTTTCCTTTCCTTGGTGTCTAAGTATAATTTGACAATGCTGAGTGAAACACATCATGATCCCATATTCTATAATTCTACAAAAAAGAAATGTATGAAAATTGTTCCTTTGTGTTCTTGCTTAAAACTCTCATCTTCTTACCTACCTAAAAATTACTTCAAGAGCACTATTCCAAATCTCTGAGAACCTACATATCTGGTTACATATGGAGACACCCACGCAAAGTTGTCATGATTTGAATCTTAAATGACCCACAGGCTCAGCACTTGAACACTGGGTTCCTAGCATGGGGTTTAATTTGGGTTGCTGTACAGTCTTTAGGAGGTGAGAGCTATCTGGCAGAAGTGAGTCACTAAGTGATCACCTGAGGCTGTAGCATGGCCCTTAGTAATGGCTGCTCTCTGTTTCCCAGTCAACCAGCATGTGAATCACTATTGCCTCGAGCTCCTACCGCCATGGATGCGGCTTCTCCCACCTACACACCTTCCGTACCATTATGTTCTGAAATCTTTCTAAAACCATGAGCCAAAATAAACCTTTCCTCCATTAAGCTGCTTCTGTCAAGTATTTTGTGGCAATGACAAGGAAGTGACTAATACAAAAGTGTCACTTAGACACACAACCAACCTGGCCTCCTCTACTGCCTTGCTACACCTACAGCATTCCATCTTTCTCAATATCTTCCACCAATCATCTTTCCTCAGCAACACTGAGTGCTAACATCAATGTAAACACTTGTGTTTACTCTCTAACTACAGAAATTCTATCAAGACAGACATTCATCTTTCTATGAAGTTTTTGCATGTAATATCAGCTGAATCTTGGATAACCAATGGTCTCAGGGTATCTGGAACTGAAGATGTTGCTGAGATGTTGGACATAAAGATCAGACTAGCTCTTGTACAAAGGAGAAAAGTTAGCTCTATCCTTCCCAGACTCACTAATCCTTTGCACATCTCAGTTCCAGTCTCCTCCTTCTTCCACATACTCTCATCCCATTACTGTCCTGTGTTTCCTTATGCATATGACTCTTCATGTCACTGAGGACAAGATTACCAAACCATTCCATTTAAACTGGAAATGATCTATACAACAAAGAGTCATCAAATTAAAAATATCAGGTAACTGCCTGAAATGAGAATACATAAAGTAAAACTGATTTAATGAATTCATCACAGTCCAGGAACTGGTAAGAAACATCATTTTGTTAGCATGCTGATTCCGAAGGGTGGGTTCTCGTTAATCAAGTTCTCAAAGATAGATATTATATACTAGAAAGACAATACACTCTATTATAAGAGCATAGCCATCAGCATGTCAGCATGCCAGTGTTCTCTTCCTGTGAAACAGTGACATGAAGAACCAAATTATCATCAGAAGTCCATTTCATTAATGCTTAATTTTAAAAGCACAGCTGTCAAGCAGGGTAGCAATCTGATCCATCAGCCTGATTGCCACAGTATGCCTGAATAAATAGCTAAGTGGAAAACTAAATGATCAAAAGATATCCTTGTGACTATTATCCAGAACAAGAAATACAGAGAAGCCTGAAAAGCATCTTCCTGAAAAGGTTATGTGAGGAGTTGCCTCACACCAGGAGCTACCATCTAGAGAACCATGAAACACATAATTCTAAAGGGACACTATGCTCATGTTAGCATACATTCCAAATGGCCACCCATCACAGCCCAGATTACATAGGAAATATACTGTCCTGTGCTGCATTTACGAAATACACTGTAGTCAGTTCTAAAGAATAATTGTTTCATTCTCCTTTTTAGAAGATTATATATATATATATATATATATATATATATATATATATATAATTCATATGTATAATATTGTATATATTATGTAATTTGGATTTTATACATACATTATATATTTTATATATATATATATTATTTCTTGCCTTGTGTGCCTAAGTTTGTGACATTTCTAAATAACAAATGCCAAGACACTCCTAACCTGACACTCCTCCTTGCCACCACCAGGTCTAGGCTCATTAATTACCCCTCTTTCCCTATATTTCATCTCCCTACTCCCCTGCACCATTCCTACAGCTGGCTTCAATGCTTAAGTCACCCCTTTGTTCATTTAAGTGTCTCTCTCCCTCATAATTTCCCCACTCTTTTACAACTGAGATTCTTCAAAGAATGACCTTTGCAGGCTTCCTTACTTCTTTACTACCCAGAACATCGCATTAACATCCCTCCCTCTTGAATGGCAGTGGGGCTTAGCTAGATAGAATCACCAGTGTCTCACTACTCACCTAACACGAGTTAATGATAAAACCCACTCTCTGTCACCTTCATGTCAGCCACTTCTAATTGTCTGCAGCCTTGCCTTTCATGTCATTATTCACACTGCTTTACTTACGGTCTTCTTTTTGTCCTTAAAATCTTTGCTAGTCTCCCAGCCTCTTCCAGGCTGAATCAATCCATGATTTTACTGCCCTCCTCTTCTTACTTCTCCATTTTCTTTAGACCACCTCACCCTTCAAAGCCCATTTCAGTGTGATTATGCCAGTATTCATAAGCCTAACACGGTTACTCTCAGCTCTAACCTTTGTACCGCACTGCCTATGAGGCACTTTAATCTGTGTATTTCGCAAGTACCAACATCTTAATGCATCCAAAATTGACAGTGCTTTCTCTTACACCATCATACCTGTTTTCTCTCTCCTTTGCTGTTGATAAATTTCGCACACCTACAAAGTCCTCAGCAGTAGCAAATAGTCCTTTTCTCCTGGATGATACTCATTGTTTACCCCCTCCAGGAACCTGCTGCGCTGTCAAATAACTTTGTACAACAAGATATAGGACAAAGCTTTCTTGGCTCTACTAACATGTGACTAACATGAGAAACTGTCACATACTCATTTCTGAACAACTCCAAGGGCTCAGGTTATCTTTCATGATTTCTCCTTTGTCGCCTCACCCCAGCGTCTCATAGCTACTCACCCCTGAGATGTTATTCTCAGATGTGACTCACAAACAGCCTTCCTATGACAACTTTATTAAATTATCTGAAGTGAGGTGATGAGCAGGCACATGTGATTCACATCCTTCGAGAAAAGGTGAAGAGACCCACAACAGATGAAGAATATGCCTCTAAATTCTCAAAATATTCAGAGTATGAGCTCTATGCTTGTGATGTTCTAAAAGGACTAAGACTAACACAGTGGGTTTTAGTGATCTCAAAATGTGCTATGTTTTCTGATGTTATCTTTTATACCTTACTGCATCAGCCAAAACTTCCATTTCTCTCTGTAATGTCAAACAGTTTGACGAAAGATGCTATCCAGTGAAAAGTCATCAAACATTAAAAAGCATTTTTTCAAAGTGAAAACAATGTAAAATATTAAAATCCTTTCTGCTTAATTACTTTTCTATTGCTGTGACAAAAAAAAAAAAAAAAAAAAAAAACCAACCACTATGACCAAGGCTACTTATAACAGAAAGCGTCTAATTGGCCTACAGGTTTAGCAGGCTAGTGGTCGTGATAGCAGAACAAAGGCAGGGCAGCAGGAATGGCTGACAACTCCTGTCTTAATCCACAAGTAGGAGGCACAGAGAGACCCTGGGAATGATTCCAATCTTCTGGAAACCTCAGAGCTCACGCCCAATGACACACCTCTTCCAACAAAGCCATACCTCCTAACAGTTCAGAAACAACCTCACCTACTGGAGACCAGGTACTCAAACAGATGAGCCAGTGAAGGCTTTTCTCACTCAAACCAATAACAATTCCTTCCCAAAATTCCCATGAGAAAGCTCTACTAAAACAATGGGGGGAAAATGAAAACTTTTAAAATATTCAACTGCCTGGGCATGGCCAAGTAAACTACAGAAGCCTTGCTCAAGAGAACTCAAGTATATGATAGTAATCTGAGTCCTCAGAGAGTCATTCTCAGGTTACTGGGGTGAACTATAAAAGATATCTAAATATACAGAACAATACCTGCGTATGAACAGACTGCACAGAAAAACTAGCTGAATAAGTAAAATATTAATGGTTTTCTTCACACAATGGCATTTTTATCCATTATGTTTTCTCTTCTAACTCATATTTTCCACGACAAGCACTTGTTACTTTCATGTTCATAAAAAAATAAAACACCATTTGAAGTGTGTTCTAATAGAATCTCCCTTGCCATAATAAAATAGATGTCTCCACAGTAGGCTTAAGGCTTTTTTTTTTTTTTTTTTTTTTTTTTTTTTTTTGAGCCAAAGCCCCATGGTGGAATAAACAGACGCTTTCAACTGAGTCATCTTTCTTCTTTTTCCAAATAAATAAGTAAGCCGGCCCACTAAGTATTTTAATGGTATGCACAAACAGGCAGAACAGCTGGTAACAAGACAGCAAGCTTTCATCTCACTGCCCAGGAAGGACATTTGAGGAACATGTGAAAGGTACCAGAAGCAGAATAATTATCCAATATTTCCTTAATGAGGAAAGGTAGTTCTCCAAAGGCAGAAGGAACACTAAAATTTTTGGTTTTTAATCAATGCACCAGATAAAGAAGCACAGGTCCAAAAAAGAAAGGGTTATCTTGAAACTTCAGTAATTAACCTGCCCATGTCCACCACTTAGCAGAATTAGTTTACCTGCCAAACTCAATCTGTGGGAACTCTCCTAACTTTTTAAATGTGAACCAAAGCGATCCTGCAGACCAGACTATTGAGCAGCATGTCACGAAAACACTGCTAGTGCCCACTGCATTTTGTCTTACCTAACCAAGTTCCTGGGGACTAGTTTGGGGGGTTAGTAGTAGTAGTAGTAGTAGTAGTAGTAGTAGTAGTAGTAGTAGTAGTATCAGTATTATTCTTTGTTTTTTACAGTCCAGTAGTTATCCCCCTCCAGGTCCACCCTCCAACAGTTCCTCATCCCATTCCTCTTCCCATGTCTCCAAGAGGATGTCCCCAGCCACCTCCCACCCCACTAGACCTCACCACTCCCCAGGGTCTCAAGTCTCTTAAGGGTTAGGTGCATCTTCTCTCACCGAGACCAGACGAGGCAGTCCCTTTTTAACTGACATATTTATTGATTCTCACTCTCTTTATGTCAAAAATGTTCAATTTTGTCATTTAAAATTCACAACCACACTAGGTAGCCTCTACTATTACTGGTTATTAGCAAATGCCACTAATATAAATTAACTAGCAAGTATTAAATAAAATGCCAGCCTTTGGGCTTTATGGTAATATAAAATGGTAATTGTATGCATTAGTGATACTCAGACATTGACACACTCAATTTTTTAAAATCTGAAGTGACTTTTTCTACAATTTCTTAGCAAAAAATGGAAAGAAGCTGCAATTATTGTTGCAGGACCATGTTATCCTCGTCCATCTTCCTTCAATCCAAAACAGTAGAAAATTCCAGAGAGAAAATTCTTTAATTGAAACTAATTCCTATTGACCTCCAGCAACTTCAGCAAAGCTCAAAATAACAGATAATAGGATGATTAATGCTTTAATCTCATAACAAAAGAATGTTGAGCCTGTTAAAATTGCTCATCCCCTTCTTGGAATTTATCTAATTTTGTTTTCCTTAATTCAAAACAATCGCCTGTAGATAGAAGAAACATGTCTAGTCCAAAAATGTGCATGCTGTTTCCAGCAAGACAAAATGTATCTGAGGAATAAAATTTAAAACACAGAGGTTGTGTTAGAATCTGAAAGGCGCTTCCTTCAGTTCCATGGTGCTGTGTTATTTAACACATGGAAGGCCACTTGTACTTAGTGAAGTACATTAGGACTACATAAATCCACGCTTCAGTAGTATTTAGCATCCAAGGGGATTTAGCACATGACTGCAGTGTGCAGTGAGAGAAGACAAGAATAAGATGTGCTTGCCCTACATGTTTACTTTGAAATAATAACTACTTCAGTTCACACCTATGAGAGATTAAGAATATGGATCAAGCTAGTCATAGAGGAATGAACAGTATAAATAATGAATAATATGAAAAGAATTCTGAAAGCAAAAACTGCCTGGAAACTACTAAATGGGATTCTCTTGAAAGACAGATCTCATGTGGACAAAGGAGAAGGAAGGCTGAATGTTAATCACAGTTCTACCCCCTAGTTCATGTTTGCTTTGCTTATCTTCTACTTCTTATTTAAATTAAAAGACATTTAATTTTTAAAATAAAAACGACACCCCTATTTTGGAAAGTATAGCCTTCCTACTTCTCCTCTTCCACCATGATACAAAAAATTGAGGAACTGGCTTGGATTAGGAAAAAAGAGGGGGATGGTTCTCAGAAAATACCCCAGGATGAAGCTAGAGAAGTGTAGCTGAGACCAGTTGATGAGTAAAGTGCCCATCTGTCTCATTACAGTTCAAGTCTTTACAATCAGCTTCAGAAGTCTAGACACCCGGCTCTCCCACACCGTTCTTAAGGCAAGCAACGGCCAGCCCTAGTGTGCTAGCCATCTGTACTGCCTCATTTATATGAGACAGATGACAGACAGAGGAGAAATTTACTAGGATAGGATACAAAGAAGACTTTCCAGTAGATTCTCAGAAGCCTAAAACTATACAAAATTTCAAAAGTCAAAATTATATTCAAAATTTTAAACTTTCTGAAATATATACTACCATGAAGGAAAAAACCCTGGGTGTGTTTTGAGCTCATTTTGAGCCCAAAGATCTCATGGTTCTAAATGCTTTGTTTCTTTATATTAACCTAGTACTTACATAAAAAATAAATTAACTTTTAGCATGGTAAAATTATATTCCTCTTGATTTATTCTAAATCCCTCAAGCATTTACACAATGGGACTTCCATCTTTCTTTCTGTGTTCCCCAAGAAGTGTCAATTCTTTTCGAGCTACTTGACTCTTTCCAAATGTCTCCAGAAGATGCCATCAAAAGAAAAACATTTAAGTTCTATTTATGTTTTCCTCTGTGATTCAGATATTGCATACAGCATGCTGTCTTTTCTCCTTCTGAAAAAAACATCAAGCAAAGGAATTACAAAGTTCAGAGCCCAAAATGTGTGTCCAGACTGGATTTTCATTTTGGCAAAATAAATAGCCTGCCATTTCTCTATGGAACTCAAGGAAATTCTTCTCAAAATTTCCATTTTCACAAGCTATAATATGGGTTTTTTTTTTAATTCTTCCCCTTCTCTATCTGAGCTTTTCCTCAGAGTGCCCTGAAATCTTCCAAAACAAAGCTATCATCTGGAGTGCTAACAGAGCAAGAGAGGTCAATGCCAGTGTTGGATGAATAAGGAAGGTTGTTTCTGTTTCATTAAATCTCACCAATAAGGTCTAAACAGAGATGTCAGTAGGCTGTCATGGAAATGAGACCCTCAGTCAATGCCACCTCTTTATCATATACTAGTTTAAATGGCCTATGGTTTTTCCCCTCCTTTCTCCTCACAATAAATCAGGGCCTAGTGGGTATGCAGCTCATGATGGAAAGCTCCATTAGCTGAGCTTTCTCCCTTCAGTAGACCTGGACTGCTCACTCCACAGATGTCACCACCAGATCCTTCTGCCTAATGAAAGATCCAAGGACTTTGATGATCATGAAAGCATTTTGAAAGGAATATAAGTGTGGTAACTTGGATACGTCCCAGTGGACAGACGGCCTGTTGTGACATCAATGGCCAGTGGGCTAATTCCATGATACTGGGAAGTATCAAGGTCAAACTAAGCACAACCATATATGCATGAAGCATCACTGGTTTCTCCATGGGTCCAAGATAAATATGAGAATAGGATGCTATTCATCCATCTAGAGTGCTAAATAATTTCAATAATGGTACAATAAAATTATCTACTTTTTTTTCAGTTTTTCACATCTTACTAGTAAAGAAACATTGGAAGATATTTGGTATACATGGTGGTAAAAACACTAAAATCGGGGTTGTATACCTACATATATTTCATTAGTAGTCCAGTTTTATAGCATCAGGCAAAAGTTCAATGACTTTTCCACGCGTTGTAAAAGTAAACAGAAATTAACAGTAACAACTTCCCCTCTCATATGTTTCATTCCTATGTTTCTAATTAGCTTCCACTTTTAAAAAAACATTTCAGAGACCTCTGCCTGGGCCAACAGGGCTCCATAGCCAAATAGCACCAGGACAAAGCTAGCCTCCCAGGAGTGTGGAAAAGCCCATGAGTAGGGGGTAAGACGAGCACCACTGCTCAGCGGAACCCGCCCAGAATCCTCTGGGACACAGGGACTGAGAAATTTACTAGGATAGGATAGAAAGAAGACTTTCCAGTAGATTCTCAGAAGCCTAAAACTACACAAAATTTCAAAAGTCAAAATTATATCCAAAATTTTGGGGACAAGAGCCTTCCAGTTTCCATCTGTGGCTGGAGACCTCTGCCTGGGCCACCAGGGCTCCATAGCCAAATAGTGCCAGGAGAAAGCTATACTCTCAGGAGTATGGACAAGCCTGTTTGCTCAGAGGGACCCAACTGGAATACCCAGGACACAGGGACTGAGGAGTGCTCTTCTGGTTTCTTTCCACAGCCGGGGAAGTGATCTTGTGACACAGGGCTCCAAACTCAAAGTGCCAGCAGAGAGCTGGTATCCCAGGAGTGCCTACACACCTTCAAGCACAGGCAAGACCAACACCTTTCTTCAAATTCACTGGATCAAGAGGGACCCTTGCAGAGCCATCAGGACACTGGAACCAAGAACAGCTGGGGACAAGACCCTTCTGGTTTCTGTCTGCACCCCAGAGCTGACTCTGTACCACAGCTCTCCAAACCCAAATTCCTCTCAGAGAGAACTGGTCTTCAAGCAGTATTGACACAGAGGCTTGCAGGAAGGACAAGCCACAGTCAGAGAGAGTAAGACCAGCTAACACCAGATGGCGAAAGACAAGGGCAAGAACATAAGGAATAGAAACCAAGGCTACTTGGCATCATCAGAACCCAGCTCTCCCACCACAGCAAGTCCTGGGGATCCCAACACACCACAAAAGCAAGATTCAGATTTAAAATGACATGTCATGATGATGATAGAAGACTTTAAGCAGGAAATAAATAACTCCCTTTAAAAAATACAAGAGAACACAGGTAAACAACTAGAAACCCTTAAAGAGGAAACACAAAAATTCCTTAAAGAATTACAGGAAAACACAATCAAACAGGCAAAGGAAATGAACAAAACCATCCAGGAACTAAAAACACAAATAGAAACAATAAAGAACTCACAAAGGGAAACAACCCTGGAGTTAGAAAACCTAGAAAAGAGATCAGGAATCATAGATGCAAGCATCACCAAGAGAATACAAGAGATAGAAGAGAGAATCTCAGGTGCAGAAGATACCATAGAAAACATTGACACAACAGTCAAAGAAACCCCAAAATACAAGAAGGTCCTAACCCAAAACATTCAGGAAACCCAGGACACAATGAGAAGACAGAACCTAAGGATAATAGGTATAGAAGAGAGTGAAGATTTCCAACTTAAAGGACCAGTAAATATCTTCAACAAAATCAGAGAAGAAAAATTTCCTAACCTAAAGAAAGAGATGAACATAAACATACAAGGAGCCTACCGAACTCCAAATAGATTGGACCAGAAAAGAAATTCCTCCCGTCACATTATAGTGAAAACACCAAATACACAAAACAAGGAAAGAATATTAAAAGCAGTAAGGGAAAAAGGTCAAGTAACATATAAAGGCAGACCTATAAAAATTACACCAGACTTCTCACCAGAGACTATGAAAGCTAGAAGATCTGGGGCATATCTCATAAAGACCCTAAGAGAACAGAACTGCCACCTCAGGTTGCTATACCCAGCAAAACTCTCAATTACCATAGAGGGTGAAACCAAAATATTCTATGACAAAACCAAATTTACACAATACGTTTCCATAAACCCAGTCCTACAAAGGATAATAGATGGAAAACGCCAACTCAAGGAGGGAAACTACACACTTGAAAAAGCAAGAAAGTAATCTTTCAACAAACTCAAAAGAAAATAGCCACACAAACATAAAAATAACATTGAAAATAATAGGAAGCAACAATGACTATTTCCTAATATCTCTTAACATCAATGGACTCAATTCCCCCAATAAAAAGACATAGACTGACAAACTGGATCCATAAACAGGACCCAGCACATTGCTGCATTCAGGAAACACACCTCCGTGATAAAGACAAACACTACCTCAGAATAAAGGGCTGGAAAACAATTTTCAAGGCAAATGATCGCAAGAAACAGGATGTAATAGCCATTCTAATATCGGATAAAATCAACTTTCAACCAAAACTCATCAAAAAAGATAAGGAAGGACACTTCATGCTCATCAAAGGAAAAATCTCTCAATTCTGAACATCTATGCTCCAAATGCAAGAGCACCCACATTCATAAAAGAAACTTTACTAAAGCTCAAAGCACACATTGCACCTCACACAATAGTAGTGGGAGACATCAACACCCCATTATCATCAATGGACAGATCTTGGAAACACAAACTAAACAGAGACACAGTGAAACTAACAGAGGTTATGAACCAAATGGATTTAACAGATATCTATAGAACATTTCATCCTAAATCAAAAGAATATACCTTCTTCTCAGCACCTCATGGTACCTTCTCCAAAATTGACCACATAATCGGGCACAAAACAAACCTCCACAGATATAAGAAGATTGAAATAATCCCATGCCTCCTATCAGATCACTATGGATTAAGACTGATCTTCAATGGCAACAATAACAACAGAAAGCCCACATGTACATGGAAGCTGAACAACACTTTACTCAATGATAACTTAGTCAAGGAAGAACTAAAGAAAGAAATTAAAGACTTTCTAGAATTTAATGAAAACGAAAGTACAACATACCCAAACCTATGGGACACAATGAAAGCGATCTTAAGAGGAAAACTAATAGCTCTGAGTGCCTCCAAAAAGAAACTGGAGAGAGCATACACTAACAGCTTAACAGCACACCTGAAAGCTCTAGAACAAAAAGAACCTAATACACCTAAGAGGAGTAGAATGCAGGAAATAATCAAATTAAGGGTTGAAATCAACCAAGTGGAAACAAAAAGAACTATACAAAGAATCAACAAAACCAGCAGCTGGTTCTTTGAGAAAATCAACAAGATAGATAAACTCTTAGCCAGACTAACCAGAGGGCACAAAGACAGTATCCAAATTAACAAAATTAGAAATGAAAAGGGAGATATAACAAAAGATTCTGAGCAAATTCAAAAAATCATCAGATCCTACTACAAAAGACTATACTCAACAAAATTGGAAAATGTGGATGAAATGAACAATTTTCTAGACAGATTACAGATACCAAAGTTAAGTCAGGATCAGATAAACCAGCTAAACAGTCCCATAATGCCTAAAGAAATAGAAGCATTCATTAAAAGTCTCCAACCAAAAAAAGCCCAGGACCAGATGGGTTCACTGCAGAATTCTATCATACCATCAAAGAAGACCTAATACCAATACTCTTCAAACTATTCCACAAAATAGAAACAGAAGGAACACTACCCAATTCATTATATGAGGCTACGGTTACACTGATACCAAAACCTCACAAAGACCCAACAATAAAAGAAAACTTCAGACCAATTTCCTTTATGAATATCGATGCAAAAATACTCAATAAAATTCTTGCAAACCGAATCCAAGAACACGTCAAAATGATCATTCACCATGATCAAGTAGGTTTCAACCCAGGGATGCAGGGATGGCTCAATACCCGGAAATCCATCAATGTAATTCACTACATAAACAAACTCAAAGAAAAAAACCACACGGTCATTTCATTAGATGCTAAAAAAGCACGTGATAAAATTCAACATCCCTTTATGATAAAAGTCTTGGAAAGATCAGGAATTCAAGGCCCATACCTAAACATAGTAAAAGCAATATACAGCAAACCAGCAGCCAACATAAAACTAAATGGGGAGAAGCTTGAAGAATTCCCACTAAAACAAGGAACTAAACAAGGTTGTCCACTCTATCCCTATCTATTCACTATAGTACTTGAACTTCAAGCTACAACAATTAGACAACAAAAGGAGGTCAAAGGGATACAAATTGGAAAGGAAGAAATCAAAAAATCACTATTTGCAGATGATATGATCGTATAGTTAAGTGACCCAAAAAACTCCACCAGAGAACTGCTACAGCTGATAAACAAATACAGCAAAGTGGCCAGATATAAAATTAACTCAAACAAATCAGTAGCCTTCCTATATTTGACGGATAAGCGGGCTGAGAAAGAAATTAGGGAAATGACACCCTTCACAATTGTCACAAACAATATAAAGTATCTTGGTGTGACTCTAACCAAATAAGTGAAAGATCTGTATGACAAGAACTTCAAGTCCTTTAAGAAAGAAATCGAAGAAGACCTCAGAAGATGGAAAGATCTCCCATGTTCATGGATTGGCAGGATTAATATAGTTAAAATAGCCATCCTGCTGAAAGCAATCTACAGATTCAATGCAATCTCCATCAAAATTCCAACCCAATTCTTCATAGACTTAGAAAGAACAATTCTCAAATTCATTTGGAATAACAAAAAACCCAGGATAGCAAAATTTATTCTCAACAACAAAAGAACTTCTGGGGGAATTACCATTCCTGACCTCAAGCTGTACTACAGAGCAGTAGTGATAAAAATTTTATGGTATTGGTACAGTGACAGGCAGGTAGATCAATGGAATAGCATTGAAGACCCAGAAATGAATCCACACACTTACAGTCACTTGATCTTTGACAAAGGAGATAAAACCATCCAGTGGAAAAAGGACAGCATTTTCAACAAATGGTGCTGGTTCAACTGGAGGTCAACATGTAGAAGATTGCAAATTGATCCATTTCTATCTCCCTGTACAAAGCTCAAGTCCAAGTGGATCAAGGACCTCCACATAAAGCCAGATACACTGAATAGAAGAGAACATGGGGAAAAGTCTCAAACACATGGCACAGTGGAAAAGTTCCTCAACAGAACACCAATGACTTATGCTCTAAGATCAAGAATCAACAAATGGGACCTCATGAAATAGCAAAGCTTCTGTAAGGCAAAGGACACTGTCAATAGGACAAAACGGCAACCAACAGATTGGGAAAAGATCTTTACCAATCCTACGTCCGATAGAGGGCTAATATCCAATATATACAAAGAAATCAAGAAGTTAGACTCAAGTGATCCAAATAACCCTATCAAAAAATGGGGAACAGAGCTAAACAGAGAATTCTCAACTGAGGAAACTCATGGGGCCGAGAAGCATCTAAAGAAATGTTCAATATCCTTAGTCATCAGGGAAATGCAAATAAAAACAACCCTGAGATTCCACTTCACACCAGTCAGAGTGGCTAAGATCAAAAACTCAGGTGACAGCAGATGCTGGCAAGGATGTGGACAAAGAGGAACACTTCTCCATTGCTGGTGGGATTGCAAGCTGGTACAACCACTCTGGAAATCAGTTTGGTGGACCCTCAGAAAAATGGACATAATACTACCTGAGGACCCAGCTATACCACTCCTGGGCATATACCCAGAAGATGCTCCAACATGTAATAAAGACACATGTTCCACTATGTTCATAGCAGCCATATTTATAATAGCCAGAAGCTGGAAACAACCCAGATGTCCCTCAGCAGAGGAATGGATACAGAAAATGTGGTCAGCTATTAAAAACAATGACTTCATGAAATTCACAGGCAAAATGGATGGATCTTGAAAATATCATCCTGAGCGAGGTAACTCAATCACAAAAGAATGAACATGGTATGTACTACTGATAAGTGGATATTAGTCCAAAATTTCGGAATACCCAAGTTTCACTTTACAGTAACTGCTGGACTGAGCATGAGGTCCCAGATGGAGGAGTTGGAGAAGGGACTGAAGGAACTCAGGGAGTTTGCAGCCCCATGGAGGGAGCAACAGTGTCAAGTGGCCTGAACCTCCCCGCCCCGTGCTCCCCGAGACTGGACCAGCAACCAAAGAATACAAATGGAGGGACCCATGGTTTGGGCCACATATGTGGCAGAGGAGGGCCTTGTTGGCCATCAGGGGAAGGAGAGGCCTTTGGGCCTCAGGGTGTTAGATGCCCCAGTATAGGGGAATGCCAAGGAGGGAAGATGGGAGTCGGTGGGTGGGTGGGTGGATTGGGGAATACCCTCATAGAGGCAGGGGAGGGGGGGGGATAAGGGCTTTCCAAAGGGGAGACCTGGAAAGGGGGAAACATTTGAAATGTAAATAAAGTATCAAAAAAGAAATAAAAAAAATTTCATAAGGGGAAAATTTAAATGAATTAATCTTTGTTGTTAAGAATGTGGAGAACACTTAAAATTAATTGATATTCATAATTATTTAACAACTTTTTCTTAACAATGTCTTTGAAATGAGAATTAGTACCTTCAACTTCACTTTTCAAAGAAGTAACTGAGATGTGGAGGTTTATAAATGAATGCATGTGACAAGACTCAAAAGAATGATCAGTCTCATAAAAAATATAATCTTATAGAACCAAGACAAGTCTATATGAGTTTGAATGCATTTCAAGGTTTTCTTTTCTTATTTTAAACATTCCCCGTCTTTGTGAAGGTGTCATTTCTTATATCAAAACCTATGATCTGATGCTTCCAACGGAGAGGTAGGGAGTTACATAAATCATAGAGCAATATTCTCCAACTAAAACTCCACTTTAATTATACACAAAGTGGAGCATTTCATCTCTCCCACTTTTTTCATTTAAATAAAAATACAATTTCACTGAATAATTCTATTCTTTCCCGTTATGCTTATATTCATTTGTCACCTCAATGATTGGAAGCACATTCATTCTTGTTTTTAATCTAAGGTTAGTGACTACTGTGCTTATGAAAGAAGAAAGTTCAAATATAGATGATGTATTCTTGTTGGCTGCAGCTTTTAAGATCACAGCACCAAATATGAAAATATTGCTTTCATATTCACTCTAACAATACTTTTTATATAAAAGAATTCCAGGAATATTACCCAGTCTTCTCTATGTGAATATTCTATTGAAAACTAGGAAACTGTCTGGGGTGATAGGGGAAAGAATTAACTTCTTGAAAACTCTTTCACTAAAAGTGATAAAATAGTGATTTCTCAGGCAGTTGAACAAAGCATACAAAGCATAGAAAACACAGAAAGCAAGGGGAATCCCTGCTCTCAGAAATGGACACTAGAGATCTTGTCTTTTGTTCTCTTACAGGGCTTTAAGATTCTGTCATGGTTTCTTGACATTTGACAAAGCTGGCATTTTTGTTGTTGTTGTCGGTATATCTAGAGTATAATCGCTAGTTACTAAGATCACTTGGCTAAAAACAAAGGCATCCTGGGGGCTAGTGGGATGTAGCACAGAGCAGGACTAACAGATCCATGCAGGGATAGAAGCAAGAAGGGTTCTAGAATTCCTCATCTACATACAGAGCCTGACATGATCTCAAGCCCTTTCTATATGCCATTTTGAAGGACACCAGCACAATGGCCCCATGAATTCTGAGAAGAAAAAGAACATATTGTTCTTCCTGCCTGTACTGCTTGCTATATGCCAACCTCCATCTACACAAAGGGAAGTTCCTAAACCAGACAACTTATCCTAACCTAACCTAAATTCAGACAAGTTATCCTTGCTCAAGAATTACCCATAGCCTCCTATTGCCTATATGATAAAACCCTAGGTTTTAATGTACCTACTACACATAATTATTTTTTGTTATATCTCTGCTTTAGTTCAGTAGTTAATCCTTGATCTCTTCTATGCCTATGCCTACGCCTGTGCCTACGCCTACGCCTATGTCTGTGCCTATACCTAATGATTCTACTTACCCCTGATAGCCTGCCCTTTCCTGCTGCATTTTCTTCACAATCCAGTTCAAGCACTAATTCCTTTGTAATCTTCCCTAAGCTTCCATACCATTGTCAACTCTCTAAGAAAAGATTCTTTTTTTTCAGTGTTGAACTCAATATTTTATTTTAATTTTCAAATGTAGGAGGTATGAACATTCTCATATCCATTTCCATGCAAGAAATGCATATGAGTCTGGTGGGGACTTTGAAAATACATAAGCCATGTTTTCTCTTTTTGCCTCTCTGTGGCTTTATTACAAAATAGTTTTTCCATTCTCATGGACTCGATAGTGGCCATCATATCAACACTCTTATTTTTAAACTTATCCAGGAGTAATACTTATATATTTTTGCATATATTTACATATGATAACCTCAATAATCAAAATAAAATAGACTTAGTTTGTTAGTGAGGGAACATGGAAGGATTTGCAGAAGGGAACTTGGGAGGTTCTTGAAAGAGAAAAAGGCAGGAACTATGATGTAATTGTATTATTATTATTTATTAAACGTGTATTTTAAACATATTTGTTTGTTTTATTGAAATAGACTCTTCTTTCATACAACACAACCCTACCACAGTTTTTACTCCCGGCAATCCTTCCAGTCTCCCACCCAACCTCCCATCTACCCCATCCACTTCCCCCTGTCTCCCATCAGAAAAGAACAAGCCTCCAAGAGACAACAACCAAACAGGACCGAAAAGAAAAAAGGAAAACAAAACAAACAAATCACAAATAATTTATCACTGCCATTCAATATTCTTCTCTGATATGTTCTGAGATTATAATTTTGTTGAAGGTAAGAACTGTATCTAGCCAGGTGGAGCACTCAAACTCGGAAGGCAGAGGCAAGCAGATCTCTGTGAGTTCAGGGTCAGCCTTGTCAACAGAATGAATTCCAGAACAGCCAGGGCTATTATACAGAGAAACCCCGTCTTGCGGGGGTTGGGAGGAGACTATATCTCATGTAATATGTCTTCTGTAATCACCACAGTGCCCAGTATATGGACATAACAATAACACAATATACTTGTAGAATACTCTGGGGTATACACAATGCTTTCATAGTCAGCTCTCTAGGTAACCAAACTATCTCCAGCACTATTGTGGGGCCCCAGTCTTTCCCCAGCAGGCTCCCACATCATGCATCATGTATCCTCACCACTCTCCATTTGCATCTCATAAAAATGACAATGACACAGAAAAGTGAGCTTTCTTATAAATATATCAGAACTGAAGGCAAACCTTGGTCTTCCACCTTTAAATATAATGAACTTACTATCTAAGTACACTCCTTCCCTATCAAACATTCAAAGTATTGTGTCTTTTCACCATATATATTAGCAATATTATCAATTCCAAGAGGTCGGTAGGAGAGCTGATGTGCATGAAGGAGTGTGAGTATCTGTTGGGTCAAGGGCTAGGAGAGATGAGAAAAGGTAAAGCTGTAGCAAACACATAATGTAAGCAACAAATGACAGCTGTAACATTTAGAAGTTACCAAATTCTAAGCTTGTTACTCATAGCTATATGGACTTGGGGAGTCTAAGCTTCATCCATGTGTCTCTAAAATGTGAGTTTAATAAAATTAATTTCGAGCCGGGCAGTGGTGGCGCACGCCTTTAATCCCAGCACTTGGGAGGCAGAGGCAGGCAGATTTCTGTGTTCAGGGCCAGCCTGGTCTACAGAGTGAGTTCCAGGACAGCCAGGGCTACACAGAGAAACCCTGTCTCGAAAAACCAATAAATAAATAAATAGATAGATAGATGGATAGATAGATAGATAGATAGATAGATAGATAGATAGATAGATAAAAAACAAAATAAAATAAAATTAATTTCAGTGGGTTTTCTAGTTCCAACATTTTGTAATTCTGTTTATGCCTAGAAGAAAGAAATTCCATAATCTACCCTTGCCACTTTTTGAGCCATCAACAAATAAGTTTTCATTCTGTGTCCCACTTTTGAACCCTTCATGTTGTTATACAGGAGGTTTGTGTCTGTCAAACACACAAGAGCTCCTGACATCTCAGCTGCAGATCCCTACCTGCTTCAACTTGCCCTCTTGTCCTTGTTTCCTTGGTCCGAAACAAGCGCCTATGGCTTGTGAAAAATGGCACCACACTTGAGAGCATAATCAATACCCAACTAAGGAAGCTAAGCATGGTTATTATTCAAAATGTTAATAAACCTCAATTGTAGTGGAAGCTGCAGCACCAAGAATCACATTCTTCTTTGGGAGTGATTACTAAAGAACAGTAACTATGTGCTTGGAATGTTTCAGATGTATGTGGTTTTCTTTATGGAAGAAGTACTAACTTAGTAGACTAAATTCTTCTCTAAATTCTGAGTCCACGCTTCATACGTGAAAACAACATGACACTCAGACCATGGCCACTGAATTCCAGCTAATAGTTAGCTGCGTAGCTGTTTGGGATAAGCCACTCAATACTTTTACACTCAGTAATCCCATTTATTAAATAAGGAGAGAGGATGGTTAAGAGAATTGCTAAAGTTGTTTTCATTTATAAAATTGGTTTTATTTAAAAATAAATATTATTGATCAATTTGTAATAGACCCTTAAATTAATTTAGTAAAAATAACTCCAAATTCCAAATTCTGACTGTTTTTTTATGGACAGTTTCTAAATACTGCAAAGGTATTAGATGGTGTTTTCATAATGCCTATATAAAGCTTAGTGGGTAATAACCATAAGGGCTGGTTTTTAAGTCTAGGCAGAGAAATTAACCTGAATCTTTCAGGTATCATCTTAGGGTCTTCCTGCCACCCTGGCCCTAATAGTGAAATCAAGCATTGGGCCCCGTGAGTGATACTTTCCATTCTTCACAAGGTATTTTTCCTTTACAACCCCCCAACACCACATCAATCACCATCACTTTCACAGTTGTTCTACCTAGCTTGGAACCCTGAGATATGACATGCTCCCTTACCGTTCCTCTTTATTCTTTGCAGAAAGCACTGTGATCTTTTTGTGTGAACCAGCCCCTGTGTTACTGTGCTAAGTACAAAAGTACCATCCCAGCACTGTCAGCAAATGCATCGTGTGTGTGTGTGTGTGTGTGTGTGTGTGTGTCTGTCTGTGTGTCTGTGTGTCTGTGTGTGTGTCTGTGTGTGTGTCTGTGTGTGTGTCTGTGTGTGTGTGTGTGTGTGTGTGTGCGTGTGTGTGTGTGTGTGTGTGTGTGTAAAAGAAGAAGAGATATATTTTGGTTCACCTATTCAGACTTTCCAGATCATGGTCCAGTGGTTCCACTGCAATTGGCCTGTGATGAACTAGAACATCATGGCAACAAGAGCCTGTGACAGAGGAAGTTGTTCATGGTGGCTAGGAAGCAAGGAGGAGTAGAGAGATCATGGACAAGGAACCATCCCACAGTGAAGCACTACCTCCAGCCAGTCCCCATCTTCTAATGGTCAATTCAGTATGAACCCCTAAATGGATGAAGTCATTGATGAGGTTACTGCTCTCATGACTCAATCATCTCATAATAACACTATTTGTTGGGGACTAAGTGTTCCACAGAAATGCTTTTTGGGGAATTATTCTCATTAAAACCATGATATTAATACAACTAGGGTCTAAGGATACAGTGATAAAAGATACATAATACTGCCCTCAAGAAGATCATAAATGATTAGAGTAGAAAGCACACAGATAACTTCAGGGTAGGGGATAGATCTGCTGTTTATCTAGAACTAAGATCAATTTTTCAGCTCTGCCTATAAGCCCATTCCTCCTCAGGCTACTGAATGCTCTGCTTCAGATTTTAGAACAAAAAGTATTTGCCTCAAACAATAATACAGGGATGATTTTTTTTCTACCTTATAAGTTGAAGGAAAGCACAATATTTGGCAAAGTAAAATTCAATAAACTATAGGACATTTTACTAAATGTTAGTCAGAGATACAGGTAAACAAAACTAATCAATACTTTCAAAGATTTTAAATTCTTGAAAAAACAGATACAAGTATTCATAAATTAAATAAATATACATAGTCCCTTGGGAATATAGAGAAGTAATTATGTTGAGAAATATGGACAGAAATGAAGTGATATCCAGTTCCAGAAATAATGTCATCTATGAGATAAATTTTGAAAGTCCAGTAGGAATATATCAAACACACACACAAACACTCATACACACACCCACGCGTGCGCACGCGTATACTGCTCTAGTTGGGTTCGAAAACCTGAGAGAACAGGACGTAAATCTGAGGCAGACTAAAGTCTCATGCAATAGCCAACTTTATTCAGGGCGACAGGCAATCTATGCTCTGACCATTAGGAGGAATCACATGAGCAAGGAAGGTGTTCCATCACAAGGACAAGCCACAAGTGCTGAAAACACATGTTCTTCCATAGAGGCAAATGAATAATAACAGCTGGAGTAAACACTCCTATCTGCTACACCTGAGAGAAGCAAAACCCACATTCCAAGATCAGTTGTGAAGAAACTGAGGTCACGAGTCTCATGTCTTGTTTTCTTGGCGTTTTCTCATAAGCACTCAGAAATCTCTTCACACAACACCATTCTTGGCTCCTGTACACACACACACACACACTGTACTGGCTAGTTTCATGTGTCAACTTGACACAAGCTGAAGTTATCACAGAGAAAGGAGCTTCAATTGAGAAAATGCCTCCATGAGATCCAGCGGTAAGGCATTTTCTCAATTAGTGATCAAGGGGGGAGGGCCCTTTGTGAGTGGTACCATCTGTGGGCTGGTAGTCTTGGGTTCTATAAGAAAGCGGGCTGAGCAAGCCAGGAGAAGCAAGCAAGCCAGTAAGTTATATCCCTCCATGGCCTCTGCATCAGCTCCTGCTTCCTGACCTGCTTGAGTTCCAGTCCTGACTTCCTTTGGTGATGAACAGCAGCATGGAAGTGTAAGCTCAATAAACCCTTTCCTCCCCAGCTTGCTTCTTGGTCATGATGTTTGTGCAGGAATAGAAACCTAAGACACACAGAGAGAGAGAGAGAGAGAGAGAGAGAGAGAGAGAGAGAGAGAGAGAGAGAGAGAGAGAGAGTCTTTAGGAAATAGCATGAAAAAATGAGTCATAGGGCTAAATCACTGAGCTCAGTGATTTAGTATTCATGAAGCTCCAAGATGAATGTCCAGCACTAGAGGGGAGAGGTGGGTATTAGAAAAATTCTACTTGGCTCAGAAAAATTACAGCTGAGATACTTGCCAAAAGAAGAGAGGAAAAGAAAACCAAAAGATTACGATGAACCAGTAGAGGATAGGTGTTGGGATTTGGATATAAAACGTCCCATGTTGTTGGCCACACTTATAATGGCCTTATAGAACTAGACTTATAGACTATGGACTTATGGAGGTAAACACCAGAACAAGATTATTTGAAAATGTGTTTGGCCAGAAAAGGAGCCAAATAGGTGCCTAGGGAAGTGTGGTTGCTGAAGAGATATTGTCTTGAAACAGAGGTTAGGGAGGCTGAAGGGATGGCTCAGTAGTTAAGAGCATAGTTTGCCCTTATTCAATTCCAACACTCACATGATGGTTCACAATGGCCTGCAACTCCAATTCCAAGGGATCTGATGCACGATTCTGGCCTCCAGGGGCACTGTGCACTCATGGTGCAGAGACATACATGCAGGCAAAACATCATGTCATCAGCAGCAGTATCATCATAATAATAATTCTAAACGAAGTTAAATGTTTCAAACTGGAACTGACGTTAAAATGCTTTGAGGAAATCATGGGTACTGTCCAGCTGCTACTAGTTGCAGGATCAAGAATATAAATGTGTAAACTCATTTGAAAAGTTGCTTTGAGAAGAAACCTCTGAACTTGCTTTCCACAGAACACTTTAAAAGCTATTTCCCCCTTCCCCAGCCATCCTTCAAAGACCTCAGAAATCCTTGAAGCTGTGATCTACAGGGATAAAGATACTTTTCAAATTGGCAGCAATCATCCATACAATGGTAGTTTGGCAGGCATGCAAAAGATTCAAGGTCACAGTAGCCTCCACCCAGATTTTATAGACCTGTGAGACAAAGCAGCATGTGATAGGGCAGACATCCTGTCGGGTAACCCCCCAAGTCATGCAAAAAAATATGAAAGTAAAGCTGAAGTTACAATGGAGTCTCCAGGAAATTAGAGATGCCTGGAATGTGGTGCATCTGCCAAGAAAAGCCATAGACATCAAGCAAAGCCAGCCCAAGAAAAGGCCCAGATGCCGGAAATAGAGCTATATAGGCTTTAATGTTTTCCTGCTGGGTTTCAGTCTTGTTTTGTACTAATCTTCTTTTTTATGCCCTTGTTAAAAAAAAAAAAAAAAAAAAGTAAAGGAATTGAGAATCGAGCCTTGAGATTCAGAGGTACACGGATGTGCTGTGGATAGAAAGTGTGTCCCACAAGCTTGTGTGTTTAAGGCCCATTCCCCTGCTGGGGGCACTATTGAAAGATGACTGAATCCTGAGGACTCTGATGTCATCAATTTAATCCTTTGATGGGATCAAAGCTGAATGAATGATTAGAAGGTCTTTTTTTTTTTTTTTTTGAGAATGTGAATCACTGGATGCATGCCTTTCAAAGATGTATTCTCTCTCTCTCTCTCTCTCTCTCTCTCTCTCTCTCTTTCTCTTCCATCCACCACGAAGTATCCCACTCTTCTCTACCACCACCCCACCACGCATTCTTTACAAATGATGTTCTTCCTTACTATGTAAGGGCCTAGAAACAGCAGCATCAAGGGACTATAAGGGATACATCTGACCAACAAACCAAAAATAAATTGTTCTTCTAATAAGTCATTTTCTTGTTCATTTTTCATAGAAACGATCTAATAAGAGTATCCTCCAT
>CM052713.1:44383486-44409773 GCA_028551405.1 Uromys caudimaculatus
TGGGAGGAGGAATTCCCTCACAGAGGCGGGGAGGGGGAGGGGACACGGGGTTTCTAAAGAAAAGGGGGATCATCGGAAATGTAAATAAAATATCAAAAAATAAATAAATAAATAAATAAATAAACAAACAAAAAAAACAAAAAAAGAAAAAAATGTAGCATTGTTTTGAATGGTAAAATATTTTTTTCTAAACTATTCATATATCAATTGCCAAAATAACCTTCTTGTTTGACTTACACAGGTGGAAAGGGAAAAATAATAGATAGTAGAAAGGAGTTCTTATGGAAATTATTTTTAGTTTTTATTTTATTTATTATTAAATTTTGAGAACAGGCAGTCTCTGCACTGTTAGTTCACACTTGGGCCTCATTGATCACTTTCTTTTCCAGTGAGCTCAGCTTAAACATCCAGACCTATGTACTGACCCAGGTGTTCACATTTATGTGGATAAATTCATGCCACTTGGTATCTTACTTTTTTGGCTGTTTTACTGTAGAAAGAAGACATTATGAGATTATTATCACGTGGAAAGTTATAGTCAAAGGTCATTATAGAAGATCATACTGATACCTGAAGAAGCTATTGGCAGTTTAGAACAGGGTAGATTAAGTGTGGCGTACAGATACAGCTCCCTCTTATCCATTTGTCAAACACTAGGGAGCATTTTGTAAAATTCAGTGCTGAGACAAGCAAGAAGAGGATGCCCGGAAGACGGAGGGGTTGCTATGGGAATTTTGTGAAACCAGAGGACAGAACATCTTCCTAGCTGCTAGTGCACTTCGCAAAACGAGGCAAGGCATCTGCCTCGACTCCAAGCTGTCTTAGGGTTAGCAACGCTGTGATGAAACATCATGAGCAAAGGCACCTTGGGAAGGAGAAGGTTTATTTCACTCACAGCTCCATATAATAGCTCATTGTTAAAAGCAGTGAGGGCAGGAACTCATGCAGGACAGGAACCTGAAGGCAGGAGCTGATGCAGAGACCATAGAAGAGAGCTGTTTACTGGCTTGCTCAGCTTGCTTTCTGAATAGATCCCACAATGCACTGGTCCCTCCTATCAATCACTAATTAAGAAAGTACCCTACTGCCAAATCTTACGGAGGTATTTTCTCAATTGAAGTTCCTTCCTCTTTGATGACTCTAGCTTATGTCAAGCTGACATGAAACCAGCCAGCACAAAATCCAGCATGCTTCAGATTCGTTCGTTCTCCTAACCGCTGATTACTATACAACTACCGTTGTACCAGGAGAGGTTCATGGACCCCAGAAAGATCACCAAGGAGCCAACTCTGATGCAATCGCATTAGGGTCTCTTTACTCAAGTTCGAGCTTGGGCTCTCCATCAACCATGACACAGCAGGAAGGTGGAGCCTTGATCCTAGTTTTACGCAAGCATTTATAGAGGCAAGAAAGGGGTATCTAGCCTGGTACACATCTGATTGGGGGCCATTATGGCCTTTAACATAATTGGCTGGTGCTGGAAGCCAAACCATAAACTTAACTTGTTATCCTCCTGATTGGTGGTTGTTAGGAAGTGAAGTGTCAGGGGCGGGCTTGTAACCTGGGTGTATAGATTTGTTGGGGAATAACCTGGAAACTGGTGCTAGGTACCAGCCTGTTAGTTAACTTGAGTTCAACCTTAAGTCAAGTTCCCAAGATGGAGCCTGAACTCAAAAGATTTGGTCTCTCACTACGATATGTCTCTCTCTGGGCTATGATCACAGGGTCCTTTCTATTCCCATTACCACTATTATCAGGAACTTAAGTACCCTGTACTTGACCCTATGCCAACTACCCATACATTGATGGAATAAATAAACTGAAAAATGTGTAAATTTGTCCATAAACTCTGGAAGGTGAGCATTACCATTTTTAGCTTTACTGAAATAAAACTGATAAATATTGCATGTGAGATATAAAATACAATGTGTGTATGTGCTGAAGACTTTTATGATCTACTTAGTAACTTGCAAGTACACAGTGCAGGATCATTACATGCAGCCTATATCCAAAATTTATTCATCCTTCATAACTGAGACTTAACAGCTTTCAACACCTCTGTACTTCTCTTAAATTTCTGGCCCTTGGAAGCTACCATTCTGCTACTTCTATCTCAGAGTTTGACTTTCTTCATAGCCATAAAGTAAAAAGTGAAAAGAAGATGAGGAAAGATCCGAGATCCCATACCCCAGTGACTTGAAACTTTAAAGACCCCTTAAAGTTCTTCCCCTTTTGGAAAAAAGCCTACACACTGTGGGCTTTGGGGGATTTTCAATATTCAAACTATAACATTGAGGTTCACAAAAGTGTGCCTAGTGGTTAGGACCATGGACCATTCTGGTGCCGAGATAGACATAGAACCTGTCCGCAAGTGCCATACTTGGCTAGACTGGCTTAGTTCAAGAGTTATAATCATGGCTGATGTTCACCTCATACTGCTTCCACTACATACAGAGCATCTTTCTGTGTGCTTTTCTGCTAGGGATAAAGCTGGGATAGAGTGGGCAAGAGTGGGCAAGTGGAAAGTGTTCTCTATTGGTTTCAGGGAGTCTTCAGTATATGTTTCTTTGTTTCTGGGCTCCCCTGGGGTGTCAAGATTCTCGCCTGGAGTCCTTAGCTGTTGTGTGCTCCCTGCATTGCTAGTTGTTCAGCTGATATTGCTAAGGGACACCAAGTGTTAAATGGTCCTATTTCACCCTATTTCACACTCATTCCCCCTGGAATTTTTTATATTTTTTTAATTGATCTGATTTCCCACTAAGCATTCACCTCTCCCATTACTAATAACTCAGACTCTGATTGTGGCTGCTGTGAACAACCTGAAGTTTAATGCTCAGATCTACGACATGACACAAATCTATATCAAGAAGTAAAGGAAAAGGACTTTGCCCTTTCTCAGGGAACATGACTTGTGTTTCAAAGGTAAAACTCTGAGATTCCAAGAGAATATAAATCCCTTCTTCGTGGTAAGTGAAAGCTGTGTTAAATCCAAAGCAGGACCTCCTGATTACAAATCCAGTTACTCCACTCCCCTGCCCCCGGCATGAGTTAATAAATTCTACTCCTCTCTGCTATGAGCTGTTACTCCCATCTGTTACTATTTCCCACTGATAATGTAAACACCGGCCACCAGTATCTTATCAGCTTGTATTGAGCTGTTTTCCTAGCCCCAGTAAAGAATTTGAATCTGTGTTTCCATACACTTTCAGCCAAACTGATAGCGCAATGTTACAGTTGACAGGATTTAGGAATACATTTTACAGTGATGGAGGCAGATTTTTCAATGCAAAACTAACTAAAATCAAATTTATGCCCGAGCATCTTGCTACTCAATGTTAAGTCCAGCAACATTAACATTTCTCAGGAGATTCTTAGAAATGCAAGGTCTTGGTCCTAAACACAGACCTGCAGAATCAGAATCAGCAATGTAAGGGACTGGTGATTCCTATACACAATAAATTTGAGGAAGCATTTTCCTAGACCATAAGATCGTCAAGCAGAGCTCCCAGCTGCAGAATGACAAATGAGTTATAGTTGTGCAGAATTAACTATCTTCTCAAATCTCAGCAGAGCTAGTTATGTCATTACAACCCAGCTCATTCAAAGTCACAGAACCAACCCCCAGTCAGGTGATGATCTATGCACTTCTCATATGCCAGAAGAACACAGGCGTAATTTCCTATATGTGGTGCTACACAGAAAATACTACATATGTTCTATAACCCATTCCCATGAAAAACACTAGGAAGAAAGTACCATCCTAACCACTGACTATGAACAAGTGTCAGAAACATGAGCTAATTTTATATAGTACTTTCAAGTCACAAAATGTCATGCAAGCATCAAATGATTTCACCAGAATTCTATAAATAGCAAATCTACCTCTTTGTTTGAGGACCTACTTCTTCATATACCAGGAGACTAGATGGTATTATAGCTGACTGCTTTTCTGAAAGTGGCGTTTAGAATAGGTTGAGACATCTCTTTTTATCTGATAGGAAACAAAAGCCACTATATTGAATTTAAAAGGCAGGGGGTGGGGAGAGCGGACTACATTCCAAGAATGAGAGAAAAGCAGGCTTATAAACTAGGCCTTTTAAAATAAAAACACACTTCTTACTTATTCCCCAGAAAAATTTAATTTTACATGCTTGTTGGAAAAGGAGCACCACTGAAACTAAAAGCATGTCAGATTCTTTAGCAATCAGGTTCTTTGCAAGGCTAGGCACTGCAGCCCAGAAGACTTGATGTGCTCAGTCATTTCCATTTCAGCAAAACCTATACGCTCTCTGCCTATGCAACGCAAACTAATATAGTGATCACCAGCCATGTGTGGCTATTTAAGTTTTAGTCTAAATTAGTTGACATTTGAATATAGAATTATTAAAATTAAGAAAAAATTGTAAATTTAATCCCTAATTTGCATTTCCTACCGCTTAAGTGCTCACATATCATTAGTGCCTGTCATGATACTAAAACAGATACCAAATATTTTAATTTCCATGGAATGTCTTTTGGAAAGGAGCTGCTCCATACTTGCTTAGTACACTATATTCCTCCCCTAAATTCCTGCATAAAAAGCAAGATACCGCTTTATGTTACTGTTCTCCTTTTAGATAACTGTCACAAGACTTCTTGGTTATGTTGGTCATGTTGCTGCTGATTAACAAGGTTTGTTTACACTTCTGAGATCACTGAGCCAACTTCACATTGACTCTCGAGAGTCCCTTCCTTCCCCCATCTCCCGCGTGTGGATTGAGACTCTTCTGTCATTACAAGAAAATCATGAACGCAGAGCACACTCCAGGAGAACTGGCCCACATCCTCCCTTTACACTATATCCCCAGACCATCCCGCTCTATTCCTGTACCACCACAATGGCAATAGAATAAAATATGAATTTTATGTTAAACTATGAATTACACTATGTCCATTAGGTCATTCATTCAATTCTCACAAATATCCCCATTCACGAAGTCATCCATTCGACAAATGGTCACAGAAAACTGCTATACCCCCAGCTGTGTGCTAGCCACCAAAGTCACTGTGGTGGAAAAAATGGATGTGCTCTCTTTCTGCTTGGTGCTTATGCTCTAGTGGAAAACAATGGGCAAGTGATTATACATGCCATATGTACAAGACAGGAGAAGTACCAGTGATGAAGCCAGAGCCCTGACCTTGTCTACTGAGTTAGCGTTTCTGAGCAAATGATAGAGTGGTGCTTAAAAGATAAGATCATTTTTAGATTATATAAAAGAAAGGAAAAGAAAGAAATGTGATTGCAAACAGGAGTAACATCATAGTTCAAAGCTTTGAAATGCAAAAGAACAAGACGAGAATTAGAAAACTTACTTATTTTGGTAGAGCAGGGATGGTCAGAGATCCAAGTAAGGCCACTGTGTCACCACCTGATCTGCATTTTTTAAAAGTGGCTCTGATTGCACAGAATTCACAGGAAGGGGATGAGGATGGATCCACAGCAGATATTTCTGGGGTTCTTTGTAGAACTGAGTTTTGGGAAACAAGCTGGAGTAAAACTGAAAGGTAGAGAACGAACCTCAGGACTGGGTAGCTGTAATGGTTACTGAGGGGAAGGACAGGGAAAAGCAGATAACGAACCTGAGGACTGGGTAGCTGTAACAACGTTTACTGAGGGGAAGGACTGGGAGAGAGAGGAGTTTTTAAAATGACTCCCAGAATTCTGGCTTTAAGGATCTTTTGGATCTTAACCTGCAAACACTGGGAGAATGTGGCTTTGTGGGAACCAGGCTGTAACGTTAACTTAGAGACTAGCTGTATTAAGAGTGCCTATGAAATGCACTAAACAGGGTATGCCAACTAGGCAGCCTAGATCTGTGGGACATCACTATGCTATCGATGACATTAAAGTCATGGGGTCAATGAAATTATCCCTGAGAGAGAATGTGGAGAAAGGAGATGAGCACAGTTAATACACACACGCACACGCACACGCGCGCGCACACACACACACACACACACAGAGCTGGAAATATGTCCACCTTCATGGTATCTACAGCATAATAAACAAGCACCCCGTTCAGAATCACCCAGGATTCAGTCTCGTCTACTGAGTATCTTCGGTTGGCAAAGGTTCCCTTTCCAGATTTCCGGCAGATTTTCACATATCCAGATCTTCATTCCTACAGCTGGAATAGAGCAGTGAGCGAGACAGCCCCTGGCTCCGAGCCAACAGACACCCTCACACCATTCCTTGCTGCACACTGCCCTCTGCTGACCATCACGAGGAGAGGAACTCCTAGCTTCTCTTTCTTTATGTTGTTTAGACCCTTTAGGGTGTCTCCTAAGCAAACTAAGCAGTTGTCACTGTTTTTCATGGTATCATCAACTTCCCTATGATTCAAAGAGAGAAATCAAGTTATACAATAAAATTCATCCATTTTTCTGAATCCTTTATTCAAATATTGCTTATGTAAATGTCAAAACAAATACAGGGAAGAAATTGAAGTAGTTGTTCTCATAAATCGTAATAGACATGCTTGTATGACATCAAAACGCTTTGTAACTAGTTTATGGAATTCAGTTAACTTTGGTTAGAGACTTTTGCCTAGACATAAACCAAATCTTACACCAAAATTATTTTTATGGTCGATAAAATAAACCAAAACTTCACTATTTCAATGTCAGTCACAAACTTCTGAATATAGCTCCAATTTTAAGAAGCAGCATAAAGTTAACTCGATATAAAAATAAATAATAAACAATATAAGAGGATACTTTCTGTCCATTTCTGTATTTTCCCACTTGCAGATAAGTGTAAATTTACAACAACAAAAGAAAGAAAAAAAGAAAGAAAGAAAGAAAGAAAGAAAGAAAGAAAGAAAGAAAGAAAGAAAGAAAGAAAGAAAGAAAGAAAGAAAGAAAAAGGAAGGAAGGAAGGAAGGAAGGAAGGAAGGAAGGAAGGAAGGAAGGAAGGAAGGAAGGAAGGAAGGAAGGGTTCATACTTTCAAGGATCAGCTGAAATGTATATAAGACTATGATATATTACTCTACTTAATTCAACAGATTTCAGTTTGGTCTAAATATCAATAAAGTGATAAAATAAAATGGATTAAGGTATAGAATTCAATGATGTTATCATTACTTATTATGACCATGAAAAATTCTACAATTTGTTCTTATTTCTGATTAAACTTTTTAATTGCATACCAAAGTGATTGTAGGAATTATATTATCTAAAATTTCTAAAAGATATGAAATGGAACACCCCTGAATCACATGGGTATTATATTTAACATTCACTTGCTGTAAGAGAAGATAAAAGGCTAAAGCCAGTTCATCAAATGACTAAATGATCCAGCAAAATCAAAGCACCGATGTAAAAGTCCTATCATTCTTAATTACCAATGTCCCCTACAGCACCGTGGTTACACAAACATCTCTACATATTATAATGGGGTCTTTTATCAAAAGCTACACAGAACGTTCACGTCTGTCTGTGCTTACTTCGGGCACTCACTGTAAATTGTGTAACCACTGAATGAATCATTGAGGAATAAATGTGGAGGGTGCTGGGGTATGCAGCAGTAAACGATGAGTTAAATAAAACAATGGCTGCCCTTGCAGCAGCCTGAAGCCTGAGGCAGCCGATGTGTAAATCAAGTGAGACAGAGATGGAAAAGTGCTCGGAAAGTCATAAATCATACGAGGAAAGTGTCACTGGCCCCGTACTAAAGAAGAGTTAGAACACAAACATCACTGCAGAGAACGGCTCCATCATAAACACGGATGCGAGTCTAACCGGGGGCGCAAAATTAATTAGATGAAATATACAACAAAATTGAAAAGTGGACAGCCGCTGGGATGATCGGTCTTGGTTTTGATACTTCTCACCAACTTTAGGCCCAAGGATTCGATGTGAGGCAGTTTGGTGTAACCTCTTACTCTAGTGTGTATATGTGTGCATGTTTGTTGTTATTCTCTGATTTCCTTTCTGTCTTGATTCCCAGAATAATATGAAGTAGCAACCAAATTAATAGTCAGGCTGCCAGCAATGCCCCCTCTAAACACAGGTCTGGTGTACAGTGGGCAGCAATGTGAATCCAGTAAATTCAGGCAATAAATTATGAGCAACACCCACCCCCAAGTGCTCCACATTGTTAGATAGAGGAAGGACAGTGCATCTCTGAGACCTCTGTGCTCAGGACTGTTTAAGCCAAGTCTAAACCAAATTCCCTTCCCAGTGGGTCATTGTAAATCAAAACCATGATGCCACAGGCTTGGTTCATGAACCCATAAATCTGTACGAATCCTGACATAGATATATTCTTAGGCTCCCAATAATTATTTTGCTCTTTTTTTTTTTTAGCACATCAGCTTCCTTGAGTCATCTTCATATCTCAGCAGCTCATATAGAAAATGGACGGTTAAAGGAGAAATAAGAAGGTCCCATTAGAGCACATGTCTTCAAAGCTCCTGAGTGCTCAGCAATTTTCTACTGGGATAAACCTAATACTAGCCTCCAGTCCTCAGCCAAAGATGCATTGTCTTGCTTCTCTATTTTGGGGACACAAACTGTGAGAAAACTGGGAACAGCAAACAGCCTGGAGGGACTGGTGTCACCTTCCCATGACAAATGGCAAGTACTGTATCTTCCTAGCTCTGTCCTCAGTCTGCTGGCACGTCTACAGAATTGACAGACTAGGATTGAAAGAACAGAAATTCTCTGTTTTGGAATCAGAAAGTCCAAAGTCAAGGTATCAACTGGACCTGTGTACAGCGTTTTCTCTCTCCATGGCATGCACATGGTGCAGGACACCTTCTGTGTTTTCATATAGCTTCCCCCTTTGCACACTCCAGGTGGCTTCTTCTTCTAAGGTCATTAACCCTATTGGATTAGGGGCTCGCCCTCTGTCTACACTTGACTTCAGTGTTCTCCATAAAGGGCCTATATCCAAATACACTTAGGTGTAGGACTTCAGTATAGGAATGTGCCTGGGAGCGGGAGGAGGAGTACTCAGTCCAGGCTGTGGCAAACAAACATCTATTAAAAACTGAACGCATAAATGATATGGCGCAATAGCCAGGGAATACAGAAATGGGTAAGGCATTGACTCTGACCCCAAAAGGTGCATATCTTAACAGAGGGAGATTTGTATATGTGCAAACATCTAGGGTTCAAATCAACTGTGAAAAATGAGAGTGTAAGAAAAATAAAAGAACACTATCAGAGAAAGTCAGTAGGTAAGTTCAAGTGGACAGTGCAAGGTGATAATGGCCTTTAGAATAATCATGACATTGCAAATGGTGGTCTGGAGTAACAGAAATAGATGCAAAGTTAAAAAAAAAGAAAAAACTCAGTAACCGCTCATTAGCCCAGAAGATGTAAAGGATGAGTGGAAAAGGCTTCATCCAAACCTTGGAAATAGGGTTGACAACATGGAAACTGCTTTGAGGAGTGTTCTAGAAACAAGAGCAAGAGAATTTAAGGAAATTGACTATTTTTCACAAAGGGTTCTTTTCTTAAATTTTTCTCACTTCACTCGTTCAGTGATTACGTCCATGCGTCCCTAGTTATATCTCTAGCAATAGAAGTGTCAAAATCGCGTCAGTTCAACTTGCCTCCCAACGTGTTCAGAGTACATTTCCCAACTTTATACAAAATCGTCTCTAATTCTGAAAAAGTGAATGTGTAATGTATTATAAGCAGGTATCAATAGTGAGTAGCTATGCATTCATGAGTCTCAAGAGCCTCAGCTACTGATATATTTCTTAATATATACTTAGTATATCTGAAAGTTAACAGATAGAAGCAACATTGATCTCAGCTAAAACTTGTGTGACATCCTTTGTCCCTCCCTTCATGACCATGAGAGCATCAGACCACTGAACACTGGGGTTAGCCTGAAGATCATTCTCTTTCACCCAAGATCCTTTGCATGGGATATCACAGAAACCAAAATGATTCCCTTTGGTTTCAGAAGGTTAAAGTGTCTGTAGCATTCAATTCCCCGCATAGCAACAAATAAAAAATTATAGACAAATAAAATACTTACACCCTTTTATTGTCATACCTAATCTTCTATCCCACAAGGATTTTTCCGATCAAATCTGCTTCCAATGTAGATCAGCCTTGTAAAAACAAGTCTTCAAGGCCCTCAGTGGAAAGGCCTCTTCTAGCTCCTTCAGGAGTCGTGAGCAACTTCTTAGATGCTACATCCGAAAGTTTGCATGCATCTCCTCTCTAGTAGATTTTTATATCATTAAAAGCCCGTGTTAGCTTGCCTTCCATTGTTGTACTAAGATGCTTACCAAAGCAATCTTGTAAAGGAGAGGGCTATTACATCTTACATCCAAGTGCTGAAGGGAGCCAGAGCAGGAACCTGGATGCAGGAACTGAAAAGAAGCCATGGAGAAACACCGCCTACTGACCAGTTACCATAGCATCTTAGCTAGGGTTTCTATTTCTGTGATAAAACACCATGAACAAAGGCAACCCGAGAAGGAAAGGGTTTATTTCAAGTTTACAGCTCTCAAGTCACCCACCATTATTAAGGGAAGTCAGACAAGAACTTAAACAGGGCAGGAACGTAGGGAAAGGAACTGAAACAGAGGCCATGGAGGAGTGCAGATTATTGGCTTGTTCCTCATGACTTGCCCAACCTGTCTTCTTACAGCACCCAGGACCACAAGCCTAGGAGTGGCACCGCCCACAGTGAGCTGGGTCCTCCCACATCAGTCATCAATCGAGAAAATGCAGGATATGCTTGGTCCAGGCCTATTTTGTAGAAGTATTTTCTCAGGTGAGCTTCTCTCTTCCCAAATGACTCTGATGAGCTCGTGTCAAGTTGACATGGCTTGCCTGTCTTGCAAGCCACAGTGGGCTGGGCCCTTCCATTTCAATCGTTAATCAAGAATATGCCCACAGGCCAACCTAATGGAGGCAATTTCTCAACTGAAGCTCTCTCTTGACAGGTGACTCTAGTTTGTGTCCAGTTGATGGACACTAATCAGCACAGAGCCATTGTACCTAGGCAGAGCCTCCCACACTGCTTATAACCTCTAAACATTCTATATTTGAAAATTAATAAGTTGACTAAGAAAGTCTCTGTGCTGAGGGAGTTGACGTCGATGATCTATTAATTGTAGCGTTTTACAAGGCTGAACTTTTTCTCCTACTCATGTGTAATGACCTTGAGCACCAGGCTAGGGTGGTAAATTTCCTTATATCTTCAAGAACTTACTGTGGAAAACCTGACAACCACATAAGCGGTACCAGTGTCAGGTACAGACAATTTCTACTTATGGCTGAATGAGCTGGAACTAGATCAAAATCCTAAACACATTTTCCTACTTTCCTATCTTAATCATTTCCATCCAAGACACCACTTAAGGGGACCATTTCTCTGATTCTTTTCCAAAATCGTTCAACTAACATGAAGAATTAACCAGACCCTGAACCATATAGAACTTCCACCCCTATGTGGTTGGGGAGCAAAAAAATGAGAAGGGAACACAGTCATAATTGGAATAGAAACCAAATGTTAAATCATTTTGCAGCCAGGCCAGGTATTTACTACCCCCCCCATCTTCTTTGAAATGTTGTCTCCCCAGGCTTCTAAAAGGCTATGTCATCAGCTAACGGCCTACTGCCAAGTCACCCAATAGCTTCACAGCCAAATCGTTCTGCTATGGAAGTAAAATATAAGCCCTGTCCTCATCCCATTCTTAGCCCTTTTCTCTGAAGTGAAAATGTTTTATTTCTGTAGGTCACGTTGCCTACAGAGGTACACACCGCAGGGATCAATATTAAAGGAACTGGAGCACTTTATAGGTCGCCTTGGCATTGAGAGAAGCCATATTTTCAACTTGGTAGTATTGGAAATACCATACTGAGCTCACATGCAGCAAATTAGAGCATGTGTAAGGTTTGATGTATCCAAATGGCTAGTTCCTAGCATCAGGCTGAGCACCAGGTATACTTTGTATACACTACCATTGAAACCTAACAGCAATCCTGTGTAGTCAGGATTTTTATTTTCTGTTTATGAATGATGAAAAAATGAGAATGAGGGAAACTCTATTCCATGCCAAGTTTTCACAAACTGTTTTAGCAAAGCTGAGCACAGTTCTAATCCAGAACCTACCATGCTAATGGCTACTTCTGCCAAAGCTCAAGTGTGAGGCATCCCAGGAAGACTCAATGACACACAAAAACCAATTTGTATTTTCCTGTGGAAATTTTATTCAAAAATCAAATTATTAAATGCATTGTAATACATTGAAATAAACAGATAACAAGAAAAAAACAAAAGTTTTCAAATAAAATAGAAGTCACCAAAAAGTTGTCTTTTGAGAGTGGGACTGATTACATCTTCCTCCTTCCCTCTCCTCTTCCTCCCTTCCTTGACTAAAAGGTTCAGATGAGATCTAGACAATACCCACATCAAGGTGTAAGCCTGTGAGTAAGACATCATTTGTCAATGGCTTTAGCTCAGCTGCTCCTGGGTAGCACGGCTTCCATCAGCAGGTAAGGACTTAAAAAGAATAGTCCTGGCAACCGAAAACAAGAAAGAAAGCAATTAAAGAATTCAGACTATATTGAGGAGAGATATAAAGGAAGAGAAGCCAGTCAGGAGGTGCGGACAAGAGAGAGAGGTGACAGAGATGAAGAAGAAAGTTGAGTGACTAATTAGTACACTCAAATGTCTTTCTCCGTACAGGTGACCGCATGAATTAGCTTTGGTCTGTATTCCTGTATCATCATTAATAGTTGCCTGAACCCATATGTAATCTATTCAATGAATTATTTCACAGAAAGAATCTTGGTGAGAGTCGAAAACAAATCCCATCTAAGAAAGCTGGAAATGTCAGGCGTTGGATTATGATTTCAGTACTAATGATCACACTCTCTCTAACACAGTTACACAGAGGTCGGCTGTCGTTCCTGCTCCGGTCGGGAAAGCCTGAGGTTGGGGCTTGACATGGGCTGAAAATGGAGCCCATCAGCACACCCAGCTGGAAAAGGTTGAAACTCACTCAAGTCAGGGCTGTTGGGTAGTGGCAAAGGAATGGAATTTCTATATAAATTCAAAGGACCTTAGAATAGACTTGTGCCCCCAGCCAATGTTCTCAACGAATGTTTGAAGGTATGAAGATCTATAAATTCTACCTGCCAATCTTACCTGGGACGATGGGCTTAGCAGCTTGCTATACAGGCAACATATTTAACCGCTCAACATTATTTTTGTTCTGTGCTCTTCTACCGCCACCTAGTGGATAAAACGTTAACTGCATCCCTATCTTTCCTGTAATGGGTAACTAACATGGGCTTTCTCCTGGGTCTGTTTAGGCGTTAGTGGTTAGAAAGCACTCCTATCTCTCACCTCTTAGGATATTCATGTAGCTGTAGAAAATCAAAACCTTTGATTAGAAGGTTCATTTGGTGACTATATTTATGGTATTTCCTATTCAAAACACTACCTTTAGAGTACTTCTTTTATCTTACCAAGAAGATGCACGACAGCATAAAAATAATAGTAAAGAGAGTAGCACTGTTACAAGAACTCGACCTGACTGCACAAACGTGGCTCTACGTTGTCAAACAATGACGTGGCAATGAAGAATCACAGAAATTTTGAGCTCAGAAAATCTTCATGGCTGTCTCACAATAATGAAACGCCAAAGAAAGAGCTTAACTGGCGCTAGACTGTCATTTCCAGTCCACGTTTTCCCAGTGTGGACTCCCTGCAGTTGAAAACTGTATCTCTGTCTCCTGTTGATTCACTCAAGGCCAGTACTTTTGCCTATCTGCCACCTCTATCCCCATATTTATTACGACTCTTTTTCTTTCCACTGATGAAGTTATCTTTACCTACAGCCACATTATTAACACAACGAATTGCGGGAATTACAAAAAAGAGATGGTAGGTCTTCCAATTCCACTTCTCCTGTTTTAGAGGAGCCAGGTCTGTTTAATAGTTTCGCAGAGTAGTTGGTCACAGAGCCAGTGAGTGGGGGCTTGATGTGAAAAATGAGAGGTCACTGTAGGGGAGCCTGCTGCACAAAGGAACGTCCACAGACCATGTCAGTGTTGGACTCAAGGGTAAATCATTTCAAAACGCCAATAAATACCCGTCTTTCTTTATTCACTTTTCTCTCAAGATGTCAGATTGCACCTTAGAAAATCTCTCCAAGACCTGGTATTTGCAGACACATCTCACGTCCACCCATACAGTAGCCACAAAGTATCGGGTTTTACCGCGGGAAAAACCGGTGTTTGCATATCTGAAGGCATAGAAATTTAGATTGAAAACCCCATGCTACACTGTTTAAGCTTTGAACGTCAATGTTGATCTACAGGACAGCCGGGGTTCAGCCTATAGCTCATGGTGTCTCTAAGGAAGATTTTCAGTGAGACTTCAATCACTCATTACAACCAAGTGGTTAGCTTTACCAAGGAGTTATGAGATTTAACCAAAATGTCTTCTGGAAATTAACATTGTTTTTTGGTTTTTTGTTTTTTGTTTTTAAGATGAAGATGAAACCTATAGACAAAACTGCAGAGCTGTCTCCAAACTGTCTCCCAAGTAATCCAAAGTCACAGCAGAGCAGAAACCGTAAAAGAGGCTAAAGTTGAACCTAGTTTATATTTCACCATGCTTGCATTCAGCACACACTTCACATGCCATCTGTAGACTGGTGGGATTGATTGCCGCAGGACATAATTATTTTAAAAGGCAATTAATTTGATTACCAGCATTGAAGTTTTATCTATGCAAACTACAAGGACAATCTGATGGAAGAAAGTAATCAAGTTTCCGAATCAAAATGCAAGGTGCATCTTTCAGGAGGTGGGAGAGAGGAAGCCATCTCTCTGGAGAGACAGAATGAGAAATTCGTAATTCAGGCATTATTATCTCACTCCATCTACTACATGATAATCTCAGATATGAGACCTTGAACACAACACACGGAAATCCCCTACTTCATGTGTAAATTCTGATGCTACACCTTTCACCAACTATTGATGTCTGAGGGAAAGAAGGGACCATAAGTAATTATATATGGCTTCTAGATGGCTTTCTCTACACACTGTACCCTTCACATCACTCCTCATGACAAGTTCTGCAAAGGAGCTGACCATGTCACAAAGTGTAAGAGATGATGACAGACTAATAAGGAATCCCCTCAACATGTCCACAGACTTATCTCTTGAACCTATGGACATTACTTTAGTTGGCACAAGGGATTTTGTCAATGTAGTTAAGACTTTTTCACGTGGCAAGAATAGACTGGCTTATCCAGATTTTTACCCAGGTACTTAAGTTACAGATGGTTATGGATGCTAGGAACTGAATCCAGGTCCTCCATGAGACCTGCAAGTGCTCTTAAACATTTAACTGTCTTCTCTGCCTCTACATTCTTATAAAAAGAACATTTGACTGTGGAATAGATATGATATGACAGAAGGTGATTGATGACCAAAAAGTGCTGGTGACCCCTAAAATGGGATCTTCCTGGAACCTTCGGGAGGAGGCATGTCTAACCTTAAAATAGTGTCCACTGATACACTGCAGTGCCTTTAAATAGATCCTGGACCTCTTACCTTCAGAGATGGAGGAGAATAGAATGTGCTTCTTTAAGTAGGCTTGCACGATTTGTTCCAGGAATGATAGAAACAAATACAGCCATTGTTTAAATACTTTTAGGAAGTCAAGGCCAAATAGCCAAAAGGAACAACTTAAGAATGGAATGGTTTCACTTAACAGTAACCGCTGGACTGAGAGTGAGGTACCAGATTGAGGAGTTGGAGGAAAGTCTGAAGGAGCTGAGGGAATTTGCAGCCCCATGGAGGGAGCGTCAATGGGCCTGACCCTCCCCCTGGTCATCCTGGAGTTTGGACCACCAACCAAAGAATACACATCTATGGACCCATGGTTCGGACCACATATGAGGCAGAGGACGACCTCGATGGCCATCAGGGAGAGAGGAGAGGCCCTTGGGCCTGAGGATGTTAAAGGCCCCGTAAAGGGGAATGTCAAGGTGGGAATAGGGGGATGGGTGGGCGGGTGGGTGGGAGGTGGAATACCCTCATAGAGGCGGGGATGGGGAGGGGATAGGGGGCTTCCAAAGAGGAGACCCAGAAAAGGGGAAACATTGGAAATGTAAATAAAGTATCAAAAAAAAAAAGAGAAAATAAAAGAAACATTTACATCTCAAAAAAAAAAAGTTCAAATGTAAAGCTTGTTTAAGAAAAACCCAAGTAGAAAATTATAAACAAAATTAAAGAGAAAAGCAAAAAAGATTTAAAGTTCGTTTTTTTTTACAAATTTTGAACATTAATGAATCAATAAAGAATATGATAATTTGCCTGATTCCTGGGGGGGAAAAAAAAAAGAATGGAATGGTTTATTTTCATTCAGAGATTTGGAGATTTCAATCCACAGGTGTTTGGCTCCATAATCTTCAGCAAGAACATGGGACAGGGGAGCTTCTTCATAGGGGACAAGAAGCAGAAGGGGTGAGAGGAAAAAGGCTTCGTGGAAGATTCTTTCAAGAATGACCCATCATTACTTACTTGCTCCAGCTGGGTCTCATGTCCTAAAGGGTTTAAAACCTCCCAAGTGAGGTAACACCTGAGTCCGTGGAGACCATGCTAGAGTCTAACAGTAACAGTAAATTCTACCACTCAGACAGGAAGCCCGCCATCTTTAGACTATTGCACACTACCTGTGATTTCATGTAAAATGCCAGAATTGTGTGCACAAAGAGCCATACATTGTCCCAATTAGAACAAGATTGTTGATCAAGTACTGAATTATGATAAAATTGTTACTGATTCAATCATCAAAACTGTTTCATTTGTTTATATATTTTAGGGTGGGTACATTATTTTCAAGAGAAAAAGATCTAAGATATTCACCATTTATATGTCTATTCGTCAGGAATTTTGACTTTAACAGTTCCAAAAATATATTCTAAGATAAAACATTTTGATACTACATCCAAATGCATAGGTATCTTTTATCCCAAGACCCATTAATTTCTAATAGGTCTAATATTTTCCTTATCAGTAACTTTACATATCTGTGCATAATATTACATATATGATGGCATTGTTATTATAACATCAAAACCTATAATCTGAATTCTATCATTAGTGAATTTTCTATTAATTCTTTAGCTTTGCTGAAATCACTAAACACAGCCTCAGTCTCCTTATTTATAAAAATAAATTTATAAAGTAAAGAGTGTTGTTGGACGCTTGCCCAACAGATCAGCTGTAAGGCTTTTTGTCCAGACGAAAATGAAAAAATGGTAGGCATCCCACAAGAAGAAAAAAAAAAACACCTCAAGTGTGCTCATTTACACAAGGTGCCACTAGGGGTCAGATTAAGTTTAGTAATTCTATCTAACTGGCCTGTATACAAAACAAAAACTACAGCTCCTGTTAATCTGATGCCCTTGCCCAGCCGGCACCTAACCTCTTCTGAGCTGACTGACTGAGGCCATGTGTTACAGACGAAAACTTGAAAATCTCTGAGAGCTGCAAAAACATTCATTAATCTGCATTAGTACCAGAATGCTTACCTTTCCTGCCTGAATGGCGTTAATTGAATGTGTCACCTGAAGCTCTTCTGCTTCGTGTTTGTTCATGTTACTGTGTTAATCAATCAGTCGCACAGAATTGAAGTTGCAGGAGATTAAAAAGCCTTTGCCTGCAAACATTCTGTGCATCTAGGTGGAGTTGTGCTAAGAATGTGTGATGTATAAATAACATTTGACTCTGCACCACACACTCACAGTACCTTGAGTCGAAGCCAGTTGGAGGCACAACACTGTGGGCATGGCAAGGCCCTGTGGCAGAGCACTCTCTTTCTTGACGTCTGTCACCCCTGTAGCATGAAATGTGACTGTGTGGTCAGAAGACAGGGACTATCCCAGGCTTCATGTTCAGAATGAATGTAAAGGGCCATGGTCTGACCTGGAGTCTCAGATACCTTGAATTCCAGATGGCTCTGTGGTGTGAGGACAAGTCAAGTTATCCTTATTAAGAACAAAGAGATTCAGAATTAACTTCCAAACTCCTGTGAGCCTACAGTGCTCACAGGGCCACAGCCTTGACAATTCTCTCCAGCGGCTTCTTTGCAGCATGCCATCACAGTCATATCTACTCTAAAACACAGTTGCCACCATATGGACTCAATTCCCTTTGGCATTCATATTCCCAGTAATCAGAAGTACCTACCCAAGACCTGACAGTTCAAAAAGTGATTCGGAAGAAGAAAAGTAAGCTATCATCTTCGGCTGTTAAATATCACTGTACATATGTTCATATTCTATAAGATTTTAGAGTTGCTAGAATATCTGTTCTACCCTTACGTCCACACCTCCCATTCTCCATTGCTGAGGTGACACCTGCAGCTTCCCATCCGAAGTCCTCCTTCCTCACCATCCGTTATCGCCTTCCACAATAGTCAAAGATGACGAAACCATGACTCAGAAAAGTTAAGCAGCGCACTCAAAAAAGCAGAAGGTATCCAGGTAAAGAAGCATAGCCTCGATGTGTTATATGTTTTGTTCTCCTCCTTTCATTAAATCACAGAGCAGCAAACCCTCCTCTTGTCCTCTGACCATTTCTCCTCCATCCAAGGCCTCAGAGCGACACACTTGATTGATTGATTATCTCTGATCCCTGCTTAAAGATGCTCTGATCTCCTTTCATTTCTCATATATGATCTATTTTACCTTTTCTTTTATTCACACAGTATTAAATATTGTTTATGCTAGACCAACTTTCAGATTTATGTCTCTCAGCCACACACATTTCTTTTTCTGCCAATCCCAAAAGGCTTTGTCAGTAAATATGGTTTAAAAAAAGATGATCCATCTCTTAGCCACATTGCTTTTGGTCTGAGTTTTGTCATGGCAATAGAAATCCTAAGACAGAAATTTGTACAAAAGAGTAGAGTATTGCTATGACAGACCTGTCCATGTTGGTTTGGGAAGGAATAAAGGAGATGTTTGAAACTAGGGAAGTCCATGCATGCTCAGAGCTCAGTGGGCTGTTCTGTGGAAGCTTGAAAAATAAGGATGTCATGAAACAGATGCAAATGATATAAGTCTGTGAAGCTTCAAAGAGGAGCAAAGACTCCACTGGGCTACTTATGTGATATTTTGAATTAAGAATCTATGGTTCTGGTCAGCTGGAGCTGAAGACTTAGCTGTGATTAATAAGTAGCCAGAAACACTGAAGTAGAACTTTTGCTTTGCAGCTGATCCTAGGTAGCTAAACCTGAGAAATTAGTAGTGATTAAGAAGAGACCACCATCATTTGAGGTCAGATCATCTGGGAAATATTTTCTGAGTCAGCACACAGAGCTGTAATTCAAAGGAAGCCAAACCTGCATTTTGGAGTGGTTGTTGAACTTCATAATGCATCAGAGCTCCCAGATGGCACTTAGTTTTGACAGCATGGCAATCATAGAGAAGGTGCAGCCTCATTTGCAGTAGCCTTGGTAAGGGACATGGAGAGAAACTGAGGCATGACCCAATGTGGCAGGACAGAAGTGTG
Organism: Uromys caudimaculatus; assembly: GCA_028551405.1. Classification (NCBI taxonomy): domain Eukaryota; kingdom Metazoa; phylum Chordata; class Mammalia; order Rodentia; family Muridae; genus Uromys; species Uromys caudimaculatus. Next base: position 44,403,042 of record CM052713.1, read on the forward strand.
GGCATAGAGTCTAGGAGAGGCTGTTGGGGAAGGTGCATCCCCATTGCACCAGCCACCCCAATAATTTGGAGATGTCGGTACCGTGGAATAGGATGAACAAGGATGACAGTGGCTGTGGAGTAGGGTGAGCCTGAACCTAGAGACACATTGTGCTTCCAGTGGCAGAGCCAGAGAATGACGGTTGCCACAGCCTTTTGGAGGTCAGAGAATGTTAAGTCCCAGGGGTCAAGCATTGAACTTTCTACACTGTCAAACTTTGGGTTTGCTTTGGACTGATTGTGACTATGGCCTGGTTATTCCATCTTGGAGTAAGAATGTATTTAACTTGTGGTTTTGTTTTACAAGACCCCACAGTTAAGAGACTTTGAAATTTTATAGAAATTTTGGAATTTTAGGGAGATCTGATATTTCAGAGAGACTTTGGATACGTAAAAGGCACTTTGGATACTTTAGAGAGGTTTTGAACTTTGAAAGAGACTTCGGATATTTTAAAGGGATTTAAATATTAAAATGTTTGAATTTTAGAATGTATTGGTGAGTCAATTTGACAAGGGGCCAATTGTCCTGGCAAGCATTTTCTCAGCTTGACACAAGCTGGAGTCATTTGGGAGGAGGAATCTGAATTGAGAAAGTGCCTTCATGAGATTAGCCTGCAGGACAGTCTTCGGAAATCCTCTTGGTTTTCTTTCTTTTTTTTTTTTTTTTTTTTTTTTTTTGGTTCCTTGAAATCTTTATTCAATACAGGAAGGTTCTACCACATCTCACCTTTTCTTTTTTCTTTTTTTTTTTTTTTTTTTTTTTTTTTTTTTTTTTTGATACTTTATTTACATTTCCAATGTTTCCCCTTTTCTGGGTCTCCTCTCTGAAACCCCGTATCCCCTCCCCCTCCCCGCCTCTGTGAGGGAATTCCTCCTCCCACCTACCCGCCCACCCATTCCCATATTCCCACCTTGACATTCCCCTTTACTGGGGCCTCTAGCACCCTCAGGCCCAAAGTCCTCTCCTTTCTCCCTGATGGCCATCGAGGATTCCCTGCCTCATCCCTGATTCCTCTGCCTCATATGTAGTCCAAACCATGGGTCAATAGATGTGTATTCTTTGGTTAGTGGTCTGAACTCCGGGACGACCAGGGGGAGGGTCAGGCCCATTGACGCTCTTGCTCCCTCCATGGGGCTGCCAATTCCCTCCGCTCCTTCAGACTTTTCTCCAACCCCTCCATCTGGTACCTCACTCTCAGTCCAGTGGTTACTGTTAAGTGAAACTTGGACATTCTGAACTTGTGGGCTAATATCCGCTTATCAGTGAGTACATACCATGTTCGTTCTTTTGTGACTGAGTTACCTCGCTCAGGATGATATTTTCAAGTTCCATCCATTTGCCTCTTGGTTTTCTTGATTGATGTGTGCCATGCCCACTGTGAGCAGTGCCGCCCCTATGCTGGTGGTCCTGAGTTGTACAAGAAAGTATTTCATAGAAGCAATCCCTTAAGCAATATTCTTCCATGGTGTACTGGCTAGTTTTGTGTGTCAACTTGACACAAGCTGGAGTTATCACAGAGAAAGGAGTTTCAGTTGAGAAAATGCCTCCATGAGGTCCAGCGGTAAGGCATTTTCTCAATTAGTGATCAAGGGGGGAGGGCCCCTTGTGAGTGGTACCATCTGTGGGCTGGTAGTCTTGGGCTCTATAAGAAAGCAGGCTGAGCAAGCCAGGAAAAGCAAGCAAGCCAGTAAGCAGCATTCCTCCATGGCCTCTGCATCAGCTCCTGCTCCTTGACCTGCCTGAGTTCCAGTCCTGACTTCCTTTGGTGATGAACAGCAGCATGGAAGTGTAAGCTCAGTAAACCCTTTCCTCCCCAGCTTGCATCTTGGTCATGATGTTTGTGCAGGAATAGAAACCCTGACTAAGACACATGGGCTGTGCTCCATTTCCTGCCTCTGGGTTTCTCTGTTTAAATTCTTGCCCTGAGTTCCCTGGGTGAGGAATGGAACTGTAACCTGAAATAAACACTTTCCTCCTAACTAGTTTTTGCTTGTTGTTTTATCACAGCAATAGAAGCCTTAACTAGGATATTAATTTCTAAAATGTACTGGGTTTTGAGCAGAGGATTATATTTCCTATTAGAGATACATACTGAAATGTATATACATAAAACATGCAGTCTGAAAAATTGTCTTAAACAATCTGAGATATAGGTGAGTAGAGAGGTAGAGATCAAGAAATGTCATTCCAGCCAGGCACTGGTGGCACACACCTTTAATCCCAGCACTTGGGAAGCAGAGACAGGCGGATTTCTGAGTTCGAGGCCAGCCTAGTCTACAGAGTGAGTTCCAGGACAGCCAGGGATATACAGAGAAACTCTATCTTGAAAAACAAAACAAAAAACAAAAAAAGAGAAATGTCATTCTGTGATCATTATTGAAACTGGGCAATGAACATACCAAGTGCACTATACTTTTCTGTCATTATCTTTTTTAAAACTCCATAATAAGATATGGAATTTGTCTCAATATAGTGCCTCAGATAATATACAGAAACAAGGTAATAATAGACTTTATGTTTTTGTCCCAAGTAATTTTTTCCTCTTTTACTCCAAGTAATTCAGCGATATTGATAGGTTAAAAATTGGACAAGAATTAGCCAAAATTATTAAAAATCACGAAGACAATATATGTCTTTATAATCATTATTTTAAAAGTTTAATCTAATTCTAAGTAAATATACTTTAAAATATTAGTTAATGGTTATTTGAAAGCCACCTGCATTAGTTACTTTTCTCACTGCTATGATACCAACAAAAAGAACCAACTAAAAAATGAAGGGCTTATTTTGGCTTACAGGTTATAGAGAGATACAGTCTATCATGATAACTGGCTGAGGTGGCTCTTCACATTGCTTCTGCAGTCAGGAAGTCAAGGACAGACAGGAAGTAGGGCTAGGCTACTAAACCTTAAGTTCTACCCTCAGTGACTCACTTTCTCCAGCAGGATATCACCTCTTAGAGGTTTCACAACTTTCAAAACTGCATCACCAGTTAAGCACCAAATGTTCAAAGACATGAGCCAATGAAGGACACTCCATTTTCAAACCATGCCACCACCAAATGCATAAACCAGTGAAGGGCATTCCATTTTTAATTACTAGAATGTGAACTAACAGAAGATAAAACAATTGCCACTAGGTTGGTTTTGTTTTGTTTGGTTTGGTGTGGGAGTTTAGAAATCCCATATAATTGTTAATGTAGGGCTTATATTATTTTATTAAACATAAAAGTCTCCTACTTAAGACCTAGGAAATATCATTCTTCCCAAATAAAATTAACTGACAGAATATAGAAGAAATAATGACTACAAATTAAAACGCATTATCTTGTTGGAAAATACGATTGGGAGATAGGAAAATGTTGCAGATTTGGAGAAATGAGCCTTGTCCAGTAGAGGAAGTTTTCTATAAAGTTGGATAAAAATATCATTTGGTGCTTATAGAATGCTCTAGACTTAAAATAGGGCACATATATAAAAGCATTTGACCTAGGGAGATAAATCAATTGGTAAAGTGCTTACCACACAAATTTTGAGTACCTGAGTTTAAGCAGAAAAACCTATGTTAAAAAAGCTGGGCATGGTAGTAAGCTTCTAATCACAACACTGCCACACCTACTTGATAAACTCTAAGCCAGTGAGAGATACTGTTCCAAAATATAACAAAAGTAAAAACAAAAAACCAAGGTGATTGATATAGAGTTGGTGAGTTCTTCTAAAGTACCAAATGTTTTAATAAAGGCAGAGGCTATAAATTTGAAAGAGAGGAAAAATAAGATTATGTGGGAGGGTTTGGGAGAGGAAAGAAAAGGGGGAAATGCTGTAATTATATTATAATCTCAAATCTCAAAAAAATAAAAGGAAATAAAAATAAAAAGTGAACAGTTCCTTCAGAACAACACTGGAGGTTGTCCTCTGGGCTCCACATACATGCATGTGCATGTCTGCCACACTCAGGGACACACACACACAAGCAATCTACAATAAAAGGTAACGCAGTACACTCATTTCCTTGAGAGCAGCCACACAAAGAATTGATCTGGAGATTTATTCTATTCAAAACTATTGTCTATTGTGCATATGCATGAGTGTATAAGAGTAGTGCAAGCTGTTGATGGAGTCACTGCTTTGAATACAATAAAAAGTAATAACGGCGGTTTCCATCAGTGGGTGGAGACCTCTGCCTGGGCCACCAGGAGTCCATAGCCAACAAGCGCCAGGAGAAAGCTGCCCTCCCAGCAGCTTGGAAAAGCCATGAGTGGGGTTAAGGGGAGCAACACTGCTCACTGAGACCCACTCAGAACCGACGGGATTCAGGGCCTGAGGAGAAATCAGAGGCAGGAAACCTCTGAACCTTCCAGTTCTATCTGTGGGTGGAGACCTCGGCCTGGGCCACCAGGGGTCTGTGCCTGAAGACCTTAGCCTGGGCCACAGGGCTCCAGGAGAGAGCAGGTATCCCAGGAGTGCTGACACACCTTTGAGCACAGGCAAAACCACCACTTCTGTTCAAACTCACTGGATCAAGAGGGACCCTTGCAGAGCCATCAGGACATAGGAACCAAGGGACAGCTGGGGACAAGATCCTTCTGATTTCTGTCTGCACCCCAGAGCAGACCCTGTGCCACAGCTCTCCAACCCAAACACCTCTCAGTGAGAGCTGGTCTTCAAGGAGTATTGACACAGAGGCCTGCAGGAGGGGAAAGCCACAACCAGACAGAGTAAGATTAGCTAACATCAGAGCTAACAAGATGGCAAAAGGCAAGGGTAAGGACATAGGAACAGAAACCAAGGGTACTTGGCATCATCAGAACCCAGCTCTCCCACCACAGCAAGCCCTGGATACCCCAACACACCAGAAAAGCAAGACCCAGATTTAAAATCATTTCTCATGATGATGATAGAAGACGTGAAAAAAGAAATGAATAACACCCTTAAAGAAATACAAGAGAACAGAGATAAACAACTAGAAGCCTTTAAAGAGGAAACACAAAATCCATTAAAGAATTACAGGAAAACACGATCAAACAGACAAAGAAAATGCATAGAACTATCCAAGAGCTAAAAATAGAAATAGAAGCAATAAAGAAATCACAAACGGAGACAACCCTGGAGTTAGAAAACCTAGGCAAGAGATCAGGAGTTATTGATGTAAGCATCACGAACAGAATACAAGAGATAGAAGAGAGAATCTCAGGAGCAGAAGATACCATAAAGACGACACAACAGTAAAAGAAAATGGAAAATACAAAAACCTTCTAACCCAAAACATCCAGGATATCCAGGACACAATGAGAAGACAGAACCTAAGGATAATAGGTACAGAAGAGAGTGAAGATTCCCAACTTAAAGGACCAGTAAATATCTTCAACAAAATTATAGAAGACAACTTCCTTAACCTAAAAAAAGAAATGAACATAAATATACAAGAAGCTTACAGAACTCCAAACAGATTGGACCAGAAAAGAAATTCGTCCCGTCATATTATAGTGAAAACACCAAATACACAAAACAAAGAAAGAATATTAAAAGTAGTAAGGGAAAAAGGTCAAGTAACATATAAAGGCAGACCTATCAGAATTATACCTGACTTCTCACCAGAGACTATGAAAGCTAGAAGATCCTGGGCAGAACTCATACAGACCCTAAGAGAACACAACTGCCAACCCAGGCTGCTATACCCAACAAAACTCTCAATTACCATAGACGTCGAAGCCAAAATATTCCATGACAAAACCAAATTTACACAATATGTTTCAACAAACCCAGACCTACAAAGGATAATGGATAGTAAACGTCAACTCAAAGAGGGAAACTACACCTTAGAAAAAGCAAGAAAGTAATCTTTCAACAAACTCAAAAGAAGATAGCCACATAAAAGTAAAAATAACATCAAAAATAACAGGAACCAACAATCACTATTCCTTAATATCTGTTAACATCAATGGACTCAATTCCCCAATAAAAAGACATGACTGACAGACGGGATCCATAAAGAAGACCCAGCATTTTGCTGCATTCAAGAAACACAGCTCCGTGATAAAGAAAAACACTACCTCAGAATAAAGGGCTGGAAAACAATCTTCCAGGCAATTGCTCCCAGGAAACAGGCTGAAGTAGCCATTCTAATATCGGATAAAATCAACTTTCACCCAAAAGTCATCAATAAAGATAAGGAAGGACACGTCATACTCATCAAAGGAAAAATCTACCAAGAAAAACTCTCAATTCTGAACATCTATGCTCCAAATGCAAGGGCACCCACATTCATAAAAGAAACTTTACTAAAGCTCAAAGCACACATTGCACCTCACACAATAATAGTAGGTGACTTCAACACCCCATTATCATCAATGGACAGATCTTGGAAACACAAACTATACAGAGACACAGTGAAACTAACAGAGGTTATGAACCAAATGGATTTAACAGATATCTAAAGAACATTTCATCCTAAATCAAAAGGATATAACTTCTACCCAGCACCTCATGGTACCTTCTCCAAAATTGACCATATAATCGGTCACAAAACAAACCTCCACAGATACAAGAAGATTGAAATAATCCCATGCCTCCTGTCAGATCACTACGGATAAAGTCTGGTCTTCAATGGCAACATTAACAACAGAAAGCCCACATACACATGGAAGCTGAACAATGCTCTCCTCAATGACAACTTGGTCAAGGAAGAAATAAA
>CM052713.1:44417141-44462466 GCA_028551405.1 Uromys caudimaculatus
CATACTTCACATGCCTCAAATATCTGCCATCGTGGTCATGGTCATCTTACCCCTAATCCTTCACTGTGGCCTCAGAAATATTTTGGCAGGATAGGGTTGAAACTGTGGGGTGAAAATCAGCCAAGAGAGCCTGAAAATGAGTTATTTCTCAGAATCAATTATTTCTCAAAACCTGTCTGGAAAGAGGGATTACGGAAGATGCAACCTGGCATCCTTCCCTGCCTCCTCCTGGAAATGGAGAGAAGGCAAAAGGTCTGAACACTTCTAAAAGTTTTGCTGGGCGTGAATCTCCTGGGTAAACTAATGGTTTTGATTTGTAACTGGGTGGGTCTCTTATTGAAGACAATCCCAGAGGGAGCAACATGAAATCACAGGTCCGTAGACCTCACCCACCGGGGAAAGGAGTCTGACTTCTTACCAACTCCAGGTTTGATGTAGGCAGAAGTTCCTGACCTGGGCTTCTTCCAGATTTTACATTTGTGAGAGTCAACCAAAGGTCTGAAGCATCTAGAACATTTTAATACCTTAAGTTCTGATCTTCCTCATTTATTTGAAAAGTGAAAAAGCCTGAACAGCAGCTATTCCTCATCATTCAACACGTGAAGATGCTCCCTCATCAGGAGTTTTTCTATTTTGTTTGTTGATACCAGGATACTGTGGGGGCCTGCCCATATGGGGTTGCTCTACTTTGTGTGCATTCCTCCTGAAGTGATGAAGCAACTAGAAAATGAGAAGGGGGGAATAAGGCTACACAAAACCTTATGTGCCCTCATTCTCAACAGAGCTGCTAAGATAACTATCAATGGATTAGGGAATCAGTCATTGCAGCAATAGCTGCTGTAGCAGCTACTGGGTTACAGTACTGAGGCCAATGTCTTCACTACTCATTCAACTGCTCACCCCATGGACCTCTGTTTCCTCAACTGCAAAATGGAAAGTGTCATTCTGTGTTTCTACCTTGCAGCTGGGATTTGATGCTGAGCCACTGACATGCCACTTCGAGGGGGAAATGCAGCCTAAGATGGAGTCCCAGCTCGAGTTTCTCCCAGTGAGAAACAGCAGGGGCTGGGATGGAAACTGTGGTTCTCAAACTCCTGTGTACACAGACACCACTGGGGACCAGGAGCAGTTGGGAACAGGAGCCAGCAGGTCCAAGATGAGTACAGGAGAGGGAAATTCCGCTTAGCTCAGGATGAGTGCCAGGAGTAGAGAGGCCTTCTATGGGAGTCGTAGATGCTCCTCTGTATGAGGAAGGCCTCCCAGGCAGTCGTTAATAAAGGAGACAATCTTGCTTGTCCAAACTGTTTTATTCATAGTAGATGAGGATGAAAACACTCAAGGTGAAGCAGAGATTAAATACCTTTTGCCAGAAGGGATGCCCATTGGCTAAACACTAGGGACTTATCCAGATGTCTCATTAATATGGTGAACCCTAGGCTCTATGCTACATGAGCAGTTGTCATGGTCCTCTTAGTGGGATGTCATGGTCACGTGCTCCAGGACAGGAACCTGGTCTGGAGCTAGGTCAAACTGCTGCTGTTCTAAATTATGAGATTTATTGGCGTTCTGAACTTGCTACAACCTTACCAGTTCTTCTGTCTGGTGGCACAGTCCACTGCCCCACAGGGAAGGGTCATGAGGCTCGTTGTGTAGGGACTATTTGCAGCATGAAGTGAAGTCATACAAGTAAGATGACATATAGTCCTTAGTGGACACAGTAACCACTAAGAAATGGTAATAACGTATTTTCTTTAGGATCCACATGTTCTAGGACCAGGAGTCAATACGAATTATAGTCCTTTCCAGAAAAATCGCTGCCAGACTGCCTCACAGGCAGAAAGCAGATGCTGAGCATATCATGAGGCTCTACTCTGAGGGAAGATCTTGTTTCCCTCTCATATCCATACCCCTTCCTCCTCTAAGTAAGTGACTCACCATTAGTGTAGATGTAAAAGAAAAACAAACTCAGAAGGTAGAGGAAACAAAGCCTATCCTCTTCCTGCTCACATGTCATTGCATTTATTCACTCAATCTGAAAGTATACATACATGTTACATTACTGGGTAGAACAGGTTATGTCTGGGAATATATATGTATACCAATATACATATATGCATGCAAAAAATTAGTGAAAAAAGAGATAATGAATTTAAAGAGGATGGGGAGGGGCTTATAGGAGATTTGGCGGAAGGAAGGGGGAGGAGCAAATATTGTAATTATATTATACCTCCAAAGTAAAAACAATCAAAATTTAAGATAAAAAAGAACTACCAATATAAACAAGTAAGTTGTAGATCACCTGCCAAGTGCACACACACACACACACACACCAAAAGAATAATGAATACATCTCAAGGTTTCATTGTGTGCACAGCACTTTGCTAAGTGTTTTACACTAAACAAATTCATTTCATCTTTATAAAAAATTTATAGAATAGATTATTGTTTCTGTTTAAGAGGTAAGAAAGCCAAGGACTGGAGAGGTGAATATGTCCAGACCCCATACTATCTTGTTACTTAATTTGCTTGTTTTTCAAATTAACCAACTATAAAAGCAAACTATAAATCATTTCATGGTGGTTTATGGAGCACTCCCTCTTTTTAGGCACTATCTTACTATTGAGAACAGAAAAAAGTTACTCCCATAGAACTGACATGCAATTTAGATGAGATGGACAATACACACGACATGCAGCATAGCTAGAATGTTAAGAGACGGTTCTTTTAACTGGGGTAGGGAGATGTGTAGAGGTCAATAGGAGAACAGAGGGGACCACACCCAAAGTAGATCTAACTGAGCTTCATCAGAAAGCTGAGATTTGAGCAAGGTTTAGGGGAAGATGGGAGATTTATCTGGGTAGGACCTTGAACAAAAGGAGTATCTAATGCAAATGCCTTATTATTATTACAGTTTAAATTTACTTATTATTATTATTAGAGTTTAAAATTACTTAATTTATCAGGAAATCAGTGAAAAGGCTGGAGTGACCTGGGAAGGAACCGTGGTCAGCAACACAAGACAGAGAAGGTCAAAGCCATAGACAGCCTGTCTGCCATTATAAAGGTGGATTTTACTCTGAATACAACAAAGGACTACTAGGTCTTAAATAAAGTACTACTGTTGTTGGACTTTTAAAAAGAATCTGCCTATGCCATGTTTTGAAAAAAAAAAATATGTAGGGAAGCAAGAGATAAAGTCAGAGGAACAGTTATAGATGTCAGAATAATTAAGATGAGGGATGGCTAGAGATGGTAGTAAGGAGGATAATGAAGTATTTTGCTTTGGTCCTAAATGCAGTTTACATATGTTAGGACAGGAGTATGGGAAAGCCCTACAGCTTCGGACTTGAGTAGCTGGACTAAGATGTCATTGACTGTAGCAAAGCTAGCTTGGGTTCTAAACCATTTGCATGACTGTAGAGGAAGATAAGAGAATTGACTTGGTGCATGCTAAATTTGAATGTCTGCTAAACTTCATCTGAACATATCAAATAGGCAGATGGATTTGTTATTCTGAAGTTTGTGATCCCTGGGAAAACACCATAGACTCAATCTAATTATAATTAAAAGAGTTATTGATTAGCTGCCAGCAGAATGAATAATCTCTGAGCCAAATTTGAGTTTGCTATGAAGGAGGGGTATGAGGAAAAGGCTTTCAAAGGGGAAAAACCACATGAAGGCCTTCAAGATCTATGCAAGCAAGTAAAATGCTGTTCTGTTCTGACAAGTTAACTGATTAAGGCAACTCAGAATAATCTTTGGGTGTCTGTGTAAGCAAGTTACAGAAGCAACAAAATCAGTTAGTCAGATCATAACAAGTAGACAGTCACAGTTATACATTTTTGGGCGGGGGCCACTGAATCAGGGTTACTGGAAACTTAGAGTCAGGGAAAATTGGCTGGTGGATACCAAGATAGATGTCTAACATAAAATTGAGTTTCTTTAGCCATAACATTTGTAAGTCTGAAACTCAAGGGGGTCCAAGCTAGAGATGTGACTTGCAGTAGAAACAGTCATATTCTTGTACCTAAATATAATTAATTGTGTATATGCAGTTCTAGAGCATTGCATTTCAATTAATAAGTCCATGAAGAAAGATAGCAAGAACATGAAAAATGAGGGGGAAAAAATAGTCAAGACAGTGCAATGTCCTAAATGTCAATAGATTAGAAAGGGAGGGGAAAAGCCAGAGGGAGTCATCCACTGTGACAGGTACAACTTGGATCATTAAATTGGCCATTAAAATTAGTCCTGCAGATACCAGAGTTAACTTCAAGGAGTACATTTTGGGTTTAAAAAGCTAAAGAATGAAAGCTAGATTGCATTGTATTGAGAACAATGGGAGAAGATGAGCTGTAAGAATAGAAATACAATACAGAAAAACACTTAAAGAACTTAGAAAAGGAGAAGGGAGTTGAGTCAGCTGGATGGCTTGGTGGAGGTGTTGAGTAATGACTGTTGTGTGGGGAAGGAGACGCAATTCCTGCCTGTTCACTGATAAGAATGATAGACTAGATACAGAGAATGGACGGGGGTGGGGGGAATACATAGACAAGAGAAGATACTCGTTGGAGAAAAAATCCCAAGAACCAAAGTTGAAATAGACTTATGAACAAAATGGAGAGTTTGGTCTAGAGGTAATAAGGATATATAGGACATCTGTAGTACCAAGTGGGAGGAAATTGCAGCTAGGAGGCCATGATGGAGACTGTTTGAGTGCCCAAGACTATTTCTGATCTAATAAGAAGCAAATTTTGTCAATGTGAAAGTAGATTGCAAGACATTTATTATAAAATTGTACAAATAAGTAAAAATGTATAAATAATAGAAAGAAAGCAAGAGAACATGGAGTCTGTGCCTGTGAAAGAAAAGAGGAGAGAGTTGTGCAGAGCCTTCCACTCCAGGATGAATCTGAGTCTCAGATAGACCAATGAAAAGTTTCTACACAAATATTTCCTTTCCAGATGTTTTGCATCTGGCATGAGGATTCAATTCTAGTAGACTCTCCAGTCACTGGACTGGGCATTACGGGGGAAGAATGGCCATGGTATAAACCACTGAACCCTAAGTGTGCAGCACCTACAAGCTATCTGGCTACTTTCCTGCTTCTGATATCCTCAGCAGAAGAGCTCAGTGACAAACCTTTATGACTGCCACAAAAGCACAGGGAGAGGAGAGAAGAGGCAAACTGCCATCTGTAATGGAATGTAGAGAATGGAAGTCTCTCAGTCAGCGTTAAGGGTTTTTTGAAAATCATGTTCCTGATTCAAGTTGTGCTTTTGCCTGGATATGCTCAGATTTAGGTCCAGGGCAGAGAGAAAATAATTCCATCAGGGTGAAAGTCTAAGCAATTTAATACAATGAAGCAAGATAGGGACTTGAGATATTTAAGGATGTATATGATCAATAATTGACAGAAAGAAAGGCACTATGATTTTTTAAAAAAGTAAACAAACAAAATCAGTGCCAACAGACAGAAAGCAAATAATAAACACACCATGACATAGATGAAATTCAGATACTAAAGAGAGAGGGCCAGAAATAAGACCTATGATTAGTGATCAGAAGATGGGACACAAAAGTTGAGACTGAATTGTAGTTATTGGAAATCAAGGGCCTAGTTCATTACCAAGACAAGTAATGATGGTGGTGGGTTAAAGGTCAGTTTGAAAAGGGGAGAGGAAATTCAGAACAGAAAGCGGGGAGTTAGAGACCTCGCTTACACGTATGCTGAAATTAGCAAAAATAAGAAAATAATAGTAATAGACAGTCTAACGAGGAGCCCGCAACTAAAAGTCACCCAGAAACTAATCATTCAAAGGACCGTAGATGAAGGGGAGAATACACTCTGAGTGAGATTTATGGTTTGAGGGGATGGTGGGGTGTGGAAGAGCATTAGGACCCCTTAACCTGCCTCTCAGCCCATGGGTACCAGGACTTTGACAGCTAAATGAACCTTGGCCAATGGACAGAGCCCTGGGGGCCGGGGGGTAGAGTTCTCAGGGCAGACCTAGGTCTGGGTCAGGACAGGAAGTTAAAACTATCGATATCTTCTCTTCCAAGTCTTCAAATCGGTCTTAAATAAACGTTGTCACTGTGCACCTAAAAAAAAATAAAAATAAAAATAAAAATAAAAATAAAAATAAAAATAAAAATAAAAATAAAAAGTAACAAGCACTCAAGGCCCGCTCAGGAGAAGTGAACCTGGAAGGTAGCTCGTTTTATTTAAGGAGCTAGCTACAGGCGCTGAAGAACTCAGTGGGTAAGTGTACTGGCTGCTCTTGCACAGGACCTGGGTTCTGTTTTTTGCACCCATGTGGCAGCATTCATCCACCTCTAGCTACAGTTCCGGGAATCCAACACCCTCTTCTGGCCTCTGTGGGTACTACACATGTGGTGCATCTTCGTACATTCAGGAAGACTGGAATACATAAAATAAAATAACTTTGAAAGGAACGAGTTACTAAAGAAACAGAGACCTTAGAAAGAAAAGGACACACACACACACAGTCCCTGATTTTGATAGGAAGTTTGGGGAAGTAGGTGACAGTATTAGAATCCAGGACATGAGCTATCTGGCAGAAACTAGAACCAAGTTGAGGCCAAAATTTTAAAAATAAAAAAATAAAACTAGATGGTGGTGGAACCAAAGAAAAGACACAGTCACTGCTGTTGGGCACAGCAGGAGGGCAGAATGGAGAAGCCTGGCTTTTCCTCTTCGGATGCACTTTATGTCACACCAGTGCTTTCTCTCTACTCAGCCTCTGCGGCACCCAGGCCACACTGGAGTTTTGCCACCTTTACTGGAACTGTGGGGAAGGGGCCTGAAGAGGAGTCTGCAGGTGATTCCCGTAGGAATCCAAGCAGCTGGTGTTACTGAGAGCTGTTTGCCGCTGACTTCTCCATTTCAGGAACTGGGGAGGAATTAGGTTATACATCAAAGTTCTACAGAATCATCTAAGACGGAAGACAAAAGGTGATGGGGGCAAGAACTGAAGGCACCACCTGTAATCACACCACTAGGGAAGCTGAGGCAGGAGGATCACCAACTGGAGGCCAGCCCGAGTTCCAGAGCAAAACCTTAGCGATAAAGAAAGGGAATTCACAGATACTAGCAGGAGGGATGGTGACCCCGGAGACTGGAGCTTCTTGGGTAAAATAGTAGGGATGTTTCTGGCAGACAAGATTTGTAACAGCGGGAGGCCTTCTCCCTGTTTTTTGACAGAGGTGGGGATGGAAGCAAAGGGGAGAAGAAAAAGGGAGGGCAGGGTAAGGTGACTGGAGAACGATGGCTGTTAAGTATGTCAGGCGTCTGCTCCCTGAGTTTGGATATGTAAGGACTCTGGCTGACTCTTATTCTTCTAAGAATCCAATCTCTTTCTTAGGTTCCTGGAATAGTAGAAATGCCGTTTAATTTGCCCAAGTTTTGTGTTTTCTTCTGAATTCTAGAATCTCACTGGACAGTAAGGCATTAATTAGAGTATGTTTGTGATTGTGTGTGTATGTGTGTGTGTGTGTGTGTGTGTGTGTGTGTGTGTGTGTGTGTACAAACAGAAACATTTTTTTCCTGAAACTCATGGCTAGCTTCCTCTCTCATGGGTGAGCTTAAATGTATAACTAATTTTGAAGTACATAATATTCTGTTATCAGTGATTTCTTTTTTTAAAAAAAAGCCCATATTTCATTGACTTAAGTTAATCTGCTTGAATAAACGAAACCAGGGCGTGACTCAGCATGGGAAAGTGGGAAGTGAGTCTGTGGGAACGCGTTTCCTATGGTAACCTTAGCGGACTGCAGTTTGCTGTGCCCCCAGATTCCTAAGCACCAAGACTTAGGAACACTTACAGCTTCCTCTCTGACCTCCCAAGGGCCCTGCTTCTGCCTAGCCTTGGGGAGCAGCCATAGGTGCATTCCTGTGCTGAGATAGGTGTCTGCTAGGTTGACTTGGCTGGGTGGAGTGTGTTACTACAACAACCTGAATTAATCACACATCTTTGGAAAGCACCAAAAGGAAGCCTAGTTCAGCCATTTAGAATATTCAGGAAGGAACCAGAGGCAAGGCCTAAAAATAAGAAACAGCATGGGGCTGAAAATTAGGGAAGCTTGGGCTTCTATTGTTCACTAATAAATCAAACAATATTACTTTAAAAATTAAATATATTATGCTTGGTGTGTTTTATTTTTTAAAAAGCCAAGGATATGTTTTGTAGAAGGCCCATGCTGAGGTATCCCTCCCCCTCAAGATGCCAGCTATATCGTAGGTCTAGTATAGAATAGAGTTTATTTGGGAACATAGGAAGGGGAGTTAAGAAGGGAGTAGAGGCGGAGAAAGAGAAGGGGACAGAGAGAGAGACAGAGAGGGAGACAGAGAGAAAAGAGGCTGGCAGAACACGAAGGGGGGAGGAGAAAGGGAAGAGAGGGAGAAAGGGGTTAGGGAGAGCAAAGAGGGTCAGAGAGTCAGAGAGAGAAAAGGGCAGAGAGAGAGAAGCCAAACAGTCCTGTTTATAGCTAGCCAGGCCTACCTGGATGTTGCCAAGGTAACTGCTGAGTGGAGCCTAGAGGGAATGCCAACAATGCTTTCATCATCAAAGTAGATATTTGTTTTCAAGTTTTATCATCTTTTTTTTCACTAAAAATGACTCATACAAGGACTTGGGGTCTGATTTTTTTTTTCCCTCAATGTACCACGATATATCCAGTTATTTCTCAACCTATTGCACTTTGAGTTTCAGTACAGATGTCATAGCCTGGCCCAACAAAAAATGTCAACAAGACAATGATTGTGAGAGCAAATGGCCACCTCCATCAACACATGCAAATTAAACATACTCAAGGACTGCTATATAGTCAACGTTTTTGGACTTCAAATATGAATACAGACCTGTCGTGCTCACTTCCTTTTCTATGTGAAGACTTTTAATGTCTTCCCATTTGTCTATATTTGCTTGTGTCCCTTGTGGCTTGGAGATGTGGGGGGGGGGGAAGTAGGGAGGGAGGGAGAGAGAGAGAGGGGGAGAGAGGAGGAGAGAGGGGGAGAGAGGGGGTCTTCCTCAATCCCTTTCCACTTTACTTTTCTGAGTAGATCTCTCAGTGGGTTCTGAACTTGGTGATGAGGCTAGCCTGGCTGAGCTCCTTGTGTAGGACACACAAATATCATGCTGTTCAGTGTAGATCACTGTGTTTTCTTTACTGACTGAGCCTTATCCCCAGCTCAGTTTCTGTATCTTAGCAACAGAAAAGCACATCCTTGGCCAATGTTCTGAAGTGTTCCTTCTGTATTTTCTTCTCATTAGTTATAGTTTCTGGCGTTGCTTTTCTGCCTTTCACCCATTTCAAATCAGTTTCTGGAACTGACGAAAGCTAGGTATCTGTCTAGTTTCACTCAGTTTTAGGTTGGTTTCCATGTCTCACCATTTTTCGAAGAGATTGTCCATTTCCAAGTTACATCTTTACTGCTTTTGTCAAAGTTCAGTTGGCTATGGATGAGTTTACCCCAGGATGCCTGTGTTCTACGTCTGTATGTCTGTCTATGCTGGTTTGATCACTCCAACTTCATATTACATTTTTTTAAAGATTTATTTACTTACTTTATGTATATGAGTAGCTGTCTTCAGAAACACCAGAAGAGTGTATCAGAGCCCATTACAGATGGTTGGGAGCCTCCATGTGGTTGCTGGGAATTGAACTCAGGACCTCTGGAAGAGCAGGCAGTGCTCTTAACCGATGAGCTATCTCTCCAGTCCTTCATATTACATTTTGATTCAAGATAGTTTGCTTTGTTCTTTTTTATCAAGACTGAATATTCAAGGAGGGGGTTGTAGTTCCATACAAGTCTTATGAATTTTTTTCTGTAGTTTTGTAGAGAATTCCCTTGATAATTTGATAGGAATTATGTTGAACTTGAAATTTGCTTTTGGTAGTATAAACTTTTTTCTGCATTTTTACTGAGAATCCCATACATGCACATAATGCATTTTCATCAACTCTAACCCCACTTCCTTCCCCTCGTTTCTCCCCAAACACCACACTCCAACCTCCCAGCTTCATGATTTCACAATCTGTCTTTTTTTAAAAACAACTCGGTGTGGATACTTTGACAATACTGATTCTTCGGATCCATAACTGTGTGTTACCTTTTGCTTTGTGTCTTGCATTAATATTTTGTAATTTTTACTATATTTTTGCTTGAATTTATTCTCATGTAATTGTTGTGGCTACTGTAAATGTGATTGACTCCTTGATTCCTACTTGGCATTCAGTGACACTACTGACATTTTGTGTATTGATTTTGTATCCTATAACTTTCCAGAATGAAATTATTAGCTCAAATCATTTTAGCAGTATTTGGGTTTTTCTAAAATCATGCAAGGTACATACCAAGAAAAGTAACATTCTTGTTTTGAATTTGAATTAACTTCTCTTTGTCTGTTGCTTGTTTGCCTGTCTAGCACCCCCTCCCATTGCTATTTTAAATAAAAGTACTAAACATACACATCTTTTTTAATTCAAAATAATGTTTTCATAAAATATATTCTGATCAGTTTCTGCTCCCCTAATTCCCCCCATGTCCTCCCTACCTCCCTACCCATCCAACCCCAGGCTTTTGTTTTCTTCCTCTCTCTCTCTCTCTCTCTCTCTCTCTCTCTCTCTCTCTCTCTCTTTCTCTCTCTCTCTCTCAAAAAAAAAGGCAAATAAATGAAAGAAAAGAAAGGAAGGAAAGAAGGAAAGAAGGAAGGAAGGAAGGAAGGAAGGAAGGAAGGAAGGAAGGAAGGAAGGAAGGAAGAATTTGAGAAACACACACAGACACACAAACTTAGAAAAATCAGAAATCCTAACCCTCCCTCAGAAGCATGGCGAACTCTCTTTCCTCCCTTGTGTCTGTCTCTTTTCCTCTAGGGACCCAGAAGTCTGGCCTATTCCTTCTGCCCAGTAATTGGACCATGGCTTCTTTCCTGACAGATCAAAGCCAATCTGGGAACAGTCCCTTGACATCAGAGCCACCCCTACACAGCCACACCCTGTTATCATTCAGTTGGGTCCTTATCTGGGTTTGGTTTGGTTTGGCTTGGTTTTGTGTCAGGATAGCATAACTGGGCTTATGGAGTAAGTCTGGAAAAATTCTCTCCACTTTAATTTTTCAGCCGTTGAATGGAGTTTTCCATACATGAATATTAGTTTTGTCAGGTCTAGGGTAACCATGTAATACCTGTGTTTCTTTTTTATTTTCTGTCTGTTTGGAAGATCTATCTATTCCTGAAAGTTGGGTGTTATAATCCCTGGACACTTTCTGTTTCCTATTGCTTGTTTGGGTGTGTGTGTGTGTGTGTGTGTGTGTGTGTGTGTGTGTGTGTGTGTACTGTTCTTTTGCTTCTATATTATGGTTTCTAATTTTGTGTTTTTATGCAGTGTGTGTGTATGTGTGGTGTGTGTGTTGTGCTTTTTCTTTGCTTTTGTTTGTTTGCTTTTTACTTTGGTTGGGTTGTTTGCCTGTTTGTTTGCTAAAGAGAAAGAGAAAGAAGGTGTGATATTAGGTGAGTGGGAGGTGGAAGGAGCTGGGAGGAGCTGGGAAAAGGAACCATGATCAGAATATATTATTTGAAAGGCATTCACTGTTAATAAAAGTCCCCACCACTGTATTACAGTCTGCCTCTTCTTTTATTTCAATTAATATTTACTCTATTTATTTTGGTTCTCTGGATGCATACTGTGCCAGTAAACTGTTAAACCACTCTGAGTTCCTGGCTGGGTGTGCATGTGGCTCTGCACCCACCCAAGAGCTCTGGAATCACAAATGAAAGACACAGACACACACTACCTTTATAGTTTATTATGCCTTAGCTAGCTCAATGGTTGGGCCATTCCTGAACCTCCACGTGGCTAACACACTCTCTTCTGGTTTTCCTGAGTTAATACTTGCTAAATCTATATTTCATCTCTGCTACCCCAGACCCAATTGGGGGAGTGGCCCCTGGGGCCACTTTCTCTTAACTCTTACATATTGACAGTCTCTCCCTCCTGCACCTTTTCCCAAGTGGTCTGTCTCCTGCGCCCTCCTCATGGCAGAATCCCTCTTCCCGGCACTGAGTTTCTTGCCCAGGAATCCTAAAAGTCCCACCTCTACCCCTCTGCCCAGCCATTGGCTGCTGGCTTTTTATTGACCAGTCCAAAAACCAACAGTTGGCAGGGACCTGCAGTGGACCTGTGAGCTTTGTAAGCACAAACCAAATCCCCAACAGCAAACATACCTAAAATTGTTATTTTCTGTCTCTGTCATTAATGCCCTTTGTCACTTCTTTCTTGGACTTTTGTATCCGACATAACTATTGCTCTTTCTGGCTTCCTTTAGACTCCGTTCCCGTGGACTTCATTTTCCAACTTCATTTTCAACCTGTGTGTGTTTAGAAGGGAAGTGAATTTCTTCAAAGTGACACACGATTGACATTTTTAAAAATCCATTTAGTTATTCTATCTTTCATTTTGTGAATTAATATCATTTATTATTTTAAGGGAACTGTTTTCTACCATGGCACTAGTTTATAGCTTTTTGTCTTTTTTTTTTTTCAGTATTACCCTTTTATGGTTTTCCTTTTACTTCAGAGATATGATTCAACTCTTACTGTATTTTTATTGGTCTAGTCTAGATTTTTGTTGTTTTTGTTTTGGTGATGTTATCAAAATTGGGGGTCACAACTGTGTCCCAAGACAGGTCAACCATTAGCCCTCAGCAATTCCATAAGAAGGACCAAATTAATAGTGAAAAGCAGAAAAGGGAGGTTTATTCAATGTGGCCGCCTTGGAAAGAGGAACAAAGGAACTCAGCAAATCCTCAAGTCTCAGAGTCTTGAGGTGAGGTCAAAGTTCAAAATAACAGTCAAAAATATGTACTCATGGCCAAGGTGCAGTCTTTCTTGCCATTGACCCATCATTATCCGGATTTCAGTCTCATCTTGTAGAGTAAGAGTCCATGATTCCCTCAGAAGATGATACCCCAGAGATTCAAATAGTATGTAAACACGAAGAGTATTTTATTCTGCAGAAGTCTAGCAGGCAGAGGTCTCTCATTACCAAGAGAGAGAGACCCCAAAATGAGTTCACAGATCCACTTAAATTAGGGGACTTCTGGGGCAGGTGACCTCTATCTTAATCTGTTGGGTCCATCTCTGCAGAAATTCCAGAACCATTATCAGGGTATGGGGGCTGGAAACTGTTGCTGGGGAGTCTAGATACTACTGCTGAAGAAGTCTGGAAACTGCTGTTGCCTCAGGCCAGGTGGCAAAGAAGCTTCTGAGGCCTGGACTTGCCTGGATTTGTCTAGTCCTTGGAAATAGATTTAGGCCTTGTCTCCTGAACTCCAATTTGAAGTTTATCATGGAGTCAGCCTAGCCTTCTCAGGAGAACATGAAACTTCTTTCAGGGAGACAAATTCCCCCTCTTGTCTGCTGCCTCTTTTTTATTCCAGCATGAAATTCTGGGGAATATTCCCATGTCTTTGGCATTCATCTTTTCAATAGTCTGATAGACTGAGAGTTAGAAGCATCCCGTAAGAATATCTTCATTTCTGCCAGAACAATTACATATCCCTACTTTCTGTTTTAACATCCTCTGTCTTAAAGTAGAGGATGTCTATTTCTGAAACAAATGTGCAATTAATTTGACCGTGATGATTTGGGTTGGTGATCTTTCTCCTCCCATCTCCAAGATTAACACTAATCAGATATGCAGCTATATGTATAAATATGTATGTATATTTAAAGACACTAAAATCAAGTGAAAATAGTTGCTTACAAAGTAACCATTCAAGCCGGGCAGTGGTGGCGCATGCCTTTAATCTCAGCACTTGGGAGGCAGAGGCAGGTGCATTTCTGAGTTCGAGGCCAGCCTGGTCTACAGAGTGAGTTCCAGGACAGCCAGGGCTACACAGAGAAACCCTGTCTCGAAAAACCAAAAAATAAAAAAATAAAAAAATAAAAAAAAACAAAGTAACCATTCAAACACAGATTTGAACCAATCCTTTAAAAGAAGTTTGACTTTTGAGACACTCTCCTAAGTAGCCAATGGTTTGAAATACAAACAACAGAAGACAGAATATATATTTTTTAACAAAACATAAATCTTGCCTGGAGCTCACCATATAGAATAAAACAACTTCGTTTAGAATATGGCAGGCAGCCATTTAGAGGAGATGCATACATACTGTCCCCAACAGAAAGACACCATAGAAAAAATATCCAGATTATTTTTAAATCAACAGCCCAGATGCATCTACCACATGCTAAGACCCAAGCAATTACAGTTTAACGAAGTGGTCCTTTTTAATAACAATAATTAGATGAAGCTTACACAGTGTGGAAAAATAAAACCTTACAAAACTGGTTTGATTAACTACCCCATTATCTCCTAAATCACACATTGAGAGGATACTCAAGACACACAAATACAAAACCAGTGGATCAAAAATATTGAGACATTAGCTAGCCTTAAGGGAAGAATAGTCAAAACAGATGGCACAAACCAGGGAGAAAGCATTTGTAGAAACTGGATTTTATAAGACAGTTTATATTAGATTTCAATTCGACATTCAGGCCATGCTCACTTTTACTTATATGTAAAACATGCTCTCTCTCTCTCTCTCTCTCTCTCTCTCTCTCTCTCTCTCTCTCTTCCTTTTCCCTTCCCTCTGAGTCTCTGATTTTTATTCTCCAAAACCAGCTTCCCCAAACCATAAAAGCAATCAGAGGCACAGTTTATAAGATGGATGCACAACAGCTAAACTTTGAGGTCTTCACTTTTAGTATGTAATGTAAGCATCCAAAAATCGCTGAAAGAAGACCCAGACTCAGATAGTATGCAAAAACACAGAGCATTTATTATGCAGAAACAACCAGCATGTGGGGGTCAACTATTCTTTGAAATGGTGACCCCCAGACAAAGGCATACAGGCCTTCTTATAGGAAACCAGGGGAACTATCTAGAAGGATTAGGTAATCTAAAATTTCATTGGTGGGTGCTGGGGGGGTCATAGGTGATCAGTGGTCTATATTCCTATGTCATGAAATAGGGCTGCCCAGTGCAGAGGTCCCATGTAGATGGCCCATTCTGAGATAACCCCCCCTTTTTTTCGGTTATCCCCAAGCTTTTCTTTGGGAGGGGGTTTTATGATATTGTTCTGGATTTTATGGTCTGTTCTTTCCTTCTTTCTTTCTTTCTAAGATTTATTTTATTTTATTTATATGAGTACACTGTTGCTGTCTTCAGACACATCAGAAGAGGGCATCAGACCCCATTACAGATGGTTGTGAGCCACCAAGTGGTTGCTGGGAATTGAACTCAGGACCTGTGGAAGAGCAGTCAGTGCTCTTAACCGCTGAGCCATTTCACCAGCCCTTATGGTCTGTTCTTAAAGCTGGTGTCTTATGATCTAGTTTCTGAGACTTATAGTCCCTATTCCTGAAGCTGGTGCCTTGTGTTTTTTTTGTTTGTTTGTTTTGTTTTGTTTTTTATCAGCCTGGTCCTTAAATGGAGACAAATGGGGATTATGTTGCCCTTTCAGTAAGAGTTTACATATAGCTCCTGTAACATCTTGACAAGCCTAGTGTAATAACAAAAGGAAGATGACATAATTCCACAGTATTACGTATATAAAACATTTAGTTAAGCATCATCTATTGAGATACTAAGCTTTTCAAAGAGCAAATCTCAATATTCCAAGGAAATATAACTGTTTGAACAAAACAGGAAAACTGAAGAAATGTTCAGGTGAGGATGAAGAGGGGGACTCTCTGTCTTTTATCAAAGGGTGGGGTTGTGAGGGGAATGACTAAAGGTAAGCTTGAAAAGCATTTTCTTTCTTTCTTCTTTTTTTTTTTTTTTTTTTTTTTTTTTTGAGATTATGAATTACATCATTTTCCCTTTTCCTTTCCTACCTCCTTTCCCTCCCGAGTACTCTTACTTTCTGTCGTTGAAACTCATGGAAATCCAACCTGCTCAGTCTGTATGTTACTGGTATGAATGTTTTCAGGGTTGGCCATTTGGTATTGGATAATCAATTGGTGTGTGCTTCCCTGGGGAAGACTTTCTCCCACTCTCACTTCTCCATAGTTGCTGGTAGTTCTTCGTGTAGGGTTGGCTTTTAAAGGAACTTGACAATCAAATTGTCAGTTACCTAACACACTGTATAGGAACAGTTACCCATAAATATGAGTATTGGACTAAATGATCCAATGCACATAGACTCTTTCTTTTGAATGATATATATGTATTATAACAGAGCAAAGTACAAACCTATAAACACAGAAATAAGATTATAAAGAAAGAGATGTCTTGTCAGGCTTCAACTAGTGTGCCTTAGCTAATAGCACTGATATGCAAAGTCAACAAATCCAAACCAGACTCACCCACAGATTCAGTTATCACCATTATTGACTTGCAAATTAAACTTTCCTCAGCTGGTGCTTTAACTTTCACTGACTTCCTTCCTTTGGTATGTTAATTGAGATGTCAGATTATGCTATGCCAAAAATAATAATAATAATAATAATAATAATAATAATAATAATAATCTGTCTTCAAGGACCTGTTCATTTAAGCATGGGATTCTCCTCCCCTCCCATCTATTTTCCCAATGAAAACTTCCAGCACCACATTCTAACTTTGAAAATAGCGACTCTGTGTGGTTTCTGCTCCAACTTCTGAAGCCCAAATTGAAATAGTTCTCCTCTACCAATTACTCTTCCAATTTGTCTTGGCCAAAGCTTGCAGATCTAGGACCTCCAGGCATCAAATACGCCTGCCCCTCCCCCCCAACACACCTTTTCATTTTAAATGATCTTCAACCTTCCAATTTTCATATTTCCATATCAACAATCAAGGGAATGGAGCCCTAGCAACCTTCATAAATAGTGAAGTGTATTATTTACAACACAATGCATTATCTCTTAGCAACTATTTCAAAGCAAAAGCTCATCTCAACATTGTCAATATGTGTATATTCTAAATGGACTAAGGCAAAAGGCATATCTCTAAATACAGGTCAACCATGAAACTAATCTTTTAATTTTAACATTTTAACTTTGTCTAGCAAAAGCAATTCAGATATTTTGAGCACTTAATAAAAAAAAATATATGTATACCTATCGCTTTTAAATTCTGTAACTAGCGTTTTTTTTTGTTTTTTTTTTTTCCCCCAACATAGTTAATATTTGAAAGCAGCATCCTCAGTTTTGGGGAGAGAGTGCTTGTTTGTTTGTTTGTTTTTGTTTTTCAAGACAGGATTTCTCTGTGTACCCGCTCACTGTCCTAGAACTAGCTCTGTAGACCAGGCAGGCCTCAAACACAGAGATCTGCCTACCTCTGCCTCCCCCAGAGCTGGATTAAAGATACAGAGCGACACTGCCCACCACATCCTTAAATCTTTTCAAAGTGTAAGCTTACAATTAACATTTCAATTAATTTAAAGTCTAGAACCAGAGGTAAAGTCTAGAATCGGTTTCTTTTTCTTAAACTCTTTTGAGTCCTTGGATTTTAACTTCAAAAAATATACACAAATAACAGCTCTTGTAGAGTCCAAAATCACCCAAAACACATTCATTCATATGAACACTCACTTGTTTAAAGGTAGATCAACCATGATTAACAATGCATAAGTTTGTTTTTTCTGTTTTTGTTTTTGTTTTTAATTTTATTTAATTTTTTTTTCCACACTCCAGATCTTATCCCCCTCACGGTCTACCCTCCAACTGTTCCACATCCCAAGGCCCCCCCATCTACACGAGGATGTTCCCACCCCCTCCACTTCCCATCCCACCAGACCTCCCCACTCCCTAGGACCTACAATCTCTTGAGGGTTAGGTGCATCTTCTCTGACTGAATCCAGAACCGGCAGTCCTCTGCTGTATATGTGTTGGGGACCTATATCAGCTGGTATATGCTACCCGGTTGGTGGTCCAGTGTCTGAGAGATCTCAGGGGTCCAGATTAATTGAGACTGCTGGTCCTACAAAGTCTCCTCCTCCTCAGCTTCTTCCAGTGTTTCCCTAATTCAATTACAGGGGTTACCAGCTTCTGTCCTTTGGTTGAGTGCAAATATCTTCATCTGACTCTCTCAGCTGCTTGTTGGGGCTTTCTGAGGGCAGTCATGATAGGTTCCTTTTTGTGAGCCTCAATAATAGTGTCAGACCTTGGGACCTCCCCTTGAGCTGGATTCCACTTTGGGCCTGTCACCCTCCTTTTCCTCAATAAAATGCAGAAGTGAAGTGGTCCTGATGTAGGAGAAACTGGAAGTACTGAATATGCTCTAAAGGCTTAGAAGTAATTGAGTCACATAAAACAGAATTTAGCTAATGGAACCCTGCCTCCAAAGCACCCTAAAGATAAGCAGTGCATGAACCAGGTCTGTTAGAAATAGGTAGAAATTTAGAATGCTAGAATGCTAATGTTTGTTCACCTTGATTGGTCTCCAATTAGGCTCAATTCCCATGACAAAAGGAGACATCCTGGACTTTCAGTCAGCCATTAGGCCCATCCCCACATCAAAGAATATGCCCCTAGGGAGCAGCTCAAGGGGGTAGTTCAGGATGGCTACAACCATTAAGTCCTGGTCTGCCATTAAGTTCCCTATGCTAGAGGACAGGCAAGATGAATCTGAGAAACTATTCGAAAAGAACAGCACTAGTGTACTTAAGAAGTAACCTTGGCAATATCTTTGCTGTGTAAATCTCCTATCTTCCCAGGTGGCCAGACTTATACTCTCTTGTCTCTTTTTAAATTGTTTAAAGAATAACCTGGGGCCAGGAACTAAAAGAGGTTTAAGGATAGTAGCATATGTGGAATGAATAAACCTAAGGTGTAAATACGTTAGTAAAAATCTTCTATTTCCAGCAGGCTCCTCTGGGAGCAGTAGCCAGAGCTGAACACATGCTATATTAAAGAGCTTTTTCCTTTATTAATTTCAAAGTAGGCAGAATGATTTCTCACTGGGAAGGCATATTAATTCTGGAATGATAGTGATTTTCTTTTCAGGAGCTCCAGGGTCAGAGATTGGGTGTTGCTCCATGACTCTCCTAGAAATCATCTCAAGCATATAAAAGAGTAGTCAGCTGTAGTTCTCCCTAGGGAGTACCAAACTGGTAAACACATGATATTTTCATGGTTACCTAAATCATGACAGATCTCAACACCCTGATTTTTCTAATCCAAATGTTTCAGCAGAGCTCCAGTGGTTCAAAAAAGCCCCAGATCTTTCTTGTCACCGGCATATGCCCCAAATAGTTCAAAAGAACCCGGAATTTTCTCAGAAGAGCTTTCAAATTGACAAGGTCAATTATTGTTAGATTATGGACCTAAAACTTTAAGACACCTATCGCTCTAGAAAGTCAACCTTGTTCTCTCCTGGAGCTGACAGGCCTCTTATACACAGGGCACAGGGGGAAAAGGAAAACCTAAGACAAAGGAAACCTAAGCATGACTCCCTGAAGCCTCTGGCCACAGTCTATGACTTTAAGTTATTGTCAGGTGTCAAATACATTAGAGCTCTCTCACCATGGTTGCTGTGTTTCTCTATTTTACAATAACAACAGATACTGTGCAACAGAAAAACACAGAAAGACAAAGCCAAATTGTGACAGCCCTAATGGTTCAAAAGAATCTCAAATTGCTCTAGGGTTAGGGTTAGGGTTGAGTCCATAGGCAAAGGCAAAGCTGATCAGGGAGAGACTTTCTGGGTACCAGATATTCTGTTCAAACTCTATTCATTTGTTTGTTTGTTTGTTTGTTAGATTCATTTGGCATCAATGAGCAGAGGTAAAAAGCAGCTGATTCTGCTACAGTGGAAAGAGGAAAATATCTCTGGAGTAAAACGACTCTGGCAACTACTAGGAGCTTCCATCTTTCCTCACCACCCTGCATCAGCTCACTGGGAGTGGCAGGCACCACCAAAATGTGTTTTAATCCCTCTGTGGCTTCTATCTTGCTATCAGTTGCAGTTATAATAAATCTGGTTTTTAAAGTTATGATTATAAGAAGTTAATTTGAAACAATAGCACCTTAACAATGTAGGGAGAGGTAGAGAAACAAAAAAGAAATATACAAAAATGCAATAAAAAGAGATCAACACTTGGAATCGGTTCCTCTGAGTAATTTGAATTTCTATATCCAATTTTCACGGTTTGTATTATCTAAGTGCTAATACACCAATGCCATTATTGTTATTATGTTTTTTCCAGTTTTTATTACTGAAGCTATGGTTTGCACATTGTACAACACTATAATAAAATATTAATATACTTAAAGTTTTTCTGCATACTTACTCTTACCAGTGAGTTTAATACCTTTTGATGTTTCCTTCCTACTCACTAGAGGTGTTTTCTTTCAAATTACAGAACCTCATTTAGCCTTCGTTTTGAGACAAGTCTAGAAAGGATACATTGTTTCAGCTTTTTTTTTTTTTTTTTTTTTTTTTCATTTGTAAAGGAAAGCATTTCCAAGTATAATATTCCTGAGCGACTCAGGCCATATCAGCCGCCTGATACCCACCCACAAGCTACAGCCCGCCTGATACCCACCCACAAGCTACAGCCTGCCTGCCTCCCAGGAGGTCCTTAGTAACCAAAGATATAGGTGAGAATCTCGCCCAAATACCACTGGTCTGCTTCCTACCTGGGCTACAGTCAAATTAGTCCTACTAACCCACAGTTAAAATTTCTGACCCAGAATTGTTCCTGTTTAAAAGAACTGCAGGGACAATAATGGAGAAGAGAACGAAAGAAAGGAGGTCCAACGACTGGCCCAACTTGGGGTCCATCCCATGAGAGGAGGGGACCAAGGTCTGACACTGTTACTGATGCTATGATGTGCTTACAGATGGGAGCCTGGCATGGCTGTCCTCTGAGAGGCCCTATCAGCAGCTGACAGAGACAGAAGCAGATACTTACACCCAACCATTGAACTGAAGTCATTGAGGACCCCTATGATTGAATTAGGGAAAAGATTGAAGAAGCTGAAAGGAAGAGTGACCCTATAGGAAGACCAACAGTCTCAACTAAACGAGACCCCAGGGAGCTCCCACAGACTGAGCCACCAATCAGGAGCATACACTGGCCCGTCAGAGGCCCCTGGCACATATATAGCAGAGGTTGCCTGGTCTGGCCTCAGGGGGAGAAGATGTGCTTAATCCTTGAGAGACATAAGGCCCCATGGAAGGGGGGGTTTGAGGTGGGGGAGCACCCTCATGGAGGCAAGTGGGAGGAGGGATGGAATGAGGAACTGTGGGAGGGAGGACCAAGAGGGAGGGGCAATGATTGGAAAGTAAATAAAATAAAAGATTTAAAATAAGCCTTACTAAATATTAAAAAAATATTCCTGACCAGTAGAGGGTTTGTTTTGTTGTTTTGATCTGTTCTCTTCAGCACTATAAATAAAGGATCATACTCTGCCCTGGCCTTCCAAGGCGGAGAAGTGTGCTGCCTGGTGCTGGGGATAGTGTATTTTCTCCTGCTCGGCTGAGGATTTCCTCTTGACTGTTAATCTTTCAGATTTTAATTGTGAGGTGTCTTGGCTTAGTCTTGGTTGAGATGAATCTGGCTTGTGACTTTGATCTTCCTCTCTATAAATATCTGTAGCCTTCTCTGGGTTTGGGAAGTTTTCAGATGTAACCGTTCAAACTGTCCTACCACTCTAGCAGCAAGGGCCACGTAGATCAACATCTCCTGCGTAATCAAAGTTATCCCAAAGTTCATGTAAGCTTTCTTCTTGTATCTCCACTGTTTTTCCTCTTTTTTCCCCTCTCCTCTTTGTATTTTCAAACAGACCGCCCCTGGTTCTGCTGTTGGTTCTTTTCTGTTATGGATGCCTTCCATCCCACTTTTCCACCTTGCTGAAAATCCTTTTTTAGCTCAAGTGATTTAGACTGGTTAGTTTGTTCACTCTGCTTTGCTCATTAAATACTGAATTATTTTTTCTGAGTTGTCTTGAACTTCATTGAGCTTCCTAAAAATACATATTTTGACTTCTTGATCCAAGAGTTTGCATATGTTAGTTGTTATGTGATCAGTCTCCCTGATGTCTTATCTTAGGTGAGGCCAAATGTCCTGAAAGCTTTAAACAGCTATTGAAGAGTAAATGATGTCTTTGTGTAAAAGGAATTGATACTTAAATTCTCTCATCTTCATAATCTGTATGTACCCATCTGTGGTGGCCGAGGGAGTGGCACTATTAGGAGTGGCACCTACTTCCTTGTTGAAGTAGGTGTGTCACTGTGGGCATGGGCTTAAGACCCTCACCCTAGCTGCCGGAAGTCAGTTTTCTACTAGCAGCCTTCAGATGGAGATCTAGAACTCTCAGCTCTACCTGCACTATGCCTGCCTAGATGCTGCCCTGCTCCCACCTTAATGATAATGGGCTGAACCTCTGAACCTGTAAGTCAGCCCAATTAAATTTTGTCTTTTTTTTTTTAATTAATTTATTTAATATATGTGAGTACAGTTGTTGCTCTCTTCAGACCCACCAGAAGAGGGCATCAGATCCCGTTACAGATGGTTGTGAGCCACCATGTGGTTGCTGGGGTTTGAACTCAGGACCTCTGGAAGAGCAGCCAGTGCTCTTAACCACTGAGCCACCTCTCCAACCCCAAATTTTGTCTTTATAAGAGTTGCCTTGGTCATGGTGTCTGTTCACAGCAGTAAAACCCTAAGACACCACCCTTCTGAAGTTCTAAAGAGACTCCCCATTGTATCTGACCTTTGGTCACTGTGGCAGTTTGAGCACTAGATGACGCTCTAGGTTCAGGTTTACTGTCAGTTCATGATTGGTATATAGTCACAATTTCACCTTTGAAATTACTCAGTCCATTTTTGCCCTCAGGTCTGCAGCTGATGTGCTATTCAGAATGTTCTGACAAAAAGTGCTGAGAAAAGATAATGCAGCTCAATAAAACACTGTCTGAGTCTGTAGTGGGCCTGGATGCTTCACACACAGCCAGCAGCCTGTGGCTAAGGTGCCAAGAGTCTCTGCCCAGCACTTTGCCTTACTGTGGAAGGTACAACAACTTGTCACCTATTTTCTTCTTCTTTTGGGGTACAATGGTTCTTTTCATATCATCCTGCCTGGGTTAGGAGCATGATGGGCAGTCATGTGACAATACAATGTTTTGCTGCTTCCAGTACTCACAACCCACTGAACGCAATGCAGAAATGAGGGAAGACTAAGACACTTGATTCTGTGGGTTACCAGCTGCTAAAATGAACCAGTGGCCCTGAGACCTGTTATGAGTGATACATAACTATTCAACTAGGGTCATTGTGGTTGGCACTGGGAGTAAGGGGGCACTGACCCAGGGACGAAAACTAATAGAATTTTTCTTGGTGTTGGCTTTCCCTGGCTCAAAAGTTAAAAGACAATGATGCGTGTTTCCATCACCGTCCTGGGCCAGATGGGGGAGTTATGGAAGAAGTCCTTTGATTGCCATGCTAACACAGGCTTGATCGATATGCTCAGACCTAGTGATGGAGACCATAGGCTCTGCCTGCACTGAGATTTCCCCATGGTAAACCTGGTACCAGAACTCAAGTCTAAAACCTGGATTTAACTCTGTTCCTTTCCTAAGTTAGGAAGCATTTTCCCCGGTGCTGTGTTTCTTTGAGTTGGAGGAAGGCTGATATAGAAAATCATTTTCTTCCCATCTCTTCCTCATGTATTTCCTTACGTTATACTAGAACCAAGTACTATGACAACTCTTCTCTGTTCCAAAACCCACCTGAAGAGTGGCTGGTATGTGCTCATCCAGTCAAAATGTTTTTCTGAAGGTTTTTATCTATAGCCACCTTGCTCCACTCAGTCTTCATTTTAATACTCTTTCTGAGCATTCTCTACTATCTACCACCTCTGCATTTTAACAAACAGATTAAAAAACTTTGTCCTACCTTCCAAATCTAGACTGATAGCTGTAATTCAGTAGAAATTTCTACTAATTCACTAAATTCACTATATAACAAACAGAACTTTCCATCTCTTCTTTCTTCTCAAATTCAAAGCTGTCTACCTTCAGACTTACACAGCCATCCTGAGTGTGATCTTTTCGTTTGAGACACATCAAAAACCACACAAAAAAAATTTGTTGGATTCAAATGCTGTGCTCTATGACTTAGATGGGGTTTTCTTCCCAAGGGTCTGTGTATCAGACAGTCTTCGTCAGTGTGGCAGTACAAAGAGAGATGAAACCTTTAAGAGGTAGAGCATGGGAAGAGGAGGAAGCCCTGAGTGAATAAAGTCCTGAGTGAGTATGTGCTGTTGACATGAGTATTACCACGTGGAGGAACCCCCAATGCTTCCACCCATGGAGGTGGCAACACCTTTCTAGGTGAGGCTCAGAGGGATAGCAAAGCCTTCTTTGGGAGGGTCCGTGTGTGGATGCTGACAGTATGTGAAGAAGATGTCCACTGCAGCTCCCTCTCCCCCAGATATTTACCATCTGGACATTGCTACAGAGACTATAGAGACTGTTCCTGCTGAGATTAGCTAAACTTAGCTCTGCAAGTTGTCTCTCCTCCTTTTTCTAGATATCTCAAACCCTGGATGTTCTAATATTTGTGCAAACCACTGTTGTGTGCGTGACTTTCTACTGAATGATATATTCAGCTAAATGGTTTCTGAGACAAGGAAGATCTCTGGACAAGATCCAAAATGCCTACCTGCCACAACTCAGGATCTTGTCATGCTTTTCTAAGGCTCCCATGGCTGATACCTCATTATCCTTGAAGCCAGTCTGTCTTTTTCAGATTCTCATCTCCTATTTCACTCCTACACTCTCCCTCGAGTCCCAGATAAAGCTTTCTTAAGGATTCTGTGAGTTTTCAAGCCACTATTCTTCCACAGGACTGTCACAGGTTGTGTTCGCGTTCTCTACCTTTGTAGGACTGTGATCCATGTGGGTTGACCTGATTCTACTGAATGACTTTGATTATCCCAACCATTGTACTTTGACACTATGCTAAAGTTAAAGGATAATAAGAATCTATTCTTGCCTCCAAGGATATGCAAGCCCATTTAGAAAGCCAATAACATACAAATCACACATGAAACTCTGAGAACAAGCCTATAGATAAAATATTGATCTTCAGGGCAAAGGTTCTATATACACTATACCTATAAGATTCCTGAGGGCAGAGGATGAAGGTTGTATATTCCTCCATATTGGCTTCTTTTGGTTTTTTGTAGTTTTTTGTTTTGTTTGTTTGTTTGTTTTTGAGACAGAGTTTCTCTGCACAGCCCTGGCTATACTGGAACTTGCTCTGTAGACCAGGCTGGCCCTGAACTCACAGAGATCCACCTGCTTCTGCTTCCTGAGTGCTGGGATCAAAGGCATGAGCCACCACTGTCCAGCCCCAAAAAATACCTTCTAAAAAGTACTTCGGTATACAGAACTGATGAAGGATAAGCACTTGATCAATGAATAATTGTTCCCATTTATAAATTCCAAGTACTTTGAGTCATACTATTAAAGTATAATAGAACAGACCATGTAAACAAAAATATTCTTAAATTATATCCCAGGAGAGTGGTGCCTAGTGTAAGACTTCCAATGTCAAGGCTGAGTCTGAGATCAGTGAAGCACCCCAGCCTTCAGGGCAGCTCTGCCTGCTTAGGCAACTTATCTCTACATATCTTTTAGAGCCTAAAGTTCAACTGGGCACTGGAGTCTTTGAGAATTCCACCTGTAACCTGCTAGTAAACACACCCACACCCATACCCACACCTACACCCACACCCAGAAGCCACATTCCCCAGTAGGTTCAGAACAAGTCAGACAAACTTAGACATCCTTTCCAGTGAGATAAAAAAAAAATTTTCTAAAATAGCCACCCATTTGCCCTAGGTATGACTCCTTATACAAAAAAAAAAAAAAAAAAAAAAAAAAAAAAAAAAAAAAAAAAAAAGAATAGGTACACAGATGTTTTAGGGTTAAATTTTACTAAATCTTAATTCGGGATCACCAATTATCTTTGACTTCTGAGTTTTCTCATTGTCCTGGCTAGTCTAAATTTAGCCTACTCAGTTGATTATATCTGTTTTAGTTTAACAATCCAGAATAGAAGTTCAAGTACCACCTGATTAGCATGAAGAAGAGATGTATAATATAATCCTATTCTTAGTCTAGACCTATTTTTATTATTGTAGCCTACTATTGTATGAAATTTTTATTCTAGTTATAGCCCACTGCCTATTTGTGTTGTGTTATGACCAACTACATTTTTTATATAAGATACTGCCAAGTTCTCTCTCCCTATGTAGAGACACTATAATAAACCTTTGAACCCAAGGACAAAGTGTTTCCATTTTTAACTATCAAGTTTATAGTCTTGATACATTCAAGCCTAAAGTCCAACAGGTGTCTCTAAATCCTAACTCCATAATTAAATGATTTCAATGCTACCCTAAGTTTAAAAATCACCCATTTCATATTTAAAATATGTAACTTATTGATTATTCCTTAGGAGCGAGGCACAGGCTAAACTTGGGACTCAACAGAGTCAAAGCCTCTGTTAGCACGGAGTTCACATGGTAGGGGAAGGATTTGGAGAAGGGCTGGAGTCAGAAATGCTTCTTTTTTCACCTTCCCAGGGAGCTGGTGCCATGAGCACACCTGCAGTCTGTTAGGTCTTAGATAAGAGCTAAGGAGATCTTTCTCCAGCACTTGAAAAACACCTAGTATCTGTTCTCCCCACCAGTTAAAACTCATTTGTCACAAGAACATACACCTGACATAAATGCTCTTTTGCAATTCTTTGGTTTAAGTCCAAGTAATAACTCAGGTTCTCTGATTTGAACTTTCATAATCCTGTTGGGAAGATAAGAAGCCTGACCCACTTTGCCAGTCTGAGGTAGAAACACATTCACATCTACTTTATTTTCCTACCTTTTCCCTCAAATTCCAACTGGACTTCGGGACTCACTGCATTCCTATTGAGTGCAGTGCGAGGCTGCCCTTCCTAAAGTCAAAGCAAGCTTGAGATCCTTCCCCGTAGACTATCAGTTCCTTCTGATTACATAACTGCATGCAATCACTTGGGAGTTTTCTATTAACTGTAAAAAAAAAATCGTTCTAAAGGTAACTTTTTATATCCAGCTATATGTAAAGAAAAGGAATTTTTTTAAAGTGTACCATTTCCCCTGGCAGAGGAGATGACCAACCACTTCAGAGACTGGGGTGGAGGATGTGTGTATGCAAAGGCAGTAAGCATCCTTAGGGTTGCATTTCAAAAGCTCTGATGTATACATGTAATAAAGATGAAGAAGGTGGGAAGGAAGCTCCAATCAACCCTCCCTCCCACCAGCAGAAGCAACGTTGCATTTTTTTTCTTCTTGTTGATGTTTTCTATTTCCTTTGTGTTTTAACCTCACTTTCCAGACATGAAGCCAAAACAAGGAAAAAAAGACACTTCACTGAATTGGGGCATGAGGCAGGGGTGCAATATAGAAGCTGGATTAGAAGAGATTGAACTGACTGAAACCAAAATATTTCGAACCTATATTTGTACAAACTCGTTCTGACATATCATGTCTGGCATTGACAACTGACCCCTGAGCCAGAGAGCTACAAGAAGCCTCCTGGGGAATTTTAGTGATACAACAACCACCCAACTGCCCTTGGCAAAGTACCCTCCCACAACCCTCTCCTTTGCCCCCATCTTGCCAACCTGGTCCTGTAAGGTACTCAGGAGTTGGCACTTCATGAGACCATTCCTCCTACCACTGGCATCCTTTCACCAATGAATGAAAGCCCAGGAATCCCTTTTCTGACCACTGAATAATTCAAGACATCATACTTATTTTTGTCTGTTACCAAACACTGAATGAATGAATGAATGAATGAATGAATGAATATAATAATAATAATAATAATAATAATAATAATAATAATAATAATGTTACTTATAGAATAGATAGGATACTGCTAATTGGATTATGTCTCAGTATGAAATTTGCTTCAACTTGTTCCATCTTGGTTTTATATCATCTAGTCAAAAGTAAAAAATATAGGATACCACATCACTCAATGAGACACAGCAGAACTCCTATGTCAGCTGAGCAACTGACCAAAATCAATGTATAGTGTGTATATGTGCGCGCACACACACACACACAGAGGAATGGATATACTAGTTATATATAATGCATGCATTAGTAGTCTGTAACCATCACAAATGCCTGAAATGAATAAACTTATAAACAAAAAAGTTTTTTTGTGGCTCACACATATGGTAGGTTCAGTCCAAAGTTGATTGGCTCCATTGCTTAGAGGCAGGTAGTGTGGCACAGAATGAGGACATGATAAAATGAAACTCTTCACTTTGTGGTCAAGAAGTGAAGGAGAGGAAGAATAACAGGCTGGAATCTCACCATCCCTTTCAAGGAGATGACCTGATTAATCTAAAGACCTCTCAATAGGCCCTAATGAAAGGGCAACATAAACCCCATTTGTCTCCAGGACCAGGCCTGATTTTAAGAAAGGCCACAGGCACCAGCTTTAGGAATAGACCATAAGTCCCAGAAACTAAGTCATAAGACACCAGCTCTAGGAACAGACCATAAAATCCAGAACAAGACAATAAAACCCCCTCCCAAAGAACAGCCCGGAGATAATCACAAAAATAGGGAAATATCTTATTTCAGAATGGGCCATCTGTGCTGGGCAGCCCTATTTTATCACATGGTTGAACGTTCATGACATAGGAATGCAGACCACTGACCACCTGTAACTCCCTAGGACCCACTAATGAAATTTTAGATTACCTAATCCTTCTGGAGAGTTCTCCCAGTTCCCTATAAGAAGGCATGCATGCCTTTGTCTAGGGTCGCCATTTCAAAGAATGATTGGCCCTCACATGCTGGTTGTTTCTGCCAAATAAACGCTCTTTGGTTTTGCATACTATCTGAGTCTGGGATCTTTCTTCAGTGATTTTCGAACCCTTACACTACCATTTCAAGGGCCAAAAGTTGAGGGCCAAAGATTCGGTCCTCTTGTGGATACTTAGCAAAATCAAGCATTACTCAAAGAAAGCAAAGAACCATCACTTCAGAGGAAATAAACTTTGACCCTCAATTTCTTCATATCCTGGCAGAAAATGCAAACACATATGGTGCATATGAGAATGTTAATACCGGTAGTAATGACAATAGTGAACATTCATAGGTAATATCTATATTATGTGAGTTATTTTACTTCATATGTACAACAATTCTGGAAGAAATTATTGTCATTTTTTTCATATAGTAAGGAATTTCTATTTCAACTACTCCTTTACAAGACCATGGACTTATCTTGGGCTTTCTGTTCATGAGACTAGAAAGAAGGGACTTTAGAGCCAGAAATTTTGATTAATAGAGTAACAAGGCCCTTTCTTCCACATACCTCACAGCCCTGTGTGATTACCATCCCTTTCCTGCCTCATATATTGTATCAGCAGATTCAATCAAATGATTTCATATAGCTTTCAGCAATGGGGTGAAGAGGCATTCATTAAACATCCTGTTATCTTCGTCTATCAGCAACACCCACGGTATCTCATTTGCAGAGCTTTCCATTAGAACATGACTTCTTTGTTTTAAACTTTCCTATAAAGAGATACTCCCTAGAACACATTGTTAAAAGGACCTTCCTAGAAGAAGGGGCAGTTTTATATTAAAAACAAAGACCATACTATTTGATAAGAAAAGCCACAGAAGAGTAGAGTATGAGACTTTGGTCTCCAAGTATCAAGGACAGGATAACTGTAAGCATGTTTCCACAAGTCAAAAACAGCAGAGAACACACCCTCGTCAAGCCCTTTCCTGAATTAGCAGCTCTCATGAGAAGCTGGCCTGCAACCTTAAGTTATTGTTTGTGCTTCTGCATATGAATTTACATTAAATGATACACTGTCAATGTACTGAGTTTGTTGTTTATTACCTAACAAGAAAGTGCTCATGGGATGAACACGAGAGTTAGAGTGTTCCTGTGAGCTAGATACTTTGGAGGGGGGGAAATGAGTAGAAAGAATACAAGGGGGGGGGGGAACCTTTTCAAGAAGTGTTATTGTCTTGAGTCACATTTCCCAAGAACTTGGTTTCTGTCTTCTGTCTCCTTATAAGGGACTAACACTGAAGCTTTTGTTTTACAGTAAAGTTCAAGACATTGTCTAAAGCATGGGAAGCCAGAGGCTTGGACAAGCAGGCTTCCTGTTCTTGCTTTACCATTTACCTTAGCAACGAGAAATAGGTACCTGTAAGGCAAAATGCTGGCCAGAATTTTAATATCTGAAGATTCTTTTAAGCCTTTGACAATCACTGACACGTCAAAGATAGGAACTTTATCCATCTTCTTCTCCAGGCCTACTACCGAGAGAAGAGAGATTTTTAGATTTCATTTACTTACATCAAAGTTAACACATCTAATTGGTGACTCAGTCCGATAAGTGACATTCTATAAAGCTGCACCAAATAGTAAAAGACTTAGAATTTCTGTCAGGTCCTTTCCAAGAATCATAAGCAGGATGTTAGTAATTAATACACTCAGACATTACACAATTCTTTCTGTAAACACATGGAAACTATTATTTAAAAGATCTGAAAGTGGGAGAAAATATAGCTAGCAGTCAAATAGTGATATCTCAGTCAAAAATGGACTCTGTGTATGATGGCTGTCCTATAAAACTATAACAGAGCTAAAATTTTTTTACACTTACTTATAGTATAATCTTCAAGTGTCAGAGCCCAATCCAGTATTCTCATAACTATCAGCATGCTATCTAAATAAGCCTTCCCTGCTGCCAGTTATAAAACATATTGCACATGCAACTATGGACAATACACAACACATTTGATAAAGATAAATGACATACTGTATTATGTATTTGCTGTATTATATTTTAATGTCATTTCAAAACACACTTTACTTATTAAAGTTTATGGTTAAGCAGTTGCTGTGCTATGCTTGCTATGGCTTCATAAATCTCTTGTTTACATTAATTGATTACATCATTCCCCACTGTGCTTAGATTTACTGTCATATTGTTTAGCACGGCCCTAGGAGCTAGAGGCTAATATATGCCTACATTAATATAGCCTACATCAGTAGTAGAGTATACCAAACATAAGTACATTATATGACGCTTGCACAATCATAAAATTTTATAACAATGTATTTCTCAGAAGGTATCGCATCAGTGAGCAATATACAATATAATTCAAGCAATCTTGCAGGTGGTAAGAGAAGGTTAACAATTACGCACTTTGTTGCGGAACCTGGGCTATTATTCATGAGTGATGCGAACACAGGATGTCAATAGATGCGACTTTCATTACTGCATTTTTCAGAACTGGTTCAAACATAAAGTAACGAGTACAAATCTGGAAAACTTGTATGTTCCATGTGCAGGGAGATCTGGTGTTTTGGATTGAGTTTATTTCAGACTTCATTTTAAACAACTCAATATTCATAATTTACCAACAAGACAAATAATGTGGAAAAAAGCAATCCTGATTAAAAAAATTAAGGGACCAATTTCCCTCCAGGGGACTCCAAATTTGACGAAGATGCTGAAACACAATAGCATATATTTGACATGACATGCTTTTTAATCAACCTTGAGTTCTCTTGATAGACTCTGCACTCTCAAAATCATTCACTGCTGTGTTCTAAGCAGCAACACCTTTCATGTCTCACAGGCATGCTGCTCGCTGAAGTCAAGTAGGGCAATGTTCCCTTCTTGCTCAGTCCTCAGATTGTAAACAGTGCAGTCCTCCATGCTCTGCCATCTGTGTGTGTCACGGATATTTTGTTCGTGTTTTTGTCCTGTTGCTTGGTAATTTCATCATTTAAGATGGCCATCAATCATACTATTGGAATATTGATTAGTGTTTCTGACTGTAAAACGACTATAAATATTCCATAGGATACAAGGTAGATATTTGATAAGTCATATTCAGGAATGAGATAATTTTGCTGTCTGTGGATTCAGCATTAATCAATCAACAATAAATGTGAAATAAGGTGCTTTAAACACACTTTTAAAGCAGGGTTACATGCTCCATTTAATAAAGTATTCTGACCTAAGGCTACCAGAACCTAACCTGTATTTCCTTGGCAAGCAGTGGTTGAGTATTTGATAGAGTTGTGACTCAGTGGAACATAACTACCATGAGTAACTTAGCTTCACTATAAACTGGCTGTAATCGATGATCTGCAGCCTCATTACTCAACTGTGCCCATCGCCTTAGTGCCTTTAGCCCTTGGCAGGAAGCGTTCATTACAGTCACCTTGCCCCGGAAAGTCATGCATCTGCAGTCTGTGGCTCCCTTAGGTGACATGCTTGTGTCTTCTCCATACCCCTTCCCTGGAGCACTGACCCTCAACTAACCGATTCATCTTAGCACTTTTAATGGAATCACAACATTGTCTCTATTGTAGGCAACATTAGAATTGCTGTTGAATGGTAGAGCTATAGAGAAATTTAAAGCTCCTATATAGCCTGTGCTCTGCTTTTACATATGGGGACATCGAGGCCTTGCCAGTGATTGGCACAAGGACATGTCATTTTTATGTCTAAAATATGAATGTGGCTCCTGACTCTGCCTTACAGTCTCTGTTGCTTTAGAAACCAGCCGTAGTGGCAACTCTCTGCTGACATTTGTTTTTATGTAAAATTACATCTGTAAAAATGAAAAACTGAGAACTACAGGCATAATGAACCTTATCTCACTCTAGAACTGGTCCTATTCAATGTATATATGAATCAGCTGGGGTGGTCAGGGGATTAGTAACTACCTGCTCCATCAGAGATGCCTTACCTGGCGTCTGAACACTGTTACCAGGGCCGAGTTTCAGTTAGTGAATTTTAGATAGGAACCGTTCAAACAGCACCCTTGAGCTGATTACCACTCTGGATTCCATCCACTAGTTGAAATAAGAGTACCAGATGTATGGATTGTTATTATTATTATCATCATCATTCTTTTTTTTTTTTTTTTTTTTTTTTTTTTTTTTTTTTTTTTTGGCTACTTTGTGTAGCCCTGGTTGTCTGGAACCCACTCCATAAATCAAGCTACCCTTGAACTCACGGAGATCTGCCTGTCTCTGCCTCCAGCTCACATGCTGGGATTAAAGGCATTTGCTGCTGCCACCACCACCTGGTTTAGGATTATTCCTATAACAGAATTCTCTGAGGTAAGAAAAAAATTTTATATAAGTTATCACAGCATGAAAGACCAGAAAAAGAATAAGAATGTAGCACTTAATATATTTTTAAATATTATATTTGTATTCATTTATTTAGTGTATGCATGTGTGTGTGCTCATATGTGTGCATGCATGCCTGTGAAAGTCAGAGATTACAGGAGTCAGTTTTCTCACTGAGTGGGTCCCCAGGATTGACCTTTGTCAAGTCACCAGGCACCTTTAATAGCTGAGGCATTTTTTTTCTGATCCCCAGAAAAAGTTGGGGGAAAGTAAGTTGGAACTACTTTGACAATAAGTATTTGTCTAATTAGTGTCAGCATAGTAGCAAAACTTGAAATGAGACAAGTTTGCAAGTGCTGGTTATCATTCCTCTCAGTTGTTTTACTGTTATGAGCACTGGATCCACTATCATTTAAGTATACTATGCTTGATTGGAGTGCCATAGGCCAGTTGTCTGGTTGTATATTAGATGGTATCAGGTTGCAAACGTACCTATGTTATAGTATATTATGTTAGTATACCATGTGAGTACCTATGTTATAGTATACTATAGTATGTTATGGAATACTATGATTGACTGTATTGTCAGAGGCCAGTTGCCTAGTTGTATATCGAATGGTGACAGGTTGCAAGAGTACCTATGTTATAGTATACTATGTTAATACCTATATTATTGTACACTAGGTTAGCATACTATAGTATGTTATGGTATACTATGCCTGACTGTATTGTCAGAGGCCAGTTGCCTAGTTGTATATTGGGTGGTATCAGGTTGCAAGAGCACCTGGATTCCATAATATGCAGAAAAAAGAGTAATGTTCTCATTTCCGTATAAAATTGCTAATATGTAAAAACACAGCAGAACTTCTACTTGTAATTTCTTTAACAGTTAAGTGAAAAGACCATGGCTGTCAATATAAAAATAAATTGTATAAGTTCAGTCTATCAAGTACTTGCCACATGGATCTGAGTTTAATTCCAGAACCCATTAAAAAGTTATGCAAGGAGACAGGAGCTTGGGAAAGCAGAGACAGGTGGATACCTGGAACTGACTGGCCAACAAGCCCAGCCCAGTCAGTGAGCCCATTCCAATGAGAGGCCCTATCACAGAAACATGGTATCTCTCATGAGGAATGGCATCCGAAGCTGGCCTCTGGTCTCCACAGCCATGTTCACATACATATACACACAGTCATACACACAAACATATACATGCACACATACAAGCTAAAATAGAATGAAGAATGCCATTTTACTAAAGTATTTGAATGGTGAGTATGCAAAGTTTACCCACATTTAAGAAGCCCACAGTTCTCTTATTGTCTGTTCTTTGAAACTTCTGGTGCTATCTACTGCTTCTCCTACTCACTTTCCTTTGTGGGTTTGTTCTCTGCAGAAAAATTCACTGAATTTCCCCCAACCTTCAGGAGCAACTGCAGAGCAAAGCTGCCCAGAATGCTATTATGGTAATATAGTTGCTCTGAACCTTGGAGGACATGAGGACATGGAAAGAGAAACCCTGAAAGGAAGTAGGGCCTGTGTTTGTGTGTATGTGTATGTGTGTGTGTGTGTGTTTCTGTGTGTCTGTGTCTATGTGTATGTCTCTCTGTGTGTGTCTGTGTTTGTGTGTGTCTGTGTATGTGTGTGTGTGTGTGTGTGTCTGTGTATGTGTGTGTGTGTGTGTGTCTGTGTGTGTAAAACACCTTTTCTTGAGAATCAGTTCACAAAAGCTGCCTCTTTCCCAGCTGAGCAGAACTTCTGAAACCATGAGTTAAGATAAGAACACCAAGTTCTTTCACTGAGGAAGATCTTGGTGCAACCTCAGAGTTTCCTTTTCCAGGCAAAGAAGTTGGTCATGCAAAGAGCAATTACAAGGAATGCGATTTATCCAATAGAAAACTATACATTTCTCTAACTTACAGCCTTGTAGTGAGTCCCTATAGCTGACAATCAGAATCTAACTTAGCACACTGTGCTTCAGATCTGGCCCTGCCTTTCTCTCCAGCTCTGTCTCCTAGGACTATCAGAAATCTGTCTCCACTGACCAGCATCTGCAGTACTTGTCAGTGTCTAAATATAAATGTATCTGCCTAGTCCTTCCTACACCTCACCTACACAGGTTTTCTTCTTTGAAGACACAACTCTAGTGTAGCATTGTCTCCTAGACATCAAACCTTTTCCCCCTTCTTTGTGCTTCTAGGGCAATGCAAACCCAGAATTTACAATGTGATGATGTAATATATATTCCTTCATTGGTTTCTTGCTATTTGTCTTCCTAAGTCCCCTGTGAGCAAGGTCTAATGCCCGAAAGGTGAGCCAGTAAAATAAATTAATGGTAATCAACCAGAAAATTATGTCAAAGGAACTGAGAGATAGAGGCTTGAAATATTAAAAAGCCAGAAATGAGGAAAAGGGTGGGGATTGGGAGAGGCAGAGAGGGGAAGAGACCCATCAGATTACTCTCTTTCCACCAACTTCTTGTCTCAACTTGCAGGTCCCCGTCATGCTCAGATGCTCTGTGCCCTGTCACAACAGACAAGACAAGCTTCGAAACCAGCTCTGCCACTTCTCATATGAGATCCAGCATAAATTACTAACCCTTTCTGAGCTCTAGCTTCCTCACCTCCACAATGAAGACAATTGTGCTCATTTCTGTCAGACAGTAGTTACGAGGTTTACATATAATTATGATCTACCTGGTACATCGCCCAGCACTAAATCAACACATGGAGCACTGTCAGCTGAAAATGCATTTCTAGGTCATGTTGGGAATGACAGAAGACACTTTTCCCATGCAACATAAAGTACATGGTCTAGTTTTGGATGCAGGACTACCTACATATGAACTGAGTTTCTGCTGGTCAATGCAGAATGCAGAATGACAAGCTTCAAGCAATAATGCGATCGCATATTTTAATCTGTCCTGTAGCCATTGAATGGTGTCTGTTCCAAGCCTTGTCTCAAAATCAACAAAACGTTTTATGTTAACAATATAGTTTAAAATCTGAAAAACTCATAAAACAAACAAAACATCACCTGAGAATAATGAGTAAGTCATTATAAGAGGAGACATAGTCTCACACAAAAGCCTTTACTGAATAGCATTTGACCTTCTGAAACTTCTGAGGTAATTGAGAAATTCCCAACCACATGCAGGTAAAAGATTGGCTCACTTATTATATCTTTTTGCACTGGATGCTTTGAACAGTCATCAGTTTTCTTGCTTGGTCACTCATTAACAATCATTGTCTTGACATCCTAAGTATGCTGGATGACTAATAGTTCCCAGCAGCAGCAACTGATACGAGTTACCAGAACCTCTGTTTACTGGGTTATTATATAGCTACACCTAGTTGCACAGCATGGCTAGTCACAACATTGTTTGATGTTTGGCCTGAGGAGAATACCGTGATCTCCAGGCTGTCACCACTCAACTGCAGTGCTTTGACTTCCCTTCCTGTCTGCCTTTGCTTACACTTTCTTCTACCATGGACCACATTTCTCTCCTATTATTCAAAGTTTACCAGTCATTTAAAGTCCAAGTTAAGTGCCCTTTTGACCAATATCATCTGGATAGAGAGATAATTTGCTATTGAGACCCACTGCACTTTATTGCATTTTTTCTATCATACTTTTTGCCTTATGTCCTGGGCTATTGCTATTAATACACTTTGCACACAATAAGCACTAAATAAGAGTCCACTAAATGTAGAAACTGATGACCCACTACAACTAATGCTATTACAGATATTTGAAAATATACACAACCATGTTATTCTCATGAACAGAAAACTCCTTGCTTCCCAGGAAGGACCTCTGCTTTATACGTGGCAACTGGGCTCACTCTCTGTTTCTCTACCTCCCAGAGGGCTAAGGAATGTAGCTCTAATCAGAAGGAACTCTAAAATTTTGAGTTAATATCTCTTATCAGAAAAACAACTCACTATGAGTCTCACTTATTGATCTCATTTCCTCATGGCAATTGTATCTGAGTCAAAAAAAAAAATAGAGACATTAGACATGAAGGTTTAAGTCGATGCTTTGAAATGAAGAACGAACAGCTCACTTTCCCCTTTATATATCCACTAATAAGAGACCAGGGTCCTAGTTGGACTAAAATGAGTGGGTCAGAGTCCAAACCTAGAAGCTAATGGAGGATATTCAATATCAGATGGCATTAAAGAATGTTTTCAATTTTTATCAAACTGAGTAATGGCATAGTTCTGAAATAAAAACACTTCTTTTACTAGAGATGCATGTTCCAAAATGATAAAATTCCTGGTATTAGCTTTGAATGACTCAAGAGAAAAAAAAGTAATAAAGAGAGATAGCAAGAGTGGCGAAATATTAACTCTCTTAACATATGAAGTTCTTTATATCATTTTCCATTTTTCCTTTGAGCCCTAAAATACATCTATACACACAGACACACAGACACACACGCACATGCACACGCACACACACACACTTTTAAAATATTGTCTTTAAGGCAACAGATGTCCTCAAATATGAGGCTAACTCCTAAAAAGAATTTTTATCTACAGGCATATTAAATGATAAAAGGAGATGGATTTTGTTGTTTACTTTACTAGTCTGAACTATCTGGTTTTATTCTGGTAACTCCAAAGCAGTGCTGTGATATGTGTTTCACTAAATAAATCAGAAAGCCACGTATACAGTCCAACCTAGAGAAAATAGCTATGATTTTTAATCTCAACATTTTTCTATCGATCAAG
This sequence comes from Uromys caudimaculatus, assembly GCA_028551405.1. NCBI lineage: Eukaryota > Metazoa > Chordata > Mammalia > Rodentia > Muridae > Uromys > Uromys caudimaculatus. The sequence goes on from CM052713.1 coordinate 44,455,082, forward strand.
ATTTTAACTTGTCCAATTCTTCGGTGTTTATTTGTGGTTCAGATAGTGGGGAAAGTATGTCAGATGGAGTTTACAGAGTATTAAAATTCCTAGCAGCCTCTCTGCACATAACCTGGATAGCATTTAGTTATTCTGCATTTCTGCATGTGTTTTTATTGTAGTTTGAAACATTAAACAAATAATATGTCTGGCCTCAATGGGAGAGGAAGCGCCTAGCCTCAAAAAAATTTGAAATGTCAGAGTTGAGGAGATAACCTGGGGGGGGAGGTTGCCAACTTGCTTGAGGAGAAGAGGAAAGGGATATGGGGGAACAATTGTGGGAGGGGTGACTGGTAGGGGGACAGTGAGTGGGATGTAAAGTAAATAAGTAAAAAAAAATTAAATTAAAAATAAATAAATAAAATGTCTACAAAGTTAATTACTCCTTTCCCGTCCTTCACCCTTTCTTCTAACATTAGGCAAACAAAAACAAAACAAAACAAACAAAAACAAAAAACAAAAAAAAAAACACAAAAAACCTCACCAAGACTTACAATTTCCTAAGATTAAATTAATATATGCATATTTCCAGTAATGTAATAATCTAAGACACAAAGTAGATTCGTATTTTAAAATACTGCTTGTTGTCTTTTGTAATTACCACCAAGGATTTGAATCCTCAGACATCAGAGGATCTTGTTTCCCCTTCATTTCTCCTTTTTCCCCATTGAGATGAGCATGCTCTCCTAGAAGAAATATTATATATATAACCAACTTCATTGAATATTAGACATGACAAAAGAGAGCAGAAGAAACATAGCATTAACTTAATTAACTGGCCAGATACAACTGACTGACACCACATTCCAAGGAGGAAAGTAAGAGTTAAGGTTACGTTTTAACACAAGGTTCAGTAAGCCCCTTCATCCACTGCTACTCAAAGAGAAATAATTTTGCACCATTCGAGGATCTAACAGCACAGAAACAGATCCAGGACTTGAGAAATTACCTAAGTTAGCATTTCCTGCATGCTTATTGATCTGAAACACTTTTGGTATACACTCTTTTCAAAACATTTTCAGTTTATACATATTTATAACATGTTTATGATCAGTATGATAATTCAATACACTTACAGTGCAATAATCTAATCAGAGTAATGAAGATTTTCATTTCCTCAAATGTGTCATTTCTATCTATTGGGACTTTTCTGCTTGCTTTGAAATGTACCACAAATGGTTGTACGTGAGTCACTCTACCTCACTGCTGAACACTAAGCAAATTGCTCCCATCTGATTCTGGAGGGGTACCTTGTGGAGATGCATTACTATGAAAATGTCACTTATATCTCAAGAGACTGGAACTTTTTCTCGACCTCACGGCTGAGTTAATAATACACCCTAAGGTCACTTAAGACAGCCTATTCTTTTAAAACCTGTCTTAAAGATAACCATATAACAACTAATCTTTCTTGTCTTGGATTTCCCATATAATCAGCTTTTACAACCTAACTAATGCATAGCTTTGATCTTACTCTTCCATGTTGCTGACTAAGATTTGTATGTGTGTGTGTATGTGTGTGTTAGTTAAGATAATTTGCTGAAAACAGGCAAGTCAAAAACACCCTTATATAACAAATATCTTCCATGAATATTGGAAATAACATTTGAGTGTTACTTGATAATGGTATATTTGTGGTGCCGTGTGCTTTGGGGTCAGTTGGAATCAGCATCTTAATCCCTTGGAAAAGTCTATTAAAGAATTCTATAAAGTGTTGATCAGTTCTCCGTGTGATGTTTTCTGTGCTGTTCAATCAATAAAAACAAAGCCCTGGGTTAGGGACAAGACACAGGCAAGGGAGACTAAAAAGATACAAACAGACACAAATAAGCCGGAAACCACAAACTTACAGACAGAAGGGACAGGGAAAGAAGTGGAGAATTCATACTGGGGCTTGCTTTTCGTTAAATTAATCTAAGGGGAAGGGATATGCTTTCTTTCCTTAATGCATCATGGAGGTATTTTAGTGACTCTGAGGCTATCTTTAAAGCTTCTCCTTCAACAATTTTGAAGTATCTGTAATTATTTAACCATTAACTGAAAAAGGATTTCACAATCAAATGAAATTGGAGGTGGAGATCAGAATCAAACTAAGGACAAATGTTTTGTTACTGTGGAACTTTCTGGATATACATATATAATCTTTAGGAAGAGAAATGCTGTAAGACAAGAGCTATGGTTTTTTTTTGTTTTTTGGGGGGTTTTTTTTGTTTTTTTGGGTTTTTTTGGTTTTTGAGACAGGGTTTCTCTGTGTAGCCCTGGCTGGAACTCACTCTGTAGACCAGGCTGGCCTCAAACTCCGAAATCTGCCTGCCTCTGCCTCCCAAGTGCTAGGATTAAAGGCGTGTGCCACTACTGCCTGGCTAAGAGCCATGTTCTTAGATCTTGTTGCAGAACTAATCTCCCCCAAATAAATTAAACATTCATAACATGAAAATACACCTAGGAACAACACACACACACACTCACACATGACATGAACATGTTGGCAGGCATTTGTGAACCACGTTCTTCATTGGTGTGAATATGTCTAACATGTCTGCCAGTGAGCCAAGGATGAATCTGACCTTTTGTTCAAAGAAAAAATAGTTTTTTCCAGAAACTTTTCAGACTGTGGATTGTAAGTGATTACTTCCTTCCTGTTAGCAAGCCTAGGAATCTAGAAACTGATCAAGGAGGTGGCCTCCTTGCTTACATTAATAAACATTCATCAATGTAGCAGAGAAGAAGTAGGCTTTCTAAAAGGCACAGAGACTCTGATGTCCTGCAAAACTTAGGGGAAAGTAAGTAGATAAAAAGTTCATACTTTTATATTCTTTTTATTGGTCATTGCTATCTATTTAAAGACAATTTAGTATGTTTATCCTTTGATCAATAATGGTTATAGCTGCTAAGTAGGCACTTGATACTATAAATGTAATCAATGTACTTTCTTAGTGTAATTATATTTTAAAACACTAGTAATCACACTCAGTTTTGATAATCACAGCAGCAGCAATAAAAACTGAGACCTACCAGAACTGGCTTATGCACTGGATGACATATTTCTTCGGGTGTTTGTTTAATCCAACCTATCTTACTTTGTTTATCTGTCCGTTGGTTTGATTGAAAAGGGAATTTAAACATGTTAGTCTAAATTGTGTATACTCTTGAAACAGTCCACCAAAAGCTCATTACTTGTTCATAATCCTAAAAAGGCGAGTGCAAATTTCTACCTCAAAGAATGCAGATGCATTAGTTTCTTAGCCCACAACCCCCAAGATGTAATTTGTAGCAGGAACAGTAAGGAGAACAATGAAAAAACATAATTTATAAACTTATGAGTATCAATATTTTGAGGGTCACAGTGGCTTATATTTGCTAAATGTGGACATTTGTTGTTGAATGCATGCTTGCCATTCTTCCCGAGTTCCATAATGCGTTTGTGTATCCCTTAGCAATGGGTTCCACCTGACGAATGACAGACTAGGTGGAGCACAAATGTTTTTGTTCTCCTTTTCTTTGGTAGATCTAAGCTCATCTATTTAGGGATAGACTTCACACAATGGACTTGTGAATACATCATCAAGAGCACGTGAAACAGGAATGCTGTTTCAACTTAAGAAAAATGTTAACCTCCATTTACAAAAGATTATGCCTTCTTTTACAATCTAATGAGGACATAACTAGTTCAATTTTAAAAGTGATTTAATCCTCAAATAGAGAATCTGAACTCAGAAATGCTAAATCATAATTTAAATTTCATATCCCTTTTAATGACTTTTGGTCACAGCTGGATCTCATCTTAGTGCCAGGGTGGACAGGGATATTTATAGAAACTCACTAGTAATGATTGTAGCCCTCACTAGCCTGAGTGTTTATATTCTTCATGTATTCTTCTTCAACTAATGGATCATCATATTTTCCACTTTATCATAGCTTCACCACTTCTCTTTACAGTACAATAGTGGTATCTACCACTCCTGTCCATTTATACCATTCTTAAATAAGAATCTAAGTAGGAACTAGGTTTGCAAAGGCTGCCACACTTACAGCAGCAGCTCATAGGATGGGACTTGAAAGTCAAGTCTAAGCCCATTAAACCCAAGTAAGCAAAAGGTCGGGTGCAATCCTGCACGATAAAGAAACAGAACCAAAGTTGAAGAATGAAGGGTGTGTTTAAATACGACCAGATGTGCGATCCAACTCTGACAACAATCTAGCACATCTGAAGAGATAGTGACGGGTGTGGGAAGTGGTAGCACCCTTGAGACTCACTGAATGGGACTGATTTCAAATCAAAGCCTCTAATTATATGACAGCAGTGCAAACAGTAGGCTATCTACATGCATTAGCAAGTATGTTTGTGCTGTGTCTCAGTGTTCCTCTTCTTCACAGGACACAGGTGCAAATAAAGCCTTCTAAAGTTTTCTAAAATTATCACACTGTCAAGAAAATACCTGGAGATCACAGTAAGGAATTTAGTCTTTGTCTTTGGAACAAACAGCCTGATAGGGATGAACAGGAAATGATTAATGCTTCTCTATTTCCTTGCCAAAAGACACATGATTATTTAATTGTACACACGCAGAAGCTGCTTTGATACACATGAAATAAAACATAACCCATTTTGCAAGCAGGAAAAAAAATCAAGGTTTTCATTTGATTATCTCTGCAAGAAATTCATGACATTAAAAGAAGAAATCTCGCTTTCCCGGGTCTACTACATATGTCTGTTACGTGTGAAATCCAAGCATGGCTCAAGCTTTTCTGCATTAGAACCGCACTGATACCAAAAAAAATATATAATAATTCAATAGGACAAAAGATGAACATAGACACATAAAAAAGAGTCACATGGAAAAATAGAAATGGTTTCATTAGAGAAGATACAGAAAACTTTTCTAGTAATTTATTAATACAGTATTGAAACTCCAACAGATTGACTACTCTCTTGCAAAACTGACAACTTCTGTGCCTTCCTTCTACCCTGTCCACTTCCCTTTGTGGTCATGTGTTCATATAGTCATCAGAATCTCATTCAACTAGAACTCACCCATGCTACCTGTTTATTTAGTATAGATTATGCTACAATCTCTGTTGAAAAACATGAGCAATCAAGTCAACATATAACCTGAATACTATTTTTCTTTTTTATTTCCCCCCTTTTGCTATCATTTTAAAACTTTTTGTACATGAACATGTTTTGATCATATTTACCCTCATGACCCTCTCTCGTTTCCCTTCCTCTCAACATGTTTTTCTGCCTAATAATTCTCTCTCCTACTTTCATCTCTTTTTTGTTTAAATGACTCACTGAGTTTAATCAGAGTTGCTTCCATGAGTGTGGGTGTGGGGTTATTTACTGGAGCATGGGTAATAGCCAGATAGCTACACCCCTGGAAAAAAATGAACTCCCCCTCCTTCAGCAACCATTAACTGCCATAGTTCCTGAGCTCTGGAACCATAAACCCAAATAAACTCAAGTTGCCTTGACCATGTTTATATTGTTGTTTGTTTGGTTGGTTAGTTTTGTTGTTGGTTTTTTGTGGGAGGTGGGTTGTTGTTTTTGGTTTCTCTGGGAAGCCCTAGTTATCCTGTACTCAATTTGTAGGCCAGGCTACCCTCAAATTCTCAGAGATCCACCTGCCTCTGCCTCCCAAGAGGCAGTGAGCTACTTACTACACCTGACATAATCATGGTATTTTATTTTAACTTCTACCACAACTGGCCCTGGGACTTTTTTTTAATAACTGATGGCTTCTGAGAGCAACATTACTGACATATGCAAAGAAATTTCATTCAAATGTATTATCTGATTAAACATATTATTTTGTTTTGTTTTTAAATATTTTCCCTCAAAATGTCACTTGCCTGTGAGAATTTTGATTTTGATATACAATAAAAGGGTTTTTCTTGGTTGTTTGTGTTCTGGATACTGCAGGCTTTGTGCAACTTTTTAAACTTTTATATCCACTGAAAATTCCACATACACACAAACACATTTTATTTCTATAATTCTTAACTAAAGTTGACAAATTTTTCTTTATAACTCTCTCTGTTTATCACCTGTGTGAGTTTGGAAGCTACATTAATGTCAATGTTGTCTCAATATGAAATCTTAGTCAAAGAGGAGTATGGATGATTTTTATATATGCACATTTGACAAACATAACTGTATTTTTCTAGTAAATAATTCAAACAATACAGAAAAAAATCAAAAGAAGGAATCAATACAACCTGAAGTCAACCCTCAGAGATTTCTCATGTTAAGGTTTTTTGGACATATATCCCTTTGTCTTCCTGTATCTCAAAGCATGTAGGAAAATCAATATGCAGTTTTATATTTAAGGGATCTCTAGTCAAAACATTTGAAAGGTAATGTTTTCAATCGATCATATTTTGTCATAGTTCTATCTCCCTACAAGAACTCATCATACCCTGCAAGTATGTAAATGTAGCCTGGCCCCACCTAGCTCCTTTTTCACCAGCAATTTATCTGAGTCATATCAATTCAACCACTGGCATTTCTTGATATTCCTCAAGTGCAAAACAGAAACAAAAAATACCTGTTCCTATTCAAGTGCCCCACCCCCGTTTTTTTACTATTTCCCTTCCTTTAATGTGTTAGTCAAATTTACATAAGTATAAAAAAATGCCTGAGATAATCAACTTATATGAAAAAAATGTTCATTTTTACCTACAGTTTTAGAGTTTTCAGATCATAGCCTGTTGGTTACCTTCCTTCCTTTGGGCCACTGGTAATGCATCATGATGGAGGAATGTAGGAAAGCAAAGCCACAAAACCATCACCAGGAAGTGAGGGAGATAGAAGAAGGGAGTGAGGCTCTGAGGTCTCCTTCAAGGACACAACCTCATGCTTTAAATACCTCTCAGTAATCCCCACTTCTGAAAGACTCTACCACTCCCTAATGGTTCAAATCTAGGGATTAAGCCTTTAACGTATGGATTTGGGAGTGGAAACACTTAAGACATAAACTATAACATTTGGAATAAGCCTCTTTAAAAAAATAGACAATTCCATGCTTGTCAGATCCTAGCTTCAAATGGTCTGTGTTCAGAAATGTCTTCCACAGTGACTCTATCAGGCTTATCACTTTAAGTAGTTAATGATTTTAAATTTGTCTCAAACTCTCTAATAACTGGGAATTTTACAATGAATTCTTTAAACCGCAATGAGGACACTAGTAAACCTGATATCAAGAAAAATTGAGATGCTGACAGAAGTCAAGAGTCTAAGAAAGGTGTTCTTAAAATAAGTGGTGGATTATTTATTTCTACTTCCTAACACACACACACACACACACACACACACACACACACACACACACACACACACACACACA
>CM052713.1:44462966-44478498 GCA_028551405.1 Uromys caudimaculatus
ACATCTATGGACCCATGGTTCGGACCACATATGTGGCAGAGGATGGCCTCATTGGCCATAAGGGAGAGAGGAGAGGCCCTTGGGCCTGAGGGTGTTAGAGGCCCCAGTAAAGGGGAATGTCAAGGTGGGAATATGGGGATGGGTGGGCGGGTGGGTGGGAGGTGGAATTCCCTCATAGATGTGGGGAGGGGGAGGGGTTAGGGGATTTCCAAAGAGGAGACCTAGAAAAGGGGAAACATTGGAAATGTAAATAAAGTATCAAAAATAAAAAAAAATTCAAAAGAAACAAAAGAAACACAAAAAAAATGGGGTACAGAGCTAAAAAGAGAATTCACAGCAGAGTAATCTCTACTGGCTGAGAAGAACTTAAAGAAAAGTTCAATGTCTTTAGACATCAAGAAAATGAAAATCAAAATGACTCTGAGATACCATCTTACAACCATCAGAATGGCTAAGATCAAAAACTCAAGAAACAGCATATGTTGGTGAGGATATGGAGCAAGGGGAACACTCCTATATTGCTGGTGGGAGTATAAACTTGTATAACCACTCTGCAAATCAATTTGATGGTTTCTAAGAAAACTGGGAATAGTTCTACCTCAAGACCCAGCTATACCATTCCTGGGCATACACTCAAAAGATGACTCACCACACCACAAGGACACATGCCCCACCATGTTCATAGCAAACTTATTTGTAATAGCCAGGAGATGAAAACAACCCAGATGTCCCTCAACTGAAGAATGGATAAAGAAACTGTGGTTCATTTACACAATAGAATACTACTCAGCTATTAACACGGATATCATGGAATTTGCAGGAGACAGGGAGGAACTAGAAAATATCATCTTGAGTGAGATACCATGGACCCAAAAGGACATACATGGTATGTACTCATAAGTGGATATTAGCCATAAAGTACAGGATACCCATGCTGCAATCCACAGACCCAAAGAAGCTAAATAACAAAGACTGTCCAAGAGAGGATGCTTCAATCTCACTCAGAAGGGAAAATAAAATAGATATCAGCGGTCGATAGAGGGATGGAACTGGGCGGGAGATGAAATAGGTGAGGAGCTGGGGTGGGAGGATCAGGTGTAAAGGGAGCAGGGTGAGAGGGCTGGGAAAGTGAATGGAAATTGGCAGAAGGGGGGAGAGGTGTATCTCTAAGCCGTACCAGAGACCTGGGATGGGGGAGGCTCCAGGGATTCTGTAAGAGTGACTCTAGCTGAGTCTCCTAGCAGTGGGAATATGGAGTCTGAAGTGGCCACCTGCTGTAACCAGACAGGATTTCTAGTGGACAGATAAGGACTCCAACCCACCTGCAAAACCTTTGACCCAAAATTTATCCTGCCTGAAAGGAGTGCAAAGACAAAGATGGTGCAGAGACTAAGGGCGTGACCAACCAATTAGTGGCTCAACTTGAAATCCATCTCACAGGTAAGCACCAATCACTGACACTAATAACGATACTTTGTTATGCTTACAGACAGGAGCCTAGCATAACTGTCCTCTGACAGCCTTCACCCAGCAGCTAACCAAAACAGATGCAGAGAACGATAGCCAAATACTGGACTGAGGTTGGGGACTCTTATGGAAAAGTTGGGGGAAGGATTGCGGGCCCTGAGTGGGGTAGGAACTCCACAAGAAGACCAACAGAGTCAACTATCCTGGACTTTGGGGACTCCCAGAGATTGAATGGCCAACCAAAAAAGCAGATCCAGACTGGACCTAGGCCCCTCACACATATGTCCCAGATGTGCAACTTAGTCTTCACGAAGGTTTCCCAACAACTAGAGGGGGTGCAGTATCCTCACTGTTGCCTGCCTGTGGATCTTGCTTCCCTAACCGGGCTGTCTTCTCTGGCCTCGGTGGGAGAGGGTGTACATAGTCCTGCAACAACTTGAGGTTCCAGGGTGGGTTGGTACCCAGGGGGACCTCCCCCTTCTCAGAGGTGAAGGGGAGGGGGTTAAGGGCTGTGAGGGGCACTGGGAGGAGAAAGGGCAGCTATTGGAATGTAAAGTGAATAAATAAATTAATTAATGGAAAAAGGCTTTTTTAATTCTCATACTACAGTAGTTATGAATTGCAGGACACTTGGTGAAATTACATTTTAGGCCTTTATAAGTTTCTAATCAGTTCAATCATCTTAATTTCAAGGAAGATTCAAAATTCAGCTCGAGTTAAAGGCTTCTGTGGGGACATAGGGATGTGGGATGGACTGGGAGGAGTTAACAGGAAAAGTTGGAGGTGAGTATAATTCAATTACATGGTATAAAATTCTCAAATAAATTTAAAAAAAGTTTATTTTTTAAAAAACTAGGGACAGGGATGGAAAGATGGCTCAGCAGTTAATAACACTAGATGTTCTTCCAGAGGACCTGGATTCAATCCCAGTTGCTCACATGGCTGCTCACAATCATCTGTAACTCCAGTTCCAAGGCCCTCTTCTGACCCTCTGCAGCCACCAGGCATATGCATGGTGCATGACAGACACATAGGCAAAACACCCACACACATAAAACACAATTTAAAAATAGAGATGGGGCTTCTAAAGCATAATAAAGTAATACATTCACTTTTCTCAAATATGTATTAATCAATAATAATCCAGCCACAGAATCAAGGCAAAATTTACAAGATTGGTTGGAAAGATAAGTAATATCATTTGAGAGAATAATTCATCTTTCCCCAAAGAAGTAAAATAAATCCTTAGAAATATTTGAAAAGAAAGACTTAGTTCAACTAATATGGTTCCCTTAGAAATTAGAAGAAAGTAAAAAATAATAGATCTAAAAATTATTTTATAATGACTTGAAATGAAAATGCAAACTATCATTTTTATGGATTTCTGTTGCTGTTTCTAATTATAAATTCAAAGAATATTAATAGTCTTGTCTAGATGTGTCAGTTAAGGTACACTGAGAAATGTGAGTGTGCACCCACATTTAAAAATATCTATGATGAAGAAAAATTAATGGGAAAATGGGATTCACCACAAAGTGCATATTATTTATTTTATTATTAATATTCATATATATATGTATATATATATATATATCTTCCAGTTAAAGTATATTTGAAAATTAGACATTTCTGACTTCTTGATCAGTTGTAATTTACAGATTTTGATCTGCAGTTGGCACAGGACTAATATTCATAGTGGGAAGAAAGCACGGCTTAACTTCAGGATGGCACAGAAGGCTTATTTACAGAAATAATGACGGTGACTCAGGAATTGCACTGAGTATCCTGAGGTAACAAACAAACAGTAAAAGTAACAACTTGGAAGGCTGTTGGTGTATATCTGACCAGAATCAGGTTTTTACCTTTTTATAAAGACTTTACAAGTTCTCAGAGTCTTCTTTGCTCCTCAGTAACAGTAAGCAAAGCCTCCATCCCATGCACTTAATGTGGTACCTAATCTTTTAGAAAGTCCCATCTCCAACTAGTTATTTTTTCTTAGATTTATTTTATGTGTATGGGTGTTTTGCCTCAGTGTATACATGTGTACCCTGTGAGCCTGGTTCCTGCAGATGTGGGAAGAAGAAGCCGTTGGATCCCCCACAATTGGGTTTATGGATAGTTGTGAGTCACCCTATGGGTGGAAGGGCAACAAATACTCTTAACCATTAAGCCAACTCTCTAGCACTTTCCAACTTTTTTAAGGGTCTCAATAACATATACACATTTCACAGATCTATTTGAGTTATTACATATCTGCTGCCAGCTAACCCAGAAATACATAAATCTCTACAGCTGTATTTCTCCAGTTGTAGACTGTGGTGTTCAATAAAACTGACTTGAGGGCAAAATGATGGCTTCATCAGTACTTGGTGAGTCAAGTGTAAGGATCTGACTTTGATCTGAAGAACTGATGTGAAAAAGCTTGGTGTCTTAGTCAATGTTCTGCTGCTGTCAAGAGGCACCACAACCACAGTAACTCTTACCCAAAAGACATTTAATTGGGTTTGCTTACAGTTTCAAAGGTTTAGCCCATTTTTATCATGGCAGTGAGCATGGTGGCATACAGGCAAAGGCAGCAGGGAGAGAGAGAGCCACTGGGCTTGGATTGGGCTTCTGAAACCTCAAAGCCCACTCTTGGTGGCATCCTTTCTCCAACAAGGCCACACTCCCTAATCCTTTTAAACAGTGCTATTCCTGAAGCATTCCAGTATATGAGCCTCTGGGGGCCATTCTTATTCAAACCAACACACTGGGCACGATTGTATCCACTTGTAATCCTAATGCTAGGGAAGCAGAAACATTTGCATCCCTGAGGCTCACTGGACAGTCAGCTGAACTTAATAATAAGCTTCAGGCTAAACGAGAGAATTTATCTAAAACAAACAAACAAACAAAAACAAATCAAAACAAAACAAAAATTAGATCAATAGTTCCTAAGGAAGAACACTGGAAGTTGAAAGTTAATCTCCAGCTTTTTAGGGTTCTACTATTGTGATAGAACAACATGACCAGAAGCGACCTGGGAAGGAAAAGGTTTATTTTCTCTTATAGCTTGTAGTCCATCATCCAGAAAAGTCAGACAGGAACTCAAGCCAGGAACTAATACAGAGGCTATGAAGGAGTGTTACTTACTGGATTGCTTCACCAAGTCTTGATCACCCTGCTTTCTTTTTTTATTTTTTTAATTTTAAGATTTATTCATTTATTTTATATATGTGAGTACACTGTAGCTGTCTTCAGACACACCAGATGAGGGCATCGAATCTCTTTACAGATAGTTGTGAGCTGCCATGTGGTTGCTGGGAATTAAACTAAGGACCTCTGGAAGAGCAGTCAGTGCTCCTAACCACTGAGCCATCTCTCCAGCCCCCCATCATCACCCTGCTTTCTTATAATGCCCCAGGACCACCTTCCCTGCAGTGGTCCTACCCACAGCATTCTGGGCTCTCCCATATCAATCACTCTCCACTGTTCTCCAGCAGTGATTGTCACTGTGAAAGAGGGGAAGATTTGACATGTGATATAAATGGGACTTCAATTCTCTAAAATTTTATTTAAAAAACAAAGAGGGAGAGAGAGAGAAACCCAAATGGCAAAATGTCAAGAAGTCTGGATGTGACTACAAATGAGTAACTTAGTAATTTGGGCTCTGTAGTTAGTAAAGTTTGTGGCAGGAAATAAAACCTTCAGCCAAGACATAAGAAATAATAAAAGTGACATAGAGTGACAAGAAGATAGAGATTGGAACAAGGAAACTGTTCCATGTGTACAATCTTGACATGTAAAACCTCTCCAATGCAGGCGTTCAACCGATCCACGTCTTACTTATTATTCATGCAGAAATACACAAGCTTGAAGAGTTTAAGGAACTCGGTGAGAAATGATGAGCAGAGATTGAAAGAACTTAATAAAGATGGATTCTGGGGCTGGGGATATTGTTCCGTTAGTAAGGTGCTGCTATGCAAACATGAGGACCTGAATGTGATCCTCTGTACAGACTTAAAAAGGGGTGTAGCATCATGCCCCTGTAATCCCAACACTGGAAAAGCAGAGGCAGGAGGATCCTTGGGGCAAGCTGGCCCACCATTCCAGCGGAATCAGTTAGCACAAGGTTCACTGAGAGACTTTTGCCTCAAAAACTGTGGTGAAAAGTGGTTAAAAACTATTGACCTCTGACCTCCACATGCACTTGCAAGAATATTATAAACATGCATGCACACACAAATTTAGAGAGAGATTGAGATTTTGTACTCTGACTGTAAGAACAGTTTGTGGGCTGCAGTAGGGGCTCAGTTATCATCTTAGATTTCCTGCACATTCACCAAACAAAATTGAAAGCTCGATAAGTTTCAAACCAAAATATAGTTAATCATTCATTAATTATTTTTAGTATTTATTTTTGTTATTAGTTATGTGTTTAGGTATATTCACATGACCTCAGGTGCCAGTGGAAGCAAGACTCATTGGATCTGCTGGGGCTGGACTTACAGGCAGTTGTGAGCCACCCAACATGGGTCCTGGAAACTGAACTCAGGTCCTCTGGAAGAGCAACAAGTACTCTCTTAACTTCTGAGCCATCTCTTGGGCCCCATTGTATTTAATGGACAATTGTGTTGTAAATATTAGACATAGTGAATGATAGGTTGTAACGATCCTGAGATATTTTTCCTTCTTCAGATGTATGTTTCTGTTTTAGTTACTGTTCTATTACTATAAAGAGATACCATGACCAAGGCACTTATAAAAGAAATCATTTAATCAGGGGGCTCGCTTGTAGTTTTAGAGGGTTACTCCCACAATCATTACTGTGAGAAGCAGATAAGCATGGTGTGGGAGCAGTAGCTGAGTACATCCTGCTCTTTAGGCAGTAGGCAGAGAAAGGAAGACACTGGGCCTGGCATTGGCTTTTGAAACCTCAAAGCCCACTGCCAGTGACATGCCTCCTCCAAGAAGGCGATACTTCCTAATCCTTTCTAAAAAGTTCCACTAACAGGTAATTAAGAATTCAAATATATGAGCTTTGGGGGAGCCATTCTCATTCAAATTATCACAATAACACATACATTCCTTACTGCACAAATCACCCTCACTCTGGGCAAGCCTACAATGTGATGGTGACAGAAACAATGACTGAGGATGTAGCAAAACTATCCGCCTGACAAGATAGCCTGATTCTTCATGGTACTGAGAAGGCCATTCACGGTCGAATGAGGTCATGGTTTGCCTCCCATCATATGGGAACTAAGGCCCAAAGGCAGAGGCAGTGGTGGTAAATGTGCAGGAAAGGAGAGAAAATAAAGCTTACATAGATGGCCAGAAGGATGTCACTTGAGAACATGGACGTTGGAGAGCATCAGGAATCTACTGCAGGGAGGGCAGAACTAAAGAAAACAATCTCATAAATTCCCGTACAAACTCCAGAGCTGAGTTGAAAACTAGGAATGTGATCCTCTAATGCCCTTCCCTCCATCAATCACCAGAACAATATTTTTCCCCTTATTCAATCAACAACTTTCAACCTTTTCACATAAAGGAATACCCGATGGCATCTCCATGGCAAATCTGCATTGCCAACAGCACTACCATGGGTGCTTTGGAGCCATCATTAAGTAAACTGAAGGTGACTTTAGCACAAGTCTTGTGAAACTACTGCTGTCAGCCTAACAACCAAGATGGCTATGAAGCAGCTGACGGGTGGATAGCAAACACAGCAAGGACAGGCTAGACAGAATGACTCATGTCCGGAGCAAGATAGAGCAAGACAGCACGGAGTTTCATCACACCATAAAAACAGCATGACTGCGAAGAATAGCATGAAATGTAAACTTACAAATCGTTTATTTCTGGAAACTTTTATCTATTAATTACAGCTGGGATGGATTGGCCATAGTGACGGATACCAAAGACTATGAAATCAGAGACAAGGAAAGATCATCATACAAAGTAAATCATGGGCCATATCCCAGGTAATCCCACCATCTGTTACATGTATGGAATAGGTGGCCTGTCTGGGATCAGATCAATGATAAAATTTATACCTTCTGCCCTGTCTGACCCAGGGTCCTTTGCCACTTTTCCAAGGAAATGTCAGTGTCTTTGTTTACAACATACATAAGTAAAATGTGTAATTCTGATGCAAATGCTTCATGATGGCAGGAATCCATGGAAAATATACAAGGTGTGGCTTCTCAGAACAGGAAGGCCAGCAGCAGGATGGCGAGATAAGTCAGCATCTAATTCAATTAACTCAGGAGAGACAAAATTTTAGAGTAACTAGAGGCCACAAGATTATAAACTTGAAATACACAGAAGTCAAGGAGCAGGGCATGGACATTTTCATGGCATGAAATAGCCAATTGGTGATTCTGTACTTTTAGAGGAAACACCTAGACTAGGGATGACATACAGTCAAAGGTTCCTAAGAGCACTCAATTTCCTCGTGAACAATTGCAGAAAGATTCTCTAGATTATCAACATATCTTACTTGAGCACATTCTGGAATATTAATGTTTTATTTTAACACACATACTCTGCATGCACTGAAGAAATCAAAGCAATGGAGCAATTCCCTCCCTTTGTTTATTTTTTTATGCTTAAATGCTTCCTCATTTTCTAGATCTCCATGGAGCATAAGCTGTTGTGAACTACAATCTTCTAACCTTGGAGTGGGAGTCCAAAGCCCACTCCTTCCATCCAGTTGTATTTCACTACCAATCTTCCAGCCTCATTTTTCCATAGTCCTACCCTCTTCTTTGCTTGATGGGTCATCACCATTACATGTTCTGAACTATCACTTTAGCTTCCACTTTTAAGAAATAAAATGTACCTGTTTTCTGTGTTTAAGTTGTTTTTGCTTAACATATTGTTACCAACTTCCAACTGCTTTGCTACAAATGATGATATTTTACTTTTTTATGGATGGACAATGTTCCATTGTACGAGTGGGGGGGGGTACATAGATGATATAGCTATAGATAGATCACTGTCTTTTTCTGGGTATTTATTGGTGAATACTGAGATATTGTGAATTCAGTTGCAATAAACATGAAAATGCAAGTACATTAAATTGATTATTTTTCCTACCCAAGTTTTATGACCACAAATACCCACCAAGTGATCAAGTGGTATAGGCAAAATTTCTGTTATTCTTTGCTTATACAATACATCCAGACCACAGCCTTCCCTCCCTCCGCTCCTGCCAGTAATCCCCTCACCTGCCCTCTCCTCCAGATCTACTGCTCTTCAATTTTCCTTTAGAAAAAAAGCAAACCTCCCAAGGATAATACATTACAATAAGACTGGGCACAAACCCTCATATCAAGGCAACCCAATAGGAGGAAAGAGCCCCAAGCACAGGCAAAAGAGTCAGAGATACTCTGACTCCCACTGTTAGGATTCTCACAAAAACTCCAAGCTAACAACCACAATATATATGCATAGGAGCCAGCTCAGACCTATGCATGATCAGTGATCACATATAATTTTTCTAATATATGAATACAAAATTTGTATAATTTTTAAAGTAAAGATTTTTTTCTCATAGAAATCACATTCACATATTTGAACTAGGATCATCCAAAAGACAGATGAGTTCCTATGTCCTTCAGAGGTACTGCCAATCCTATGATAGCCAATAGATAAGTGAAGCAATGTCTCTTCTAGTGCTAACTGTACAGATTAGCATATAAGCATAATTTTGTTCACTAGTATTAAAAATAAAATAATTTTAGAATTGTCTGCATTAAGCTGAATTGTTCAGAAAGTCTTAATAAACTAGAATCAGAAATTTGGCCTAAAACGGATGGAACTAGAAGAAAATCATCCTAGTGTGGCAACCCAGACCTAGAAAGACAAACATGATATCTATTCACTTATAGGTGGAAATTAGCTATTAAGTAAAGGTTAATCATGCCTCAATACATAGAGGCTACAACACAGAGAGGCGAAATAACAAAAATGGTTCTTGGAAATAGCACCTGATGTCCCTGGGAAGGAGAAATAGACTAGATTATGCAGGAGGATGCGTGTGTGTAAGGATGGGAACAGAAAGGGTCAGGTAAGGAAGGACAGGGTTGGAGGACGGAGTACGAGGAGACACAACTGGAATTGGGTAGGGGCATTTAGAGGCGATGTGGAAGCCTAGCGTAGTGGAAACTTCCTGGGACCTAGGAGGGTGAGTCTAGTCATGGAGGATACAGAGCCTGAACTGCCTGTCTTTTGTAACCATGCAAGGCATCAAGTGGGCAGTCACACCCAGCCACAAAACCTTCCACCCATAACCTGTCCTGCCTGTAAGAGGAGCTGGGACAATGGTAGCTCAGAGCTTGTGGGGGTGACCAATAACTAGCCTTACTTGAAGCCCACCCCTCCAGGGGGAACCCATGAGGGACACTGCATAGATCAGTGCTTAGCCCAATCATTAGAGAGACTTCCTCTGGAAGCTGGTAGGAGCAGACGCAGAAACCCACAGCCAAATATTAGGCAGACTTCAGGGAACCTTGACAAACAGGAGGAGGAAAGATTTTAGGAACTAGAGTGGTAGGAGATACCAGGAAAACAGCACAGAATCAACTAAGAAGGGGTCACAGGGGCTCACAGAGGCTGAAGTGGCAATCACTTTTTGACAGTAGCCAAAGCTTATAGAGTCTTTCTGGTCCCCCTGTCTGGTCAGTATGCTCCCTAAGCATCTCTCTGTGTTTTCTTCTTTCTTCTTCTCTTACCTGCATCCATTTCCTGAGCCTCATGGCCCCAATAAAAGGCTCTACTTCATAATTCCTTCCTGCAAAGATGGCATTAGTTATCTTTCTTGTCACTATGCCAGAATGTCTGACATAAAAAGTAGGACTTTTCTGTCTACTTAAAGCTTAATAAGCAGCCCATGATAAAGCAGCATACACATGAATGCATACAGTTGGTGCATGCTCTCCACGCTAACATGTTATAATGCCGCTGAAGGCTTCTGGGAGTGCTGTGGATTTACGTAAAGCATGGACTTTTAAGTGGCACCTAGAACCTCAGAGAACAGACATGGAAATGCCTGCAGGGCACCTTTCAACTGCATTAGCCTGTTGGTGTGTTCGCCTGCCCTGGCCTATGGTTGTTAGGCTGATCCATCTCCTAGGAACGCTGGGCTATCTTAGGTGTTAACACAGGATAGCACACATCCATGAGTTTGACAACTTATTTATGAATAGAAGACTGAAGAAATATTTGTTTTGCATGTAACTATAAAAAATGTTGACGTTAAACATGGGGTTTGGAGTCTGAATCCATTTATTCTTGGGCCGAAGTAGGGCTCCTGCCAAGGTATCAGGCAAACAAGAAAGAAGAGATAACAACCAGACTCTTAGTAATAACTTGGCAAATATTCATTCACCCTTCCCAGTATAAGGCTATGACAAAAACAAACCAAAAAACTAACAGACAAATGAAGGTTGGGTCAGGAGTTACTGTTTTTATAAAGAAAGCTCATAAGGTAGGATTAAGTATGCAAACAGACTCCAGTTTGCTTTATGGTCCATTTACTGGGTCAGAGAAAAGTGGCAAGCTGATGAGCCTACAGGGCCAGGCCTGCCTTGGCTAGAAATTCCTACCTCCTTTGTTCTAGCATGACTTCTGTTGCTGAGATAAAATGCTCTCAAAATCAATTTAGAGGAGGAAAAGATTGACTTGGCTTCATACACTTCAAGGTCAAGTCCATCATTAAAGGAAGTTAGGACAGGAACTCAAGGCAGAAATCATGAAGGAATGCTGCTTGCTGGCTCCCTCCCTTGTTTCACTAGCTTCCTTTTACAGCTCAGGACCACCCGCTTAGGGATGGTGCCACCCATGGTAGGCTGGGCTCTTCTCCATCAATTAATAATAAAAATAACAGACATGGCAACAGGCCAATTTGACAGGAAATTCCTCAATTGGGGCTTTCTTCAGAGATGATTTAAGGCTAACTAGAACATCCTCAGAAGGCTTTGCCATCTTAGCATGCCTAAGAGAAAAGGTAAAAGAAAAGGCAGATAGTTAGACCTCAGACTTAAGTAATGAGCTATGTACAATGTTCCACATTCTGAACTCAGATGAAAGCTTCCCCAATTTGGCTTCTTGGAAATGCATGCATAACTAAACTAAGCTGCATGTTCGCAAATTTTAAATTGGTGGCATTTCTTCAGTATTATATTTTATCTTTTACTTATGTTTTACTACTCATTAAAGTAATCTATGCCTTGTTTTAATTGCTAAATGATATTAAAATATTTATTAAAAGTAATGAAGCAGTTCCCCAGGATTCACCTCCCTCTCTTCAAAGGTGACTATTTTTAACTCCTTTTACCTACATCTGGTAATAACTTGAGCTTGAACTGATGAATACATACATATATAGATACATACATACATACATATTTGAAGATGGGTATGCAGAGTTACTGATGGTAAAAACTCACTATAAGAATACACACTTGCATATGATATTGAACACTTGCTACCACTTTTCAAAAAAAAAAACATAACTTTGTTATGGAAATTTTCAAACACATAAAAAATGAGAGCACCAGGCAGTGGTGGCGCACGCCTTTAATCCCAGCACTTGGGAGGCAGAGGCAGGTGGATTTCTGAGTTTGAGGCCAGCCTGGTCTACAGAGTGAGTTCCAGGACAGCCATGGCTACACAGAGAAACCCTGTGTCGAAAAACCAAAAAAAAAAAAGAAAGAGAGCAACACAATGAGCCTTCTCCTAACACACAGCCAATGGTGTTTTTATCTATAAATTTAGTTGTTTACCCATCCACCTCAACTGTATTATTATGAAGCAATACAAGATATTCTGTCATTCTAACTATAGGTATCTAATTCAATATAATCATTAAAAAAATCTAGATCACTTATCATAAATAATTAGCATACTATTATAATGCATCTAAATCTAACAATTATCCCTAGATCTCATTAAATACAGTTATTTTTACATATACAGATTTTTTTTCTAGTTGCCTCCTAATTCTTCACAGTTGGCGCAGAAAAATCAGAATACAAACCTGTTGTATACTTTTTGGTTTTCCATTGTGCCATTTAATTATTTCTTTGGATCTATAATAACTCAAACCTGGGACCGTCCTTGTTCCCAGGAGACAGTTTTGCTTTGCTACAACTTGCCTGGGAAGGCGGCATCATTCCTATAAAGCGTGCGGAGGAGGGGGGCAAAAACTACAATGTATCCTATTAGTCATAGATTTTAGAAATCCTGAGGTGTGCTCTAAGGGATTCTGTCTCCTCCTCTCTCATCTCTCTTCTCTTCTTCCTCCTCCTTCTTCTTTCTCCTCCCACCCCCACACTCCCAGGCCATTCAATATTTAGAGTTTCCCACATTCTGGAATTTACTGACTGCTTTTCCATTTCTATATAGAACACATTCCTTCTTCTTTATGCTTTTTGTAAATTTTGAATACAGGAGGACAGCACTAAAATATTAAACAAATAGAAAGCATATTGAAATACTAGAAGCTCAGTGAGAGCATGTGAATCTGGCGGCTTAGCAACAGATTACTAGAAATGGAGAGGACCACAGAGACTTCATTCTTCTTCTTAGTCTAACCTCTCACTTTTGCAGAACAAGAAACATGACTTGGCCAAGTTCACAAGAAGATTTCCTAAATCTGTATCTTTTCTATCTTTAAATTTTTGAGATAAGTGTCTGAGGTAGAAATTGTTTAATCTCAATCAGGGGCTTCTACCCGCCTTTGGCCATTCAGTTCACGGATAAAAGACACATAACTTTTATTATTATAATAAGCCTTAATCAGTACTACAGCTGGGCAGATATCTACCCTCTATGCTACTAGAATCTATTTTCCCATTAATAACCCCAATTATAATTCTCCATGTTCCATCTGGGATACTCTTAACTTCAACCAGCCAGCCCTCAGGGCCATGCTTTTACGACTTCCCTAACCCATGGCATCTTCCTTCTCTGCTCCTCTCCCTCTCTTGGTGGTTCTCCTCAGACCCCAAGCTCCAGACCCCCAAGCCCTGCCTATCTCATGTCTGCCCAACTATAAGATGTAGGCATCTCTATTCACCAATTAGAGATAACTTGGGGGGCAAGATCACATCGTATCACTTGGCTCTACATGCAGATTCTCTTGTCCTTGGAGGCAAACAAGCCTTGGGCCAGTATTTAGGATTACAAATACATGGCAAAAGACAATACCTCAACCAGAGTCTATTTCTTGAGAAAGACAGACTTAATCAGATTAAAATTTACTAACATCTTTTTTGGTTAGGAAATTTCATAGGTAGTGATGTGGCCCTGCAAGGCAGGTGGTAACTGGTTTTTCCACACTTTGTGTGGAGCCTCTGATGGCCCTTGCCTATAGTTATTATTTCACCAGGGCCAGCTCATCAATATAAAAGGCTCAGGTTTTTCAGTGGAGATATCAGTTAATGTGAATATCTCTATTTCTTTCACCATGAAATTAATCATCACTTACCTTTATAATGTAAAAGCATGTGGAGTTTTTTATTTTAACTATGACACAAATATCCTAAAATAAATCATCCAAAGCTCTGACCTTTATTTGCATTTGGGGAGATTATATGCACATAAGTATAATTGCATACTTATATACACACATGTCATATGACTATGTGATCCTTTTCATGTATGTGTGGTACTTGGTATTAAATCAGGGGCCTTGTGCATGCTAGGCAAGTGTTCTACCAATGAGCTATATCCAAGCCCTCATTTACATATCCAATATATGTATGTATATCTACTTTTCTGAATTATTACAAATAACCCAGTAATCCATCTTTTCAGATATTGATTAAATTTATAAGAGAGAAAATAAAATTTTGTTTTGACTTAAATTCATTTAATTAAACAAGTTAAGTAATTTGATATAGTTATTGACCATTTTTACTTCTTTAAATTATCTACTTATGTTCTCTGGTCATTTTTCTATTGAGGTTTTTTTTTCTTATCAGTTCATAGGGCTTTTTAAAAAAAAATAGTTCTTTTTTTTTCTTTTTTTTTTTTGATACGTTATTTACATTTCCAATGTTTCCCCCTTTCTAGGCCTCCTCTTTGGAAACCCCCTATCCCCTCGCCCTCCCTGTCTCCATGAGGGTATTCCAACTCCCACCCACCTGCCCACCCACTCCCATATTCCCACCTTGACATTCCCCTTTACTGGGGTCTCTAACACCCTCAGGCCCAAGGGCCTCTCCTCCCCCTGATGGCCAACAAGGCCCTCCTCTGCCACATATGTGGTCCAAACCATGGGTCCTTCTTTGGTTGGTGGTCCAGCCCCCAGAAGGACGGGGGGCGGGGTCAGGCCAGTTGACACTGTTGCTCCCTCCATGGGGCTGCAAACTCCCTCAGCTCCTTCAGTCCCTTCTCCAACTCCTCCATCTGGGACCTCACTCTCAGTCCAGCAGTTACTGTAAAGTGAAACTTGGGCATTCTGAACTTTTGGGCTAATATCCACTTATCAGTGAGTACATACCATGTTCCTTCTTTTGTGACTGAGTTACCTTACTTGGGATGATATTTTCAAGTTCCATCCATTTGCCTGCAAATTTCATGAAGTCATTGTTTTTAATAGCTGAGTAGTACTCCATTGTGTAAATATACTACATTTTCTGTATCCATTCCTCTGATGAGGGACATCTGGGTTGTTTCCAGCTTCTGGCTATTATAAATATGGCTGCTATGAACATAGTGGAGCATGTGTCTTTATTACATGTTGGAGCATCTTCTGGGTATATGGCCAGGAGAAGTACACCTGGGTCCTCAGGTCGTATTATGTCCATATTTCTGAGGGTCCGCCAAACTCATTTCCAGAGTGGTTGTACCAGCTTGCAGTCCCACCAACAGTGGAGGAGTGTTCCTCTTTCTCCACATCCTCACCAGCATCTGCTGTCACCTGAGTTTTTGATCTTAGCCATTCTGACTGGTGTGAGGTGGAATCTCAGGGTTGTTTTGATTTGCATTTCCCTGATGACTAAGGATGTTGAACATTTCTTTAGGTGCTTCTCAGCCCTGCGAATTTCCTCAGTTGAGAATTCTCTGTTTA
>CM052713.1:44478998-44507779 GCA_028551405.1 Uromys caudimaculatus
TGGAGGAGTGTTCCTCTTTCTCCACATCCTCACCAGCATCTGCTGTCACCTGAGTTTTTGATCTTAGCCATTCTGACTGGTGTGAGGTGGAATCTCAGGGTTGTTTTGATTTGCATTTCCCTGATGACTAAGGATGTTGAACATTTCTTTAGGTGCTTCTCAGCCCTGCGAATTTCCTCAGTTGAGAATTCTCTGTTTAGCTCTGTTCCCCATTTTTTGATGGGGTTATTTGGAAAAACGAGTTCTTTTATATATTTTTGTTTTCATATTTTTATTTGCCATTGTAACAGACTATATTTGGCCTTTGATGCTCCTGTCATTAAGACAGGATCTTTCCACTTGAATGTGGATGGGTTCTGTGACTTCACCAACAGAAAACAATGAAAATCAGACCTGCTAGTTTCCGGGAGCAGTCCTGAAGAAGACTCTGAGAACTTCCACTTTCTACAGTTGGAACATTTGCTCTTCAGATCTAAAAACCATACTGCAACAGAGCCCAAACAGCCCTTAAAAAGGAATTCTTATGGAGAGCTGAAGCCCAGAACAAAGTCACATTGAACTGTAGGTGACAGATAGCACCCACTCAACAGCCGCGTGAATAAACCCTTTCAGAAATAAATCTTCCACTTGATGCTATCAGAAAGGATGGGCCCTACCAGGCTAAAGCCTTCCCAAATTACATATTCATGAGCAAAACTGTTTTTGAAAAGACTATAACATTGGACATGTTTTAGCAAGTATTTTTGTAAGCTCAAATCAAATACAGGTGTGCTAGTTCATGATGTCTAATAGCCGAAGTGAGACAGAGTAGAAGAACTGAGAAGTTTATTACTCTACGGAGAGCCATTCTGACCAGAAGCTATTAAAAGAGAAAATCATTTCTATTGATTCACAGCAGAGAAAGGAAGCCATAGGACAAGGAACAAACAGTGAAGTTTCTATGGCAACTGAGAGTGACTCACTGGCACTGTTGGTAATCACTTGTGTGTCCATCAACACACTGGGAGTTAGGGGCCATTTTCAGTTAGCAGAAGCTTATATTACCAGATGAGGCATAAAAAAGTAAATATCTCATCAGTTTAAAGATTTTTTTTTGTTTTAACCAGGGTGAAATATCAAGAAGTAGAATAAGCTGCCTACATAAGACTCTGTCTGTTCTAAGAAGCTCTTCCTCAAATATAACCCAGCACTAACAATGTTCTGTTAGGTTTGCATTATCTGTTGAATCTCAATTCATAATGTCCTAGTAAAAACTTCTCTTTCCCAAACTTTGAGGAAGCAGAAAAGAGAGCACTGAATATGTCATTCTGTTATTTTTGACTCAATTCCAGTCAACAGTGAAGAACTGCTTGGCAAAATAAAAGTGATTAGAACATGTTCTGAAGTCATAGACACTCCCTGGAGAATTGGTAGATTCCAGGGCTAAAACAGGAAAAGTACGCAGGGCCTGCACTCTCTTTGAGGGGTGGAAGGTTAAGAATATTGTTAGAAGTAAAAATGCAATGATATCGAAAGGGCAAGGGATCCTTAAAAAGCATCCACTGACCAGAAACCTTTCAGAAGTTCAATAACAGTAATATTAGATTATATTTCCAACAATAAAATTAATGTTGATTATATAAATAGACACGTCTTCCTGGTAGAAGAATTTTACATAATGCATAGAAAGCAGCCATCAGACAACCATAGGAATAGTTGTTGAAGGTAAGATCTACCAAAAGAAGTTAAATTAGTGGGTAAAGTTTAAGCAGAAATAGTATATTTGTATATCTATAATTATCTTCCTTAACGGGTTGAGTAATAAGCAGGAAAAATGGAAAATTTATTGTGGAGACTCTGGCAGATATTATTTTCACAAAGTAATCAAAACATCACCAATAATATACATGGAAACTATATATCCTGGGATGAAAGACTGAAAAGGGTTCATACATCCATGGGATACTGTGAGATGCAGCATAATCTCAAGTCAGTCATGTAAAGGGCATCTTCCACAAAAATAGCTGGCACTTTTGAAAGTGTCTAAATCATGAAAGACAAAAAAAAAAAAAAAAAAAAGAAAGATGTATAACAAGTTAGATATGATGCTGTGAAAGAGGAAAAATCAAGTTATTTTTTACTACTTACCTACATCCAACACTTACAACCCAACATAAAACCACAGATGTGAGAGCAGTTCCCTGTTGAATAGGCAGTTTTCCAGTGGGCCCTAACTACATGCCCTGTGATTCAACACAATTCCAATAGAATTTACCTGAACTCAGAATCAAATCCCACAGGTTAAAAGTTTAGCCATACAATATCACCCCAACATCAGACAACAACTGAAAGTAGTAAGTTGTTCCTGTGATAAGTCAGGGTACCAGTGACTCCCTTCTTAGTTTCTATTCCTTTGGTAAGATGGCTCTCGTGGCTTAGGAAAACACTTGCTCTAATTATTATAGTGATATAGGATATATAATAAAGGATACAGAGGAATAGCCAGAAGGAAAGGTGCCCACGACAAGATGTGTATGAAGGGGCAGTGAACATTTATGCTCTCTCCAGGTGTGTCACGGTCTGGGTACTGTTCAGCATTCTGAAGGTTCTGCTAACTCTCTTACTTTGCGGTCCTGTGGAGGCTTTGTTATAAGATTATGATTGACTGTATCATTGATCTTTGGTGGTCAGCTCAGTCTTCAGCCTTTCCCCCTCTATCTCCACAGAGGCTGGAGGAAGAGTGCAGTTGAAGACCCCACCCTTCTAACTACAAGACTAATTCTCTGGAATCTGACTATTGTCTTCATACTATCCAGCAACACACCAAGACACCTCATTAGAGCAAAGTATGTGTCTGTCACCAAAGAAATCCCAAGGGATCTGTAAGTCATATACTCCAAAACACTCAGGAAAAGACAATAGTCTTAGAACAACTTCGTGTTCCCTCTCATACCTGGAGCTTAGTTTCACATCTTTAGGTGTGTGTAAGAGTGTGTGTGTGTGTGTGTGTGTGTGTGTGTGTGTGTGTGTGTGTGTGTGTGTGTGTGTGTGTGTGTATGTTTGAGTACCTGTAGAAGCCAGGAAACCAGAAAAAGACTGCTGGAATGGGGAATGCCTTAAGGCAGGGGATAGCAACCATAAGTGATATGAAAACAGAGAGAATAGTTGGAGCAGGAAATTTAAGGAGGGATGGAAATGCAATGGGCCTGCAAAAAACTGGGCATGTCAACAGTCAGCCGTTGAGGCTCAGGAGGCGGTACTCCTCCCTACTGAACCTCTGCTAGATTATTAGAGCCAAGGCGGTCATCATCTTCATTCATCATCTCCAGCTGTAAATCCATTGATGAAACCACAAGGCTCCACCCACGGTCACACAGGTTAATCTCAGTGGGCCTCAAACCAAACCAAAAAAAGAATGTGGGAAAGGGAAGAGAGTTAACCAAAATGAGAGAGATGAGAGGGGATGGGGTTATATTAATCAGAATTCATCATATACATGTATGAAATGCACCAAAAATATTTTTAATGAAAAGTCTGAGGGGTTATCTGTCAGCAACTGAGATCAAAGACCAAATATCACAAGACTCTGTTAGCACCCCTATCTATAAGAACCTTCAGAGTTTGTGAAATACTGGCACACACAATTCGGGCATAACCACCCACTATCTGATTGGATTTAAGGCCCACTTCATGAGATGGAGCCCATCCCTGACACTACTCAGGTGGCCAAGAATCTGAAACTAGGTAGGTCAGGGACCCAAAAGAAAACCAAATTCTATTGTTCTGCTAAAGTAACATAGCAATAAAATGACTCCTAATAACATTCTGCTATACTCATAAATCAGTAGCCTGCTCAGCCATCATCAGTGAAGCTTCCTCATGCAGTAGATGGGAACAAATACAGAGGCACAGAAGCAGGCGATGTGCACAGTGTGAGAGACCTCGGAACATTCAGTCCTAAGCTGGATGTCTCATCAAATCCCTCCCCTCAGGGTTCAGGAAACTATGTGAAAGAGGAGGCAGAATGAGCCAGAGGGGAGAGATGACCCAAAGAAAACCAGACACAGCAGGACTGATGAACTCTCAGAGACCTGTGGCAACACACACACACACACGAGGCCTGCATATGTCCAAAAAGATGGGGTTCCAGTACTGAGAGGGGTATGTGACCATAAGCTTTCATCCCAATCCAAGAATCTATCTCCAACGGACAACTGCTCACAAAGGAAAAATGACTGTCTGCAATGGAGTATTTGCTGGGTATTATTCAAACCACACTCAAAGGCAGGCCCCACGCCCAGCTGTAGATGGCCGTCAGAAACTAAACTCAATATTGGTTTTTTGTTGTTGTTGTTGTCTCTTATTGCTTTCTTTGGGCTTTTATTTTTGTTTACCTTACTGATCTTTGTTTGTATATTATTGTTTCTGGTTTTGTGGGGTTTGTGGTGTGTGTGTGTGTTTCTTGTGTCTCTTTCTTCTTCTTCTTCTTCTTCTTCTTCTTCTTCTTCTTCTTCTTCTTCTTCTTCTTCTTCTTCTTCTGTATCATTCTTTTCCCCCTTTGTCCATTTGTCTTCTAAAGAGAGAGAGACAGACAGAGGGACAGAGACGGGGGAGGTGAGGTATGGATTTGGAAGTATGGGAAAGGGAGGGAGATCTGGAAAAAGATGTGGCGGGGAAACTGATCAGAATATACTGCATGGACAAAATATTTTCAATTCAAAATATATAAAAAAATTCCACAGTTGATATACCAGGAAATAAGCAGTTATGTATATATAAGTTCACAAAAAGTATCATGCATCAGCCTATAGACAAATTCTTTAATGGTAAAGCTACTGAAATTTAAATAAATGAAGTAATTTTAAGGTAAACACATTAACTTGTATATTTCTGCATTGTTATGTAAGGTGCTAACAGCAGGAATTGAATGAGGGCTAGGGAGGAAATTACTGCATTATTTTTGAAATCCTTCTTTATGTTTAGAATGGTCTCAAAATGAAGTTTTGGGTGTGATAATTTGGAACTGCTAGGACAGGAAGAATAAAACACTGGCTACAATTAGCTCACACTAGCCATTGGGAAAATGTCTGCACTGCAGAGAGAGGCAGACGTGATCTCACACCCAGAGACCCTAAAGGGAAAGTGACTCAAGGGGAACACTGGACAGCTATGGAAGCAGCACAACCATCTGAGGCTAGTGAGTCAACTTCCGGTGAGTCACCTTCCGGTCCCTTCCGACCCCACAGCTGTGTTATCCAATCTTATCAGTCTGAAATGTGGGCTGTGCTTCTCTGCAGCACCCTGGTCCCTGTTCTTCCACATGACTAATCGTTTCTCCTGCGGGAGCCTTCTGGGGTCTAACACGTCTGGAGCGGATCATTTTCTTGAAGGATTCCAGTCATTTTCCTCCTCTCTCCTAGCACCTTCTACCTTGTTTTATTTAGACTGCTTCAGAATTCCTTAGCGTAGCATGCAAGAGCCCTTACTGATACTGAGGCACTCCTAAACGCCAGCCTTATCTCATCTCACTCCTCCATACAGCCAGTTCCCTGCCTCAGCTTCGGGAACACTCATGAATTCCAGAACAGATCCTCTCCTGACCTCTGTTCCACAAGTCATTCTACCACATGAGCACCTTCCTCTGTACTCCAAACTCTGTATTTTCTGGTTTTAACAGACTGCTCTGGTAGTGCCAGAGAATTCCCACTCCTACTCCGTCCATCAGGATCTGCAAGGATAATTAGCACTGTCCCTCCCGTATGTTCCTCTAGACCACACGACACATGGCTTTTGGAATATAAGTCACGAAACGGATTCTCTTGCTTTGATGGCAAAGGTAGTATTTAATTCATCTGAGAATTCTCAGCCCCGGCTCAGGACCTGACTCTTAGGCGTCAGCCATCAACCACTCCTAGTAAATGGAACTAAATGAAAACTTAATCAGATGTGATTCCCAAAGCTGCAAAGGGAGTCACTGTTAAAGAATACACATGGCCACGTGTTCCTATTGAGCTCAACTTTTTAAACTGGAGAGAAGTAAAATCCGGTGATTCTAGGTAAACGTTCAGGAGTATGCGTGCCCAAGTTCACAACTGAAAATGCTTACAGTGAAGCAGAACCAGCTTGAAACAAAACTTGCTATGGGTAACAGAAAATGCAGTTAGCACCATCTGCTTCGAGAAAGCAGGCGAAGGTCAGGCTCTAAGAAAGATGGCCAGAATGCCAAGGATGAAATGTACAAAATGGTCTGGCATTCATTTTGCTTATTTTTTTTTCCATCAAGGAAAAGAATGTTCACAATATAAGATTCTGATAAACATTGTTAGAGAAAATGAAACCAGTTTGCTTTGAAAAAAAATTATGTCACCAGTTTCAATTATCCCGGGGTATGAAAACAACTTGATATAAACTGCTTACATGAAATTACTGTCAGCCATGGATCACAGATTAAAACGATGAAATTGTAGAAAGGTTTGGAGATGAAAACTTTCAATTAAAAGCAGAGTGAGCAAAAACAAAAACAAACAACAACAAAAAACCCCAGACTGAGCTGTTATCAGGAGAGAAACCCTGGGAAACTGGGAGTAGTGAATCTCTTAAACTAATCTTGAACTCTCACTAGACTATACGAGTTATCTTATTTTTTAAAAATTCTCATACTACAAGAACATGGTCCACAGACTCAACTAACCAGGGTTCATAAGAGCTCACAGAGACTGAAGTGGCAATGACCAAGGAGCCTGCATGGGTCTGACCTAGGCCCTCTGCATGTATGTTGTGGTTGTATAACTTGGTCTTCTTGTGGGACTCCTAACAGTGGGAGCAGGGCTAGGGCTATCTCTGACTCTTTTGCCTGTTTTTGGGAGCCTTTTCCTCCTACTGAGTTGCCTCATCCAGCCTTGATGTGAGGGTTTGTGTCTAGTCTTCTAATAACTTGTGGTGTGACTGGGTGATATCCCTGAGAGGCCTGCTCTTTTCTGAAGGAAAATGAAGGAGTGAATCTCAGGGAAAGGGGAGAATGTGGGGGAGGACTGGGAGGAAAGAAAGCAAAGAAAACTGTGGTCAGGATGTAACATATAAGAAAAGAATTTAAAAAAATAATTAAGAAAATTTTTGTCATATATTATAAACCTTCATTGCAGCCACTGTTGACAGCTCATTATTCAAAATTATATAATTCATTTTTATTTAAAAAATCATTATTGAATTGTTCTAAGCTTATTTTCACCACTCATTATATATACATACACAGATACACACACACACTCACACACACTAGTGTTTATGATATTGAATAGTTCAGAAAATAGAATATTTCCATCATTGCAAAAAGATCCATATAGCAATGTTGTTAAAGAGAAACTAATCATTAGAAACCAATAAAATTCATTGAGACTGTCATACAAAACTAATACAATTTCTATCTATCGGAAAGACTAGTATATCTTTATGGATAGGAACAGTTTGATGTAGACTTCAGCAAAATATCCAACAGTTCCTTGTGAGGTCCTTGTCAAAAGAAAGAACAGCAAGCAGACCATCCGATGTAACTGCATAAACGATGATCTGTATGGTGTTGACAGGTGGAAACACATATTTGGAAACAGTAATCTACAGACTAGTAAACTAACTCCAACGGTTTTCACTGACCTTCTCTCAACAATTTTATCACTAATATACCTGCTAAATAAAAGAAATAGTTATCAAGTTTCTAAATAATTAAGTGTGAGATTATTTTCTAGCTATCTGAAAGTCAGTTTGGTAAGATACATAAAATACCTCTTCTAATGCTACTGTATGGTTCACAGTACCACTTTCTCTATGAAAAAAATTATGGATGTTTACAAGGACTTAATTATATGCATGCAGAGAGAATATCTTGTGTATTGTATGGATGCATCACAAGCAAAATTATTTAGAGAAACGTGAATTTCATGCAATAGAATTGAATAAGCCACATTTGCATGGATCACCACTGTACTCCTAGAGACAAAAGCGATTTTATTTAAATATATAAAATAGTGTGTGTGTGCATATGTATGTGTGTGCAAGTATGTGAAATTTGATGAATTTGAACAGAAAAAGGGCAATAAAACAAGCCAAATGCTGTTAACCTTTGTAATAAATACATATGTACTATTTGTGTGTGTGTGTGTGTGTGTGTGTGTGTGTGTGTGCCGAGAAGACTAAGAAGAGCTATAGGAAAAGGTAAATATTTAAATATTTATCTTTGGTAATAATACATTGAATTGATAATACCTTGAATAATGCCTTGAAATATGACATTAAATTAATATTTATCCTCTTAGCTTTATTAGCTTGAGACATTATTAAGTCATCATCTGAGAAGAAAGCTTCCTTCTATTGAGGAATTGTCTGATGTGTGGGCAGATGTTGATTCCTAGTTGATGCAGGAGGTCCTAGTCCACTATGGGTGGCACCATCCTTAGGCAGGTGACCTGTATACAAAAGCTAGCTAAGCATGAGCAAAGGAGGGAGCAAAAGTGGTGTATCTCCATGGCATCTCGATCTGCTTTCAAGTGCCAGTTTGTCCTTGCTAGTTTTATGTCAACTTGAAGCAAACAAAAGCCATCTGGAAGGAGAGAACTTCAAATGGCACATGGCTAAGTGAGAAAAGCTAGTCTTTTTTTTTTTAAACTGTGTTAAGGGTTCTTTTTTTAATGTATAAAATTATTTATTGTATTAAGTCAATACATTTTTATTTAAGGGACTGATTCGTTTGCTGTCCATCCAGGTCATCTGAAAATAGCTCTTTCTCAAAGGTCATCCGGTTGTGCTTTTCATCCTTTTTTTTTTTTTTTTTTTTTTTTAATCTGTCCTTGGTTTAAAGACACAGTCATTGACAACTTTTAAGTTCTTAACCAGAAGATTTGAGGATTTCTTCAATTTACTTTAGGGACCCTTCTTCAATTAGCTTTTCAAACCATTTTAAGAGAAAAGCTAGTCTTAAAACTATATACAACTCCAAACAAATGTATGCCATTCTGGAAAGAGTAAAGTTATAGAGGCAATGAAAAGATTTATGGTTGCCTGAGGTTTGAAGAGGGAAGTGCATAGGTGGAGTTCCAAACAATCACTGGGTAATAAAACTTCTCTTCGTAGACACTTTAGCGGTAGATTTGTATCATTACATAGTTGCCATTACTCATATGTACAGCATAATGAAGGCAACTATGTAAGTGTTCCTCTCCTAGACAGTGACACTGAAGTTTGTCATTGGCTGTAACAGGCACCCACTTTGGAGGGTTTAATGGTAATCTGGAGGGGGGTCTATATGTGTTTGAAGGGAGTATATGAGAAATCTTTTTGCTGTTTGCTGGAGTCTTAAACTGCTCTTTTAAAAATAAAGTGAGTTATCTTTGTTTAAAATATCATATATATTTTTCCTTACTTGCCACTATAAGTAAAGACTGAGAGAGAAAAAAAGTGAGATCCTGTCATTTGCAGCAAAACAGATGATGGAGCACATTCTGCTAAATAAAATAAGCCAGACTTAGGAGGATAAGTGCCACATGTTTCCTCCCTGTAGAAACTAAAACAAAAACAACCTGAGTATAGACTAGTGATGACTGGATTGTGGGAAGGGACAGCGAGTGAATGAGAGGCCAGATAAGTGCCAGTGCGCAGACGGAGGGAAGGTTTTCATATCCCAAAAACAGTGTGATGACTGAGTCCGCAACAAACTACTATGCATTTTGTGATGATCCAAAAGAAAGGAGTTTGTAGGCTCAAGACACAAGGAAATAATAAGAAAAATGGTTAATTACCCTGATTTGGTCACTGCAGACTCTGTGTAGGTATTGAAATACCACAGTGAATCCGATTAAAATGTACAATAAGCACACCGATTGTCATAATAAAAATAATTGAAAAGTAAAGACTGAGAGAATAGCTGTAAAAAAAAAAAAAAAAAAAAAAGAAAGATTAATTTGAGGGAAGAGTGTCCTAACCCAAGGGGCTGTCTCAAAAGATGCTCCACTTTCTGTTCATTTCATACACAGCTATGAGCATACCTATTGATTAAATCCATTTACAGCATCCTAGAAGCAATTTTAAGTAAGAAATAATTTAAACACACTAAAACACTAGATTCCTGGGCTAGAGAAATATCTCAGAAGGTAAAGACACTTGTTATCAAGCAAGGCTGATGATCTAAGGCTGAGAGACCCAATTCCTGCAGGTATCCTCTGACTTCTCCATATGTGCGCACACACACACACACACACACGCACGCACACACATTCACACTCACACTCTCACATACACATAACACTCATTCATACTCATACATACAGACATTCACATACACACATACACCCTTGTTTACTCATACGAACTCACTCACACACACAAATGAAAATCATACTTTATACTGCCAGGATTCTATAGAAAGGTAGGTAAATGAGATCTAGAAAATATACTTAGTATCTTATGGGACTATGAGAAATGTTGAAATTCATATTTTTAATCACACTTGATTTATGAGGGTTCATTTGTCTTCTCTCAATATGTAGAAGTAGTTTACAGAAACACTGAGTCAGCACACCTGCCTAATAAGTCATCCAAATAATAAGGACATGTCACTCACAGAACCTTTGCATCTAGGAATGTTACAGAATTATAACTATGCCCACATTTGATTTGATTTATGATTTATTTTATTTGTGGTGGTAGTGGTTTGATTTTTGTTTGGTTTGCTTTGTTGGTGTGGAAAAGTTTCAAAAAGGAAAAATAAGACTAGAAGGAAGGAATGTCCAGTTTTTACAGTGAATTGCCAGGCAAGATGGGAAAGCAAAGATGCCAGGATCTCTTCACGCTAAGGGCAGGACATGGTGCTTCTTATAGAGAAGGGATTGTTGATTAACTGTGATCAGTGCTACCAGCCATTCCCTCTTGCCTGGGAATCTTGAAGACTTTAGGTCATGAAGGCACACAAAGAATCACAAACTCACCATGCTCCCCACCAAGTTCTGCTGTTGGCTTTGTGCTGAGATTTCCACAACTCCTTTACTGAAGGCAGAGTCTACATATTATACAGCAGTGGTAAGATCAGCCTGGTCCACCAAACAGCAAATACACAGTACATTTCTTGACGGGCCTAGTGTGTTGTTTCTCACTATTCAGCAATAAGCAATGTCTTTTGTCTCCAGGACTCTTAAGCTCTAGTGGAGAAAATAATTAGGAGAAAAGTGAAGGACCCACCGCAGCTCCTAGCAGAAAGTTCTGATGCAGTCCACCGAAAGCATTAGACTATTTGTAGAGATTCCACCATGCTCCCCTCCAGTTTGCAGTATTCAGAGTATCTGTGAGACTGATGGAAGGCTTGAACCGGAACTGTGTGATGAAAGGGTAGTTTGAAGAAGTACCCTGAGATTCAGGTTTCCATTTAGGAGTGTTCTTATAAAGCAGAGTATGAGTTTCTGAACTTGCAGGGCTATTATTCCACACATCTCTATCTCCCAGGTTTTCAAAGATAGCAGTAAACATAACAGGAATTACAAGAGCTTTACAGCCATGCATGCCAAGGCAGGTAGAAATCGAGGACCTTAAACAGGTTCTTTAATCTAACTTAGTTATATGTAAAGTGTAGAAAACACCTACCTCACCGTCTAAAGATAAAGTGAGATAATTTCATGAATAGTTCTACGTGAATGTCTGACAATTGCTTCTGAAATACAGCTGCCATAATTTTTTATATAAAGGATTCATATAAAATATGTTTTGATCATGTTTTCCCGTTTCCCAATTCCTCTCAGATCCTCCCGACATACCCAACTTTATGTTCTTTATTCTTTCTCTCTTTCAAAAATGAATTATTTTTTTTAAAAAAAGATACACACACACAAAAGAAATTCCACAAAAATGAAAATCAAAACATGTAGTCAAAAAGACCAACAAGACAAAAAAATGCCAAAACAAGGCCAAAGGAAACAAAAAGTCCGCAAAAAAATATTATTGAACTGGTCATTTGTTAGCTAAGTACTCCTGAGCATGAATCTAGCCTAACCTGATGTGTGATTGGTACATACAGTAAGACTTGTTGAAGGAAAAACAACTCTTTTCCTTTGCTAGAGGGTATCCATTGAAGACAGCTTCTTCTTCTTTTTTATTGGATATTTTCTTTATTTACATTTCAAATGTTATTCCCTTTACCAATTCCCCCCCCCTTGGAAACCCCCTTCTCCCTGATTCTATGAGGGTGTTCCCCCACCCACTCTTACCTCCCCTCCCTGGCATTCCCCTATACTGGGGTATCAAGCCTTCACAGGACCAAGGGCCTCTCCTCCCATTGATGCCGGACAAAGCCATCCTCTGCTACATATGTGGCTGGAGCCATGGGTCCCTCCATGTGTACTCTTTGGTTGGTGGTTTAGTCCCTGGGAGCTCTGGGGGATCTGGTTGGTTGATATTGTTGTTCTTCCTATGGGATTGAGAGCTTCTTAATTAGGGGTAGAACACTGTATCCACTCCCATGTCTTGTGCTGGGACCTGTTTGGCTTGAACCTATGCAGGTCCTGTGTATGTACTCCCAGCGTCTGTCAGTGTTCTGTTCAGAAAGTCTTTTCCTGTACCAATGAATCAAGCCTATTCACACTGTCTCTTCTACCAGATTCATGGTATACAGTCTTCTGCTTGGACTCAAGTTTTGTGCAAGGTGATAGATAAGGATCTATTTTTCATTCTTCTGCATGTAGACATCCTGTTTGACGAGCATTATTTGTTGAAGATGCCAAATATGTATTCTTGTTCCTTTGTTAAAAATCAAGGTGTTCATAGGTTTGTGAACTTGTGTCTGTAGCCCAATTCTGTCAATCAATGTCTTTCTTTTTCTATGATAATACCACGTTGCTTTTATTATTATAATTCTGTAATACAATTTGAGATTGGGATGGTGATACCTCCAGTAGTTCTTTTATTGTTAAGATTTGCTTTAACTGTCTTGTGATTTTTTTATTTCTATATGAAGTTGAAGACTGTTTTTTTTTCCCCTAATTTCTGTGAAGAATTTAGTTGGAATTTTGATTAGTATTGCATTGAAACTGTAGGTTGCTTTTGGCAGGATGACTACTTATTATATTAATCCTGCCCATCTATGAACATAGGAGATCTTTCCATCTGCTGGTATCTTCTTCAATGCCTTTAAGTTTTTATTATGTAACATTATTATTGTTATGTGACATGATATTTATCCCATCAATAACCTGTCATTATTTGCCAAACTATGTCAAATAGATGCACATAGATTTCTGCTACCACAGAAATGTGAGAATGCAGCATGGAAACAACCCTGAAAAGACTGTTAGTAAAACTCACGCACGCGAGTGTGTTCATATATCACCCCAGAAGAAGATATTAATTCAATGTCTGCTTGATATTGCAAAAACATTGTAAGTGCCTTCCAAAGTTGACTGAGAAATCATCCCTCAATGTTTTAAGCTTTCTTCTAAGAATGTGAAAAAATGTTATCCCTCCCTGAAGTGGGGCAAGACTCCTGGCAGGCATAGCAGTGTATTAGTAAGAGTTCTCCAGATAGACAAAAACAATGAAACAATGGGACATAGATGAGAGAGAGATAGAGACAGAGACAGAGAGACAGAAACAGAGACAGAGAGAGGGAGCAGTACAGATTTATTTTTGGGATACTTGGCTCACATTATGGATGCCCAGTTGTTCTACCATAGGTCATCTGAATAATATTGAACCAGAGAATTCAATAGCAGGGTTCCACCCAAGTCTGAAAACTAGAGAAACCAATGATTTAATTCAAAGTCTGAGCCCAAAGCACTGAGAGCCCCCAAGAGGCTCCTATGTCAAGTCTCAGGATCCAGAGGGCAAAACCCTAAAATCTGCATATCCGGGGCCAGGAGAAGAAGGGCAGCCCACTCAAATGGATAAGAATAAGACTTTGCACGTCTGTCTCATTTCACCTGACCCCCAGCAGATTCAACAGACCCCACCATGTTTAGAGAGGGTCTTCCCCCATTTAATCCACTGACCTATAGACTAATCTCCTCAGAAAAACAATGTTCTACCAGCTGTCTTACTAAGCATCCCTCAGTAGTGACTAATTAACATCTAGAATTAGCTGCCATAGTGCCCAAATATCATAGCTGTCATTTAAAAGTGTCCAAATCAGCTGCCCCACCCCACCCCCTGATCAGCCAATATCCAAAGTAGACTACAGAAAGACAATCACCCATACTTCGTAGGTCCTCTGGTGTGAGTAAAATGTTAAATATTGTTTGCCTAAACTAGATGTATGGAAGTAGAAAATGAGCAAAGCGAAGACACTGAATTCTGAAGTTTGTATAGGTGAACATCCAAGACCTAAAATCCTTTCTTTCCCACTTATCTCTGCCTCCTAATACCAAATACACTAAAGTGGCTGTTGGAGAGAGATGCCAGCAAGCTACCTTTCTGCACATGCTTCAGAAGGTGACAGGTAGAGAAGGGAATTAAATAGAGGAAGAAAGGAACAAGCAGATAAGACCCACTTAAAGGATCGCAGAGGTTGGTCACAGCCAAATGCTATTTTGTTCACAGTAAATGTCTTCCCAGAGACAGAAAAAAAAAATCCCAGCAGCTAAGGGTTTTTAGTAATCTAGAGGTGAAAAGAGGCATTTAACCTTGGATCACTGTAGTGAAATGTACAGATTGTCCAAGACACAGGGAAGCCATCACCTGTGTCTTGATAGAACATACGTATGAGAACATAGTCTAGTCATCTAAGCTACCTTCCAAAGAAATAAAGATTAATGATGAAGAATGTGTTGTTCTTCCCTTGAAACAAAGCCTTAAAGCTCTACCAGCCACAGGTACTTAAACTTTTATTTTCAGATTAAGGCAGAGGAGCTAAACAGGCTGATCACTAATGGTCTTCATAAGAAGGACAGAGTGAGTTCCAGGACAGCCAGGGCTATACAGAGAAACCCTGTCTCGAAAAACCAGAGAGAGAGAGAGAGAGAGAGAGAGAGAGAGAGAAAGAAAGAAAGCAGGCCAGAAAATCATGAAATGCTGGCCTCCTGAACTCTGGTTTGAGTACTTGCAAGCTAGAAAAAGCAAGCTGATTTTTCTCCATATGATGAACGGAGTGTACAGCATTGGTCACAGTCCAGGCAGAAGGAAGGCTGTGATCCATGGGAACTGGCAAGAGCTCACAGGAGAGGACTTGGAGATCTGAAATTCTAATTGTAGTTTACTTTTTTATCTTGCTTTGTTTTGATTATTGACACATACACTCCAGTAACTGGTGACACTTAAGAAAATATGAGAAAAAAAACAAGTTTCTCCAGTAACCACAGAAAAAGGACATCTTTACAACCAGCACCGAAATCACTTCCCATAATAGGACTTGAGGGAGAGCAGAGATTTCTGCTAAAGTCCATTAATTCATGTACAGGATTTCCTGTCCCAAAATCATTTTAAAAACTTGAGAGAATATGTGACCTCTAAAATAGGTCCGAATAAACAAGAATGGAGATAAAATGGAACCAAGATAAAGCTTCCTGAAAAGTAAGTAATAGGGCTGGAGAAATGGCTCAACAGCTAAGAGCACCGGCTGCTCTTCCAGAGAACCCGGGTTCAATTCCTAACCCCACATGGCAGCTCACAAGTGTCTGTAACTCCAGTTCCAGAGGACCCACTACCATTACACATGTCTACACATGCAGGCAAGACTTCAATATGTATGAAAGAAAAAATTAATTAAAATAAAAACATTTGTAAAAAATGAAAAATGTAAAGTAAGCAATAATGACATACACATAACTATTCTATAGAAGTGTTTGCAGAAGTGGATAAGACAACACTAAGGAATCTAGGGTGACCTACTGAATGATGTTAGCATGATTAATTATACTTAGAAACTCAAAGAGAATGTTAAATTACTCTTTAATATAATATTTTTATTCATTAACACAATCCATTTTATCATATTCCCTTTTCCTCCTCCTGGATACACTGCACCTCTTCATTCCTCCCTACTTTTCTGTGCTCCTTTCACTTACTTAAAATAACCCACTGAGTCCAGTTTGGACCAACCATATACTCCAGTTCCGATCTCCTTTAGGAAAAAACTCTTAGAACAAACTTAAATAAGGATTCCTCCTCTCCCTATTTGCCAGGAATAAAAGAAAACCTTAAAAAGAGAATTAGCATGAGGGCACACCAGAGGAGTCATACATCTTCCCATATCTAAACATACCACATCGCTCAGGAATGGCTCAGCAAATGTTAGCTCTACAAAGTTAGCATACTAAAACTCAGTGACGCACAGAGGTTACCACATAGCAATTTTCCAACAGGGATCTGCTGAGTTGGCCACGCTGGGATATAATTTGACCAGCTTGAAAGGACATTCCTTTCAACCTAAAATAGATAATATCATCTAATTCTTTCTGGAAAAAAACATTTGAAAGCATGAAGTTCCATTTATCGCATAGTTGGAAGTTGCGATGAGGCTCAGGGACAGAAAAGCATGGGACCATAAAGAGGCATCAATCCCCCCCCCCCCCCGCATTTTAATAAAGACCGATTTCTATACACTGCCCAGATATACTGAATTCAAAACTCAAATTTCTCACTAAATGACTGGGAAGAGATTTACGATAATCACTTTAATAACTATACCCCCCTCAGCTTGCCTATTCAGCTTTTACTTCCACCACAAATGGTTCAGAACACAGAATCCTCGCTGCAACCCCCAAACGGAGGCTATGGTGTTCCTGCTGGCAGCTCCATTAGTCTTGAAACTCAAATCAACCTTGAGCCTTCCCACTGTCCTGCCTTCAGTCTCTTCTTCTCACACATC
Source organism: Uromys caudimaculatus (assembly GCA_028551405.1). NCBI lineage: Eukaryota > Metazoa > Chordata > Mammalia > Rodentia > Muridae > Uromys > Uromys caudimaculatus. Next base: position 44,495,809 of record CM052713.1, read on the forward strand.
AGCAGTGAGCTTATCCTGACATTGGTCTTCCAGATATCCTTCCTGCATGAATCTCGTGGTTTCTTTCATAACCCTTCACCCACATTACTAACGTTTGGCTTTTCCTGTATCCTATACATTGTATGCATTACTACAGCAATCTAGAAGCCCAGCTTTCTAAAGAAACAAGTGAATTGCCCTTCCACAATAGCCGAACATGGAGTAGCTACTGGATGAATTGTGAGTTATTAAGCCTTGGATTCTCAAAGTGACCTTAAAGGAACCTGAAAAGTGCGTATCTCTTGACACGCTGTTTTTGATCTTCTCCAGCTCAGAGGTTTGCGCATGCTCGCAGCTCTTCGGACAACCTTATGAATTCCTAAGAAGCCGCCAACTCCTGCTGAGTAATTGCATCTTGCTGCAGACAAGAACAAGATGTCTCTGACTGAATGAAAGCACTGTGTTGGAAGCACAGGCAACCAGTAGAAGGAATCACCGAGGGCCAAAAGGAACTCTTGAGACAGAACATCTGCCAAGTACCGAAAGCGTTCTTGAGTCGTGATTGAATTCAACTAATGACTGTTCTCTAAAGAAAGACACCAGTGTCTACATCATGTTCTCTTCTCAAAACTCCATAATAAAGGCTCTCTGTCCTCATTTACTGTCCAAAGATCACTTAGGGGCAGGAATTTCCTAAGTCTGTTTTACTGCATTAGAGGACTATCTGCCAATCAGTGTGTAAGCTTTTCCTCCCTAATTTTTCCTCTAGCCTTTTGGATATAGTTCGGGCAAACAGTGCTAAAACATAACCATTTTTTTCCTTTCTTATTATCAAAGCCCATATTTTAGATGGTACACTGATGTTTCCAGATCCAAATATTTACTGGTTTTCTCGACAGGCAATAATAGCCAGACGATATGCAGGAGGTCAATGACATGTAAGCTAAAGTTTCTATGGCATATTTACCGGAGAAGACTGCTTCAAAGTGGGTTTAAGGCAATAGACAGTCTTTATTAGCCGGCCAGCGACTGTACTGGGTGTTTGAGATCCCAGTGTAGCACTGAACCTTTCTCAGGATGAGCTTTTAAGCACAAAATCATGTTCTGAGTTGACATACTTCAGTTAACAAGAGCAGCTGGTTAGCCAGAAGAAGAACTACAGAAACTAAAATGTAAGGTTAGTGCATTTTCAGACTTTCTCAGAACTATATGGACTTTGATGGATTAGGCCTTTGTTTTGTTGTTGTTGTTGTTTGTTTGTTTGTTTGTTTGTTTTTGATTGGATGTTTACTTTATTTACATTTCAAATGTTTTCCTCTTTCCAGGTCTCCCCTTCAGAAACCTCCTATCCCATCCTCCCTCCACCTGCTACTATGAGGGTGCTCCCCCTCCCACCCACCCACCATTCCCATCTTCCCTGCCTAGCATTCCCCTACACTGGAACATCTAACACCCTCAGGCCCAAGGGCCTCTCCTCCCACTGATGGCCAACAAGGCCCTCCTCTGCCACATATGTGGCCAGCACCATGGGTCCCTCCATGTGTATTCTTTGGTTGGTGGTCCAGTCTTCAGGAGCACCTGAGGGTCAGGCCAGTTGACACTGTTGCTCCCTCCATGGGGCTGCAGACTCCCTCAGCTCCTTCAGTCCCTTCTCCAACTCCTCCATCCGGGACCCCACACTCAGTCCAACGGTTGGTTGCGAGCATCCACCTCTGTGTTTGTCAGGCTCCGCCTCAGCCTCTCAGGAGACAGCTTATCAGGCTTCCATCAGCAAGCACTTCCCAGCATCCACAACAGCGTGCAGGTTTGCTGGCTGTATATGGGATGGATCCCCCAGGTAGGGCAGTCTCTGGCAGGTGGTGATGTCTATGTGTTGAGTTTTACAGCCTGAATGGTACTTCCATTATGGAGTCAGTTGTGCTAAGGTCTGGGGTCTATTACAAAATCATCAGATGGCTCTTCAGGAGAAGCCCTTAAAAGACTCAGGAGGAGTTGGAGAAGGGACTGAAAGAGCTGAGGGGGTTTGCAGTCCTATGGGGGAGCAACAGTGTCAAACGGCCAGATCTCCCGGAGCTCCCGGGGACTGGATCACATGAAGTACACATGGAGGGACCCATGGCTACGGCCGCATATGTGGCAGAGGAGGGCCTTGTTGGACATCAGTGGGAGGAGCAGCCCTTGGGCCTGGGGGTGTTCGATGCCCCAGTGTAAGGGAATGCTAGGGTGGGAAGGCAGGAGTGGGTGGGCGGGTAGAGGAGTATCCTCATAGAGGCAGGGGGAGGGGAATGGTATAGGGAGGTCCAGAGGTTAAAAAAAAAAAAAAAAAAAGACTCACCTGGGGGCTGGAGAGATGGCTCAGATGGTTAAGAGCACTGACTGCTCTGCCAGGGTCCTGAGTTCAATTCCCAGCAACTGCATGGTGGCTCATAATCATCTGTAATGGGATCCAATGCACTCTTCTAGTGTGTGTCTGAAGGCAGCTGCAGTGTACTCATATAAATAAATCTTTTCTAAAAAGACTCACCTGGAACTTACTTTTTTTCTTTCCCTGTTTTCCTCTCTCCTGCCTGGAATCTGGGTACAGAAGCAGGAAACACAGCTGTAGACTTATCTTACTACAATGAAAAACGACAAGAAAATCAGAAGATCCTAGTATCCTCAAACCCCTGAGCTGCTGGAACCACACTAGCATGCATCTGCATCTCTGTTTGGAAGAAAACAAGTCAGGTAGGGAATAAAGCCCAGGGCGAAGCATGTGACTAACACGCAAAGTGCACAGACTTCAATCCCGGCACGGAAAAAGCGAAAGCAAAATTTCACCATTGGATTAATTACTACTGCTTTATTAACTGGTCAGTTTAGTTGCTTTTAAACAGAACTGATATAATAGATTAAGTGTGAAGTAACAGAAGGGAGAAATATACTATCATACTATCTTTCCTTTGGTGTGCATAATGTATGCCTGTGGTATGCATGCATGTTTATGAGTATAACAAATTAAGTCTCTGGTGATGTTACAGGCTAATTATGCTTCTGCTCTATCTCCCAGAATTCACTGAATAGAACACTAATCCTCATCGTGAGTCTATTGATATGGTACCATCATGAGATAATTAAGGCTTAGTGGTGTCATAATGAAGAGTTGGATAAGGCAGGATTTCCTTTCTGAGATACCACAGAAATGTCTCCTTCCCACAACATGTGCACAGGTGAAGCCACCTGCCTGGTAGTATTCATCATGGCAGCCCAAGATGACTAAGACAGTTGATGTCCTCATACCAAAAAGAATGGTGACTATCCTGTAGTCCCACTTTTATGAATCAGCCATAGCATCAGCCACACCACTGTGCCTCTCAGGGTATGTGTGAAGCCAGAAGACTGACAATGTGACAAAACACATTTCAAAATTCTTCATTATTTTTATTGAATACTTCTAGTAAATCTCATCCCCTCAGTAGATACAGGACCCAGGAGAACAAAGCTCATTTGTTCTCTGAACAGTTTTCTTGAGAAAACTTATTTGTATCAGTATTGCCCTTTAGCCCCCCAAAGACCCAAGTGTGATTAGGTACTATAGAAGCAATACCAAAATATATCCCATAGGTAAAAACAGAGAATAAGGCATGGAACCTCCACACTGTAGCTTTGGCCTGCTCATTCTGTAGATTTTCTTAGTTTGATTTTGGACATGAATCACTGTGATAGCTGAAATTGCCTGTCAACTTAACTAGACCTGGGATCAAATAAGAGTCAAACCTGTAGCAGGTCTTTGAAAGTGCTTCTTGGAAAGACCCACTGATGAGTTAATCCCTTCCTCAGGGTATGTAATACCTTCTAGTGGTAGCCCAGACAGAGAGAGATCTGAGGGGGGAAAAGATGATACTTTTTGCCTGCCAATGGTCAATGCATCTACTCTGTTACTATCACTACTGCATTAGAATACAGATACTTTGGTCTTCCAACAAGCAATAAAAATCAGTGGCTCTCCAGGAATCATCTAGGCCTCCAACATCAGACTGAGACTGCTAAGGCATTCCATCTTAGGGACTAAGCTGCTACTGAGTCTTAGTAACTCCACAATAAAGAAAGACATTGTTGAACTACGCATTGTGCATCATCTAAGCCAGGCTACTAGATTCCCTTCGTAATGTGTCTTCATTTTATAGGCTCTGTTTCTCTAGTGAACCTTTAATAATACAACCACTAACCTACTAGATATTTTCAATAATTGTCATTGTGTAATAACTTATTGTTTTGAAATAGAATCTCAGGTAGCTTAGGCTAGCCTTAAACTTTCTTAGACACATACACACACTCACAAACATGACTTTGATATTCTGATCTTTCTGCTTTCACATTTTGACAATTGGATGTACAGGTATATACCACTACACCTGGTCACAATGTACTAATGCAATATATTTTTTATCAAAGTCAGGATTTTTAGCATGATAGCAAGCACTATAACTTGGAACACTCATTATTTAAAAGAATTTCCAACATTCAGATTTAGTAAACTGTTAGTGATACCTAAGATGCCAAGACTGGAAAGGGAAATCGGAGGTTTCTTACAACAGTTGATACATATGCTTATAAAGTGATTTATCCACCATGCGTTTTAACTCTTGGTATATCCCCATAAAGAAGAAATTATTACCCTAATTATTTTTATAGGTAAGATAAAGACTTAGTCAAGAAATGCATGAGGACATGAACTACTTTACTAACTATAAAAGCAATGAAAATAGAAATAATAAAAAAAAACTTATCAAAAAAGTAATTAATGAAAGCAGTATTGTTGAAATACAAAAAACAAAGCCATTTTTGTTGTGTTATTTGAAATACAAACTGCTGTAGTTTCTTAATGCAACTGTATGCAGCAGAAATCTTATCTATGCCATTAAACTGCAATCTCACTTTTTAGATCATTTCTCAAATGAAATAAAAATAAACAAAAAGGAACAACTAAATCTGTAACTATAATAAAATCATGGCTATAGTCTCCAACCAATATCATGTTTGAGCAAAATGTATAACAGTGTGGAAAATTATTAATAAAAAATAGACATAATGCTTAAAACCATATATAATACCTGACATTACTCCTTAAGTCTGGACTATGTGTGCTACCTTTCATTCTAAGTCTAGTATGGGGAGAGGAAGTTAAGAAGGGAGAAACTGGATGTGGGATACATGGTAATTCTGTTGTACTGCAAAATGTTCTCTACAAACACAAAATATCTCTCAAAATATGTTTTAACTCTACATATGATCTTAATTTTAAAAGGGGAAAGGAAAACAACTAGTGTCATCAGCAAACATATGGAAGTAGAAGTCTACTGTCATGAAAACAGAGATTGCAACATGAGCATTATAGCCTAGGTGATCACTTTCCTTTTCCCCATCTGTTTAGTATATTTTCAAAGTTATCTGAAACAAATACTTATGGTTTTTAAATGCAAATATATACCTAGAGCTATTAAATATTATAACCAAAGCTATATAGTGAGAAGTTAGTAAAATACAGTTATATATGAATCCAGGATATTTACAAACTTTGGATTTCTGTTGTTGTTATCTTGTTTAAATTTACCTTATTTCTGAGTTTTAACTTCCCTTTCTAGAAAAGGAAATATTAGTTTTACCTACTCCACATAACCACTATAAGAATTAAGTCCTTAAAATTTAGTCCTTAAAAATAGGACTGAAAAAATAATTAACAGAAGTTGTTATTCTCAGTGATAATGATAATTCCAATGAGTTACAAAACAGTCCGTGAACCTGTACCATCTGGCAATGAAATGATGCCCTAGTGAGTGGGTTGTGCCAACCATACTCTTTGCTTTTTAATAAGTGAAAGTAGGTGTCACCAAAACCTACTTCTCCCTGAAAGCAATAATGGGCTTTGAAGAGGCATGAGGCAAAGCCATTGAATAAAGAAACCACAGAGGGCACTAACTGACGTAAATGGCTTATGATAAGGAGTTATTCATTTACCAAAGGGCTTGAAGGAAAGCATTATGCTCTAATAACATTCATAACAAAGGAATCATTTGATATCTATATTAGAAATTTTAAGAGACCATGGGTTTAAGCTGGGACCTGTGAATTTGGACTGCTTACAGTTGGGTTCAAAACTATTTTCATCCTTGGGGCTGGTCTTATTCTTAGCCTATTATATAAGAACCATTTAGATTATCTTCTGGACACAACAGGACAGAAATACATATGAATGTACAGCAATTGCAACAGCATATACATGTAAGCCCAAGTCAGACTAAAATGTGGCACAGAGAGAGGAGTTGGGCCTGATCCCATCCCGTCTGTACATGTGGAACTGCTGGCAATTGCTAACTGCTGGGAAAGGAAAGGTCAGTTTTCTCTAGTACTGTTGCCCTTGGTACGTTATTCACTCTCCACCAGAAGACCACACATCTATGAATATGTGGGCAGCACAAATTGGTCTTGAAAGATTAAAAAAATATATATTTTTGACACAAAATTGAGTAGGTAGGGAAAGGGGTGAATTAAGGAAGAGTTGGGGGAATGGGGTAAATATGATAAAATATTAAACTTTTAAAGAACTAATTTTTTATAGTTCTTTAAAAGCTATAAGGTAATTTAGAGAATTAGAAAAAACGTATAGATATCGATAAGAGCTTAATATGAATAAGAATTCCAATAAATGGGCTAGTATTATATTACACTTTCAAGAACAGATTTTCAATAACAAAAGACCCAGGAAACTGGAACTTAAATCCACAGTTGCTATTTACATGGACAAGTTCCAACCACTAAAGCAATAGTTCCTTTATTATTATTATAAACACATCCTACAACATGACTGTGTCAGCTTGAGACAGGGTGATGGCCATTCTTGGTTGTCAATTCAGCTATATCTAGAATGAACTACAATCCAGAAATGGAGGGCACAGTTATGAGCTATTTTCTGCTTGGCTTGAAGTGTGTGAATCTACTTCTAGTCCAGATCCTGAAGTAGGAAGACAAACACCTTTGATCCAGATCTTAAGGCTGGAAGACACAGGCCTTTAAATCCAATCTTGAGGTGGGAAGACATACCTTTAGTATAAGCCATGCCTTCTTATGGAAGTCTATATAAAGACATAGAAGAAGGAGCTTTTGCCTTTGCCTGCTTGCTCTTGCCTTGCTAGCACATCCACTCCTTCCCTAGCGTTGGAACCTACTTCTTCTTGATTACAGTATATACCAGCTGAGATACCCAGCCTTGTGGGACTGAACAACTACTAGATTCTTGGGCTTTCCATTCTCAGCTATCTATTGTTGGATTCGCTGGATTGCAGCCTGTAAGTCTTTCCAATAAATTGTGTGGAGGGGGCGGTGGGATGGAGGGAGATTCAGTCCATAAGTTCTATGACTCTAAAAAACCCTGACTAATATAGAAAACATAGTCCATCTATTGCTTGTTAGATGTGTCTCAACATAGAAAATCAAATGGTAATATTTTTATTGAGTCAAAAGCTATTAAGATTAAGAAATTAAATTATCTAAATTTTAAAATAAATCAAATTTAAGATATTTTAACTGTACTGAAAACACCAACTTCTGGGAATAATCCTTTAACACTGTTCATTTTGATATTATAGAGGACAATAAACTTGACCTATAACTTCATACATACAAGAGAATGTCTCTGCATCTCTGACAATGTTTGACTTTATTACCCAGAAGCATTGATTAGAAAGTTGAACTACGGCCTTCTGTTTCAGGTCTTATCATTTTTAATCTCTTAGACCAAAAGGCACATAGATAGAACTGTATTATAAATCATGATGGTGAATTGTAATGGCTGTCAACAAATACCAGAAGTCCTAGTAGGTAGCAATAAAAATGGTTTATGTGTTCTCCTAAGACTTTTGATGGAGGTAAATAAGAGCTCTTTGTTTTAAACAGGATCTCACACTTACAGTTATGATGTGATAAGTTGATTGTATAGTAGTGTCTCTCACATTGAAGTTTGCCTAACTTTGTTTCCATTACTAAGGATGTGTTTTTCATTCTAGCTCAATACCATCTGTTAAGTATATTTGCCTTAAGTTTGACAAGTAAATATGGAACAATCACTTTCGTCTTAAATACTTTCAGGTATAAATTTTGCACAGTTTAATTCAGAGTGTTACTTTAGAAAGTTAGAACCACTCCTAGAACATGTTGAAATCAAGTTGAGTCAACATATTCACTGTACTGAATCTTAAATATGTCTAAAACTATAGACCATTGAAAGGTGATACTTCTTATTGGATTTGTAAAAGCCAGTCAAAAGCATTTTTGAGCTGAGAATATAGTTCAGCTTATAGAGTATTTATTTAGTATACACTAGACCCTTAGGTCAATATCTAACACTACATAAACCAGGATTTGTCACATACCCATAATGCAAGTAGAAGAGGCAAAAGCAGGAAGATCACTACAGTTTGGGGACCAGCTTGGTCTATATAGCAATACATATTAAGACATATCAAGAGAAAAAGTAAACAACCAAATAAACAAGGAAGAAGGAAAGGAAAAAGAAAGAATTGAAAACTTAAATGTAGTCACTTACAAAGTAACGCTAAAGCTATCAATGCAAAGAAACAGACTTGAGTCCTTAAATGTTAACAAAATAGAATAGGAGCCTTTAGCACGCATGAAACTACAAATTACACAATAAGATAATAATGTCTGATTTCTTTGAACTCAGAAGGAGCTGAAGCCAAGATTGAAATGACAGTCCAAAGTTCAAGGGTAGTTAGTGGCAAAGCCTACATGAAAACCATGGAGAGTGAGACAATTCTGTTATAGTGAAACCTAGTAAGGAAGCCCTTTAATTAGAGAGATGACTGAGATCTTTAAATATGATGTTCCTTAAATATTGTTATTTCTCTTCTCTGAAGCTCTTAAGAAGTATGTCTTAATTTCCTTTTCTTTCCATGGAAAAATACCTTGACCAAAAGCAACTGAGGGAAAAAAGGATTTATTTGGTTTACACTTGCAGGTCACGGTCCATCACTGAGAGAAATTGGATTGGAACACAAACTGGAACTGGAAGCAGAAACCACAGGGAAATGCTGCTTGCTTGCTCAGTCACAGGCTCATGCTTAACTTTTTTATACATCCCAAGACCACCTGCTCAAAGACAGTGCTACCCAAGTAGGCTGGGCCCTCCTGTACCTGTTAACAGTCAAGATAATCCCTCACAGACATACCACAGGACACCTTAATAAATACAAGTACCTAAAAGAGACTCACTTTTCAGATGATTCAAGGCTCTGTCAAGTTGACAATTACAAGATAACTAGGAAAGAGTGGATCTAACAACTTTTTGAAATTTGATCTTTAATTAAAATTATTTGATATATTATATGTAATCTGTATTTTAATAACATGGACATGGAATATATATAAGGCAAAAAGTCCCATGGAGGAATTTAAGAAAACAAACTAAAACAATAAAGAAGGTCCACACCCTTTCTGTCTCTTGTTAGAAAACAAATAAGCATCTAAGGGATAATAATAAAATATAATATGATTAAAACTAAAACAAACAAACTGAAATTGAACAAACCAAACAGAAGAAAAGGATCCCAAGAAAAGGCACAAGAAACAGATATAGATGCAGAAACTCACTTGTTTACACAACCAAGAATCCCATTAAAAATAGAAAACCATAATATGTACACAAAGAACCTGTAGGGTATAACCAGTTTTTTAAAAAAGAAACAAAAATAAAGACAGGAAAATCCGGAGAGGAGGGGAGAGGGAAAGAGAGTGGGAGAGAGAGAGAGAGAGAGAGAGAGAGAGAGAGAGAGAGAGAGAGAGAGAGAGAGAGAGAGAGAGAGAGAGAGAGAGAGAGAGAGAGAGAGAGAGAGAGAGAGAGAGAGAGAGCAGCGCCCTGACATGAGACAGGGAACCTCCAAAGATGCTGCTGAGTTCATTTTATAGACTAAATCATAATAGACTTCCTCAAACTTGACCCAAAGTCTGACCCAAAACAGTAATCCAATAAATGCCTTGTAGAAATAAATTGAACTGAATTAAAGCTGCTGCTTAGGAAAATGCATGCTGAAGAGCAAGCTGTCAATAGATGTTTCATGAATAAATAGATTGAACTAGAATGAAGAAGAACCACTTCATCACACATTCACAGCCTTCTATATGGCAAACATAGAAATAAGGTAAGCCCTTCAGAAAACTTACTATCCAGCAGAGGATAAATGTATACACACAACTCAGGGCAATGTATCACATGATACTTGAATGAAGAAGATATATCGGGAAGGCTGTGTGGCTGCAAAGAAGGAATCTTTAACTTTGGTAGATGTTTTACAGTTAACCATGCCTGAGCCAATTCTTAAAAGATAACTAAAAGTCAATGCATAAGTGAGGGATAAGTTGAAAGTCCATCTTTAGCAAGAGATGATGGTCATAAGAATAGAGGAGTAAGACAGAGGCATGACCTGGACATCTTGGGATGGGTATACAATGCCAATCACTCATACTGGTTCAGAACAAGAACAGCTGACTACGTATGATGGTGCATTCACAAGTAGCAATGAAACAGCAGACAGAGTCAGAAGGCAATGAGCCCAAGAGGCAGACACATTCGTGAGCCAGGAAGCCAGGGCAGTGAGGACAAAGCTGCCAGAAGTCAATGAAGGATGAAGACTCTGAGGAGTCCATAGAGAAAGGAAAATCACAAACACTTTGGAACATTCAACCCTTGGCGTGACCGAAGAGTGTAAACTGTGCCTGCGCCATTTGAAAGGAGCCAGCTGCTTGTTTTATCCAGTTCAGTAGGTGGAGGGAGAGAGAGAGCACACTCTGCATAGACATACACCTCTTCTTTCCAGGGTCCGTGTTTGGAGAAGACCAGGGACTGGAAGCATCTGTTCTTCCTAGTTCTGCCCAGTTTACAGACAGTTTACTGCCTCTCCAAAGTACATGGGCCTGGTGATAGGAAGCACTAAATTAGTCAGCACCTAGCCTGTTTCAGCAAGAGCTACTTATGACCGTCTCTTTATTTACCAAGTTCGTGCAAAAGTAGCTTACTGGCTACTCTGAAAGCTTGTTTAAGATTGTTTACGGTGGCAGGGACCTCAGCTTGGGCCACAGGGCTCCATAGCAAATTAGCGCCGGGACAAAGATACCCTCCCAGCAGCTTGGAAAGCCGGGAGTGGGCCCAAGACAACCTCCACAGCTCACCAGGAACTGCTCCGAACCTGGGAGACACAGGGACCGAGGTAGGCGGGCATAGAAACCCCCTGGAGGCGGAGACCTCTGCCTGGGCCACCAGGAGTCCATGACCAACTAGCTCCGGAAAAAGCTACCCTCCCAGGAGCTTGGGAAAGCAGTGAGTGGGGTTAAGGGGAGCAACACCTCTCAACCGGACCCACCCGGATCCGCCAGGACCCAGCGCCTGAGAAGCTGTGGAACACAAAATCTCTGAACCTTCAGGTTCCCACCTGTGGGTGGAGACCTCCGCCTGGGCCACCAGGGGCCTGTGTCTGGGGATCCCAGCCAAGGCCACAAGGCTCCAGGAGAGAGCGGGTATCCCAGGAGTGCTGACACACCTTTGAGCACAGGCAAAACCACCACTTCTACTCAAACCCATTGGACCAAGAGGGACCTTTGCAGAGCCATCAGGGCATAGGAACCAAGGGACAGCTGGGGACAAGATCTTTCCAATTTCCTTCTGCACCCCAGAGCAGACCCGGTGCCACAGCTCTCCAAACCCAAACACCTCTCAGAGAGAGCTGGTCTTCAAGGAGTACTGACACAGAGGCCTGCAGGAGGGGCAAGCCACAACCAGAGAGAGAAAGATCAGCTAACATCAGAGTCAACAAGATGGCAAAAGGCAAGGGTAAGAACATAAAGAACAGAAACCAAGAGTACTCGGCACCATCAGAACCCAGCTCTCCCACCACAGCAAGCCCTGGATACCCCAACATACCAGAAAAGCAAGACTCAGATTTAA